>OU452202.1:22397134-23597134 GCA_911728435.2 Apoderus coryli | reverse complement strand
TCATTTTTTGAATCATATTTGAATCGACGTATGCACTTCGTGCAATACAGTGGTTTTAGGTCTCCCTCTTACTTGGCCACAAGTGGCGCTCCCCAAGGTAGTAACCTAGCCCCCCTGTTATTTTCAATATTCGTTAATGACATAGGAACGCACCTTTCTAGCAATTATTTACTTTTCGCAGATGATCTTAAACTATTCAGAGCTGTTCACTCCGAAGACGACTGTGATGTACTACAGAGAGATCTGAATATGCTTGAGGATTGGTGTACTGTGAATAAGCTTTATTTAAACGTTGATAAATGCAAATATATAACATACACAAGAAGACGCCACACTGTTTCTTACGATTACAGACTCTCTGGCGCTGCTCTTGATATATGCACTATTATTAAAGATCTTGGTGTGTTCATTGATAGCGAATTAACTTTTAATCTTATCATGTTTCCGAAACAAAGAAAAGGGCGCTCAAATCTCTGAGATTTATTTTTAGAACCACGATCTCATTTAACAATACTGATTGTCTTATAGTGTTGTACAACGCAATGGTAAGATCAAGGCTTGAATATGCTGCCGTTGCTTGGTCTCCAATATATGGAGTTTATGTTAACTCTCTCGAAAATGTTCAACGAAAATTTCTCAAACGACTAGCCTTCAAGATTGATGGTCGGTTTCCTGTCCGGGGATACGACCATGGTTTGCTATTGGTAAGATTTGATTTTCAATCGCTGGAGATGCGTAGGCATTTTTCCTCTCAGTGTTTTATATTTGGTCTGATTAATGGTCTTATAGACTGTTCGCAATTGTTGAAGATGTTGCGGTTTAATATTCCGCAGTTCAATTCAAGAAGTGCCTATCTCTTCAGAGTACCTCCGGTGCACGCAAATTATGAAACAAGAGCTCCCATCTTCAAAGCATGTAATTTCTGTAATACTTACTCCATTTATACTAGCATTAATTATTTCAATGAGAATCCCAACAGATTTCAGCGTGATTTGAGGAATGTTCTGGGGGAAATGATTCAATAGATTCCATATGAAATATATCCATACGATCCTATATGTTTGTATTGTATTTTTGCTACTGTCACCTTCAGTTTATTAATTTTGTAAATCTATTATTATTATTTGTATTTACTATACTATATTATATTATATTCATAGCAGTTGTCTTGTAATTGGGTTCTCACCTGTTAGACAATAAAGAGTTATTATTATTATTATATATATAGGTACAAAACACTCGCCAAGCGTTGTCATATAACCTTATTTTACATTAAATCTCTGCTGCATCTATATGAAGCGTGCTTCTTATAGTGTTTTTTTAATGGTAAGATCGTATGCTATGCTTAGTACAATTAAACGCTGGCAACTATGTTTATACGAAGAGAGATAGGTGGTTGTATAGAGGGTGTATGCCAGATGGCAGTGTTGCCCATTGTTGCTGAGTAATAGATGAAAATGCTTTGAGGCACGCTTCATCTGCATAAGAACGTGTATGATAAATAAATAGGCTATTACTGCACAAAGTAAATATCTGTCAAATATTATAATACTTTCCTATGGATAACTCTTGACGTTTACGTAGAAAATGCACATATTCATAATATTAGGCGATTTTTTAAGAAGAGCCTGGGAATTGATTGATGCTAATAACATGGCAGCCGTAATTTCTAAGGACTTCGTGTGTTAGAAGAAGAACAAATTAGGAGTTTGTGATAGATGCAGCACATCGCAATCCTGTTCAACGAATGACGAAGGTAACATCTTTTAAGCTGCATTTGTGTATATTTCTTACTGGGTTTCCGTTGTTTTGCCTCAGTAAGGACGGAAATAATCGGAATAGAAAAATATTTAAAATCAGACCAGCAGGTAAGAAATCATAAGATGCCATTGACCCTGAATCACCTTGTATACAAATGCAGCAGTTATTCTTGCAAGTACACTAACCTAGATATACAGGATGAACATGAATAAAATATGATCAATTGAAGGATGCCAAACGCATAAAGGCATAAATTTTAATAATAAATCAGTAGACCATGCTCAAACTTCATTTGTATACAATGAAATTAAAAACAAAAATGCAGATGGAGGTTAATTAAAGAAAAAAAAATTATAACAAAAACCTAGTCGTATAATACTTACATGAAGTAATTAAAAGCTGTAATATAAATTTAATTACCAGGTAAATGAATAATGAAATGTAATTACAATCAGAAGTGGTTCTGTTACCTGTCTGTTTCAAATTAGTAGGTAAATTAAAAGTAATTAAATGTAAATGAGACTATAGGGTCAGTTAGAAGTCGAGGATTCGGTTCATTTGGAGGTCTCATTTTTATATTAGAAGAGATAAAACCGCATTCTTAGACCTTGGATCGATTATATAGGCGCAATACAAGCTTTGGGTGTTGTATACTTAGTATAAAAGTAAATTTTGAATATTCTTTTCTAAATAATAAAAACGAAAACGTAAATAAAAAATTTATGTATAATAAGTCACTTTATCTAAAATAAAATAAATCAATGATAAGGATATATGTTTAAATAATACACACATTATATTATAGTATTGTATTAAATGATAAGTACGTAATGTTAAGCCTCAAGGACATAGTGGTGAGTTGAATAACCTAAATGGAAGGTCAATATAGACAATTTCTTTTTCGAAAAAGATATAACATTATTTTTAGAGATAGATCAACGAAAAAAATATTACACATTACGTGTAAACCTCTATAAACCATTTAATATTTAATTTATGTTTCCTTAGTAGTGTTAAGGAATTATTCTTTATTTATTTATTTAAGATACACTGCCCAGACAGATAAATAATCGAATTAAAGGGCAGGAAAAATTACAGTAAATTCTTAATATCTAACACTACATTTATATTCTAAGAAATATATTTTTTATACAAGACAAAGTTGAATTAAAAATATCGATTATGGCACATAAAATATAAAGGGGAACGCAACAACAAATTAGTACGCGGGGCCGGAAAGTAAAATACGATTCCGTTATTACGTGTAAGTAGATTTGGGACACAAAAAGGAATCTGGCTTAAAAACTCTGGACAGTCAAGAAGTCCATTAATAATCTTAAAGAGCAATACAAGAGTGGAATATTCTCTCCGAGTATTTAATTATACTAAATTAAAACGGTTTAACAGAATATCATGAGGAAACCCAATGGATGGATAAACACCATCAACCCAAAACCACAGCAACTTGGCAAAACGACGCTGGATGCGCTCAATATTATTCATATGTATGGCATACATAGGATTCCATACTACACATGCATATTCCAGTTTAGATCTGACAAATGCGTTGAAAAGAACAATGAGAGTTTGAGGTGTCACAAACTCTTTCGAATTGCGCACAATAAAACCCAGAGATCTATAGGATGCTGAAACTATATTATTGTAATGATTAGTAAAGCTCAGTTTACCATCAAACCAAACACCTAAATCTTTAAACTCATCACAAGTTGTTAATGGACTATTATTTATACAATATGAAAATTTGACAGGGTTTATTTTCCGTGTATAGGAAACACTAAAACATTTATCAATATTCAGATAAAGATTATTACGGACACACCACTCATATACAACATTTAAATCGTCCTGAAGATGAGAACAATCTTCAGTACTATTAATGACAGAATATACTTTGAACTCGTCAGCATATAATAACGAACTATTTGTCAAGCCACTAGAAATATCATCAATAAAACACAGGAACAACAATGGTCCAAGGACAGAGCCCTGGGGAACACCAGATGACACTTTAAAATTTGCAGAACGAAATCCTCGACTTTCCACATACTGAAATCTATCCCACAGATACGACTTCAAAAGCAGCAGTAAATTATAAGATAGTCCATAACGACACAGTTTACGCAGTAGAATAGCATCATGCTCTATCAAAGGCTTTAGAAAAATCAGTGTAGATTACATCTACCTGACCCCCGTTATCAAGTCGCTCAGTTAAAAACTGTGTTAAAACCAATAAATTAGTTGACGTAGATAGTGATGCACGGGCCGAATATTACCATCAGAAATTCCAGTTATATTACGTAATATTACGTAATATTAGCTCTACCATCCGGTAACGTTACATTGTTACTGTAATATTTCCGAAAAATTTCGTTAATTTTCGGGGTAATATTCGCTTCAATATTACGTTAACGGTCTTACTGCTTGTTTCAACATACTGCAACACGTCTAGTGATAGCTGTTGCTTAGTTCTTACGCCATCGCTATAATATGTGAAGCTCGTTTACATACGAACTAATCGGAAATTCTTACACAATAACCGTGCCGAAATGAAAAATGTTGCATTAATGACCCCATCAACAGTTACAAATACTTTTAATGAAACTGAATCTGATTTATCCGAGGATTTGTCTGCGGATGAGGGTTTAGCAAATAATGACTAAATATTTATTTTTACCGACTGAAAACTATTTTTATCATATGTACCTATTCTTTGGCCTATCTAAGAATTGTGTGATTAAGTTTTAAAGATTTTTTTCAGTTTGTGATATGTTGTGATAAAAACACAAGTTACCTTTTTTAATTATTAATTAAGAGTTAATATTTATTTATAAATTTTGTTTTCATATAATCTTTATGTTTACTACTGCACATCAAAATAATATATTATGTTGGTATTTCTAATAAACATAACCTGCATACTTAAATTATTTTTTTTATTATAAAATTTGTATTAGGCATAAAACTATATAGTTTCAGATTTCAGTTTATTTTGTGTTTTATAGACCTTTTAGAGCCATATAATTGAGGCAATTATTGTTTAATTTGTTAAAGCTTCTTTGCATATTGTAAAACCAGCGTTTTCTAAGTTGTTCAGCAATATTACCTAATATTACCTAAAATTACGTAATATTTCCAATGTTCTTATCAAAAAATAAATTACCGGTAATTTTGCATCACTAGACGTAGAACGACCGGGAAAAAAGCCATGTTGTACCGATGAAATCTGACGCCTAACATGGCTCATAATAATATCATGGAGCACAAATTCAAAAACTTTAGAAAAACACGACTGTATGGAAATTGGTCTATAATTTGAAATATCCTGTTTATCTCCCTTCTTATGAACCGGCGTCACTCTAGAAGATTTCCAATCAGAGGGGAAACTACACGATCGCAAAGAAACATTGAATATTGTACACAATGGTTTAGCAAACACAGTGGCACAATCCCTAATTACAAAAGATGGTATACCATCAGGACCCGATGTAAATTTAGCTTTTAACCTTCTCAAAGCTACATAGACCTCCGTCTCAGTAATCACACGATCCGGTAAATGAGACACATTCACAACATCAAACAATCCCTGATCAATATCAAATATCTGAGATGCAACGTATGATGTGTTGAAAAATTCCGCAAATAGATTAGATAGTTTTTAGTCTTTTGATTACACACATACACACTCGATTGTCGAAATTTTCCATGACCATTATTTTCCTAACCAACTTCAACTTCACATTATAAACTTTATGCTACATTTTCCTAGCGGAACTGTGCTATCGAATATAGAGCAGACTTTGTTGCGGACATGGTATAGATGGCTTTCTCTAATAATTTTTACAAACACATTGATCAAAACAGTGAAATGTGAAGCCAACCATGTCTGCATATATAGATTATTTACAAACACAACGTATCATTACGTATTATAATAAGCACAAAATAGACACACCTGAATCTAAAGTGGTGCCTGACATTTTTCGAGATAATAAGCAATTTTCATTTCGCGATTTCTATTATCCTACACAGAAAGGAATAAAAAATGTTTAATCACGATTTCTTACCGATATAATTGATGGGAAATATGTTTGCTCGATGTATGTACATAGATTGAAAAGGTTAGTTTTAGTAAATTTAAAATTATCATAGTAATTACAATGAGGCTCTTTTGGACACCCTGAGCTCTAATATAGAGGTGTTTTATGAATGAACCAAGAATAAATAGAGAAAAGGTTTCTGAATTTGGTGATTTTTTTCAAAATTTAGGCAGGTAATAAACAAAAAACAATTATTTTTGATATGTTTGTAGATAATGAGTTTTGACGAAGTCTATTTTGTAAAGACTTTGTCTTTGAATTTAGATCGTGTTTAATCTGTCGTTTAAAACCATAGACGTAACATTTGGGGGGGGTCGACAGTACATATTTTATTTAACTTTAATTAGTTGCAAAATAGTAAACAATTATATTGCGCTTCTTTATAAAAACAATGCAAGAATAATGAAGCCAAAATAAAAAAGAGAGTTAAATGTTACAAAGTCTTGGCGATAAATGTACAGCTTGATTTATTAAACAATTTATCTTCTCTATTCTATTTTAAAATTGACTTGATCAAACGAATCATAGAGCGCAAATGTCTTTGTTCCAACACCTACAAATTAGAATTGTAAATTACAAATAACACCATTAAACCAATTGGCTAAGATCCATTAAATTTGTTGTCAAGGTATTCAGGAAATAGCAATTTGTATTAGTAAAAATATGTAAAATAAATAGCACAATTCAGTGGCGTGTGCTAAAATCAACTTGGAATTTTCGAATAAAGTTTGTGTTCGGCTGGTACTGACAAGGACGTTCCTTTAAGCTATTTTCTACCTGATTCTCCAAGCATGGCATACCTTATACAGGGTGAGAGGGTCTAAAATGGCAACTTGTGGATTTCTTCAATTTATATTGTTATTAACCGGATCTTAACATGATTAAGCGAGCATATCGTAGGAACTTATGGGTTAATCTTCGAAATGTACGCTAAATATATTTGCTATGCAAATTTGCTCAAATATTTGGCAGTTCACTATAAAACAAAATGAGGGAACCCACTTATCTATGAGCGGTAATATTGATGTAATTGTTTACCATATGTTTAAAAAAATAACCTTCAAATACTTAAGATCGCACGCCCTTGCCAGAATTACAGATCTGCGTTGGCACTAGAACTTAAGACATTAGTTCTAAACAAGTATGCATGAGAATACAGTTAAATTAACCAATTTGGATTTGGTGCCGTTATGACACTGTTAGTGTGAGATCGAATGGTGTAGATAAATTGATTAAAACGAAATTGTAGATTTATTTATAGCACATAATATGTATGTTATGAATTATTCATTTATAGTTAGATATGAAAATTAAATAGGAGTGTTGTAATTACACTTTTTAAACTGTCAATTTACATTAGTTACATAGTTACAAAATAGAGATTAAGAGAATATTAAAACATATTTGTTGCTTTTAATTTTTTTTTTTATTTTTAATTAAGGCATGTTGGACAATCTAATGTAGTTTTAAAGATTATTTAGAAACTAAAATTAAAAATATAGGTCAGTATTGCTTAATTCAAACGGTAGACACCCTGTATATTTATGGATTTTACGTAAGATTCTAATATTAGACTGGTTTTTGTGTGTCATGCCCTAAGTATAATACTATTTTGACATATTTAATTGTTTATGTCAAAACTGACGTTTGAAAGTATAGTAACCAATCAAATTACTTAATTTTAAGTCATGTGTCAAATTTTATCCAATAACCTCTGGATTACCGCGATAATACCCTACATGTGGTGTTTTCAGTTTGGCGTTTTTTTAATTAAAAATTAATTAAACGTCAAACTGACAACTGGTTTAAAAATGTCGCGAAGATTTGGTATTGCATCTAACGATGCAATTAATGATATTATATCTACATATACCAAAAAATACAATCAAATCAAAAAAATATGTATGGAAAATATTTCTCGAGTTTTGTGCGACCAGAGAATTCGAACTGAATGCTGAAACGAGTTTGCATAATTTCGCTAATAAATTGAAAGATTATGCGGTAAATATGAGAAAAGCTGATGGAACTGAATATAAAGAAGCAACTGTAAAAACAATTTGGAATACTACGAGTAGGCTACTCCAGGAAAAATACTTCAATGATTTCAAAATTGTATTCCACCCGTTTACCAGTGTGATATTGAAAAATGCGCGAGATGCAAGAAATGCAAAACGTAAAAGATTACAGCAGGATCCAAGCAAACGAAAATCCAGTTCATCAAATTTGAGTTCAAGTGATTTGGCTAGAATCATTGGATTATGGGATGAATGTACACCAGAAGATTTACAAACAAAATTTTACCATATTGTAGCTGTTGAGTTAGCTTGGCGAGGTGGTGAACCAGCTGATTGCCTTATAGATTATTTCACGATTGAGAAAAATAATGATGGAACGCCAACCAACAGAGTTAAATACAATCCAATATTCAGTAAAACATGCCAAGGAGGATCGAAAAGTTGTACAAATAGTAAGTGGCTTGTTCCAAATATTGCAAACGAAAGTGCATGCCCCGTTCGGTTATTCCATAAATTATTGTCCAAAAGGGGGAAAAATATTACTTCCAGTCGCCTATTCTTGAGACCAAATCGTTTCTCGAAATCCGAAAGTGACACATGGTTTGACAATGGTGAAATAATCAACACCATGCGAGAAATTTTGTCATAGAGAATCCTTCGAGCGAGTTGCTCAAGGATAATAGCCCTAGGCCTGCGGCCTTGGGCTATTATCAAGCAACACGCTTTCGGCATTCTCTATGACAAAATAATTATCTCGACCCTATCAAGACCCTAGGGGTATTACTATTAAAAACGATTTGCTTACCAAAGCCAATGCATAATATGTTAGCGTTTAAAAACAATAGAAACGAATATAAAATATTACCTATCTGGCGCCACACCTCTTTTAAAACTTTTAATTAATAATAATTTGGAAGAACCTTTTAAGAAGCAATAAAGCTCTTGAAAATAATTTTCCGATGACCACCGCAGAGGTAGAACAAAGCGAATTTTAATGAAAAAGTCATCAACGTGTTTGCCAGTATATAAGAAAACAAAAGAGAACTAGGTATGTTGCTAATTGTATTTAAAATTAGGTAGTTTGTTGTATTTAAAATATTAACGCAATCAATTTTAAAAATATTTTCTGAGCTCTGACAATTTTCGGTTGCAGAACCGCGGTAGTAAAATGTCACTCTCCGCCACTGACCTGTAAATATAGTTTTAAATATATTCAATTCAAGTATGAAGTATTCAATGTATAATTTATCTAATAGTTTATGTAAACAGTAAATAACATTCCCAAAGTATTATTTATCAGATTTAAAAACCAAGAATAACAAAATAGGCGCAAACAAAAACACAGTAAGTACTCAAATAAATTATGTTGTAAACTAATGTATTGTTTACTTGCCTAACACACCAAGAAACTAATTGTTTCGTTTTTTGAATTTTCGTTCGATTAGGAACAATATTGGTTTTGCCGCAGATATACAGGGCATTCCATAAGTGATCTCAAATATTCAACGAGATAATTCAAAAAATCGAATTTTAATAAATAACAGACCAACTATTTTATTCAAAAATTAGAAAATAAAAAATTCTTCTTCGGCATGCTCTATATGACGCCAAAATTCCTTTCGCAAATTACTTTGTTATATTCTATAAGAGTTCCAACTACCCAACTCGTGAAATTTTAAACGGAATTTTCTCGAGAATTATGGTGGCAAATATCAAAAGTAACCTATGCCTGTAATGCTTTAAAAAAATCTATTAAAATTCAAACTCATCATTACCTAAAAAAATTCTTTGATAAATAAATCACATATTCTCATTAAATCGTTAAAAGTTTTTTTTTTGTTATAACATTAAAATCTATTTGTCAAAAAACTTTGTGTTACTCATTATTTGAGCCTTATTAAGACTTTTTTTTTGATTTATAAAAAAAAGGACGTAATAAGGCCCAAATAATATTTTTGGTTCCACATAAGCCCCCGGTTTCACTGCAGCCTCATGGGCTAATTGTGAAATCGTTTTGGATTTACTTGCTGTGACTTTTATGTATAAATGTTTAAGCATTTATTGAGATCTTGGCCTTTTCGCGTTTCCCATTGACATTATATCGCATTCTTTTGAAAATGTTCTTAACGCGTTCATCACGCCTAATTTCTGTGAGACACCTGGGGAATTCCTAACCCATTTTATAGTCGAGGCCTCGTAAATCGCAAATTTAGGTTCTGTTGGATTTTGTTTAAGAATCAACTTAGATGTGTGTTTAAGTTTAGCTGAGGAAGTTTTGGAGGAAGTTGATAAAGGCTGCAGAATTTGGTGTTTCCCCAAGCTGATGGTAAAAAATCATGTTCCAAGCAGTCGAAAACGAGTACGCATCAAAACGTATCAATACATATCCGGAAATTTAACAAAGCAAAAGGCCCTACAATTTGCTAAAAAATTTAATTGCGTTAATTTTCAAGCTAGTGAAGAGCGGTAGAGTGCCAACCTTGGGGTTGGCATTTAAAAATTTTGAATTTTTACACTTTTTTCAATTTGATTTTTTACCCTTTTTTTTCAAATACCCTGTATTAATATTTACTAAAGAAATATACGTAGGCGCCTAAAATAGGTCTATATCTCCTAGGATATTTAACAAATTAAATTATTAAAGCTTCCGTATAATAAAAAATTGTTATTATTTTTTATACTGAAAAAGTCGTTTTTGACATAAAATTTCAAATATTCCGAAAACGGCTGGAGTTAGATATAATACATTATGCATGAAATATCTTTAGACTTAGAAGGAGAATCTAAAAAAAATATATTTTATATAGAGTCTTATTTGAAATAAGGAAGTGGACACCTACTTCCGGTATAACCGGAAGTACTAGATACTTAAAAACATTTTAGCCGAATTGGTCCCGTCGACCTACGTATTACCCCAGATTCTTCCACAGTGCAGTTTCTCCATAATCGATCGAATCCCTTCCCGGTGGGACACCCGGTATATATATGTCAGTGATTAATAACAAGAGCAACTTGAGCTAAATGGATGAAATCTATTCATACAATTTTTTGCGTATTTATTTATGCTCTATCAAATAAAATAAATGCAATCTCTCTGCTATTGCTATTATAACTAACTATAAGCATCATGCAGTACTGACCCCGTTCTATACGAAAGACGAAGCACTCTCAGGAAATACGAGTTTGAGATAGTGATTTGAGTTATTGTTTCACCATTGGCGGGGAAGATAATTTTAAAATTTTAAATAAATAAATAACGACTACAGTAAATTTATTTAAGTCTTAAGAGAATTAAAAAATAAAAAGAAACAAAACATGTTTATTACTATCTCATAAATTAAAAATCTAATTCAAATTATTAATGCCTATGGAGCACTACAATGGATTTCAGACGAACTTCGTCAGTGAGAGAATGACCGTTATCGTTTCACAGTGGCAAAAGATTGGGCCTCATCGCTGCCACCTAACAACAACAAGTGTTGCCAAGGCTCAAAACATAAATACTTGCATAAATTTCACAACCCCATGATTAGGGAACCAGATTTCAATTTTGATGCCTTTGTTTGGTATTATATCATTCGAGATCTAAGAAACTACCCTTAAAGACCCTGTTGCAGCATGTAGAATGTAGATAGCCCTTCATAATATCATTGTCTTGCCTAAATTTCACAACCCAACCATTAGGAGAGAAGAGAGAGGCGTAAATTATTTTGTGGCTTAGAGAACCACGACGAATAGCATACAGTTTTTTACCTGTTACACGGCACTGTTAGAATTGTAAATAAGCACTTCAACAAGGCTTGTTGATGGCCTGTTTAGACTGTCGACGATTTATAAACAATTTATCTTTAAAAGAGTGCAAAGAACTCCAACGCTAGAATATTTATACACACCATTATTACTATTACAATCGTTATAGTTACTCAACATACTTTATTGCTTATTCTATATCCATATAGTTTTTCTCTGCTAAATAATAATTTATAGGTTCATATAGGTATACCTAATACATAGATAAATGATCATCTCTACATTAAAACGACATTATGTACAGAGTGTACGAATAGTGTATGATCAAAATGTACTGATAAATCAACTCCTGTATATTTAAAGATCACTGTTTTGTCATTTTAACAGCGATAAAAAAGGGTTTAAAAATGTCGCGAAGATTTGGTATTACATCTAACGATGCAATTAATGATATTATATCTAATAATATACCAAAAAATACAATCAAATCAAAAAAATATGTATGGAAAATATTTCTCGAGTTTTGTGCGACCATAGAATACGAACTGAATGCTGAAACGAGTTTGCATAATTTGGCTAATATATTGAAAGATTATGCGGTAACTGAATATAAAGAAGCAACTGTAAAAACAATTTGGAATACTACGCGTAGGCTACTCCAGGAAAAATACTTCAATGACTTCAAAATTGTATTCGACCCGTTTACCAGTGTGATATTCAAAAATGCGCGAGATGCAAAAAATGCAAAACGTAAAAGATTACAGCAGGATCCAAACAAACGAAAATGCAGTTCATCAAATTTGAGTTCAAGTGATTTGGCTAGAATCATTGGTTATGGGATGAATGTACACCAGAAGGTTTACAACAAAAAATTTACCATATTGTAGCTGTTGAGTTAGCTTGGCGAGGTGGTGAACCAGCTGATTGCCTTATAGATTATTTCACGATTGAGAAAAATAATGATGGAAAGCCAACCAACAGAATTGAATACAATCCAATATTCAGTAAAAAAACAATAACAAATCATACACAGTTAAATTCAATGTTGGAAATGTCCGCCGTTAGCTTCAATGCACGCAGCAATTCTTCGATTTTTTTTACGGTTTGGGAAATTTTGAAAACACAACTTGTTTATTACTAATAAATTAAATTTATTTCAAAAAAATTGACCACGTTCTTCAACAATTTTCTGAATTTGATTTCCTTGTCAAACGGTCCACTTTAGAGCTTATGACCAAGAGTACCTTTTTTGTCTAGAAAATATTGGCAGTTCACTTGGGTATCTTAAAACCGTAGTTTTTCCAGTGGCGTAGAAATTGGGGAGAAAAACACCCACTACCCCTTAAAAATCTTCACCAATTATGAATTTAAAACAAAAAATTCTTACAAAAAAACATAGCTTCTTCTGAGTAGACAACGCTTACAAAGGCTGTTTTCTGTACGACAAACGGTTCCGGAGATATTCGCAAAAAAAAAGTATTTTTGTTTTCAATTTCAACCCCCCTGTATCTCGAAAATGGTGCATCTTAGAGGGTAAGTTAATAGAAACTTTTTTTCATATTTTTGGACGAGCTCTCACATCCTAAAATCCTGCGAAGGTGCGTCGAAGTTTTAAGATGGTCCTGACCAGTAATTTTGTATAGCGCCGCACTTCCGCAATTCAAAAACAAGGTTCTTGATTTAAAAAGTTATTATGTATTTATCTTCCAAACAAGTTCAATATCGACAAAATATCAAGACGTAAGTTTTGATACACACTAAACGACTTCATAATGAACCTAATAAAAGATATAGTGATAGCCCATATGCACGTCACTGGTGAAGCTGTCCACAATCCTATAGCATTCGTACGGGATTGTCACGGTTGCTTAGGGGAAATTTAAAATAAATCCCCAACAACTCATGTTTTCTGCAACATCCTGTATAAACTACATGACTGAAGTCTTCGATAAATAATCATAATCTAGATGAGTAAAAAGCCTGATATTATTTGAGATTAAAGGAACATAGTGATCCATAAACGTGGGATGTGAGATAAGATTACATCCAAAACTGCTTAGCATATTATATGCGCCCAAATCTACCGAAATATTATAATATCTGGTTGTGATAACATCTAAATGTCAAATGAATAATGTCATAAAACATCAATATGACATATGTTGCATAAAAAATTAGTTATTTGGTGATCACAAAATTCTCGGTGCATAACATAATCATAAAGCATGTTTCATATATGATATTCGCGTTATTTAGCCGCCTTTCAATTGTGACATTTGGTATTTTGTACCCGGCTTATCGTTCATATAAAGCACTAAAGGCTGGCAGTCTATTGGAGCATAGAAAATGTTTGGTGTATTGGGTGGTGTTTGCAATATTTTGTGCCGCAGAAGCTGTCACCGATGTATTCCTTAGCTGGGTGCCTTTTTACTATACCACGAAAACGTTGTTCATATTATGGTTAGCCTCTCCGCTGACTCAAGGTTTGTGTATAACTAAGTGTAGTTTATATTTAATTTGACTTGTGACTTCCCCGCACAGCGATAGGTTACTTTTGATATTGTGTAAAATTTCACCAATTAGGTAGTTGCAACCAGGGGTGTAGTGATGCCGTTACGGGCCTGTGTTCCAAGGAATTTCCGGGCACACCCCCTCGCCGCCACATCCATTGAAAAAGAAAGTCCCAATATTTATACGTTTATTGAAATAAAACAAACTTAACCAAAGCACAATTAAAAATATAAAAACTGTAAAAAAAATGCTGCATGCTATTTCTTAAACCGTGCAAGATAGAGAGTTAGTTAAATTAGAAAAAAGTTGCAGTTTTTGATGCCTATTTAATATCTCTTTACTATGTACGCAAATTCTTTTTAGTTTCTGAAATACAGGGTGATTTGTGAAAAACTCCGAATTTTATTTTCTGAAATGTTTTGAAAACTATTGTATTATAATAATAATTAAAATTCTGTTTCGTTACGCAGGTCATATATATTTTTGATTATATTTTGTCGGGAAAGTTTTGTGGCGACACAACCGATTTTTTGTTTTTTCGTTGTGCAATCAACAACGTATTTCAACAAGTTCACATATATACACTAAATGTGTGCAACAAACTATAAATATAGAATTGCTCTCGAATAAATGTGTAGATATTTATAAAATTTTAACTGAAAGACACTGACAAAAAATCAAGTGTCAACAGCTCTTGATATTCTACAAAAAGGCAAAAGTTTGCCATACAGGGTGTTACAAGCTTAAGGAGGTTATGGGAGAAGTTATGGTGTCGGGAAATTACTTTTGTATTTTTAAAGATAGGTACAAATTTATATAAAAAATATTCACCAAAATCTTGTGATTAATATTTATATAGAATTATTTTCTGTTATATTATGTTTCGGCATCGGTTTCGGTCTTAGCTAAGGCCCTCTTCAGTATATCTAGCCCTCACCTTAACTTACTCATACGATCCTATAGTGGGAAGAATTTTCTGATTAAAATTTTCTAAAATTAACTAAACATATCCATTTTGCAAAAAATATTTTTTCTTTAATTTGAATATTTTAAAAATTGTTTTTATCATTCTTATTTAGAGATTATCACTGATGCTTGGTGATTTTACACGATTCTTATATTTTCCAAAAAGAACACCAATTTTGGAGACTAAAATGCTTGCCTCAATATTAACTTCAAAAATTACACACTGGTGTCCTAATATCAAGTATTGTCGATGCACTTTTCAAGTAAATCCAGTAGGAAGGACACCACTTTAAGAGGTCCTTCAGCGGCATATTTTATGCAGCCATATCTCCGTAGGAAAAGAATTTATAGAAACTTATCATCTAATTTAAATTTCAGGTTCTAACTATATCTATCAAACTTACATAAATCCACTGCTAAACCAACGTGAAAATGAAATAGAAGAGTTCCTAACCAATCTACGTGAAAGAAACTTTCAACAACTCCTTGAAGTTGGATCACACAGCATGCTAACATTACTCCAAAACCAGATACAGTCGCATTTAGTAAATTCTAGGCTACTTGCTCCTGCTTCAGATGCCAATACCTCTCCTATAAGAACTCCACAAGTTCAAAGTAGCGCAATAGTCCCATATAACCCAAACATTGCAGCTTTACGGAATTCCAAGCAAGTAACAAAATCAGGGAAAACGTATACGCAAATTGCTACAACAAAAAAGAATGAAAAGGGTAATCGGTCCAAGTAGACTTGCACAACAACTATTTCCGTAGTGATATTTTGGGCTGCTTGATAAAATATTTGAAGTGTCTTGAACGATAAGAGTATCACAAATACGACGAAATGTATACAAAAATATTTTTTTTTATAATTAAACATTAAAATGTCAAACAAAACTTTATTGTGTTTTTTTTTCTCTTAATACCTAGTAGAACAAATAAAATAATAATTAAAGTTCAAGGTTTTTCGATAAAAATAGATGATAACATAGTGTATACGATTGATTATAATTTGTATAAAATGATACAATATTATTATTGGTGGGTGTTAAGTTTTTATTTAGAGAACCAATAGAATTTTTAAAATCAATAAGAATAATAATAAATCTGTGCTAAATAATTATTATTGAGTAAAACAGTCTGCGAAGTTCTGGGAAACAACAGATATATCCAGGCTGTGCAGTACTCTACCTATGTTCAAATTAGGGTTATAGTGCCCAGAAGGTGTGACGCATTCTAACTAGGCTCAAATTATTTCTTAGGAAGAGGACTAATCGTTTCAAACAAAATATCAGGCCATGTATCCAGTTCCGATCAACATCCAATCATCAGAACCACCGACCAAATAGCTGTATTTTTATTTGAACTCTGCGATATGACGAATGAGCCATAGTAACGACTTCTACTATCATTGGTCTTGTTATACATATATCGTAGACATTCAATTTTCCATGAACATTTAGGTATTTGTAAAAAAAATATCCTCAAGATAGATATTACATAACACAACAAAAGCCTCAAAACACAAAAAACGAAGAAATGCTAAACTAGTTTTATATATGCAAAAAATAGGTGAAAAAACATGAATATATTCATATGACCCAGAAACATAGTTTGTTCCCAAAAAATTTGTAAAAACATAAAAATAGCCCTCATAGGTATTGGTCCCTTATTAAGAAAAATTCACATAAACGATAAAATTTTGTGATAAATTAATACAAAACAGAATTGAAAGGAATTATGAATTAATACATGCGAATAATGTTCTGTTAGGTAATTTAAATACTAAAAGTGTTATCATCATGTCGTTAGAGAAGACGTGATGTCTGCATTGCAGGAAATTGAATTTGCAAGAAAAAAAATGTTAACACAATGTATTTAATTCTTGAACGAGTGTGTGATCATCATAAACACTGCATATTATTTATTATAAGGGTAGTATGGTATATTTCTAGAATACACAATAAAAATATTCCCTATTTACATTGCACAACTTGACAACAATGTAAACTGCAACCTGAAACAGCAAAAAAGCACACAGATGAGCCGTTATATTTGGCCGTATTGCAGTATGATATTTGCCAGCAGCGGCTAGCAGGAAGAGATGGTGTAGCGAGGTCAGAGACGAGGTAAAACGGCAGCAGGCTGCTGGTAGGTCAACGACACCACTGAAAGTGAAATGAGAGGTATTACGGCAAAGATGTGGACAATGTTGTCGCGTTGATACATAATTCATGCACTTGTGAAGGTTTTTTTGCATACAAAATATATTGAAAGGCAGTACAAACTGTACACAACATTTTATTCAATTTAGAGCTTTGAGCTTTAATAAAAATAAGAACGGCTTTCTCAATTATTTTAATTTCTATTGAAAAATCAAATTGTAAGTATTGTAAGCTGATAATTTAAGGGTGTCTTATGCACTCTGACCTACAAATATAGTGTACTGCTTTGGCTTTAGTTTGTTTCAAGCTACACAACCTCAAATGGTTTAATTTGCCTAGGAATTCGTAAATAATCATGTCTTAATTAGTTTTAACTATAGCCCTAGAGAACTCTAAATATATGGACAAAACGTTGGCTTAACTAGTTTTCCATTTAATACTTATATATCATGGGAAAACGCATAAATAATGATAATAATTAAATCAGAGATTAACATAAACGTGTATTTGCTTAAAAAATAATATAGATAGAAGAAATTAAAAGACCAGCGTACCTTGTCGGCCGCTATAAAGCTGTTTTTATTTTTATTTGCCTATTAAAGCTTGTGTTTTATTTTTAACCAAAATATGTGGTTTTATACCGTTACCCAAAACGTGTTAATTATATTATAAATTTATTTATGGCTTGATGAGTCCATCAGATTTTTAAAATTCTAAACAAATTTCAAAAGGACACACGAAGTCAAGTACCTATCCACGTGAAACTCTCGTAGTTTTGCCTGTTTTTTTTTTTTGTGAAACACATCAGCTGAAGCACTGCCTTACCGTTTTAGATACTTAATCCGGCTTGCCGTCTGCCATTAGCGTCAAATCATATTTGTTTATTTTTATTCTTTTCTTTTCCTGGGATTTAAGGTTCTTATAAGCGAATTTTTTTTTTCCTTTTGAAATATGTTTATTTCATGTCAATATACAACGTTTCGGCTTATTTGCCTTCCTCAGGTACATCTCCTTTCTAAAAAATTTTCATCTTAAGAAAGGCCAATATATGACGTTTGGAATAATATGGCAGGCTACTTTCTGTTCAGCCTCTGTATATCTGTCTGCCCCAATACATTAAATTGCAAATTGGCTAGGCAGTTGAACTGTAATTGAACTTTTTGCATGTTGCAATAAAGGGTGAATATTTTATTGCAGGAAATGTTTTATACGCTAGAAATGTGACACCCACTTTCAACTATAAAACCGAAAGTAAAATAATGATTTAAGTGTGAAAAAGTGGCAGTGTTTAAATTACACTGCTCAATTTATTTGACAATAAATTATCGTGAAATAATATGGTATAACCAGAGATATACAGGAGGGAGAATGAGCTTGACAGATGCACGAACTTCTAATATAGTAGGCCGCCATGTTGCACCCTTGACAGTGGCGTATCGTCTTAAGCGGTGCAAATTAAGTGGGAAAAAAAGTTTTATGAATTTTGACTACCAGTTTTCAGTGTAGATTTTATTTTTTTGTTAAATAATACAAATATACATTATTTTAATAATATATTATGAGATTTTATGAAAAACAGTCCTATAAACACACGTCCGGAAATGCACTGTTTCTAAGATACAAGGTGTTACAACATTTTTTGTAAATAACGGTTTTTTAATTAAAAATTAAAATTTTATACACATATTAAAGCTTATTATTACTGAAAATGTTTGACACAAATTTCTACCGGCAAACTGACAAAACTAGTACAAACCGTAAGCCAGCAAATATGCTAAATCCAATAAAACAAAAATGTCAGTTATAGAGGAGCTTAATATTATGATCTATTATAGTAACCACTATAATATATTATATTTCTCGTGAAATAAAAAATATACAATAAATATACAGAACAGCTTTCTCGATTAAAACAGGATTTATGGGGTCTTAGTCGAACGCCTACACGATTTTGCACGTATAAACAAATTTCTACTAAACATGTAACAGAGGCGTCTCCAAACACACCAATAGACAGGTGCATTTTACTATTAATTTAAAGTGCATTATACTAACAACCCACAACCCATATGTGCTCCCATATTATCCTGTATAGCCTCAAGTCAATATATTTTGTTATCCTATACTTTTCTCAACTTTGATACCCTTTGGCTAGACTTCGCCCATTTAAAAATAAAGGCATTATTGTTGTTTATTATATAGGCATATATTTATATATTCAGAATCAGCGCATTGTGTACCACTTTTCAGCAAATTATCTCGTATTTAATTTTTTTCCATACTTTTCGTGAAATTTGATAAAAATTAAAATCTACAACCCTCCACCTAACCTTCCCTAACAGGAGTTTCCATGCCCACCCAGCTATAGGGGGGGGGGGGGGGAATAGATACAGCAACAAGATACTAACAGCCCACAACGCATATATGTTCCAATAATTTACAGTGCTGCCTCAAATTGACCTTTGGTATAGCAAGATGCAGCCTTCCACCTACCCTCTGCTAGAAAAATTCCTCGTATCGTTTGAAGATTAGTACTAAATAAAAATCATATATGGAATAAATTCTAATAACGCCATCTATGTGTCATCCTCTCGCCTTTTTTGAATGACCTAATGTCACCCTATTGGAAGATGCTCTCATTTTTGCAAATGGCCGCTAATGTCAAATCTATTTTGACATTTGTGGACTAGACAGATGTAGAATACAAGAGAACAGCCATGGAGCGATACACTCCCCAAGAACGCAGAATAATCGTGTCTATTTTTTTCACGCTGGAGGAGTTATCGGGCCATTTTTTTTCGAGCATGCCGCTGGCCAAACGACAACAGTGGACGGTGCGCGCTCCCGTTTCGACAATTTGCATTGGCCCACATGATCGCCCGATTTAAGCGTTGCAGACTTTTTTTGTGGAGTTTTTTGAAGTCCCTTGTTTACGTGAACAAGCCCGAGACTCTGGAAGCCCTCAAGGACAACATTAGACACGAGTGCGAGAATCTGTCGCCCGAAGTTTTCGCCGAAGTGATGAAAAACGCCATAAAACGAGCCCGTATGGCAATCAATTGTAATTTGGCCGATATAATCTTCTCGACTTGACCAATAAAATTGTAAATGTTCGAATAAACATAATCAAAAAACATTTAGAAAAAAAAAAGAGAGCCAAACAACATCGGATGACTTCTATGTTCAGTGGTTTTAGGTCTTCCATATAGAACTTATGATTGACCTGATGCCTCCGGGCTGTAGATGTGCCGATAGAGTATCCGCCTGTGTTTGGAGAAGGAAAACTGAAAGTGTTAGTAGAGAGAAACAACAGAAGGTACTAAGAGGAACTCTTTGAAAGGTATACCACCAGTTAAGACAAGCGTGGCGGGTGGCGGCCGATGCTATAGTAAAATGGGTCCTTCAGAGAAGCATCACCGATTATATGCATCTCATTCCATTGTCACAGTGGAGTGTAATGCAAAGCAAAAAACAGTCGCCACTTCAATCTACTTATTTTGTTTAATCTTTTTATAATATAAAACAATGATCACCAATAAAGAGACGTGTTTCGAGAGTATTCTCTCTCATCATCAGTTTTATTAAAAAAGAAAGGAACCTAAAATAAAAAAAAATGAGTGGGTTTTTAGTTTTTGACGGTAAAGTCTGCATGAATATTTGCTACCATTTTATTCAAAGAACTATTTTTATGTAAATTTATCTGTCTAGGAAGTAATGTTATGATTATAGGCAAAATAGATAACTATATATTAATAATAATAAAAATAATATATATTAATCGTTATAGCGTATAATATGTCATTGACTTTACAGATATTTTAATTTGTGTTCTCTGAAATGTACGCGAAAACATTCTCTATATTGTAAACTTACTTGAAAAAGTCCTCTTGTATAATTAATGGTACAACTCTGATATTTCCACCAAATATAAATTAAATAAGTACAGAATTGAATGACATAATGAGTTAATTAGCTCATGATAATGGTAAATGACATCTCTCGCATAATAAAAAACATTGGTTGTTCTCATCCTGTTTCTCCATATTTTATACTAAAATTTGTGTCATATAAAAGCAATACGTATGCGATAAAATTTAAAGGATTTTTCTGGGTGAAACAAAAAAGTCCATAGGGATTGGGGCAGGTGACCTATACGGTCACTCGAAGACACCCCTTCGCCCAATGCATCGCGCTCAAAAAACAGCTCGTGTTAATTGGTACAAGGATATGCTAATCAAATTTTCCGTCAAAACTAGAAAATGCTGAATTGCCAATGATGGTTTTAACAGTTTTTCGTCCATTTTACAATAAAAATGGAAGTGAGGTGAGTTGCAGGGATCATGTCACATCAGCCCACCTGAAATTTGTTGTAAAATTAGACAAGATACTAATTATCCATCGTTTATTTCAAACCACGTTGCCAAATAATAGCTTTGCCCTTGCAATTAGTTTTGGATTAAAGGTATTTCAAATGGCAAGTTGGCTGAACCTTTAACGTTATTTTTGAGGTTATTTTTTTTTTATTTTTTTTATTGGCCTTCTGCATCGGTTCGAACCAACTACATACCGGGACAGCCTGCTCAAGTCTAGCGCGCTTAGCCACTAGATTTTTGAGGTTATACGAGGCATGTTTTTTAAGTAAGTACTGTTTTGGAATTTAAAAAAAAAGACGTGCAAAGATATCGCAATAATTTTATTTTTACATGAAAGCCTGTACCTTAATCTACTTTTCTACATAATTTCCGTGAATAGTGAGGCACTTGTCATAACGTGGCACCAGTTTTTGAATACCCTCCTCATAAAATTCTGCCGCCTGACTTGTTAACCACTGTATCACAAATGTTTTGACTTCGTTATCACAAAACCCAACGTTTAGGCAGTGGATTGACTTTCCTTGAGCGGTACCACAATGAAGGTGAAGATTTTTTAGACCAAATTGTTACTGGTGACGAAACATGGGTGGCCTACGTCACACCAGAATCGAAACAACAATCCATGGAATGGCGACATTCATCATCACCCAAAAGAGTGAAGTTTCAGCAAACAATTTCTGCCCGGAAAATCATGTGCACAGTTTTTTGGGAGAGAAAAGGAGTATTGCTAGTGGAGTTTCTGCATTTGTGATACAGTGGTTAACAAGTCAGGCGGCAGAATTTTATGAGGAGGGTATTCAAAAACTGGTGCCACGTTATGACAAGTGCCTCAATATTCACGGAAATTATGTAGAAAAGTAGATTAAGGTACAGGCTTTCATGTAAAAATAAAATTATTGCGATATCTTTGCACGTCTCTTTTAAATTCCAAAACGGTACTTACTTAAAAAACATGCCTCTATCTTACATAATGAAGAGAAATTATTTTCAAATTATAAAATCTGTAAGCTTGACTTTATTATTATTAATAATTAAGAAGAAGAATAACGTATAATCAATCACATTTTCCAGCACGTTGTGTTGTTTGTCTCTGTTTTTTCTTCAACTGCTGTTTGCCTTAATTCTTATTTACTCTCACTATCTCTTAAAACGTATATAACGTACTATGTACATACATTTACAGACCTGTACACGTTTACAGTGTTAACATTATTTGCAGCCATGGCATTCCTCGCCAGCACACATAAGGAAAAACCGTTAGGGAGCAACGCTTCACCAACATAGTTTTTCATCAAGCTATCATGTACACTAATTTATCTTGTGCGGTGGAGTTTTGCTCTGTGTTCTGTCAAAAATTTATGATGATGGTTTTACGTCAGACTGGAAATGTAACTATAAATTTTGAGACGCTGGCAAATAAACACACGACGGAGAATTCGTGATGAGAGCTTCCAGTACATTAAATACAAGGTTATTAAAGTTAAATGTGTGTGAAGTTTTGTTAAATAACTCCATTCAAAGTTATTATTTTATTACTCACTGTATTATTATTTTATTATAGGCACAGTATGCTTGATTTTCTAAATCTCTCTCTAAGATCAGCTCACGACAAACTTTCACAATTATCATTAGCTAAGGATAATTTCTCACTTATAATATAATATGCATCGACTACCTACAAAAAGGAACCACCATCAACAGCGACTATTACTGTGCACTTTTGCATTGATTGAAGGCTGATATTGCAAAGAAACAGCCACATTTGCAAAAGAAAAAAGTGTTGTTTTCATATCTCAAGAGAATGCTTGCTGGAGAAAAATGTCCGGTGATGAAGTAATCGCTGAAACTGAGGCCTATTTTGACAAAAAGAGAAATCGTACTATAAAAGTGGTATCGAAAAGTTGTATTGCCCTCTAAGTAAGGCAACTATGTTGAATAATAAAATCCAGTTTTCTAAAAATGTAGTTTTTTTCTTACTTATCCTACGAATGACCTAGTATTTTGGTGAAATTAAATTTTGCTGAAATTCGATACACTAATATTATTTAATACGGCACTGTAACTTGCGGAAAACAAATTGTTAAAGTCGATAAGAAACAAAGGAAAAGCATGTCTGCGTATATTCATTATTGTCCGACTTTCCGTGCAGCTTTCTATCTCCTATCTATATAGCCTAATATATAATCTCTTTTTCTCTAGAGAAACAAAACGAATGCTTGTAAGCATTTAATGGACAGAAAAATACACTATTTAATCCAACTGTGTTAAGTAAAAGGTTACACCGGCATATAGTACCAAGCAATTTAAAGGAGTGGTTCACAAAGAATTTCTCTACAAATTTTCTAACGACAACAAATACATAACAAATGTGTTCCGTATGTGTTGGCTATGTTAACTAATTAATTATCATCAAAGAGCATTTTATTTTACAAAGGGTGGTATTTCTACGGTTGCATAGACTATAGGACGAACAAAACGAAAAAAAAAGGCTTGTTTGGATCAAAAAAAAAATGGAGTTGAACCAAACAAATATTTCTTCGGTATACAACAAACAACCCATGTACCTGAGACAAATATATGGTTTATTTGAAATACCCAACTAATATTTATTTTATTTAAATTAATATTTATTTGACTTAGTACTTATATTTATTTGTTAACAAGGCCCGAAAATGTAAGGATATATTTGTTTGCTTGAACTAACCAGAGTTATTTAGAAGAAAGATTACATGTACTTGGCCCAAAAGGGGCTGCTATTTGGAATAAATAAATATTTGTTTATTCTGAATAAACATTTTTTTTATATTAAATATATGATCTGTTCTCTCCAAACAAATAATTTGCTCCCTAAAATCTGATAGTTTGCTTCCAATAAATACTTTGTTTGTTACAAATAAATAATTATTTCTTCAAACATATTTTTGTCTAGAAATTAATTTACAAATATTTTGTTAATAAAACTATGGGAACTGTTTGGATTAATTGTTCAAAAAAACACGTACGCACGTAATAATTTGGAGATTGTTTCATTTTGAACACCCTGTAGATCTGATTTAAGATTTTTGTATCGACTTTTATAAAGAATGAACCTATTATCCAAACAATTTTGGCCCCAGTCCAAATAAATATTTTTTTAAAATCAAATAACTCAATTTGTTCCGGAAAAACACTGTTTATTTGAGTCAAATAAATTTTGTTTGAGTTAAACAAATAAAAACCAAATAATTATTTATTAGGGTTCATTTTTAGAATTTTTTTTCAGTGTGGAGTTGCTTCTGCTGTAAGGGCGAAGCTATTAAAGTGTACTTCTCTCAGGATTCTCTTATATACGAACTTCTCTATATGTTGGCAAATAATTTTTTCTGTCTAAATAACGTTTTCCCTGAAAGACGGATAGGCAGATCGATCCTCTTAATACCTCGTTAAGCGCAGCTTTCATATTCACCTCATACCGTTATGCTTTGTTCTTTGGCGTTTACCTTTAACGATACTCAAGTTGCTTATGCTTTCAGGACGAAGCTATTAAAGTGTTTTCTATTTCTCTAATGAGTTTTGAAGAACTGAACCAACGGATCAGGCCGAAGTTCGTCATGCAATAGAAACGTTTTATTACCTTATAGAACATTGTCAAAATTTTAATGGTGATCATTTTGAACACGTACTTTGATAGAAATACATTTTTGTCTTAACTAACTCCTAGGACTAGCGTGCGTGCTTACAAAATCCAACTCGTGCAACGATTGAAGCCACACGATCACCTAACAAGGCGTAGATTCGGTAAAAACAAGATTGCCCTTGATCCCGATTTTCATAAGCGAATTTTGTTTAGCAATGAAGCTCACTTTTGTTTGAATGGATACGTCAATAAACAAAACTGCCGTATTTGGAGTGATGGTAAGCCTCAAGTGTATGTTGAGACACCGTTACATCAAGAAAAACTGACTGGTGTGCTTTATTGGCGGGTTCTTTAAAAACGATGCTGGTCAGAACGTTACAGTGAATTGTGACCGCGAAAGAGTCATGATTCCTGACTTTTTCGTTCATCAATTGAATTGGACTTCAAGATCGTGCGATTTAACGCCGCTAGACTATTTTCTGTGGGGATATGTGAAGTCACTATGCTACAAATGTTGGAAAAAAAGTCATCGAAAATTCGACCTTCAGATTACACTACGTCCGACCCAGGCAAAAGTCATATTTAAATTATAATGCCAGAAGATTATATTTCGAATAAAGTAAATTTCATGTCAATTTAAAAAAATCATCTTTGTTTTATTCTATTCCAAAGTATAAGAAACACCCTTTAGTAGTAGCTTGCTTTATCGATTTTTAGGCGCCACATTTTCTCTGGTATCTCTCTAGGTAAACTGAATAAAACTAGGGCAAAACAGGAACAGTTTCTATTGATTTTTGGTCGTGACTGGTGTAAACAGAACGTCCGCTAATGAGCAAACAGTTTACAAAGTTATTTTGCCGTACCAAGACTTTTTGAATACGTTATACATAATATATCCGTACCTATTCTATAAGAAACTTGCTACTCTCTATACATTTGTATATATGTACCTATATTTAATGTACCTATAATAACCATTTCCTAGTAAAGGACAAATTAACTCCAACTGCTAATATGAGGTCAAAAATCTAATAAATTTGGCGCTTGTTACCGTCGCGTAGAGGAAAAAACCGATGTTCATTAAATTTATTATAGATTTAATATGTTCATTTGTGTCAATTGCAAGTTATTGTTCAATGGATTTATCTTAATCACTTGTGGTTTAGTAATCTTTATAGGAGAACTATTTAACCTTTAAAAAAACCATTTCAATTTAATTTGATCCTGGATTAATGCGGGTCAAAGGTTATTCGGAAGCCATCCCAATCAAAAATTAACGATTAAATTTAAGTAGGCGTCAAATCAAAATTTTACATTTAAGTATAGAAATGAAAGCAACTGGTGCATTCATAGAATTTCATAATTTTTTACTAAATATAGTAACCAATCAAATTACTTAATTTTAAGTCATGTATGTGTCAAATTTCATCCATGTGGTGTTTTCAGTTTGGTGTTTTTTTTTATTAAAAATTAATTAAACGTCAAACTGACAACTGGTTTAAAAATGTCGCGAAGATTTGGTATTGCATCTAACGATGCAATTAATGATATTATATCTAATAATATACCAAAAAATACAATCAAATCAAAAAAATATATAATAGTTTTGTGCGACCAGCGAATACGAACTGAATGCTGAAACGAGTTTGCATAATTTGGCTAATATATTGAAAGATTATGCGGTAAATATGAGACAAGCTGACGGAACTGAATATAAAGAAGCAACTGTAAAAACAATTTGGAATACTACGAGTAGGCTACTCCAGGAAAAATACTTCAATGACTTCAAAATTGTATTCCACCCGTTTACCAGTGTTATATTCAAAAATGCGCGAGATGCAAGAAATGCAAAACGTAAAAGATTACAGCAGGATCCAAACAAACGAAAATGCAGTTCATCAAATTTGAGTTCAAGTGATTTGGCTAGAATCATTGGATTATGGGATGAATGTACACCAGAAGGTTTACAAAATTTTTTTTACCATATTGTAGCTGTTGAGTTACCTTGGCGAGGTGTTGAACCAGCTCATTGCCTTATAGATTATTTCACGATTGAGAAAAATAATGATGGAACGCCAACCAACAGAATTGAATACAATCCAATATTCAGTAAAACATGCCAAGGAGGATCGAAAAGTTGTACAAGTAGTAAGTGGCTTGTTCCAAATATTGCCAACGAAAGTGCATGCCCTGTTCGGTTATTCCATAAATTATTGTCCAAAAGGGGGAAAAATATTACTTCCAGTCGCCTATTCTTGAGACCAAATCGTTTCTGGAAATCAGAAAGTGACACATGGTTTGTCAATATACCGGTAGGCAAGAACACAATTAATATGTGGACCAAATCATCTGTTTGGACACTAAGTGTAAAAAGATATTCAATCATTCGAACTGATCAACTGCAGTTAGCCATTTGGCAAATAAAGGAATTCCTGAACAGCAATTAATAAAAATAACAGGACATAGCAGCTCTAATTCAATTAAACCGTACTTGAATATTAACCAAGAACGCCATGGTGAAATAATCAACACCATGCGAGGAATTTCTTCAACAGTGGAAATTAACAATCCGTCAACTTCAGCAAAATCTTCTTCCAATTTAACATTTACCAATTGTACTTTTCACAACTGTAGTTTTAAATAAAAATGAATAATATTTGTTTGATTAAAACTAATACATTTTGTATTGAAAATTATTAAACGTCAGATTGACAATCAAATTTTTGATATCTATAAAGCAAAAAATTATCTTATCGAATACTCCTCGGGCCTTGATAAATACTCAAAATTTTGTCATAGAGAATCCTTCAAGCGAGTTGCTCAAGCAACACGCTTTCGGCATTCTCTATGACAAAATTATCTCGGTATTATCAAGACCCTAGGGGTATTACTACTGAGAATTCTAAAGGCATGCTCCTTCTCACAATCATTCAGTTTTTAAGCATGGAATTTACGGATTACTTATTTAGAGATTTGAAGGACGCTTACCAGGTGCATACAATATACCTAAGTACTGATCTCTGCACACTTATATCGTTGTTTGTAGGGCTACATGACTGGATGTACTAAGCAGTTTCTTCGAGTTAATGAAATTTCATTTTAGGTCTATAGTGGATTCTTCTGGTATTCGCCGAGGGTCGCGTTGTGTCCTCTATTATTTTGCGTTCACAAGATATCAAGAAAATTAATCTAAATAGTCATGAAAATTAAATGCAAACAACTTTGTGAACTAACTATTTGAAATTCGTTACCCACAATGAAACTAACTTCTCCCACTAAAGGTTTCTATAGTCATTATTGTCTAAAGCGCTTTTTATTTTATCTGAAAAAGTTATTATAGGTCTCGGTAGCTTTCAGAACTCATAAAACTTTACTTCGCTTCATGTATATAGATAGAAGGTACGATACACTTTTATATCTCCCAGTCGTAATTAGATTTTAGATTTTTTTTTTAGACAAGCTTATACATTGTATACCTACCTATACTGTATCCAATAGCAGAGAGTTCAGAATTGCATTTATACCGTCTAGAAAGTCATAAAACCAAAAAATTGGCTGAGGCAACGAGAGGAATAAAGATAAGAACTGTGTAGGTGTATTGAAAAAGGTAATAGGCTGAAGAAAGGAGGCTTTATATATGCTTCTAAGGGCTTCTTTCATTTTAACTTGCAATAAGTGCTAAAATAGACGGAGCTGTTTTTTCAGCGACGGTGCCGCAACTGTGGCTTGATTCCAAAAATTTATGGACCCATGAGAAGTTTCATTCGTAGAGATATTAGAAATTTGCACATTTAGGCTCCTGATAACCCTTATGCAATACGAGTAACGTTTGAATGACAGTTTTTGAGTGGCCCTTTTTCCCTTTTCCTGTAAAACTTATATTCATCACAATTTTTAAATTTTCTGGAGCAACAATTGCAGTAGGTATCAATTAAAAGATTCTCAATAAAAATAGAGAAAATTTCTGTATGCAGAGCTGAGCCGCATTTTTCGGTTACGACAGTGGTTACGCACAATTAGGACGAGTAAATTCACAAAAATAGTTTTCCGCCATTTTTTATGGAAAACACTATAAACTTTAAGTAATTTCCACTATTGTTTTACGAGCATTATGTAAATTTCCGGGCTCTACCGCAAAAATACGGTTGTGTAAAAGTACACGTAACTTAGCGTATTTTTATGTTGTAATATTATGGTTATTAGTGTATTTTTACATCAAATGCAGCGTAATTTTCATTTGTAATTTTACGATATGAGTGTATTGTAATTTTACCTTAATATTGTTTTTTACCCTAAATGTGGCGTAATTTTACGAATAATATTGTAGTTGTACAGTCAAGTTGGAAAATTACGTGACATAAGGTTGCGACAGTGGTACCCACGATTTTGGACGAGTAAAATCACAAAAATATTTTTCCGCCTTTTTTTCTGTAAAACACTGTAAACTTTAAGTAATTTCCACTATTATTTTACGAGCATTATGTAAATTTCCAGGCTCTACCGCAAAAATACGGTTGTATAAAAGTACACGTAACTTGGCGTATTTTTATGTTGTAATATTATGGTTATTAGTGTATTTTTACATCAAATGCAGCGTAATTTTCATTTGTAATTTTACAATATTGTTTTTTACACTAAATGTGGCGTAATTTTACGAATAATATTGTAGTTGTACAGTCAAGTTGGAAAATTACGTGACATAACGTTTGTAAAAAAATTACAGCCTTAGTTTATGTAAAATTACTTACCTGTTTTAACAGTGTGGACTTTTGTCAAATTTTTTGAGAGTTTGAAGGAGTTTCGTTTGGAAAATAATAGGAAAGTCACTTTGTATACAGAGCCGTAATTAAAAAATTAAACAGTTGATTATTTCTAGAAGCTAAACTAAAAACTGTTTATCCCTTTCATGTCTTGAGTCTGAGAGTTTATGAGTGGCCCTTTGATTTTCCCGCAAAACTTAAATTCATCAGAATTTTAAAATTTTCTGGAGCATCAGTTGCAATATCAATTAAAAGCTGTCTCAATACAAATAGAGAAAATTTCTGGATGCAGAGCTGTGCCGCATTTCGGTTGCGACAGTGGTACCCACGATTTTGTACGAGTAAAATCACAAAACTATTTTTCCGCCTTTTTTTCTGTAAAACACTGTAAACTTTAAGTAATTTCCACTATTGTTTTACGAGCAGTATGTAAATTTCCGGGCTCTACCGCAAGAATACGGTTGTGTAAAAGTACACGTAACTTAGCGTATTTTTATATTGTTATTTTATGGTATTTAATGTATTTTTACATCAAATGCAGCGTAATTTTCATTTGTAATTTTACCTTAATATTGTTAATTAGTGTAATTGTATAAAATTAAACAGTTGATTATTTCTAGAAGCTAAACTAAAAACTATTTATCCTTTCATGTTTTGGACAAATATATTATCAATGATTTAACTTAATGTTTTAATGCATTTGCAACCAAATAATCATGCAATAAAGTATTGAATGTAATAATAGCTTGTACCTATAGTATGCCGAATAATGAGACTCAACACTAAGTTGCTTAAGATGGTCATGGCCAAATCGTTTGTAGTGTTGAGTTGTACAGTAATAACACATGAAAGGGATTTAAAAAAAGTTCATTGTAGGTAGAATAAACTCTTAAGTAACTCACTTAAGTTGTACATTAAATAATGTTTAAAAAAATTATCAAAAGAGAAAAGAATGTCACGCAACGCTATTGAAGATATTTGTACACAGACTGTGTTTAACGTATACCTAGGCAATGATTTTCCTGGTGCTTGGAATTATTAGTCGATACTATTTAACCATAGGTTTGTGTTTAACACTGTTAGGTTTTGAAAACAAAAAAGTGAAGAGTAAAATTAAAGATTTGCTAGGACCAATATCGTTTTTAGGTGTCACTGATTTTACGAGATTAATTTGTCTTAGCACCGGTTTATTATATTTTTCATTCTTACACGTTTTCGCTAGTTTCTTAATGATCCGGTAGTAATTCAAAGTTCTACAATTGCTCTATTTTAATCGAGCGATAGCTTACTGGACTTAGAACCGCTCAAAACCGCAGAGGAAAATGTGCGGAACGTTATGAGCAGTCCAGAGAATCCACAAATAAGATTGGACCTTAATTGTCCAACTAGCAGTCTTTAGCACAAGACAACAAGATGTTTGAGTGTGAGCAGGCAATATGCCTGGTGAAACACAGTTCACAAACTACTAGATGCGCCCCAATTCCCTAGCGGGAGGTTTTATTTGAGATTTGCTTGTTACATAAAGTATCAAGACTTGGAAATTTGGTTCTTTGGCACAAGTTGATAAGAACATACCTCGTATACAATGATCTGCTCTAACATTGAAATAATTTAGTCAAATATCAGTGTCTGTTCGCTAGAAGATGACTTCATATATCGAGCACAATAAATAAGCATATAGGTACCTACTTAAGTGTATAACGAATTTCAAAAATAAAACATGAATGAAATTGAATCAGTCACTTCGAAAACACACAATAGACTGCTTGATGTTTACTTATGGGACGGGAGTTATATTCATAAATATTGATGAAAAAATGTAGCATGTAAATCTCGGTAGAAAAAATATTTAAAAAATCCTACAGTGGTTTAACTGAATTTGTTCGATATACAAGGTTTTCGAAAACGGAAAGGTAGACAGCGAACTGTAAAATAATATCACTTTGTATTATAAACTATATGCGAAAAATGCTTCGTTACAAATATACAGGGTGTCAAAGTTTTTATGAAAAATTCCAAATTTATTAACATTTTCAAAACTTTTTTAGATATTTAAATGAAATTCGGCACGTCTAGAGAGATAGTTTAGATACATCTTTTTAAGCAAAAATTATTATTTTACTTCCACCAGTGGCGTGCGTATGGACACATCTTTGCAGAATTTTAATGAAAAATATGGTAGACCACTGATTTTTTTAAAAGCAAAAATTATTTCTAGAATCATTGTTCAATTTACAACAAAACAAGGCTCTTTAAATTTTTTCGTTTGACACACCGTTTGTACGTAAAAAATTACTACTACTATTACTACTGATTTCTGAAAAAAAAGCGAAAATATGAAATTTAATTAGTTGCTTTCAACAACAATAACAAATTGAAAGAAAATTAAATCACATCCAGAAACAATTCTTACTTTAAAAAAAACAGTGGCGTAACATATTTTCTGCATTAAAATTGCCGAAAATGTGTGTGTGTGTGTATGCACGTCACTGGTAGAAGTAAAATAATATTTTTTACGTAAAAAGATGTATCTAAATTATATATCCAAATCTGCCAAATTTCATTTAAATATCTAAAGTAGTTTATAAAATATAAAATTTAGATTTTTTTTTATAAAAATTTTGGACCACCCGATATTTCAAATCTTGTTTATATTCGCATTCCTTTTATGCCCGTTCTGAGGAGAATAGTCCACATCAATTTAACTGAGCGTTCGCCACCGTTTCGACAAATATATGCCTCGTCAGATAGATAGATAGATTTTAAAGACATATTTATATTAGTCACAACGAGTTACAAGTCTCTTAATACTGTCGTAAGAGTGTCGCAATTAGTTTTATTTTTTTTCTAGCAAATAGTACTTGAGGCTTAATATTTTTTCCCCAGAACTGCATCTATATTTATCTGTCTGAAGTAATTTAAACTGGTCCAGAACAAAATCCCAAAAAAGTGCTCTTCTGTGGACCGATTAATCGCATCAAATATTTGAATGGCTTCATTATCCAAATAAAACAATCCAAAACCAGTGGCGTCGAGCAAATCTAAATTTAGAAAAGCTGATAACGATATTACTATTACCTAATAGAGGAGAATATGTAAACTCCATACATATCAAATAATAATTGTGATCATAAGCCATCAACTACTTTCATTTTTAATATTTTATATAAACTTACAGGGTGCTCACCCTATAGCAAACACTGTAAGAAACAGATGCCTGATATGTAATATTGGGTGAAAGAGAATCAAAAAGGACAGAGTAAATGAAAAGAGCTAATTAACGTCCATATCCATATTTTGGCTCAACAGGATTTCGCTGTCACTATATCCGTTTATAATAATATTAATACAATCGCACGTTTTGTACAGTCGCATACACAAAAAAAAAATAAAATATGATATTTGCCCATAATTTTTACCTGTTTGTTTTATATTTTTATTACCTGCGATATCTGCATTCCATTTTGAACACAACGACTTTGTTATAATAGCGATTAGTGACAGGAAAACTTGTTTGGACATACATAACAAACCATTTGTTATACATCCAAAAATGAAATAATAAAATATAGGTATACCATAATATACACAAAAAAAAAAAGTATAAAAAGTTTGTAGGTAAATAAAAATTAAAAAAAAAAATAATAACGACCGCAGGAAAAAAAATTGCACGCAGCAGGAGACTATACTGATGAAAGTGAATTGAATTTGATGAATTAGATTTTGACGGTTAATTTGTAGAATTATATAATTAAAAAAGTTATAGGTACATATATTTAATTAAAATTCATGAATAAATACGTATTTTGATTTGTAGACCTATAACACACCGTGGTGGTCACGTTCATCTTCATTCAATTATTCAAATAATAATTTTAAAGAACACAAATGTCCAACATATTTTAGCAAAGTCTAACTATTGCAGCATCATTTTGGGTATCCGATTAAGCTTTGATAGAGCTTTGTCCTTTGATCATTTTTAATTTAAAAAAATAGTCCATTCTTAAGTGGAGTTGCAAAATTACGTCGACAGAAATCATATTTCGACTTCTGTCGACCTGAATAAGAATTCTAAATTAATTAGTTAGATAAATAGATAGATCTTTATTTACCATAGTAGCAATTACAAAAATTTTATAATTACATTTTTCAGCACGTCCAAATAGAAAATTTACAATTCAACTTGTAAAATCTTTGTATAACATATATGTATGTATAGAACAACAATCACGATTACATTTTACAAACAAATTTCAAAATATTTTATCTCAAATCCAACAAGGCGTATAGACCATCATTTTCAAAATGAGTGTGACATGTATTCATCAACTGAATAAAAACAGTTACTTAAGAGCAGTTCCTTTATTTTTCTTTTAAATTTATTCTGGTTTAAAATTTTGAAGCTAGCAGGAAGCTTGTTGTATAGTTTTATATTTAGCGAGTTATTTTGACTTTTGTTAAGCCTAAAACGTGGCGCAATGGTCAGCCCAACTGAACGAGTGGAAATTGGTACCTACATGGTTAAGAAACCTAAAATAGAAATACTTAACGTGTTTTTGAAAATTTCAAGAAAATATGTTAAATTTGACAGGCCAGAATATGGATGTGGTTTTTCACAGGGCAGATTTCAAATTTTAATTAAATATTTCTCTGTCACACTGTATATTAAAATGTGAACTTTAATTATAATACAGCATAAAAATACTTCTATTTTGTAAAGTTGGATCGTCAGTTTTGTGTCTCAACTTGTATCCGCCGCCAACCAGACTGTTAAAATATTAGATATTTATATCTGGTTTATTTTAGATAATCAATAATTCATTATTATTTGATTAAGGAACCAGTAATCTGCTTTTCGGGTGTGACGCCCGTGTTAAGCGTTCTGAAAAAAATTTTACTGTTAGAATAAACGAGTCGTTTAATAATTGTAGGACCGTAGGTATTAGATTAATTAGTTTAACGAATATGGATAAATTAAAATATCGCAATATCTACAGTTTATATATACAGTGTGGCCCAATTAAAACGAAACACAGGGTGGTTTCGCGTTTGTAATGACCTATGTTTACGAAAAAATTCTTGGAATAGTTTGCCAGGGCATAGACGTAACCAGGGGGTATTACTTTTAAAAAATCTACAACAATAAAGTATACTTAATAAATACTTTGAAAATAAAATACGTACATGAGTACGTAGCAATACAATAGATAATCAACATAAATTATTAAACATAAATTTCTAAATTAAAAAAAAACTTTGTAAAACATAAAAATGTGTGCAGTTAACTATTAGCTGATCAGTTTCTGTTTAATAAAAACCGGAGACTAATATTAATCAATGTGGTAGTAGATAACAATAATTAAAAGTGGCAACTCGCCGTGCATAGGGGCGAGAGGCAGTGCCACGCGCTTAAAATGATTCAATTACGGCCAGTATCGATGTTTTTATTAACGTTGGCCTACTCTCGTTCTTCGTTCGCTGACGGGCATTGTTGCCTCATTGCACAAAAATCTTAATTAGTTAAAAAGTTAGTGAGGCGCTGCCTCTATTACCTCATAGGACTAGCCGCCCTGGTAAGTAATAATAAGCAAGTAGGAAATTTGATTATGGGTAAAAATCGTACGAGTTTACACTATATTTCGGTTTCGTGGGCCTGCATAGGAATTTTAAAAATAATGTAAAAATTCAGCGTTATCGACACATAAAAAAAAACACTTTAATTTAACTAATGAATGACCAAACATAAAAAATGACTTTAATGGTTAGGTAGGTATTACACCACGTCAACACCTTTTAACATTAATTTGTTTATTGTGTATTTTGTTAACAAAGAATCATAAATTTAACGGTTGATAATAATAAATTTCAGCAAATGAGCCTAGTTATCAGTTAGAATGCGTTTCTAATTAGAAATGTAGGTATTTACCAGAATAGTAAAAAAAGTCATGCAATGAAGGTTTACTTTGTTTCAATCAACACATTGTGTATCTATAGGGTGTCCAAATATATAGTGGATTTATGTTTCTAAATTACCAATATTTGAATACTTATACAATGTGTCCACAGATAGAGTTTGGAAGAGGAAAAACTTTTTGATTTGTTGATTTAGAAGAAAAAGTCATTCTTTATAAAAACGTCGAAACTACAATATCAAATACCAAATTTACGATTACTATACAGGGTATATCAAAAATAACATTTTTAATGATTTTGATTTTTTTGTTTTTTTAGTTTTATGAAAATATTTTCAAAACCGTGATTTATTATACCAATTGTGCAAAAAACACTAATATACTTTTTCCTCAAAGTGGGTAATTTCATAGCTACTATTAAAATAACAAAATTAAAAAAACAAGAAAATCGAAATCATTAAAAATATTATTTTTGATATACCCTGTATAGTAATCATAAATTTGGTATTTGAATTTGTAGTTTTGACACAAGCAGACGTTTTTATAAAGAATGACTTTTTCTTCTATATCTACAAATAAAAAAGTTTTTCTTCTTCCAAACTCTATCCAATGTGTCCACTGATAGAGTTTGGAAGAGCAAAAACTTTTTTATTTGTAGATTTAGAAGAAAAAGTAATTCTTTATAAAAACGTCTGCTTGTGTCAAAACTACAATTTCGAGTACGATATTTACGATTACTATACGGGGTATATCAAAAATAACATTTTTAATTATTTTGATTTCCTTGTTTTTTTTTTAATTTTATTACTTTAATAGTAGCTTTGAAATTAACCACTTTGAGAAAAAAGTTTATTAGTGTTTTTTGCTTGCACTATTGGTGTAATAAATCACGGTTTTGAAAATATTTTCATTAAATTAAAAAAAAAAACAAAAAAATCAAAATCATTAAAAATGGTATTTTTGATATACCCTGTATAGTAATCGTGAATTTGGCATTTGAAATTGTAGTTTCGACACAAGCAGACGTTTTTATAAAGAATGACTTTTTCTTCTAAATCGACAAATAAAAAAGTTTTTCCTCTTCCAAACTTTATCCATGAAACTGTATCTAATTTCAATGTTTTAATTTATTTTCTGGAATAGTTGTTAGCCTTTTAATTCTCATATTAGAACTGGGTCCGCATTTAACACTCCGGTCTTCGATTGCAGCTTTATGGTTAATTCAATAAAAATTTTGCTTAAGGTTATATTAATGATATAATTTTTAATATTCATTCTAGAACCGTTTTTGTATCAATTAAATTTTGTTCCTTCTTTCTTAGAGTGTAGATTCATTGGAAATCTAAAAAAAATATTTAATTTGATTTAATCGCTATAACACAACGTTTCGTTAACTTATTGTTAACCTCTTCATGTGACTGGACACAAAAACTGATTTATGATATTTATGATTCACTATTCATATGGAATTAAACACGGTCACATCCACCAAATTATTTTATTTAATAGGTCATCAAACCATTCTGTCAAAACATGTTTCAGCCCTAGCAAGGGTCATCATCAGTTGCACAAGTACATATCATATAACTACAAGGACATTTTGAATACTTATATAGGAGATTACATCTAATTGTTATATATAAGTATTCAAAATTTCCTTGTAGTTATATGATATGTACTTGTGCAACTGATGATGACCCTTGCTAGGGTTGAAACATGTTTTGACAGAATGGTTTGATGACCTATTAAATAAAATAATTTGGTGGATGTGACAGTGTTTAATTCCATATTATTGGACGTCCACAGCAGTATGGACTATTCCATTAAAATTAATTATTCAGCTTATTAATTATTCAGCTAAATCAGGAAACGGTATACATTTATTTTTATTTATTTAAGTACTAAAAAAACATAAGGAACAATTGTCGTAAATTTGCCTCTCTAACCAAACAATATTGTCTTTAAGCTATGAACTTTGGTCAACACGGATGGATGGAATTTATCCTATCATAAAATTTGATGTATACAGGGTGTACCACTCGGAACCAAATCGATCTATATGTAGAAAACTAGATGTATTTACACTCAAAACTGGTAATAATAAAATTACCGTATGCAAGTTACTCATTTGGCAATATTGGAACAACTAAACATTTTAGAGGTATACAACCTTATACAAATTTACCCTTATTTTTAATGCTTAATAAGATAAAACTATAAAATATTGTGTGTATTGTGTTTCGATTTAAAAAAATTGACATTTCAGTTTCCTCATTTTCATGTTTGATGTAATATTTTGCACACCCTGTATTAATATTTACCAAAAAAAGTTCTCATAGAATGACTATTTTTGAGATAGAAATAGTATTTAAATCAAATCATGAAGATTTTATAATGATTTTAAAGCCCGCAAACGTCATTTTTGACATAAAATCTTAAATAAATCAGAAACGGTTAGACTTAGGTATAGAATATGATACACAAAGTGTATTTGAATTGAAAACTAATAATATTTACAGTGGTCGATTTGAAATAAGCAAGTTGACACCTACTTCCGGTATAACCGGAAGTGTCAATAACTTATAACTATTTACCTCATCTTGCTCCGTCGACATAGTTACATTGCCAAATTTTCAAAATTCTGCTATGAATAGTTTTCTATATACAAACGACTTCTTTCCCGATGGGACACCCTGTATATTATCTCGATAATCCTGACTCCAACGCAACTGGATATGCGACAAAATATCCCATATTTTGAATATTTAAAATATTATTGAAAACTTTTGGTGATGGACGTTCTTGAGAGCATTTTATTTCATTCGCCAAGTATTATTACTAAATTTAAATATTATTCGGCCTAGTAGTACAAGAATCTTGCATGGAAATGAATTATTTAAAATATCTGTATGACGAATTTTCCCGCAAAGCCAACCTGTATAATTAATAAATTTATTTTAACAATCAAACTGCACAAATTTTTTAAATATCCGTACCTACGAAAAACACAAGATCTTGATCGAGCATATTATTATAATGAAACGTACTTCAAAACATAAATATTTCTACTTTGTTTTTGTTGATAACAATAAAATAAAAAGTAAATAAAAACAATTATTTATACCTACTTGTAAACAAACAAAAATAAGCAACATATAATATGTGGTAGGTACGTTACCTTTGTGTTTTAATAGCTGGTCGCACCATGGCTGGTCGTTTCTCGTCCTTATTAGGGAGTCTAAGGTAATCTTGATCTCCCAACAAAAACAAATCTTTGGATATAATCATGGCAAAAATGAATTTTGCCAAGAAATTTATCAATTATTATGCACTTTATAATATTACAAACACAATTTATTTTAAACCTTTTAATTATTTAAATGTTTTGACACTTGTAACATAAGTTTAGTAAAGTCTTTTTGATCTTTTTTAATTAAAAAATCGATTCTACACTAACTTAGTATTATTAACAATTCATTGTAATAATAAAAATAAAAATTCTTCGGTAATTGTAATCAACTACCTAGTAGAATATATCGCGCCGCGCGATTATACTCAGCTGGTTTTCATCGTGAAACAGCTGCTACTAGAAGTAAGTGCGAGCGCTGCGCTAAGCACGTGCGTATCGGTATTTTGCTGTTTGCGATATGCCTCCTTTCTCGTGAGCGTCAGATATCGAACTGGCTTGAATTTGAATTGTGAATTGGAAACTGAACTCAATATTGGGGCAACAGTGCGCTTGGAGCTCTCGCACTTTACTATATAGATGAAGAGCTAGGACACACTTTGGATAAAAAAAACGATAGCATAGTATGAATTGTTCAACCACATAGGTAGGGCTTCTTAAGTTGTTTAATGTGCAAGACATTTTAAGAAACTACTCTTGCTTCCCATAATAATTTCTAGTATAATTAATTTTTTTGCCAAAAGTTATAATGAAATCAAGAAGAATTCAGCAGTTCTTTCTCGCATTATTTCTCATCATCAGGTTTGGCAATAACACATAACTATCTCATCTCTTTTATGAATTTTATTGAATATTTTTGCATGATTGGATTTTAGTTTATAATAAACCTTATTAATATGATGTTAGATTTAAATGCTAAATATGTTAGAAACACAACCATAATGTTTTGAGTGTCAAGCTCAGCTCAACTCATCATCAGTGGTTTATTCTTTTTTAGCTTGTTATACACATACGAGCAAAGATCAACACGACCCCGAACAAGTAATATAGTATGATCTTGAATACAAATAAGACTAAGTGATTTAAATATTTTAACAGCACATGTCAAAAATTTTTCAATGTTAAAAACAATCAAATAAAATTAAATTAAACATACATTCTTAATTTGACTTGGATAATGCATCACAAGTAAACATTATTCCATATTATTGTTTTAATTTTCTTCTTATATATCATTGTTGTCACTAATAATAAAAATAATTAATCAAATTACAAAATGTCGACTATTCGCTTGTAAAAAGACAAAGGATATTATTAATACAAAAAAAATGTATCAATGAAACATCGTCTAAATCTTCTTTAATCAAAATTTAAAATCTATTCATACCATACATGTTTCGGGATTCTATAATCCCATCATCAGTGGTTATATATAATTGAAACAGAAAGCCTTGAGTTAAACCATGTTAACAAGTCAAATATCTTCCAAATTATTAAGATCTAAATTAGATTACATTTTTATTATAAAATTATTATACAATCAGAACAGAAAAAGAATGGATTACTTTTTGAATAATACAAAAAGATTTCACAGTGCAAATGACAACTGACAGTTATGTTTATTAGGGTACAGCAAAAATCTATAAGAGATGGTACAGCCCACTGTCTCAGTTTAATTGAGGTTCTTCCCTGTGTCTTGAATATCTGACGGTTTTATATTACGCAACTTTCTTGCATGCACCGTTTATACAAATTATAAGAGCAACCTAAAAGACGATTTGAAATAAATCTACACATCTAACATTATATTGAGCTCAATATATTACCTTCATAAACAAATATTTATCATCTGGTGCGTTTTCTAGAATTATCATCTGGTGCGTTTTCTAGAAAATCGTTTATATTCTTGCTTGTCAAAATCTTGGATTTTTTGGATTTAAAGCCGTCCGCTTTTCACTTCAGGAGAGCTTGTAATTTGGAGTAGTTTGCAATATCGACATTGTGATTTATAATAATTGTAGTAGTATTTGTTTTAGTCATTTAAATATTTACAACAACATTGATGTTTCAAAATGACTCTTAAGTTTAAATTAAACTTGTGCGCGTCCAATCGACAACATTAACAATGAACATACATACATACAAATCTAACATCTACATATTGTATTCTATTAGTTACAGTTATATTCTTCCCTTTACCTGTTTTAACATTTTAATTAAACAAAAATCACTGTTCTAAATTATTTCCAAAACAAAAAATAAACGCTAAAAAAAATTTTTCTATAATAATTAAAAGCAATCCCATAGTTGCATTATCCTTAACAAAACTAGATTGCGAAGAAAGGAAAGACAGATTATCATAGTGAAAACATTTCCACATATCCTATAATATATTGTTTCCTTTTTTTATTTTTTTAAATAACATAAGCATAATACATATAAAAACACTATGAAATTACTTCATTAATTTTATTTGTGTTTTCATAAATCCAGGTAAACGTATATTTTCTAAATGAACTACGTGTTTTATCTTTTGTGTTTTGGGGCAATAAGTTGTACAAACGTAGGGCTATGTAATTGTAAAATCTTTGCCCTATTGTCTTTTTGGCTCGAGATTTGATTTTATTCGTGTATTATAGCGGTGTAGGATTTTAGCATGTTGTGATCGACTTTTATGAAATGTACATAAGGTAATGTGAGAGTACAACTGTCTAATAGTAAAAATTTTTGTCTCCTTATATAAAAGATCTGTTAGGTAAAGAAATGGTGGCCTTTAACATTGAGTAAAATGACCAAAGTGAGGAAGGCTTCATCGTTTTTGATAGTTCTTGGAAATATGCCATCATTATATTCTCGGAAAATGATTTAGCGTCGTTTTTTAATCTCCATTCCATGAATCTTTGGTAAGTAAATTTGTATCGATATTCAGATTTTGCCGGTAACCAGTTGTTTTTAGCAGCTTCTGCAATTTCGCTAATATTGGGTGAAGTTAAATTTTCTATTTCACTGTCGCTCGACATTTTTTATGTAATCAAACTAATTTCACTTTATAATATTACACTCACATACAAATTTGATTTAAGATTATGTCAGTTTTTGAATAAGTTTGTTTGTATTGACCGTGGCTCAGCGGTTGCTAGGAAAACTGTACGATTTTTTTACCGTACGTAATAGGAATCTTACATTGATCGGAGACGGTGTGTTTTAAAGTATTTACAGTAGTGGTCGTAGGTAATAGTATATTACATAACATGTGCTGTAAATGATATTTTACATGCGAGAGACTAGTTTTCCCACGAGCCGCGAAGCGGCGAGTGAGGCAATAGTCTCGAGCATGGAAAATTATTTTACAGCTCGAGTTATGTACTGTACTTTTTCTTTGCAGAATCAAAATCCATTTCAGAATTAAAATTTAAGCAAAAATATTTCACACAGAAGAAAAGGTAATTATGACATTTAAATATTTGACATTTGTGTTTGACATAATTCCATAATAAAAAATAAAAATCCCCAAAGTGTTATGTAATATTCATTACGTAACACTTTGGTGATCATTACGTAACACTTATGTAAGATTGAATTTACATGTCACGTTAACAGTTTTGCAATAGACGGCTTAACAAAACAGGAGTAGAAAAAATTATATAACAGTCTAGATTCCACAGTGAAAATGCTTAAGATTTCTAAATTTAAAACCATATATAAGAATATTTTGCTTACAAATCAGATACAGTTGTAAAGTTTGCCTGCACTTTTAATCTTTCTTATAATTGTGTCATAAAAAATGTTTAAATATTTGTATTATTGTATATCTGTGTAAGTATTTACTTTTAGTTATAGACTATTGTTTTTTTATGGAATACTGTTTTTTTTTTAAGTTAAGTATTAAAATAGCATATCTAATTGCTAGACTTCGCCCTTTGACTGGCTAAGTATTAAGCATTTTTTGCTTAAGTTATTTGTGTTCTATTGTATTGTTCTATATTGTATACTTTTTCAATTAATACTCAAAATCCATAACTGATCATTAAGTACCAGTGCTTCAGGGTAATTTACAATATCCAAGATCTCACGAACATTAAGGTATGATTATTGTTGACTATATGGTTTGAAAATTAAGAAGAACTTTCCATGCAAACGTTATTAGATCTAGGAGCTTTATAAATAATATTATAGTGCTCCTGCAGTTTAGAAATTGGTAAACACCAAGCCTCTTCTCTTTACTATTATTCAGCAATGCATTCGTGGAGAGATATTTATCCCCTCATCATCCAATCATTTGAAATCTAACAAGTTAGAATTCATATCAAATCTGGTTTCATAAAAAAAAAAAAGTTCAAAAAGTCATCGATAGCTCTTGGTCTATATACTAGAACTTGTGGTGGAAAGCATAACGCATACGCAGAATGTATGTACATCGAAACGGTAGGTAGTATAAGCACTTGTCGCAAACACATATTATTATTACACTCAACAGTAACACCCTCACCATCTTATTTCGATTGGTATGTTGCTCCACTGCTTTTGGACAACTACTGAACTGACGCCGGATAATTACTTTCACGTTTGGTGCGGTCATGGTGTATGTCAGACTCTGGTTATAGAGTCTGTCTATTATAATAATATGATTTTCTAATTTTATTATTATTATTATTTGAGTGAGTGCCTTATTTCATGTCTCACTAAACGTCACAACGAGAAACCTGGGTTTTATCACACATTACTTGAAATGTTGCAGGCTTGCTTTTACTTACAGTCAAACTCAATAATAGATATCATAATAATTGCTCTATTATTTAAATAAATTGTAACACACACAGCTATCAGATAAAAGATATTAAGAATATTTTATACTAATAATTCCTCAGAAAAATCTAATTTACCATTTAACTTTTCTTGACTAAAGTGTGCCACGATGCCATCGCATATCTAGAATGTACACTGAACAATATATTGCCATGATCTCCTAAGTTTGTGCTTCGTTTGACCAAATTATATTGTCTAAAAAGGAATCGAATATTTTTTGTTTGAGTTTACATCAAAATTGTATCTAAAAATTTTAAAATAGAAACAATTTGAGGCGAATAAAATTACTGACACAACATTAACGGAGCCTGACTCCAATTCAGTGCATGAGGTATATATGAGTCGAGAGATACTGACGAATTAGTTGGTTCGTCAGAGTACCATAGTCATACCATCTACAAATATCGACCTAATAATAACATATTTCTAGTGAAATAAATACTTACTGAATTTACTAACTATAACAATAAAAGAAAAAAAACCCGAAACCAAAAGTTCAACGCCTGGAAAATCTTTTATTTATACAAGATTTTAATATATTATTCTTATAAGACAGTACTTAGTAAATTGTTGATTTTTCAAATTTCAAATTCATTTTCATCCATTGTTTATTTTAATTAAAAGTACAATATAAGAATAATAATGGGCATAGAACAGTCTACGTCACATATTACAAGCAGATTTTGTTTTAAACAGTAATGTTTATTCTGCATTTAAGAAATTACACAAAATTATTGTGAGAAATAATAATATCTACCATGGCCTTGAGAAAATTTTTATTTATCGCAAACTCTGTAAGTACGGGGTGACCTTCCGGGAACGACTGCGGAGAATATTTGGAAAAGTATAATTCGGACAACTATACCTATAAACTTGCAGTTATATATACAATTCGGCTAAAATTACGATCCTATATATAAATTATATTTTTTTCTGGATTCTACTTGAAATTCTAAAGATAGTTCATGTATAATAATATGTTATAACTCTCGTTATCAACGTTGATCGTTCATGTGCTATATACGCCTTTAGTTTTTTAAGATTATTCTACCACTGATGATGGGGATTGATGCCCCGAAACATGTATGATTTGATGTCCGCTCCGAGAGCAATATGTTGATTTTATTTCGTGGAGGTTCCTCGATTATTTTTTTATTTAGCATTAAAAATGTGTATGGGAAATTTAGAAAAACAGACTATTTTCTGTCGAGGTGTATTCAGGGACGCACTGTACAATTATATTTCTGAGTCAATATCTTGCACATTTATTATGATACCTGCTATACGAGATACCCTTGAGACGAGGAATTATTTACCGAATATATTACACCAATAATTATAATAGGATATACCTATATCATTATATTTTGTAACAATTTGGATACGGTCGGATGATAACAGTAATATCAGTGATTAATTTACCTCTATTATCATCTGGCCAATACTGAATACACAAAATCTAAATCTAACAGTATTATTCTAGGTTTCAAACCTTGCACAGCTCCTTTCCAGGGACAGAAAAACTACTTCAGAAGACCAATTTCCAATTGAAGTAGTTTATTATTTATAAACTGCTGATCTTGATTTAACATGGTGAGACATACGAAGAAAATTTGGGACAACGTTTTTCTCGAGGTTTTATCAAGCCAAATAAGCACACCATGCCACCAAATCCATACTTGCGGAGTTTCTATAAGTTTAATCAACAATTGGTTGATCTATGTCGTTTCTTATAGTTTCTCTAAACGTTGTGACGTTTAGTGAGACATGAAATAAGGCACTCACACAAATAATAATAATAAAATTAGAAAATCATATTATTATAATAGACAGACTCTGGTTATAGAGTTGGTCTGGTTTTCTGTTTTTTCAATTTAATTTACAACTTTATTTTGAGACCACCTTATATAAAAAAAATTACTAAAGAACGTTACGAAAGTGGTTACAATACACCTTTATTTACAAGAATCTTTATGTAAATTACATAAATTTGTAAAAAATTTTAAACAAACCTTTAAATAGGTAGGTACCTATTTCAAAAACTAATAGGTATTTAGGAGATAATACACAGTCTGTCTAGAATCTTACGTATAAATAAAAAATATAGTAATATATAGGGTGTTCCATTTAAAATCACACTCCATAATAATTTGTATTGGTCAACTAATTTTTTCTGGACAATCTAATAATAATAAATAATAATAATGATTTATTGTGAAAATGTAGAATATATACAATTGCACAAAAAGGATAGAGATTTGGCCAATGCCACTCTTCCACTCTTCCTTAAAAAAGCATATACAAATAAAGAAAGAATGTACAAAACAAAAACTCTTAAAACTAGAATAAACAAATTTTCATTTTAAATTAATGTAAAAAGTTAATCACACTATGAATAAATTCTGAGCTTCAATTGTCTCTGAAATAATTCCAATGGCAAATCAATTATATCAATACATTTATTTAGCAGTAGTGAGGCCATATACGAGAAACTGCCCTCAAATTTTGCTGTCATATGCTTAGGGATAGTAAAGGAATCAATACGTACATTAACATCATGAACATTAGAACGTCTACACAACAACTTATACAAATATTGAGGGTCACGAGCATGGTATATCTTATGTAGCAATGAAGTATATAAATACTCATATCTCACATCCAACTTTGGCTCACCCAATCTCTCAAAAAAAGGAGTGACATGTGCAGCAAAAGGAACCGTGCAAACAAACCTTATACAAGAATTCTGCACTCTCTGCAACTTGATTTTATTGTAATGAAACAAAAAATAAAAATATACCGGAAAACAATAATCCAAATGCGGATAAATAAGAGCTTTAACCAATTTAAGTTTAGTAGGCTCATCAACCAGGTGTTTAAGATGGTATATCGAACGCAATTTAAAAAGTGAATTCCTGCATACATTGCCACAATGCTCGTTAAAATTTAGCTCAGAATCCACGATTACTCCTAGATCTCGAGCTTTATGCATCCAGGGGATAACATCATTGTTAATCTTAACATTAAACTCTTGAGTAACAAAACTACCGTGGCGCTCGTTGCCAATGCACATTGCCACCGTCTTCCTAGAGTTCAGGAGCAAACCATTGTTTACACACCAACAAGAAAACTGAGACAGCTCTCCATTTATTACATCAATTGCAGTCTCAGCACTGGCTAGGGGAAAAGACAAGTATACCTGGATATCGTCCGCATAGAGGTGTATGGTAGAGAGCTGGAATGACCCCACAATGTCAAATACATAAACAGAAAACAACAATGGTCCAAGAATACTCCCTTGTGGAACACCACTATTGGTCACCAAAAAATCTGAACATTTGCCATGCAATTTCACCCGCTGTCTTCGACCACACAGATAACTTCTGAACCATGTCAACGACACACCATCAAATCCAAGGTATTTAAGCTTGGCAAGCAATAATTCAAAATTAACACGATCGAAAGCTTTACTTTGATCCAGCAGAACAAGTATCGTTAACATGGATCTGTCCATGGCGGTAGCAAGGTCACTCATGACGCTCAGAAGCGCGGTGGTTGTGCTGTGCTTCTCCCGAAAGCCTGATTGAATAGACGGCAAAATGCTATTCTCACGTATATAGTCTAAAACTTGACGACCAATTATTCGCTCAAATATCTTCGACATTGCGGGAAGTATGCTAATTGGTCGCAAATCATTACAAGTTACAGGAGACCGAACTTTAGGTAGTGGAATCACATCCGCCATCTTCCAAACATTAGGAAATGTCCCTGAACTGACAGAGTCATTGAAAATATTGCAAATTATATCCGCACAATGTGGTATAACTAAGCGTATCATTTTTATGTTAATACCATCAACACCATAACACTCAGATTTAATTCTGCTAACACATCTCATAATATCCTGACAGTCGATCTCCTTAATCCGAAAAGCTAAGCCGTTCCGAAATTGATTATTATTAAAAAAATTTAAAACTTCATCACTCGCCTGTGACTGACCGACAACATTTAAAAAATAGTTGTTAATTTGATCCGGGTCCTGAAACTCATCCGGTAAGTCATTTGAGTTTTGATTACTACAAACACCCCAACGAGAAAAATTTTTCCACATAGCTTTAGAGTTAGATTTACAAGCTTTGATTGTTTCGCGAACATAAGCCTTTTTTTCTGCTTTAATGGCCTGCTTTAAAAAATTTCTAATGTCAACATAATACTGTCTAGATGTATCAGTTCTGTATTTAAGATATCTTTTATGAGCCTTTTGTTTTAAACGAATCATTTTTCTAATAGTGTAGGTTATGTAAGGCTTATATTGACGCTTGGTTTTGAATACCCTCAGCGGAGCATGTGCATCAAACAAGGCCAAAGCAGCATCATTCAAGGCATCCACCCTCTGATCAACATTTTCGAACCAGTCAATACTCTCCCATGGAAATCTAACAGCATCACGCGAGAATAGGTTGATGTCAAACTTGCTGAAATCGCGATATACGATTGTTCTTGATTCCCTAACGGGTACTTCAAAATCAAGCGTACAGATAACAAACATGTGATCACTATTACACAACAGATCAGCAGTTGAAGAAGATTGCAGGTGAAGATCTCTGCTTACACATATCACGTCAATGAGAGACTGGCCGTGCTCTGTAATTCTAGTAGGCTCACCTATAACTTGATCCATGTTGAACTGATCAATGAAAGCATTAAACCTATAAGAATCGACCGAGGTGTCATTTAATAAATTTATATTAACATCTCCCATTAAAATGAGAGATTGAGTTTCAAAATATAACTGCTCAAGACCCTCAGACAATCCATACATGGCCCCAACGCTAATGTTGGGTGGCCGATATACTACACACAACCCTAAATTTTTATTATTAAAATTAAGAACAGTAAAAATTTGCTCTAAACCAATTTCACTGATATACGATACTACATTCTTAAATTTAACAAACTTCTTAGCATATATAGCTAAACCACCACCTCTTGTCGGCCTATCCAGTCTAAGAATATTATAGTTTTTTATGTTCACATGAGTATTAGGAAAATCAGGGCTTAACCACGTTTCAGATACTGCCACAATGTCAAAATCAGAATCGAGTATAAAATCTTTAAACTCATTAAAATTTGCTACAAGGGAGCGTATGTTGATATGACCAACTTTCAAAATTAGTTTTTTGATTTGCTTATAGAGGGGACACCGTTTTTAAATTTAATAAACAAATTTGTCTCACCAGCAGTTTTTCTGCGAACTAGTTCGGCCCGAACACGCTGATAACACTCCCGCTGCATAAGAGTTTGGTCAGTTGATATTGACACGTCCTTGTATATACCAGCCAGCTTTTTTTTGTTTTTTAACACTACGTACACGTCCTCTTTGGTATCCAGTGACACTCTAAGAGGTGCGAGATTACGGTCGCGTTCACGCAATCGCACTACTTTAATAGTGTCAGTCTTGATTGACGGACAAATGGACCTCAACAACGATTGAACAACAGAGAGATTCTCATCCGGATTATTTGGCTCGCTAGGCAGTTTGAAAATCATAATATTTCTTTCGCGTGCCTGACGCTGAGCAATTTCATCAACAACACTTTCACTGCAAGCAGCAGGCTCAACTGTAGCACGAACATTTTTGTTTGCACTTAAATCTTCCTTTACCAGAGCCACATCTTCCTCCAGTTGTTCTACTCTAGCGAACAGATCAGCAACAGCCCTATTTGTATCCTCGTGATGTGATTTAATCTCTGACACGAGGTGCGCAATTTCTTTTTTCTGATCCAGAATGAGGGTATAAAACTGCTGCATAATACTTAACACATCCGAAATATCGGCATTCTTCTTGGTAAATACATCATTGATTTGCGTATCGGAGAAAGTCTCAACCATATCGAGCGACCCAGCAGCATGTGGTTGTGAACCCAAGCTTTGTCTGCCAGCCTTTCTTGCATTTCTACAACCTGTACAAATCCAAGTATATTGCTTGTTAATCTGTATAAGAACAAATTCCGCTTGCTCAAATTCGCGTGAATAAGCTTCTACGCAGTTAGGATATGAGTCCCAGCTTTTGCCGTTCACTGTACCCATATTTGTTTATATAAAACTGATAAGAGTAAGCGTATAAAACCCTTAGTATCGTTCCGTTGTTAAAATCACTCTACCCAAAGTTCATTAGACTATATTAATTTACACTGCTAAATAGCATATTTTTTAAAATACCTAATAAGTACCTACTTAAATTATGATAATTAATCCTGGCTAAAATTTAAAACTATCATTCTCGCTCTGAAATGTAGAAACCTGTTTTATTCAATTTCAATAGAGCCAAGCATAGATTCCTGTAATAGGTCTACGATCTACTCTTTCAATTACAGTTCTTTGTAAGCACGAGTCTCGATCGATTTACATTAGAGCCTCTAGTAGGTAATAGAGGGCGCCAAACAATATTCAATGTTTTAAAAGAGACAACAGTGGCGGAGCTTATAAATTTCTGCAATAAATTAAATGTGTATTCTCTATAATAGCTAATAATTTATGGTAGTTAGCTATAATTTCGTCAAAATTTATAGCAATATGAAATTCACATAAAATTGTTTTATGCGACTATATTGCGATGAATTATTAGTTTTTTTATTATGCAGGGCGTTTTAACGGGTTTTTACGGAAATTAATAAATTATTTGGTAATTTAATTGATTTTTCTTATAAATTATTTTCGAAAATTATGTAGCTACAAGAATTTTGCTCAGTGGGATGAAATTTCCTTTTTAAATCAATGGCTATAATGAACATAATATACAATGTGTTGTCCACGGATAGAGTTCTATCTAATGTGTCCACGGGTCCACGGATAGAGTTTGGAAGAGGAAAAACTTTTTTATTTGTCGATTTAGAAGAAAAAGACAGTCTTTATAAAAACGTCTGCTTGTGTCAAAACTACAATTTCAAATACCAAATTTACGATTACTATACAGCGTATATCAAAAATAACATTTTTAATGATTTTGATTTTTTGTTTTTTTTTTTTTATTTTATGAAAATATTAACAAAATCGTGATTATTACACCATTGATTCAATAATGGTATAGCTTTAATTGTATTTGTTTTCTATGTAGACATGGCGTATTATAGCAGGGATTCGTAAAAAGCAAGCAGACATAGCGTACCAGACACCAACTGGTAAAAAGGTGCGATCGTTTCGAGAAATCTCGGAAAACTTGAGGAAAGCTGGAGCCAAGGATTTAACCGTGGAGGATTTCACTTTTGTTAAAGTGCCAATAGCTCCTAACGATCCAGAAAAGGAAGTTATTCAAGAGATTGCGTCAAACCGTTTTGGAAAAACGAAATGCTACACCGAGTACGTTCAAGCTTATGCCGACTGTGGGCGATAAAATTGCTACTAAACCACCCCCTATTTCTAAGGTAAGTTTTGTTTCACTTAACTGATTCACAACACTCAAAAAACACAACACTCAAAAAACACTACACCCAAAAAACACTACACTCAAAAACAGTACACTCTAAAAACCCTATACTCAAAAAACACTACACTCAAAAACACAACATTCAAAAAAACACAACACTCAAAAAACCCTAAACTCTAAAAACACTACTCTCAAAAAACCCGACACTCAAAAAACACTACACTCAAAAACACAACACTCGAAAAAACACAACACTCAAAAAACACTACACCCAAAAAACACTACACTCAAAAACAGTACACTCTAAAAACTCTATACTCAAAAAACACTACACTCAAAAACACAACATTCAAAAGAACACAACACTCAAAAAACCCTAAACTCGAAAAACACTACTCTCAAAAAACCCGACACTCAAAAAACACTACACTCAAAAACACAACACTCGAAAAAACACAACACTCAAAAAACACTACACCCAAAAAACACTACACTCAAAAACAGTACACTCTAAAAACCCTATACTCAAAAAACACTACACTCAAAAACACAACATTCAAAAAAACACAACACTCAAAAAACCCTAAACTCGAAAAACACTACTCTCAAAAAACCCGACACTCAAAAAACACTACACTCAAAAACACAACACTCGAAAAAAAACACAACACTCAAAAACAGAACACTCAAAAAACACTACACTCAAGAACACTACACTCAAAAAACACTACACTCAAAAACACTACACTTATTACACCAATTGTGCAAAAAACACTAATAAACTTTTTTCTCAAAGTGGTTAATTTCACAGCTACTATTAAAATAATAAAATTAAAAAAACAAGAAAATCAAAATAATGATTTTGATTTTCTTGTATATATACCCTGTATAGTAATCGTAAGTTTGGTATTTGAATTTGTAGTTTTGACACAAGCAGACGTTTTTATAAAGAATGACTTTTTCTTCTAAATCTACGAATAAAAAAGTTTTTCTTCTTCCAAACTCTATCCGTGGACACATTGTAGATGAGAGACTAATAGGACGCTCCAGGAATCTCAAGATAGTCCTAAGATTATTTCTTTTCCATATTCTCCAAAATACAATACCGGTTATAGTAGGTTAGTTGCCTATCGACTATTGTTTAAAGTTCTTCATGAAACTCTTGTATATACGTCACTGCTCCATAATAAAGTATAAGTCCACCACCTGCACTTTATTTTCATCGTCATATGGGGCTTTTTACGACTTACCCCCAATTGAATCAGTAAAAACAATAAAAAATGCTCCACGCACATTTGCTAGTCTATATGAGGGTCGTCCGCACTCCATTCAAAATAAAACAGTAAACTGTTGTCATCCCTTAACATGGCCACATATTCCCAATTCACGCAAGCAGGAAAGACAAATGCGTATCGGTCAACTTGATCCAATAAAAAAGCATGTTCCAATACTGTGTGGTATCGATAAGAGGTCTTATGTTACGGTTTCCATTAAAGAAATTGCCTTCGTCTTTTTGAATAAAACTCTAGTTGACACTGTTGAATTTTGACTGGAACATAAACAAATGGAATAGTTATTCGGGCTTTTAATAATCCTGTCAAATATTGTACTTTCTCCTATCAGCAATAGTTGGTAGCCACGGATCAATCGCATTGTACAAGAAATATGTTTGGGTTGGTAACGAATACACCCTCGAAGTGCCAACTTATTATTATTCTGCTTGAACTTTAAATTTGCCACGCTTCCGCTTCAGTTCGCTCATACTATATATTGGGTTCCCTACGCTTCATCTGTCAACACAATTCCAAAGATTCCTCGGTTGCCAGCTTTTTGAAGTGGTGTCTTCCTTTTGATCACTTAGCCCAGCTAGAGTGCGGAGAAAATGACAGAAGTTAGCTTTCTATTTATTTAGATATTCCGGTAAACACGGGCTTTGAACGTACTTTCGACAATTTGTTTGAAGTAATATCGATTTCTGTTCTTATTTAGTATTTGGTGCCAGACCTGGATACTCCTGCGCCTTTATTGGTTTTGAAGCGGCGTGTACTACTAATGAACGTGTGATTAGTATAAATCCGATCTGCTTGCAGGATTTAACATTAAAGGTAGATAGATTTTACTCTTCAGTGAGCCCTAAGCTTCTTCTTCTTATAGTACATCTCCTAGCGGAGATTTGCTATCACAGCAATCTGGAACTTGTTGACTGCAGCTCTGAACAGTTGAACATTGCTACAGGTCTTGATTAGGTCCTCTATGATAGCGTCTTATTCCAAACCAAGGCCCCAAAAAATTTAAATTTGGTTCCCTAATAATGGGGTCGTGAAATTTAATCAGGACAATGATATTATGAATCGGCTATTTGCATGCCAAACGACATTCTTCGGAACGGTCATTAAGGATAGTTTCTTATGTCTTGATTAGGTCCTGTATGATAGCGTCCTATACCAAACCAAGGCCCCAAAAAATTTAAATCTGTTTTCCTAATAATGGGGTCGTGAAATTTACGCAGGACAATGATATTATGAAAAGCTATTTGCATGCCAAACGACATTCTTCGGAAAGGTCTTGATTAGGTCCTGTATGATAGCGTCCTATACCAACCAATTCCTCAGGTTCTTTAGCCAGGACACACGGCGTCTTCCAATGCTCCGCTTTCTACTAATCTTCCCTTGTACTTGATTCTATTTCCCAACCGTTTACGTATTCGCACTTTCGTACAAGTGAAATTCCTAACCACTTTCCTCGGTTTGCCCTTTTGTTAGGAACGGGACAGTGAGCATTCCAGACCAGATCTTATACGCTCCATTTAGGTACGTGATGGAAGGCTTGATCCCACTCTCTATCCTGGCCTTCAACTACTGAAATATCCCAAACAGACCAGGTATTCATCAATTTCTCGTTGGTATGAAGAATTCAGACGTGGGCGGTTGTATCACAGCGACGCCGGCGCGGCGGTTCAAAGGGAAGTGTACAAATCCAGACTCGTCGCGAGTTTTCTGTTTAGTGTTCCAAGCCGACAAAAGGCCAAAAATGATCCGTTCCCAAATTCTCCAAGCAGATGGTCGCAACAATTTCTTTGGACGGAATAATAGGTCGAATTGTAAATCATCCTCCGTAAGCAGAATTTTTTACGTTCCTGGATATGTATGGTCAAAGGTTTCAGCTACAGCAATCGAAGGGGGACACCTTGTATGTGGAAAGGAACTTCTAAACGTCTTGAAGGTGTCTGTAAACAGACGTAGTAAATACGTTGTGTTTTGTAAAATAAGCTGTCTTGAAGATGTCTCCAGGCGTTATCAAGACGTGTCTAAGACATCTTGTATGTCTGATTCCAACGGTTTTAAGATGTTTTTGTGGTGCCTGTAGACAAACTAAGTAACTTATTATATTTCAAAAACCAACATTAAAGAATCATGCAATCGAGACAAAGTAGTACACACACCCTGTAGATGTGAAGCGTATTGTGATAGTCTCGTAAATTATGGCATATTTCTGGATGTCAGCAACATTGATAATACTAAATTTTCCCATTTATATGGAAAACGAATGACCGTGCAGAGGTTATAACGAATTTAATCGTCCGTAAAAATTTTATAACGAGATTTAAATCGAGGCGAAATCTCCTCTCTTCTTTCTTTTGCACTTTTAGTCCTTCGGTACTCTTCTATGTGTATATGTCTCTTTTTTTGCCTTGTCTACTCTAAATCGCTGAAAGGAAATCCATTCGATTTTCTCTATGAAATGATTTAAATTTCTGTATCTTGTATATTACGATGGAATGGCAGTAAAACTGGATTTTATGTTTATGTATATATTTTGAATTTAACGTTAGACTACGCAATTATATTTTGAATACCGTTTATGATGGGTTTCTTATTATGACTATTTTTACAAAATGTGATCATCTAATAACATTATTGAAATTTCAGCAACATGCTTTTATTTACCTCAAACATACAATAATTGTTTCGCGAATATTCTATTCATTTAATTGAATATTCTACACTTCTACCATTCTCTTCATTTCCTTCAGGTAGTTCTTCATCTTCAACCCAATTTTCTTTCATCTTCTGCTTTATCCCCTGGCTGCTCATGGCCATGCGCTTTATCGTACTCTCCATGCCCCTCTTCTGTATCATCTGGTATCAAAATGTCGTCGTCATCAAAATGCTGATCATCCTCGGTGTCATGTTCTCGATGATCATCTTCATCTTTGTGATCGTTCTTGTAGCCATATTTCTTGTCAATGTATTCTTGAATATTTTTCTTGCTCTTTACCAAAAGCTCCTTTGAGATGCTTTTGGCATAAATGCATTCAACCATGTTTTGTCGAATATTTTCAAAAATAATAAAGCAACTTTAGACCCAAAATATACTTAAATAGTGTCTCTCGTACATACTATTTAAAAAAAATGTATCAACCCTGACTGGTAAAGATAGTAAGGGATTTTGTAATGATAAATTTTAACGACTTTACAACTGTTCGTTTCGTTATGTACGATTCCCGTACAGCAGCTACAGCTCTGTAGCACAGTTGTAAATTTCCCTTTAGTTTGCAGCGCTATCCTATTTCGGGCTTTGTACATTTTTCCTGATTTCAACTTTTACTTCGTGCTGATTTATAGTTTAATTTTCCGTTGCTGAGGCAAAAGTAATTGTCGGAAATATAACCAGTTTCACTTAAATTAAAATGTAACTAACTTGCTTTTTCACTAGTTTCACATGGATTGTTGGTACTTGGAGAGGAGAAAAGTTTGGAACGGCGACTGTTCAGGAACAAATATATTCTTTGTGTTTGAGAAAGTACACATGGGATAAAAGACTTCGGTCGAATTTCTCTCACATTTTTGAACGAAGTTGGATGATTGATAAAACTATATACCAGTAAAGGCTTTACATCATCAGGGAAAGCAGAAACGGATTCACTACCGCACTCGTTAGGCCCTAATTTTGGTACGCGCTATTTTACAGACTTACCTACTCTACATTTCTTTCCAGAAAACTTGCTGAGGTGAATCGATCTATACATGGTGTTTCATTAAGAGTTATTGGAGATAACAAAATATGAAGATTTGACCCAAAACACTTAAAAATATTCTCCCTTACCGTTACAGAATACTGGGTCAAATAAGAAAAAAATCCAAAATATCTACAAAGCTGTTCGCATCTGTCTCCGTTTACTTCAATGCATCTATTCCTTAGAGTCCCTCAGATGCGGCCCGATTTGGTTTAAGACCCAATTCTCTTGAAACTGAGCAGTCGCTTAAAAGTGGTTTGGGGGTAGATATTAAGTATGAGGAATCAATCTTATACCTTAGGTCCTTGCAAATTCAAATGGCGTCTACAAAATTCATAAGAATAACTCTGTAAGTTTAGATTTTAATTTTCCAGCAACTCTACAAACAAATCGAAATCATATTTCACACAAACACCTACACAACTTAAATAAAAATACATTTAATGATCCCAAACAAGCTAAAAAAAAACAATCCGCGAAAGAAAAACCAAATGATTTGAGACTTGTTTCTCAAATTGGGCATTACTGTGCAGATTTTTGTTCACGTAAAAAATATTGACTTTTTCAATCTTGACTTGTGATTACTTTTCAATTTTTTGACAAGGCTCCTTGACTTTTTACAGTTTCTTGAATTGGTATAGGAATTTCAATGATTGATTTTCAGCATATCAAACCCTAATGCTTATTGAAATTCGAAAGAAGTAGTCCATGTCGAAGTGGAGTAGAATAACTAAATATTCTTGAAATAAAAGTCGACCTCCACACAATAATTATTGTGTATTTCAAGAATATTTAGCTTATTGAAATTTCTGTCAAACGATACTTTCCGTTATTATTCCAACGTTGACTTCAAGTCAATGTCCTTACAGCATAAGGCTGAATAGGTATGTCCTTCACGTAATTTTCTAGAAACATTGTCCACAGCAGTGGCGGCTTGTGGCTGTTTAATATGGTGAAGCGTGCTTCTTTAGCGGTTTGGGCATGATCCCATAAGTTCGCAAGTATGATCCCATAAGTCACAAATTAACTTCTGCAAATTGGCTTTCAATGAAGAGCAGAAGACTCCATCATGCTGCGTGTTTCTATCAGGGTCTACCAGGTGCCCACCTTATCTTTATAATAAAGTAAGTTTTAGGTCAGATGTACACAACATAAACCTCAGATTCATGGGTCGCATATCTCCACCACCACATATGACTTCATCATTCGAGCGAGCTTTTACCTACGATATCTATAGAATTTATAACAGTATACCAAGCAATTTCAAAAATCATAAACTCTTGACATTTCGGTTCCTCCACAAACGTTACTTATATCAGTTAGATAACGACTAGTTTCGCTCATCTACATATACTTCCTAATTATTTTATTTTTTATATTTTGTTATATTACTTACATCTATTATTATTTTATTGATGTGATATTATGCTTTTTATTTATTTTTTTTTTGTTATTAGGGTTGGAATATATATATCAGTATCTACTGCCTTCTAACCCTTTTTGTAGTGCTCATAATAATACGTATATAATAATATGTATATAAGTTTTACTTTTAATTTATAATTATCTCTATCTGTATTATGAGTATGTGCAAATAAACTGCTTATTATTATTATTATTATTCTTTTGGTAGGTGCTAAGGTCTTAGTGCAATTAAACGCTGGCAACTATGTTTATATGAAAGGCGATAGCCGGCCGTCAGCAGGTTGTATCTCGTATATTGGGGATATACCGTAGTGACAGTGTTGGCCATTGCACAGCGAAGAGAGAGATCAAAATAAATAATATATTAGAAGAATAATGTACATTATGGATGATAGTTAAATATAAATATATACCATAAAGCCTGCTTCAGCCAAATTTATTGTTTTCTCTGGTTAAACTGAGTTTACCTCTGGTTAAAAATCATCACGTCTTAAATGTCCGAATACCCCGACGAAGGCGATGTGCCAACACTTTATTTAATTTTAAATAAAGGCTGTTAAATTGAAAGACCCTTTAGAGCTGTATGATGTGAATATCTATCAACAAACTAAGCGTACACTGAAAGTCAAATAATATTGAATATCTTTACCCCAATCTCCATGTAACTTGTGTCTATTGACATATGTTAATAGTTCTAAGCCTTATAAACTATGATACCTATAGAGCATAGGTAGATATATATATTAGCTACTACTATGTGTTTAGACACCGCAATTGCACCCCAAGTATAGTATATACCCTAGGAAGGTTCTTCGTTTTTCTTGAGAGATGTGAGAGTCTACTGACAGTTTACACGTATTTCATTAATCAATATCTTCCCTCTATCTATATGTACATAGGGGTGTGAAACTTATGTTTATTTATGGAAAGGTTAATATGGAACAATTTCTATAGTTTTCATTTTACCTACGTGAAAGGAGTTATAGCTTAGCCATTGGAGTGAAATCTGACATAGGTTTTGAAAAATTCTGTTGGAGAAAACTTACAAAAACCAACAAAATCCTGAAACTTTGTATAAGATATTCATGAAACAAATTAAATTCTATACGTTGTTAAAGTCCTGCTACAAACAAACACCTGACTCACCCTGTATATTCTAATCAAAACCTGCTGATATATTTGGTTTTATTATTCTAGTGAATCGAGAAGGAAACTGTTTAATTTTCAAACATCCTCTATGGAATATTTAGAGAGCCTTTGACGTGCTTTATCATGTTCCTGTTACATCATTTATCTTTGAGGCTTTGGGCTCTATTTTATGAGGTCATGCAGCAGAAAACACGTTAAGAGTTGCTGTAAATTATTAGATTTACATATAGAGCAAACAATTGTTGACGAATTTTTGTGTTATTTATACAGGGTGTCTCACCATGAACAAATTTGGCACCTGACTATAAAATATTAAAAGAAACACCCTCTGTTTTATTGAATTTTTAGATTCTTCGAAAAATTCTAGTCTAATTCCATGTACCATATCATATCATCAGCTTCAACCGTTTCTCAGACATTTTTATGTTTATTTTAGAAAAAAATGAGAGTATTTAAGCGCCTGCACAATGCCTGCATTTTTCGTAACTCACTCTTGGCTTCTTGTAGTTGAAGACTTAGCTATGAAGAATGTTGAACTTTGTGTGTGGTCAAGCAAGTACAGTAAAACCCCTCTTAGTGACCACCCATTAAAAATAATAGACCACTCCCCTATAACGACCTATTTCCAACTTTTTTTTGGGAAATCCTATAGCAACCGTCCCTTTAAAACAATCGCGGGCACTTTTAATGCAAATTTCCTAGTACAAACCCCCTTAATAATGGGCAATAAAATCTAACAAAAACTGAGTCAGGAAAAAATTATAATAAAGGCCTTTATTGAGGATACAAATTACAACAAAAGAAAATAATAAAATAAAACAAAAACAAGTAATAATAGTACATAACCATACATAAAATATTAAAAAAAACTAAATAATAGAGTGTTACAATTTTTAAATTTGCCCCCATAAAGCTATCTGATAATTAAAAAAAAAAAATTTATATATAACGAAGAATTGGACAAAATTATTATAAAATTAATTTGTATTAGTTTTTATCAATTTGGTGTATTACATTTTATTATAAAAACTATTAAAAGTTGCTCAAAATAGGTACACAAAAAGATTTTAACTAAAAGCGACATTTATTTATTATGTCACAAAAGTAATGCTCCTGTGCCAAGCGATAAAAATTCATTTCCCAATTTTTCAATCGGTACGGAAACACATTTAGAGCCACAGAAGCAGAAAAAATATCACATATATTTGCGGTCGGTTTGACGACAGGCCCCACCTGCAAAGTCTATTACTCGTATAGTAGATTCTACATTTGTTCACAAAAATCCAGTGGTTATCGTCGGAAGAATATGCAGGGAACTAGTGAAAAAATAATTGACCAAAAAAATAAGTTAATCAATAGATTTGAGTGTGGTACTTAGATTTCCGTTATTTTAATTGCAAGAATAAGTGGATTTTAAAAAGCAGTATATTCCGTAGATTAGTATTTTTCACGAAAATTCATGCATTTTTGCATGACTTTGACCAGGCAGTAGGTCAGAACTGGACTTTTTGCTACCAAAAAACCTTGAGACAAATGTTGCGTTTCTTAATGATGTCTCAATCTCACGACATATCACATATCGATCTTATTTGATGGATTTGCTTACACCATCGGTGGTATTTTCCTGGCTCACTGACATTTTTCACACCCGTCCTGTTTTAGTTCATTGGTGTCGACTTATCGCGCACTTATCTTCCAGATTCTTGTCGCTACCTGAATTTCTCTTACGTGGGTCTCTAATTTCTATCGACGAACGCTGAAATGATTTGAATTGTCTGTATGGTACTTCTTCGAAAATAATAAAACAATACACAAATCGTTAGCAGGAAACCATATCATCATTTGCGTTTGTAAGATTTCTAGCATATTTTTGGTGTAAACATATTTTTGTTTTTCAGCTCTAGAAAAATGAACTACCACATGTGGGTGCTAAACTTTAAAGTAAACTGCCTTTACGGCCCTCGTTTGGCTATGTGACACTAAATCTTTCTAATGGCTATAGGGAAGTGGAAAATTGTTAGGAGGGACTGTAGGTATGTGGCCTACTATGCTCTCAAACAACAGAGACTTTAAATTGAAATTTAAATTATAAATCTTCTTAAATGCTAACAGTATTTTTACTATATCAAAATTTACTAGGTAAACTTTATACCGCTGACTTTTTGGCTTCAAATGCACACCTTGCGCCATAAACGTCCTAAATTTAACCCATTGAATGCAAATCCGGAGTGAAATTATTTATTTACTTCTAAAAAATATACCAACAATAGGGGTAGGCATTTTATTGATCTTAAATAACCAGGTGCACCTTCATCAATATTAGAACCAGTTACGTTGTACGTTCTTACAAATGCAAAATTCTTGTGACGCCTTCCATCAGAAATTTATTGAGCAAATTGACGTTAATTTGTTTGATCGTGGAAAACAAAGTTTTTCTTCATTCAACATTAGCATGTCCAGTTGAAACATTTATGAAAGATAACGAAATGGCAAAGAACTTTTCGTAGTTACTTTGAGCTTGGTATATATCTCCGGATTTGAAAACCTTACAACAGTTTTAGCTTCAACAAAAACAAATCAATAGCAGTTAAACGATCCCCTACCCATCCCATCATCCGTAAATATGCTTGTGCTTTCAGTTTGAAACATCGTTTTAATAGAACAAATTAAGATGCAGACCTGAAGTTCTACTTCTACAAAATGATAATCGTGCAAGAACCTTGAGAACGAGACTAAGAAAATTGCAGCGACGTTCCACCAAATGTATTACAGAGCATTATTCTTATCTGGTTGTAATTCGCGATTGAGGTCGTCGGTTCGCGATTTCTTGGAACCAAAACTTATAGATCTTGGACATCTAGATGGCCTGCCGTTCACCCAATCTTCCGAGTTCCTTTAGGACTATTTGAGCGCTAGTATCTTTGAAAACGATCCGGGAATCATTGATGGAATGAAAACACCAAAAATATTGACTCAAATGACTGCTCGAGTAATATAAATCTTCAGAATTCAGCTTCGAATGTGATCAAAACAATGATCGTTAATAGACTTCATTCTTGTTTAATACTTAGACGACCCTGTAATTGTTGTTGAAAGAGGAAGGTCACAGGGATCGTGCAAGTATGTAGAGGTTGCTACCTCAATAAAACCAGACACAGATAGAGCTATATAGCTTTGTTCATGATAAGATACGAAATATTCAAACAATAACTTAAACTCATTTACGTAATGAAACGCGGAATATTAAAAAGCAACATGATCTCAATTTTCTTCCTTGTCGGATATAGTAGGTCCGTCACAATTATTTATCTGTAACTACTGTCTTCGCCCGTAGTCTAGTTCCAAAGATAGATGCGTCCGTGAATAATGCATTTTGCTCAAGATTTCGTCAGTTGTCTCTAATCTCTTGTGGGCAAAAAGGCATCAGGAAGATGAGAATATGGCGACTAGGTCCCTATTCTATAGGTATAGTGAAAATAATATATAATACCTCTAGTTTAATTTTCCTTGAGGACAGGGGCATGTTAAAATGGTGCACGACAAATGACCATGGAGGCATAAAGGTTTGCAGCATTTGTGTTTAATGTTACCTACTGTAACCCTTAACAACATGTTTTTGTGAGAGTTGTATTAATTTTATTAATTATTATTAAGTTATTTGAATCAAAATGATGAATGAACTCGATTTTATTCTTCAACATAGTTGCCTTCGAGGGCAGTACAACGAGTACCTATAGCGAATTTATAGACGTATCGTTTGAAGGCTCGTACTAAATAAAAATTATATGGAAAAAACCTATGGCATTTTTGAATGACCTAATATATATTATTTCCTTAATGAGTCAAAATATAACAAAAATATGTTATAATTACATTTGACATAAATTTTGTTACTTCTCTCTCATGAAACTTGAACCTTTTTAATTTTCCCTATTGTTAATGGATGCATGATGCACACAAGATATTGTCAACGCCTAATTAATATAAATGGTGTTGGACCTGTTCAATGCCAACGAATAGTATGGCTGAGGAACATTTAAAACAAATCGATTCAGTGTTTGACAAGAAGTGATTTCCTTTTATAATATTCATGAGACCGTTCAAGCAAAGAAAACGATGATAATAATAATGAAATGATAATTTTTTTCGTTCGTCGTCTTTCATAGTTTTTTATGCTCGATTATATTAACATATAAAAAGGGAGCTCGTGGATCGAAATCATGATGAGTTACAAATATTGTTTTGAGATTGATTTCGACAAAGTACTTTTTGTAGTAACAGCATAATTTAAATAAAGAATAATAATAATAATTTACAATAGATTATACATTATAAAAGTGCTCTTGTATTAGCACAATGGCAGGGGTTGAAATATACCATATCCATGCAGCATAACCGCATGCGGAATGCCTTTCAAATGCCAAACAATACCATTTGTCATTATATCCTTTCATCCAATTAGGGCACTTGATTTATCTACCTGATTAAAATCATTAATTGCATCCAGATTTGCAAATATATTTCACTATTATTTTGCTTACGTAGGTGACAGATTCAGATCGGTTGCCAACCCCACCCAAAACATGTTGATTTTATCATATAGACATGGTACACAAATTGGAATGCACAATATAATCATTGGTTTATTAATTATTAATAAAATTCGTTAATTTATTATTATTATGTACCAGGGGCGGCTTGTAGCAGTTTAATGTGCTGAAGCGTGCTTCTTTGGTAGGTGCTAAGGTCTTAGTGCAATTAAACGCTAGCAACTATGTTTATATGAACGGCGATAGCCGGACGTCAGATGGTTGTACCTCGTTGTGTATTGAGTATATGCCGTAGTGGCAGTGTTGCGATTGTTTCTGAATTATAGATGAAAATGCTTTGAAACACACTTCCTCTGCATAAGAACATGTATAATAAATAGGCTATTGGTGTAACAGAGGATACAAGCACTTACAAGGGTGTCAAGTGTCAAGTGCCGTGCACAGCGAAGATATACATGAAAATAAATAATTGCAAGTATAAAAAGGGAGAAATTTATATACATTATGGATGATAGTTCTTGATCTCCAGTTTATTATCGAAAAACGTCTTTAACTAACATTTTAGATTTTCTGTCTTATAAAAAGTAAAAGGAAATAGAAGATAAATAGCATGGAAGCACATATTTAAACTTACATTTTTCTAAAACGTTTCCCGCTATTCCCGTTTCGCATCACAGCATATAGTAGCATCAGATGCGAAATACTTTTATATGCATTACATATTTTGTGACAATAGAGAGGGCTTCAACAAGAGCTTTTCATCGTCTAGATAATTTATTATGATCTATTGCGGCTTGGTCTTGGGTAAATATTCAAATGGCATATACTCGTATATCAGTGGCGGCTTGTGGCAGTTTAATGTGGTGAAGCATAACATAAAATAAAGTCATATACTTACTTAATAGGTAGCTAAAATTAATGAGGATATCCCTACTTCGTCAACTGCATAAAATATAAGTTATGTTTATAATATATATATACCTAATTATAACTATGTTTATAGGTGGTTGTATACTGGGTATATGCCAGATGGCAGTGTTGCCCATTGTTGCTCAATTATAGATGAAAACGCTTTGAGGCACGCTTCATCTGCATAAGAAAGTGTATGATAAATAAATAGGCTATTGGTGTGTCAGAGGACACAAGCACTGGTAAGAGAGAGACTGAAATAAATAATGTTTTACTATTATTACACGAATAAAACAAAGAGAGCCATTTCGTTGCTTCACTTGCTTCATAGGACAGGCCGCCACTGGTATACATTTTATACTCTAACATAAGACATAGTTTGAGTGGCCTGTAAGTCGACGTAAATAAAAAATAATATACGCATATCACCAAAAAAATTTATACCCCACCCTTTATTTATTAAAATGCTTTTAGAAAAATATTGGATTTAACACTTTTTGTTAGCGGAGTACTTTTGAATGAGAAGTTGAAGCTACGCATTCAATATCCAGAATTAATCTCAATAAATTTCCAAAAATTGCAATCAGAGATGTTTTAGCAACCATGGACTCTATAGATAATGGTGAAAACAAAATAACTTCCCATCAACTTAATATAAATCAAACATTCTATAAACATTAATTACACATTCCTTACTGAGCTTGACCTTCCTAGTATTATGTAGATTGGATAAAGTATTTGCATAAGACACCAGGCCTCCCGTTGTTCCTTTCTTCCCTCTCCCAGCTTAATTAACGACTGGCGCTACGTCACAGAGGATGGCTTGGCAGCTTCAACCAGGAAACATTCTAGTCCACCCCCTCACCACGCACATCTAGTGTGTATCATTAAAAATGACGCATATAGCGATGCAATAATCGCTTCCCCAAAATGAGAAACGTCTTGGCATCTTCTTGTGTGTAAGGGGAGCCGAGCCCGAAAATGCGTGGCATCGAAATCAAGTAGTACATAATATAGAGTGTTTAAAGCTCCCCTGTTGTGTAGAGATTAAACCAGATTTCTAGTTGAAATGAATCGGGAGATTTATTTGTTTGAATGACAACTCTGGGGGTTTGATTTAAGGTAACTTGTGTATTGTTAGAAAAATAGTTTAATTCATATAATAAATAGCATGCAGAGGCGGTTCGTGCGATTATCTTTACAGGAGGTGCAAAATTAATTTTCGCGGCTTTTAGAGTTCTTGTTTTTTGCACTATATAATCATAAATGCGACGTTTCACAGGCTATATTGCTGCTTCCTCAGGCACTAAAACTATTTAGAGTGTACATACAAATAAAACAATGAAATTCCCAATCCAAATAATCACGGAATAGGGGATAAGGGTAGAAAATAAAAATATAATATTATTTTCCTTTCCCTAGATAATTCTGCGACTAGTTTTTTCTTCAATAGAGACCTCAAAATAATTGCAAATCTTTACTGACACCAAACTACTCAAATTAGGGTAGATCAACAAATGTCAGGCGAAGTTCGAATTAAAAGGGGTGTCCGAGAGGGTTGCATCATTTCGCAATTTACTCAAACAAAATATTCAAAGGTGCCCTGGAAAACTGCCCTTGAGGAATTTTCATTAATGTCGTAAACATAAATAACCTTGGGTACGCTAACGACACCGTTATAATCGCGGACTCGTTCGGTTTGGGGAGGTCTGTGGCCGAATTGAACAAGAGAGAGAAGAGCATCATTTGTAAAAATGAGGTCCGTGTTGTGTTGTTAAAGTCTGTAGCTCTCCGTTCGCACTTGGATGCTACATTGTTACGTCTTTAGTATTCTCTATTATAGAATTGAGGCGTGGACTCTAACAAACGCCATGTGTAGACAGCTGGAAGCTTTCGAAATCTGGACGTATCGACGGATGTTGAGAATATCCTGGATGTGCTTGCGAGAATGTCAAGGGATCTCGAGGTCATGCTCACACTTAAAGAACGAAAAATAAGAATAAGAGGGCAGAAGAGGACTCGGACGTCGAAGAATATCGTCGGTCGACAAAGTACAGATAGCGCTAATGATTGCCAACGCTCGAAGAGGAAGAACAAGAGTATCTTCCAGTAGAATTTTTTCTATTGTTTTAAAGGGAAGATTCTACATAAACCGATGGGATCCCTTCCATAATAGTTTGAGCAGATTTACTAAGTTTTAACTTTGAAAAACGCCTCTTTGGTTTTGCTGTTGTTATTGTCACTGATATTCGCAATGTTTTTGTATTTCTTTAGAGTTAGAAGTTCTTAAGCAGTCCGAAATGTTTCACTTGTCTAATATTTTCTTTACAATTTTAAAAATTTGGTCTGTTTTATAATTATAAACAAAACATTGTAAAATAAATATTAACAATTTGTTGATTGAGTTTTTAAGATTCCTTTCTAAATCGAAAACTGCGTGGGCCTCCCTGTATATTTGCCCTAAGTTGCACGCAGCTTTATAGTTTGATTTTAGTACCTATTATTGTTTAGCTACGTACTTTTTCATAACGATGCTATGGTAACAAATAATGAATTTTATCACATGAAAAGTAGTAAATCAAAACCATTATATTTAGCCATAAAATCATTATGATCCACATTTTAAAATGCCCCTTCAATAAACTGGTTTGTTGTTTTTTCTGTATAATGCGCAAAAGCTATAAATTAAATCAGATGCATCAGCCGGGAAACAACAAAAGCCAAACCCTGATGAACAATTAAAAATAATAAATTCCATAGTTTTATTTTTGCGTATGTGCGGGTATATGTATAACACCGGCATCGCCAGCTAAATAGCTATATTTATATAAACACTGTGTCCCAGAAATCAGAAGTGGGATAATTTACTCATAAATACAATGGATTTCAAAAGACTTGAGAGTAATATTTTTTTAATTAGTAAGCTTTATGACAATCAGGTTGCATTAAAAGTCCTGAGACACCTACCTTCACGTCAAACGAAACATTGATGTATATGGGACACTCAGTATACTGTGCAAACTGAATTTATTCTGCTGGGTATAGTAATAAATTTATTTATAAATAAATATATATATATATATATATATATATATATATGTGTATATCAACACCGATTATATTTTGAACAATGAAATTTTCACGCCTGATGAACATTTTTATTTATGGGGTTATGCTTGAAAAAAGATAAATATAGGTAGTTAATTTTTTTAAATGGCTTAATTATCATCGTTTATCCATTGATTTCATTGATAAAGGCTTTGTAATAAAATTATGTGGTTGAATATAATGTTTAGTATTATTAAATAATTAATTTTGTTGCTAAATGCAATCATACCAAAAGGTTTTAACGAAATAAGAGATTTAGATATGTTTCACCTTATTAAAGCAGAAATGAAATATTGTTTATAATCGACACTAGGGAGGTGGGGTAGTCGTGATAAATAAAGTCACAAATTTGCGACAAAACCAAAAACATTATTAATAATTTCCTGAAACATATTATCAACGAAGGATTTCAATTAAAAAGTCACAAATTCCTTGTTCAAAATAAGATAATTTTTCATAAAATGGTCAAGTTGTTACTGTTAGGAAACCATTCCTGATGTTAATTAACTTTTAGAAATATCTCGATACTCTGTGTGTGTCAGTTTTATTTTTGAATAGTAAATATTGAACTCCAAAAATTACCAACATTTTATCGAAGGTTCTAGGTCGTATTTCTTAACTAACAAAACCAAATTTGGTGGAAAACGTTAGCAATATCTCAGTCGATCGACCTTTTGACTCACAGTCAGCGAAAGACGACTTTTGTCAATTTTTCTCTTCTTTTTTTTTCTTTAATTGCTTATTTTAATTGTTCTACGGTTGAAGCTTAGTATTCTGCACTTTATAACCAATCAATAGGATTCTTCTGCGTCCCAAAAGATGGTCTCCAGAAGTTTTCTGGCTAACTGTGTGACCTTAAATTTCCTATTCGGACTCAGATAGGATAAGTTAGTGATTTAGTAAAGTTGCTTGGAATGCAAGTCTTGAACTCAATCAGTGCTTTTAAGCTATATAAATATTGACTGAAAAAGGAAGGACTTTTTTTCAAAAAAATATATATACAACATTAAGAGTAATTAAAATTAGGGAACAAATTATGAGTCCCATTAGTTTTTGTTAACTGTATAGGGTGCACTGAAATTAATAATTAATAACTAATTTCCGGTGTAAAAGGTTGCTAAGATCAGCTTAGGAATAACAATCTGGCCGTCTGTTCTCTATCCCTTTAGTTATTGCGTTAAGAAACACCCTCTATAATTTTTAGCTCTCTATAGAGCTGGAAAGATATCCGATATATATATTTGCATAGGCAGTACATAAAGATGTTAAAAAGGGTCAAAATATAAAAAAAAAATGATCATGAGTGAATAATAACATTATAAATCGAAGAACTAACAATAACGTTGGCAGTTAGCCAATCCTGAACTCGTGAATATCTTCTATAGATCAGAAGATGGCTTACTGCAAACATGCATAAAATATGGTTTTTATTTATTTTTATTAAGTTTTACTAAATATGTAGCTACTTGTCATATACATGATTGTAAAGGGAATGAAATTTGAAATCTACTGACGCTTTAATATATAGGGTGTCCCATTTAAGAAAACAAAGTTGATAGCGATATGCCGATGTATACTACACAAAAATAGACGTTAATTTATCTTTCTGATCGGATCCGAGAAAATTGCGAGTTAATTTGGTGCGTGTGCTAGTAGGGACGCCCATTCTACTTACCCCTCACCCTTACAGCCGCCATTCTACCACTATACCGCTTGATTGATAGCCACAGCTATTGATTGTCTATTGTCTCGACTAATAGCTGGGCCCTTAGACTCTTGCCAGCAAATAATTGCACAGAGAAAGGAAAAAAAAGGAACCGTATTACGCACAATGAGCCAGCAAGATTACGATTTACTGAAAAGAAGGCAGCAGGAAAAAAGGTTGTAATTTATATATTACTTTTGTGTGTTTTGTTTTTACGATAATGGTCATATCGTTGTGGATTGTGGTGAACAAGATTAAAAATCACTGCGTTTTTTTTTAACTATTTCTTTGCCGATTTAAGGCAGTCCACATACTGTGCAATTTGTTTGGTGCGGCTTAGAAACTTATTATACAAAATTTTGGCTACTTTTCAGCATAGTCCACACCAAACACTGGCACTTCTCGCATTTTAGAAGTTACACAAGCAATTTCATTATTCGCCATAATCTTCGTCCAAAAGTCCACGATGTTTCGTGTTAAACGGGCCTTTTTTTATAAATTTTGCATCATCAGTCCATATTATGTTATCGGAGATTTTTTGTATCTGGATTCATTGATAATGTCTTTAGGACAGCTATTCTCTATTGAAAATCTGCCAGCCTACGAGTTTAAAAAAAAATAAAATCTTTTGTAACTACTACTATAACTTAAACAAGATTTTGGCTGAAGTGGAACTATGGAATAACCTGTGGAAAGAAAAAAGGAATTGAACTAGTTAAAGAGGCGCAATCTTTTTTACCCAGGCATTAAAAAAGCGCTCCAAATTTCACTCGCGCAACCTTGCACTACGTGCACAATAGAAAGATCATTCAGCACCTTGCGTCGGGTAAAATCTTGGAACAACAGCTTGTTGGACTTTGCATGATGAGCGTCCATCGAAAAAAAAAAAAGAGTTTTAAACGAGAAGGATCAGTTTGAAATAGAAATTTTGTCCAAGTTTATCCAGAATTCTAGAAAGTTAATGCTAAATTAAAATAAACCCAACATGTGTTTTTAATAAATTTTTTATGTTAAGATGAGTTTCCTCGTTTTTTTGCCCCACACTGGATAACACACTGGCTAAGTATAACAAAACACGAATTTCGACATTTTCATCAAAATATGTTCTTTTTTAAGAATCATTGGCTTAACGGAATTTCTGAATTATTTTTTTTTGCTTCGAGTCGAAGAAGAGCACGCGCAAGCAAATTTCTCAAAACTTCTAGAAATTTTTTCTTCTTGTTGATTATTGCGAGCCTCAAGTCTCGATCCAGGAGAATATTTTATAGTATTATGAGTGCGCAGTCGCAAATGTGTGTTACCACAATTTTTTCTCCACGTCGATATGTACAAATTAACACCATCAATGCGTTTACCGTCGCTTTCTGAAGAACTTTCATTTTCATCTGACGTGACTTCTATTTCTGAATCTGTATCATGATCTCTTTTTCCCCTGTATTTTCTTTTTCTTCTTCGTCTTCGTCATATTCTTCTAGAGGACTCTCCTCCCCACTTGAATCTACCTCAAACCATGTAATCCAAACATCTGGATTCGTACTACTATCTACATGCCTATTCTTAGACATAATTCTCTGAAACTAACAAATCTGTCAAAATAATAATACATAATGCCAGACATTTTGTTTTATTGTAAAGAATGTTACAAAAATGCAAGATAAAACAAGACTTACCTAATTTATGAGAAATTGTTATTAAAACAAAAAAGCTTCCGCCGACAAAAATATAACGCAGTTGAGCGCGCGGTCTACAATCGTAGACCAATCGTGTTTAGACGTCCCATTAGCTTTTGGTTGAAATCGCTTTAGCCCTGTGATAAGGGTGGGCACAACCACCAAATTTTCGTTAGGGCAGGTCATATATTTTAGATTATATTAGTTATATCTTGTCGGGAAGCGACAACACTATTTTTTTAAATAGAAGACTACAACACAAATTTGAGATTTGATTGTTTAAACTCAAACTAAATATTCATCAAACACAAGAAATTTCTAACTATTGACATCAGATGCGTTGCGTTTGTTTCTAGTGATATACAGGGCGATGCAAGATAAAACTCACCGTGTATGGCTGCCTTTACGCCGCTCTGACACTCATGAGCTAGCAGCGAAAAAATATATAACGGATTTTAGCTATTGTGTAAAAGGATTCGGATGTATACATGAGGGCATGTATATATACGGGTTTGCTTTAATAAAAATGGGATTCATGAAAAATTGGATAAGTTTGATTTATTAATGCACTATGTACGGCTTTATATGTATGTGTCTGTTCGGTTCGGACGGTATATTTCGAAATGTATATGTAAGGCATGCCCGTTTTAGTACTTTTTATGGTAATGTATATGTATTTATGTGTGATAATATTTTCTTTATCATTTAAATTACCGAAGTTTTTCTGATTAATTAATGAGGAAGATAGGCCGACATTTCGTTAAAAGTTTTTTGTTTAAAAAAAAATAATAATTATTCAGGGCAGCATCGTGAGAAAGAAAATGTGGTGTCGTTTGTTCAGAGTAACTTTGGTAAGGATTTTTGTAGGCCAATTATGTTTTTACCTACCCCACACTATTATATATACCGGTATCTTATACTATAGTTATACAGGGTGTTTCAAAAAGCCTTTTGTTATTGTGAGAAAGTATTTAAATTATTAATAACGAAATTAATGGATTAATTCCTCAATACATACATATAGAGGGTCATTCAGAATATAATCCACGCCAGCACTTTCCTATGCATCCTGGCATCAAATTCTTTTGGCTGTTGGAGCAAAATCTGGGAAACTATACAGGGTGTATCAGAAAGACGCGGCAATATTTAAGGAGTTGATTTCTCAGATTATCTTATACATACTTCCGGAAATGCATTGTCTCCAGGATAAAAGAAGTTAAAGTTTTTTTTTGGATAACTGTTTTTTTTTTAAATTATTGACAAAAAAAAATGTGCGCCAATGACTGTAGTTTCATTTCGATATTGTCTTGAGATAAATCAACTAAAACTACAACTTTTTTATCTCTTGTATTTTTTTCATATCACTGAAAAAAAGATTTCTTTGGATCAAAAAAAAAATGGAGTTGAACCAAACAAATATTTCTTCGGTATACGACACACAGGCCATATACTTGAGACAAATATATGGTTTATTTGAAATACACAAGTAGTATTTATTTGATTTAAATAAATATTTATTTGACTTAGTACTTATACTTACTTGTTAACAAGGCCCTAAAATGTAAGGATCTATTTGTTTGCTTGAACTAACTAGAGTTATTTAGAAGAAAGATTCCATGTACTTGACCCAAAGGTGCTGCTACTTGGAATAAATAAATATTTGTTTATTCAACATATCAAGAATATTTCACACTCTCAAAAATACCAGTGTCGTTTCTAATCCATGCGGTTTTTCATCACAACATAAATGGATATTAAAATTATTCCTCATTGCATTTCTTGAAAACCTGGCTTCATCAGTACACAAAATCAACATCAGCAGTTGAGGAATTTCAACAATTTTGTGTTAAAGCCATTGACAGAATGCCCATACGTGGAGGAAAATCAGCCAGGAATAAGTGTTTTAACGCGTTGGTTGTGGCAAAGATGAATCTACACAATAGATAGTCAGCCCAATGCATTAAAATCAGAACATCTCTAAGTATGCCTGCCACTACGTGGCGTAGACTAGCGTGTAAAGCATAGAGCAGTATTGTCACAGCCAGAAACCGTTTTGTAGTTTATTAATATCAAAAACAAAACGCAACGTATAACAATTATTTAGATCATTTGCAACAGATATGCACCGGCAATGCTGTATTGTCAGAGAGAGAAATTGATGAAATTCTGTATTAATCTGGAGGGGATACGCAGGGAGGGTAGAAAAAAAAACAAGCGAATGTGGTGTGTGTCGTGCTGTTGCCAATTCGTCGGTAAAAGAAACACACAGGGTGATTTATTACAAGTACAGTATTGAAATAAAAGCCTAATCTCTATGAATTAAATTTAATATAATAATATTTAATCCATGTCATACATGTTTCAAGACTAGACCAGTCCCATGATCAGTGGCGAACAATCGTTAAATGAAAAGCTTTTAGATAGAAACATACTTTTGACTAAATATTTCACGTAGACAATGTGGCAAAGATGTAACAAGATTGTTGTAGATCTTATAATACCTATAATAAAAAAATTATCAGTGCTACCTATATTATATTAGGTATACCTATTATAATAGTCTGTCTCTTCATCAGGTATAAGTTCCACTTTATCGGTTTAGGTACTTAAATTTTACTTCTTTTTAATGTTTCTTCGGGTAAATAATAAGTTCGGTAGGAATAGGGCTTTGGGTATGAAACAAAAAAGATAGAAAATAGAAATTTGATATAGGGGTAGTTCTAAGCATTTACAAGTTTGTGACGTGTAGCGATTTTCGATGCCGCCCCCGGAGGTATACATGAGGGCGGCGCAATGCCGTTTTAAATATCTCGTTTCGCTTTCTTGGAAAATAAAAAATTATAACTGATAACTGAAACTTAGTACTTAATACGTGGGCGTAAGAGGTAAGCTCACTTCACAGGTCTCTATTAATGAAAGAAAGTTAACATTTTGAGCATCTGCGTAAAATTAAATGTATCCGTTTGGTGGGTAGTTTTGATTACAATAAGTCGGTGCCAAGCCCAAGCCCGAAAGAAAATAAATCTATATTTACCTACTACCTATTTGGCTTGGTACCGACTATTATGTGCATTGTTGTCTTTTGAATGATATTTGTATTTTGTTATTTTTCGTATTTTTTATTAGTTCTTTTGACAGCTCTGGTGTCATCAATACACCTGTATCCCGAATTGCACCAAATTGCGATGCTATTGAACAAGCATATAATCCTAAATATAATATTCTTTTTGAACTACCTGTATCTCGAAAACCAAGCCGTAGCGGACCCATGTACATATGAAATTTGTATCTTAAAATTAGTCAAAGAATCACCCTTTAAAGTTTGTACAAGTACTTATGCAACACCCTGTATACATAGATACTTTGATTTGCAATTTGCAAATCTGTCAAACTAGGTAATGCTGTTTTTTTTTTATTTACTTTCAAATATGGTGTTATGTAATTGTATTCAAATTAAATGTTTGGGGATGATATTTACGAGTTTTATTTTTTTATATAGAGAAACTGTTATTCAGTTTTTAAGGATCAATCTGAAGCAGACGATTGTACTTGTTAAAACATGAAAAAAGTTATTGTCGTGATACTTTTAACACCCTGTTGGTGGGTTTTTAAAGCTTTTTACGAAACGTGTTAACAATACAATCTACATAAATCGTTAGTTTTTTAAAGTTTTATGATCATTGCACAAAAACCAATATTAGGGAGACTGTAAGTTTTTTTTCAATTCGGCGTTGCAGAATTTGAACCTAATTGTGATAATTGTGTTATTTTACTAGTATAGATATTTTTGAGTAAATTAATTCGGTTATAATCGATGAGTAGAATCTTTGGAGTAAAATACATTTCACAAAAACCCTGAACCATATTTCTCAATAGATTTAAATTTTCATTAAAAACAGATTAAAAATTCTCATTTTTTACATCCTGCATTTCGAAACCGTGTTTTTTTAAATAATTATTGTCATGCTGGAAATTTCAAACCTTATTTACTTCAGCAACTTGTAAAAAGCACAGCCTTTTTAATATTAACATTTCTTAAAATCGATATTACGCGATAACGATGACTTTCTATCAATATCACAGAAGGATACATTTTAATAAATAATAATGCATCAAAAAGTTATATTTAAATTAACGAAATTTGGCGTTATAGATAGGACTTCCGGTTATTACCTGATTCAGTTTTAAGGATCAAACTCAAACAGCAGATTCAACTTGTCGTTAACATTATGAAAAAATAAATCTCAGAGGCAGGTAAATTAAAGGGCCATACAGGCGTGAAATGCTACCCTAACTTTTTTATGCACATTTTTTGCGTGTGTTTCAATTCGGAGCGCAAAAAATGTGCATAAAAAAGTTAGGGTAGCATTTCACGCCTGTATGGCCCTTTAATTTACCCGCCTCTGAGATTTATGTTTTCATAATGTTAACGACAAGTTGAATCTGCTGTTTGAGTTTGATCCTTAAAACTGAATCAGGTAATAACCGGAAGTCCTATCTATAACGCCAAATTTCGTTAATTTAAATATAACTTTTTGATGCATCCTTATATCCGAAATTTAAAATTAAATGACTAAAATAATATTATTTTAGTCATTTAAAATTATTGTCTAAAACATTTAATAAACCAGCCCTGTATATTTATACTATTATAGTAATTTCTTTTATTTTCGTCCATACACATTAATCTTTGCGTAGATAGGTATACGTATACCATATAATTTTAAACAAAAACACTGCTGCACAGTAGTACATATATGATACCTATAATATAAAAACAAACTCCCACCTCGTAGGGGAAAGTATACTCGTCCTTGTCTAACATTGCCCATATGATTATTTTATTTCAACACAATACATATAACGCCATCTACAATTTCCACGGTTGCATGTTTTTCTAATAGATGTAGCTCGTGTCGAGACAGTTTCAATTTTTGTTTTATTTCCCATATACGCTGACTATCTATTGTGTAGATTAATCTTTGGTTGTGGTATACGGATATAACAAATTGTCCTTAAGAAGAATAATTGTAGATTGTCATCAACGCAGTGGTTACAGTTATATTGCTGAAGTTATGTCAAATTTAAGTGGCACCCAATAATTTTTTTTTTTCCAAACTCAAAGTATTTTATTTTTCATCTATCTTAATAAATAGCAAAAGCAACAAACAATTTTCCGAACAAAAGCTATTTCCTTTCCGTCATAGAACAAAATTATTTAATACAAAAGAAATGTAAGAAGACAAAACTGCTTTTTAAGAAAATTTTATAAGGTTGTCGCATTTTGTTTTAAAAAAAAATTGACCACAGTGTTCAATGGTATACCGAAATTGTCAAAAATTTAACCACAGTGATTAACAATTGTTATAATCAAAATAATGTGCCTAAGTACCGTTTAAATGATTCGAAACGACCCACAAATAATTTACAATTGCTGGGCCACATTGAGGGAAACTGAAGGACCCTATAGTAAACTCTTCTGCATGATTTTTCAAAAAAATTCCCATATGATGCGGACTTTTTGAAAAACGCTGTATCCTACTTAAAATTACGACTTCATCCCTTCCTTTGTTTGATAATAAAATGCTTGCAGCAAAAAATAATAAAGCTTTTATTGCATATAAGATTTAAGTAACCATAAATTTGGTCCAAACACAGCGTTACAAATAGATTTTACAGAGGGTATTTAAAACAATCGCTGTGTGGGGCTGCGTTGTCCTTTATCTGCTACCCTATCATTGTATATTGTACATTGTACATGTCCCAAGAGGCGCCTGTAACATAGACCATATCACCCTTGCTATATAGGTATGAAATATTTCTAAACTGGGGAAAATTCTGTTTTATTTTAATTTTTTTATTGTCCTGTCAAGGATTATATTTTATTTAATCCATAAATATGTACAAATAAAATTTATATAGGTTTTATTTTTCACTTTCCCTATCTCCGGAACAGAAGCGAAAACGAGTCAACTTTTGCCAGCAAATGCTGCAGAGAATGGGCGAAGATTCACAGTTAAAATGTTGTGGTCAGATGAATCCTCATTTTCAATCAGTGGAGTACCAAATAAGCAAAACCATAGATTTTGGAACACTGACAATCCTAACTTTGTTAGAGGAGCGCGTTTTCAAGGAAGACAGACGCTCAATATGTAGTGTGTCGTATTTTGGGGACCGCATAGTAGGAGCATATATTTTTGAATGCACATTAACCGGAGAAACTTATCTGATCGATTTTTTAGGAAATTTGCCATGAAGATCTTCCATCAAGACGGAGCACCTGCTCATAACACCATGGGCTTTCAAGAATTTTTCAACAATAACTTCAGAGAATGGATCGGCAAGTTTGGGACTATTCGATGGACACCAAGCAGTTATGATTTAACGCATATAGATATAAGATATTAGTTTTCTTTATAAAAAAAGGCATACTTGTTTTTTCTCAAAAAACCTAAAGGTTTTCGAAAAATTCGAGTTTGAAAATTTTATGACAAAACTGGTCCTTAGTACACAGCATTAATGTATATTTTTTGTTGTTTTTTAGTTATTTTTGTTAGTTTAGTATTATTAGTACTATCCAAGTTCCACTGTCTGTGGACGGCCATCAATTAAGATCAGATTTCTTAAAATCTCTTACAGGTATTCCACCCCGTCTGCTCCTGTTCCTAGTAAAGATTCTCCTGGACTTTGCCTCAAATTTATCTTTTAAAATATATTAGTTATTGGCTATGGAAGACTTTTCATCTAATGAAATGAGGACCTTCTTAGGAAGTTTTCCTCTTCGTTAAATTCAGCACATAAATGTTCGAAAGCTCCTGCCTCCTTGCTATTTACGTTTTTAAAATTTAACACTTAGAAGTTAAAAATTCAATCGTCTTTTTCCATAGATCACGCCGAAAAACAATGTTGCCAAACGTAAACTTGACATTAATTTCAACAAAATAAAATTTCAATAAGTTGTAGTCAAGTGACGATACCGCATACAAATTAATTTCAATATTGAAAGAAGGACAACATTTATTGACATTGAAGTCAAGGTTTTTACAGCATAGGACTGATTGGCCCTATCTTTAGGGTCCCTTTAATTACTACTTACGATAATCTCTTTTATTTGTTTCATAGTAAAAACAGCGGCTTTTGATTTTAATTAACTTTTAAATTAATATTATTTCTAACCCTAAAACTTTATAATATATTATCAAGATTTTCTCAACGGAAGTTGGTGTTCTATTTGCTCTAACTAAATAAGAAATAATAAACACACTCGAAAAATAGACTTGCAGGTGTTGAAGCTGTTGGGGAAACTAATTAGAATTAATGGAAATGGTTTTGATATTTTCGTACTATGCGGAAATTCCCTTAAATACATCATGTGAACTGAGTGTGAAGTTCTAATTTGGGACTGTTTATTTTACACTCTAATATTAATTACCTGGCTAGATAAATTTATGAAAAGACTGGATCTTTCATTAATAGTGTATTTTCACGAGTGTACAAAGCAAACAATACAACACAGCTTTGTAGTTTTTTTTGTATGTCATTTTTTTTTCTTCAAGTACATTAAATCCATTTTCCAAGAACAAATAACGTGACGAGCTGTGCGGTAATGACCGCGGTCTGTCAGACCCTATACGCCTTTGCCCGGTAGAGGGTGGACTAACCCTCATCCATTTTGCACATCTATCAACCGGGCCGCTTCCTGCCCTTTTCCTGCTAATATCGGAAGCTCCCTTTATACAGCTTTCCACTGCATAGTATTTGTGTGTCTACGTGTGCGCTTATACATGAGTTTTTTTGACTTTTGACTTTTAGCATAATGTTGAGTAATTCCCCAAAAAGCATATGGGTGTCTGATGTATCTCGGCAAAAAACCTGAAGGGAAGTTTTTGTTATACTATAAAATCGGGTAAACCGCGTTTCAATTTAGAGTCTAATGAATTTCAAAGTTTTTGATTTGATAATTGCAAAATATTTGCCTATATTTCGTTCATGGTTAGGCAGTGCATGGAGAACTCCAGGACAAACACTTCACGGAGGTAGTTGAAAGTTGTCTTGCAGTTTTCACGCGCCTTTTTCACTTTTATTATTTATTTATTTATTTAGATTACATCTACCCAGACAGAAACACATCCAATTACAGGGCAGGTACATTACAAAACGATAAAATTAACATAAATACACGTTTCAAAATTATAAATAATACAAATATTACAATCGCAATAAATACTCAAAATAAGAATGGTTTAACAACAAATATTTATCTAAACAACACTTTTTTAATATAAGAAATGTTATTAAAAAACACATCAATATCGTTACTCACCAAGTCACAAACAGAACACATCTCAAACAATGGCGAAAAGAGCAACAAGTTGGTACGTGCGGTAGGCAACTAAAAGCTAGAACCATAATTACGCCTTCTGGTATGTGGAGCATGAAAAGGTATCATCGAAAGTCGGTCCGGAGAGTCAGTGATGCCATTCACGATCTTGAATAGGAACAGGAGTGAGGCATATTCTCTACGCTTATCAAGAGGTACAAAATTAAAATGACCCAGAAGTTCATCATGGGGAAATCCCATGGTTGGATACACTCCGTCACACTTAAACCACAAATATTTCACAAATCTTCGCTGAATCCTCTCTAAGCTATTCGAGTGCAACGCATAACCAGGACTCCTCACAACAGGCGCATATTCCAATTTCGATCTAACGAAGGAATTATACAGTAAAATAAGAGGTTTAGGTGACAGAAAATGCTTTGTATTTCTCATAACAAAACCCAGACTCTTATAGGAAGACGAAACTACATCAATCACATGCCCCACAAAACTAAGTTTAGCGTCAAAGAGCACCCCCAGATCCTTAACCTCATCACATATTTTAAGCGGAACAGAGTCAATGTTATACACAAATCCTATTTGATTTACCTTACGCGTAAAAGTTACAGAACAACACTTATCCAAATTAAGGGCAGGCCTGTTTTGAATGCACCAGTCAAGCTGGACATTCAGATCATGCTGCAATTGAAGACAGTCAGAAGTTGAGGTAATCCGTGAATAAACCTTAAAATCATCAGCAAAGAGTACGGAGCGACATTTTACGCCATTAACAATGTCATTAATAAAACACATAAATAAGAGGGGATCCAACACAGAACCCTGCGGCACTCCAGATGTTGCACGGATAATATCGGACTTGAAACCACGGTACTGCACATACAATTTACGTTCATGGAGGTAAGTAGACAGAAAATTTAAAAGATCCACAGATAAACCAAATTCCGAAAGTTTTTGCAGCAGAATTCCGTGGTCAAGCCTGCCAAAGGTAAAATCCGTATAGATAACGTGGACCTGACCCCCGCTATCCAAGCTCTCTGCCAAAAACTGGCTCAAAATTACGAGATTAGTACCAATGGATTGGCCAGGAAAAAATGCGTGCTGAATAGGCGTGATGAGCCGCTTGACATGATTAAACAAAACTTAATGCAACACGATCTCAAAACACTTGGCAAAATTCGATTGTCTGGCAATAGGCCGGTAGTTTTTAATATCCTGCCTATCACCTTTTTTGAAGATGGGGCTCATCCTAGACAGTTTCCAGAAATTCGGAAACTCATTATATTTCAATGACAGATTAAATATAGTTGAAATCGGTTTAGCGAAGACTGAAACTTACGGCCACTAATTTGCTTAGTATCAATAACACCTCTACTAAAGGACACCGCTTTTGCTTCGAATACGAATGACATCAGAATGTAAGAACTTTGTCCTTTAGTAGAGGTGTTATTGTTAGTATTCCAGCCTTTTAAGATCAAGTCTTCCTTATACCACGGAAATTTGGTTTCTGAATTAAAAACCTCTCTGAAATAGTGGTAGTTTATACACAATAAAGGCCTAGGCAATACTTTACTTTCATATCAAAATCCAAAACTTATCAACATACGGACAATGTGATTACTTAGTTATTTGAGAGAATAATATATTTCAGTATCAGATTTATACAAATATACTTTGCAAAGCTGTGAGGGGTAAGTTCATTAGGGATGCCTTTAAATGCCTGCCACTCGTAAGTATCTCTCTTCTAAATTTTAGTCCCACAATAGGAGCATAAATATCGACTCATTCGTCTTTTACTTACACACAAAAGAGTACAATCAAGCACTTTGAGCTTTTACATAGGAACAAAACATTAAACAACCTTATGTCGTCGCTGGGCTGTCGCATGGAAAAAGGATCATCATCAGTGGATGATGACGGATGAAAATGTTGCCACATTTATTATTTGAAATAAAATACAATTTTCTCTACTCGTGTTGCGACGAGCAGGATATTCTTCGTATATTATATAGGTACGATGGATATGCCAATTTAATCAGAAACTTTACTTGTTTGTAACGCTGCGTTGCAATCTCCGCAGTACGAACGCGTAACGCAGTAACTAGTTTTCGGAACCACCTTTAATCAGTGACAGGATCTGTGATTTTCGCTGTTTGCTGTTTATCAATTTTTAAATCATCTTCCATTTTCGGTTGTGTATAGTTTTTGCATTAACTATTCTTCGTTGTTTGCGTTGCGTTTTCTTCTTGTCTTCTTTCTCAGTTTTCCAATATTTTCTCTCTTCTTGTTTCTATGCTTCACGTTGTCTTCGTCTTTCGCAAGTTCACGTCGTTCTCTTTATTCTTGCTTTTTCAGAAACTATTCCATTATTCCATTAAACTGCCCCAGTTTTCAATCATTTGGTGTATTATAATTCGCTTGAAACTGGCCAAAATACTGGCAAATGCACATCTGTTTTTTACTATGCTGTAAAATCTTGGGCGTTACAATATTGAATACAATAATCAAGAAAATTGAGAATATAAAATTGTGCAACAATTTACCTTGTGGCAACTCTGTATACGATGCTTAGTTTTTATTCATTCATGTTGAGCACGTGACCGTAATCTGGCTGTAACATAATACACATTACTGCAGGCTGACGACTATAATATGTCGTCAAAATGTCTTTTATTGTGATTAGAGGCCATTGTGTTGGAGCATGTGTTTAGGGTCAATTAGAGATTCTCTTTTTAGCCGCAATCAGAAATGCATTTTTTTAAAATGAATTCGCAACTCTCTTTCCTCAACTAATTTCCGGTTTAGTGAGGAATAATAATTTTAACTTAAATAAATAAATAACAGTTGCGCATTGTATCGATATAATATATAATTTATAAAAAAATCTAATCCTAAGTTCATTTTACGTGGACTGTTCTTGTAAGGGAGAAAAGAATAGCCAAATAAACTTACAAAGATAAGATCCTGTTGTAGCCTGGTAGTGGTTTTTTTTCTTAACAGTGTTATGTTGGGCCCACGTTTGTTATGTCTGGTAGTGCCCATGTTTTGTATTGTTGTATGCATCTATTATTTATTGTATTGTTATGTGTATATGTTTGTAATTTTACATTTTTGTTTTTTTTTTATTTGATATGGTAATTGCACACTTGTGTATATGTTGTAATTTTTTAATTGTATTTTTTTTTAAGTACCTGACTTTGTCTACAAGAAAGTGTAATTCTTTGTGACAATAAAGTTATATATATATATATATATATATAGATATAGTAAATAGTTTTATTTTGTGTTCATTAAACATTTTTTTAGATTACCTGTCTTGATTGTTTTTATTTATGTATTTAACAATTAATTTTAAAATTTAAGTCACCCTTTATGTTTTTATTTTTTGTTTATATTGTTTGTAGTGTCCTGAGGATGACTTAATAAAAGTCGAAACGTCGACAGAGGAGTTACTTTGTTTCTATAATTGACCTAAAACCAACCAACTTGAATTTCATATTATAATTAATTATTATTATTATAATTATAATTAATGTTAATTTTTTTCTAAAATATAGTATACAACGTGTATCAATTTCAAGATATCAACTTTTTTATTATCGTTGACTGCCCTATATAGTAATATAAAATGAAAAAATTTCTAATGACTCACCCTGTATATCTATTGAAAGTGTTGAATATTTGGAAAATTCGTGGTTTAAAGAATCGACATCCTCATGCAAAGTTGCCTTAATTTGTAATGTTAAATAAGATAAAACTTATGGTTGGTGAGGTTCACAAAAATTTTGGAAATTTTAGATTTATGCGTTGAATATCAAAAATATTTGGGGGGATTTTCACGATATTAAGTATTTAATTAATTGATTCCACGGTCTTATAGTAATAAACAGAAAAGATGCTATTCAAATTGGTTATAAAAAATAAAATAAAACTCATCACGTAAAAGTCCATTTCCTTTAATAAACTGAATGAAAAGATTGAGCGTCAATAAGCCAGTACAGCTACAAATAACTGAATGTAATTTCCACTTTGCAATTGCTTTAAAGCCGGTCATAAATTAGAAGGAAAATCACGCTGAATTAATATAGAAAATATAAATTGTTGACTGTAACGGCATACCTTCGTGCACCAACTTTCAATGCATAAGTAATTTGAATGCGATTTACTGCCAATAGACATGCTACTTTTTTTGTCACTAAATTTACTTGAAAGTAATTCCCTAGAATTACAAAAAAAAAAAAAATAAAATAAAAATATTGAGAAAGCTATAAACAATTAATTAGAAACTGTAAATATAAGGAACTCAGAACTTAAAGTTGGGACATACAAACAACTATTTTTGTTGTATTAAGGCTAAATATCGCTAAGATACAGCAATGTCGTGATGAACAACGTCGTGTCTCATATAAAATTACATAAACAAAACCAAGAGAAACAAGATATAATCGTAACCGCCTCGTCAAACAGTGAAGTAAAATTTAAAACGAAAAATATTTCAACACTGATCTTTTTTTGGAAAAGATTGATTCAATTTTCTATTTAAATGTAATACAATCCAACTTCCAACTTTAATTTTAAACTGAACAGTAGTTACAAAGTACGACGACGGTGGTCTGCTGCGAGATAATGTTCGAAAACACACCATGAAATCACAGCTTCATTTTCATTGCGTAAAACAGTAGAATACTGGATAGCAGTGTAGCCTTTTGTCTCTCTGATAATGCTCAGCCCTCTTACACCACCACCCCCGCTATCTACATGGTATAGTATAATACTACATAGAGGAGACCCATTCATATCTTACGCTCGGTTTGGCAACAATGAGATGCAGATCTGGATTTGCATAAATTCGCTTGAATTCAGATTCCCTACTTCCATACACCTATTTTCTCGTATGTGTATGCCTGGACCACATTACACGACTTACACACGTTCAGATAAATACCTGTACTACCTATGCACTGGTGAAGTAAGGTAGGTTTATTCTCACTTTATCTGCTTGGGTTTTATTATTTAAAAGCGCCATTTCACAGATTAGGGTAAATTAATTTACATGCTGCAAGTTCGTACTTAAATTGGAGTGTAAAACATTCTGTGCTGAAGCAGATGCTGTATCAATATTAAAAATATTTACAGTGATTTTCAAAATGCTGGCGTAAAACTGTGTTTTTCGAAAAATTCATTCATTCATTCAATCAATAAACGGATTTAAATGAAATTTGGCAAGTTTGTATAGATGGTTTAGGTACATCGTTTTATGTAAACATTATTATTTTACATCCACCAGTGGCGTGCCTACGGACACATTTTTGCACAATTTTAGTGAAAAATATGTTACGCCACTGATTTTTTTAGAGAAAAAAAATATTTCTAGAATCCCTGTTCAATTTAGAATAAAAAAAGGCTCTATACTTTTTTGTGTTTGACACACCGTTTGCAAATAAAAAAATAAAATACCTACTTGAGCAAAAAAAAAAAATAGAAAATCTTACAGGAGAAATAGAGGCGCTTTTTGATTTTCCTTTTAAAGAAATTATCAAACTATAACAATAACGCTTAATTTAATATTTGCTACTTCGTCGATCGAATGAAAGCAGACAAAACTGGCAAATAAAAAGCAACATAATCCCAACGATAAACAAACAAAAGAAATACTAACTCCCTTCTGCTTCTACTGTTTGCCGTTAAAATTGACGAAGGCAAAACCACTCAAACAGAACATTGCTTAGCCAGCTATAATGTCGTTATGTGTGTTACTTTTATAGTCCTTCATCATTATGAAGGCACGGTAGCGACTGCACACACCATGTTCGTGCAAGTTTCACGATATTATATACTACTTAAGTTCCATTGAAAATTAAAGTTTCTGTAACTTTATATTTCCCTGTTTTATTTCCTGTTGTTGAATTTATGACAGACTGCCGAACTGTTGCGAATTTGTCTCAATTTAAAGACCTAAGGCCAATAGGACACTCGTGATCGTTGTAAATGAAGTAGAAACGACAACTTTGCAAAGCAACTATAAGTTAAGCAATGTCAGATACTTTGGAAATCTCTATACTAATATCCACGGGGGTCAGACGACTAAAATTCTGGCGTTTTCAGATCCATGATTAACAGTAATTTTTTCAATAGGCAGACATTTTCTTGATTTTTTATAAACAAATATAAACAAACAATTTTTGTGGTTTCTGCAAAATGTTTCGTAACAGTGACAGTAATATGTTCAATAAAGATGGGGCAGCATATGAAAAGCAACCCTGAGATCTACTTCCAGAATGCTGCTGTATTGTAAAATTGTTAAAACGTATATTTACCTTATGCACACTCGATCGCAGCTTTAATAATTCAAAAAGATACTTGGGAGTCTTCGAAGTGTAAATCCTGTACAGGATCATCATATACACATATTCAGTCGTAAGATTGATTCTAGGTTCATGCAGTTGAACCAAAAACGGCGATAGCAGCGTTACAAACAAATCTAATACAAGCGTTTTGAATTTTGTTTAGATTAAAGTTAGACTCTATATGCGGATATACAAGCGATTTCACGATCTTCAATTTAGTTCAAGCGTTTTATCTCGGTTGATTCGGAGTCCATTGTCCTTGCACCAAACAGAAAACATCTTTAAATAACTATTGAAAATTAAAAGTCGCCAAAGCATTCTCTGGTTCACTAAAGTGAAAGGGCAAGTATCCGCATATATATGAAGCTGCAGTTTTTGAATTTGAAATCCGACACCAAATGTAAATACTTAAAAGGGAAGAGCTCCCAGGATGCTACCCTGAGGAACCCCGCCTGATGCCCCTCCGAAGCTAGACATCGCTGAATTCAACTTAACTCATTGTCTTCTATTAAATAGATAGCCTGACGTAAGGAACATCAAAGCCCAGATATCTTAATTTCGCTAGATGCATATCAAAGTTGACCAGGTCACAAGCTTTACTTGGATCTAATAAAATTAGGACAAAAGATTGAGACTTGTCTACGGCACATTGTTTTTCTAAAAGGCCATTATCCGTTTACGAAAAAATACGGCTTAACGGATTTTACTCAAATTAATAATAATATTCGATATAAAATTAGTGTATATAAGACTTCCTTCAAAATATTAAAAAGGGTTCAAATATAAAAAAACTGTCAAAAGTAGCAAAAGAACAAAAGGCGCCCCTGAAGATTTCAACGCGGGACTGAAGCATAAAAATATGTTTTAGAATTAAGATATAGTAATAAAATCATTTAAATCCGCACCTAAATAATTAATGATTCAATTTGTACTCATTTATGTGAATATTTTTTACTGTGTACCTATCAATTTACAAATCAACAAACTACCTCATCGCATTTCCTTATTCGCACGCCAGCATAAATGTTCCTCACATAATAGCCGACATTTTCAAAATCAACTAATCGAAAATCTCAAACTATTCTTCTCACGAACAGTATTCTTATCCGTGTGTAAACTAAACGATTCACACACACGAGATGATGATATTCTTGTCTGTTCACAGTGTGTAAAGATGGTCGTATAATGTCAAAGATAATGGATTTTACCGGCCGATATCAAACTCTGTTCGACAGCTAAAGGGCACTTTTCTACTAGAACGTGGCCAATTTCATTAAATGTTCAATTGAAAAGCCCGACCCTATCTAACCAATACCTACAATGGATTTTGTGGAACAGCCGCCAATAATGTTTTAGGAATGCTTTCTTATCAATTAGGTAAGTGACTTCTGATAATTGATAATTTCACAAATCGTTCAATCTAAATTGAACGGAAAGCTTCCTTTGAGAGACAAGAAGTTTCTATGGAAGGAATTGAAATCACTAAATATATTATCTAGTAAAACAAATTCTTCTATCCCACACCATTTGAATGATCCTCAGTCTATAAATAATTTCTTTGTTGTAAATGTGCCCAAGTTTACAACATCAATTCGGCCTGTTCTCGATTACTATGAAAACCATCAAATTTCGGCTAGTATTTTTGACTTTTTGTTAGCTAACGAGGAAGTAGTTTTTACTCTACTTAAAAAGTTGAAAAATACATCTCCTGGCAGTGACGGTATCGCCATGAATGTTGTTAAGCTTTGTTGTCCTCCTATTATTAAGTACTTAGTTCATATTATTAATAGTATTCTAATAGAAAATATTTTTCCGACTTGTTGGAAGGAGGACGTTGTATGTCCTATTCCAAAAAGGATGGAAGTGCAGCAGTTTTCTGATTTGAGGCCCATCAGTATTTTGCCTGCTATGTCGAAGATTATTGAAAAAATAATGGAGAGCCAATTGCGTGAGTACTTGGACAAGAACAATATTCTGCCCCCAGTTCAATCTGGATATAGCTTTTGCACGACATTGATGAATATTGTTGATGATGTGCGAATGTCTGATGATGGTTGCAGTACTTTGATGGTGCTTCTTGACTTTAATAGAGCATTTGATACAATAAATCATATTGTTTTATTACATATTTTAAAATCATGTGGTCTCGGTAATGGAGCGGTTGCGCTAATTGGATCTTATCTTTCTGACAGAGTACAAGTTGTGAGAATTAATAACAATATATCCGCCCCACATACCACATCCAGGGGAGTTCCGCAAGGGTCAATTTTGGACCCTCTGCTGTTTATTTTGTATACTTCTCAGTTTTACAGGTTTGTGCAGTACTTACGACTGTCTATGGATGCGGATGATACGCAGTTGCTTTTATCTTTTCGTCCAGAAGAATACCTTATTGCAAACACCAGGTTGAACAGGGATTTGAACTCGTTGGCAGAGAGAGCTTCACAACATCATTTATGCACAAATCCGGGGAAGGCGGTGGCTGTCTTGTTTGCAAAGAAGACTGACTATGACTTTCTTAGTGAGGCTTTGAGAATTGAGATGGGAGATGATTCTATTCCGTTCGCTAGCAGTGCAAAGAAACTGGGAGTAATTATGTAGAGAACTTTGAGGTTTTCTCAGCAGTGCACTGCGACCATTCGAAAAGCCTATCTGCCATTAAGACTTTTATTTATTATCACCAACGAATATTCTTCACAGCTGTTGAACAGATTTGACACTGTTTTGCAGCAGAAATGACAGCATTTTTAACACGTTGACGACCGGTCGTACATTTAGTAAAAATAATAAATACAAACTTTGCAACACTATCCATTAGGGAAATGTCTAGTTTATTTTGCTTTTTGCCACAAGTTTCGCAAAGTACGACAAATTAAGCAATTATATGTACTAAACTAATGTCGTTACGCCATAGTGAAAGTTGGAACATTTCCCAGTATTGGAAAACTCACGTTCTTCTACAATAATACTTTGCGCGCTAGCATAGAGTCCTCTTTCCTCATGAGTATTTCCAACAAGAGGTGCGTCGGGACGTCGCGCGTCTGCCGTTTGTTCTGTGTTTCATTCGGCATCGCTAAAGCGTCGCGTTCACATGCCATAGTGACCGCGTGCACGTGTTGTTTACGAAATCTTTCGATAATGTTGACGATGTCGCGCGAAGTTTAACGCGGATTTTTGACATTTTTTTTTTACGTTTTTCTACCGTAAGATTTTTTTCTGTGGAAATTTATATTGTTAACAGAATAGTTTAGTGCGATATTTTTGTTTGTTTTGATAATATTATACCACTATACAGGGTGTAAATAAATAAGTGCAAAAAGTTTGAAGATGTGATCTTTGTTAAAAACCAGGGTGGGTCATTAAGTTAAAAATAATTGAGCAACCCCTGTTTAGATACATGCCCCTAAAAATGCTCTAAAAAAAGTAATTTTTTGTTTAGTTAAAAAAAATTAATTTATCGGACAGTTTATGCGATTGAGAGCCTACTCAAAAACAATTTTGGTTGTTTTCCTATATGGTTGTAATGGGTAAAAAAACCCACCTCAAATTTTATCGTAAACTTAACGATTTCTAAACATTTTGTTTATTTTATTATCAATCGAATTAAACCAATAATTTTAAATTACCACATTAGATGTTATGAGTTTAGAAAGTCGAACGTTCCAAGGGTATCTTGAATCAACATAGACATTTAACAATAAGGCGGTTTCTTAGGTCTTCCACGTCTTGAACAGCAGTCTTATACCCCAACCTTTCAAGTGGCCCCAGAAAAATTAGCCGAGAGGATTTAGGCTAGCCACAACTGAGGTCCACCTCGCCCTATCCAGGAGCCTCATCATTATATATTGTCAGTCGGTCACGAAAAGTAATATTATCAATTAGCACAGGAAGCTCTTCTCTTAGAAATTGACGGAAATGCGGACCAGTTAACTGATCCCTAATATGCTCAAGCCACACATTTAATTATGTGAGTTTCAATTATAGCGTTAGAGTTTTGTGCGGTTCATATGTAGTTGTTCTGATAATCAGCAATCGATTCTCTAGAAAAATTGGCCTCGTATGTGAGTAGTACCCTCTCAAGAAATGCAGGATGTTGTTGCTGTTCCTTTAAGATGACAAAGATTTTCATGTGATTATAGCAATTCTCTTAGGACTGATCGCGGGACTTAGGTGCCAGCATTATAGCGTTTTAACTTCGCGTTGACGACCGCAATCATTTTTCCTTAATTTAACTGTACCACTTTATCGTAATCGTTGATGAATCCGTGTAAACAAAGTGTAATGAGGAGCGACACGTTGATTATATACATTTCTGCATATCTTCTAGAAGCTTCTAAGGAGTTATCATTAGAAAGACTCTAAACAAAATGGATATCAATAATTTCTGGGTTTGTTTCCAAACAACATCAAATTTTACCTTCTCGGTCCCAGAAACACTGTCCGTTTAATTTAATTTTTTTTGTTTTTGAGAAAAAAAAAATAAAAAACAAATTTTTGACGCCATATTTAGGAGTTTGTTTTTACCCCTGTTGGGTTGCATAATTTTTTTTTATATATAAAAGACCCACCTTATTTTTCAACAAAAAATCAAATCTTCAATTTTTTCGCAAATATTTATTTTATTGTCAACCCTGTATGTAGTGAATTTAATATGCAGTAAATTACGTAATAAAATTTAGGATTAACTGTTTACTATTTAAAGGGATTCAATAACAACTAATATTATAAGGTAAAGTCTATTATTATTATTATAAAATTAATGAATTGCAACCAACTTTTAGATGGTGTGGTGATTTTTTTCGTTTAAATATTTCTGTAGGCCAATAGTCACATTTTTGGTAAATATTTTGTTTTAATGTAACTCTGCCCGTATTTTACATTGCTCTGAAGAAGCTGTCTGGATGATCAGCGAAACGTTTGCTGGTGTCAATTTTACACGGAAAAAACACTATTGTGTTTTCAAAAATTCACCATTTCATTCAATGATATGCTATACTAAGTATTCCTCGGACATAGTTAAATTTCAATCAAGCGAACACTTATTATTGGAAAATAATAAGAAGACATTGTTTTTTTAAATAAAACTTATTATTGGATGCCATTGAACAATTCAATTATAGTGATTCCTTGATTGTAACTCATACATATAATTAAATTGAATCTCGATTTTATTACAAACGATAATATTGAATGTCCATGCAACAATAGCGTTTCATTGGTTACAAGGGTACTTTTTATTACTTGGAAATTACATTCTTTCAATGCAAGCTTTAAGCTGTTTGGTACCATTTCTAACTTTTCTTAATTTAATTATATCTTGTAGTGTATTATTATTGAGTCAATAATAATTATATCTATTGCGAAGTTGATTAGATTAAAGCAGTATTATTGAAAGAAAATTGTTATTTATTATTATACATTATAAAAAACACTTGAACAGTATATCTAAGCCTTTTAAAACTGATGTCGTATATGAAAATGTAACTTGTCAATTACGATATAACTATTTTCAATTTTGTTTATTGGTCCTTGTACTAGAAGATACGGTTGTACATGCTGATGTATTTTTCTCTTCAATGCTTTGTTTATTTGTGATTGTATTTTTTCTTCTATATCTCCAGGCGTCTGAAATATTTTTCCGTAATTATTATCAATGTATTGCATACCCGATGAATGAATTTTTTTTTTTTGTAATTTTTCAACGATTTTATGAAAATTATCCTAGTTCCTATTTTAGGTATTAATTCAGCTATCATTTCGGTAAATAAATCGTTTATATTATTCAATGAAATACAATTTTCTGAAAATGTACATATTTCCGTTTTATCCACTAAATTTAGAAATTTTTTACTGTTGGCGTTTTGCAATCAAATTAATCGAGAAATTAATAGTTTGCGTTCACTTTCAACGTAAGATAACTTACTAACTTATCATTAAACACAGGTATTAATTGCTCCAAATCCCAACTTTTCAAAAGATCTTCCATTATGTATAAATAGGTACCCTCAAACAACAGTAACAAAACACTGCCCGAAGACAGGCTATAGCAACTTTAGCGTTAAGTAGTGAGATCTGAGATCAGCCCGGCCGACAGGGGAAGTACAAAACCGAGGCACTATGATATATCCCTACCACCACGCGCTTGCCTCGATACAGCTTGAAATTGTACCGATGGCAATAAGGTCCACACCAACAATTCCAGGTACACTATAATTCAATGAATTCCTTATACATAAACTTAATAACTCATATTATTGCCGGAAATATAAACTGAGCAAAACAAATAGAAGAGTTTTGAGAATAATATCTTTTTATTCGTTTAAAAAGAGCATTTAATATTGTTTCAATTCTCTTTATGATATTTAATAAGCGACATATATGATTGCAATAATATTAGGATCTAACAAAAATATATTGATAACCTACCGTTGATTGAAATATTCCCCTTAGCATTAACGCAACCAGTTGTATTTTCCAAGTAAATGTACGTTTATTTAGATTTCAATAATTTGCCTATTATTTCCACAAAATCAAATCAATCATTATCTTAATGATGAGAAAATGCTTAGATAATAGTTGTATTTAACTCAAAAGAAAAGAATCCAAAAATAAGTCTGTAATTGGATATGCAATATATTTTTTTTCTGTGTACACACGATTAATCCAGAATTGCTTCTTTAAATTTTAATAATACATTTTGCCAAATATTTTCTATTTTCATTAAAATTTCACTTCCCTATTATAAGAATGAACTATTTTTTAAATTTACTTTAAATTCTTATTTGACTATTTGATTATACAAGGTTGCGTTTTGCAGCTAAATTATTTGTCTTGAAATGTAGTGGATCAGCTCGGCATCGATTGAAAAATTGAAAGAACATGTATAACAATGTAAATGTTCAAAATGTGTTTAATAATTATTTTCTGCATATTTCTGAACAGGTTTTGAACCATTGTCAGTTGCTCTGGCAACTATATCAGATGTTATTGAATGAATTTGTTAAATAATCCTTTGATGCAGTTGTTGAACGCTATTAAAAAAATTAAATAATCAAGAGGATTGTAATCCGGCGACCAAGCTGGTTAGTCAACAGGTCCTCAATTTCCTATATATTCATTATCAATCACATCTTGTCGTACTTAAATAGTCATCAGTAAATTCTGCACTATTATTAGGAGGTGCACTGTCCAAACTTTGATGGTAACTTAAATGAACTCGTCAAGCATATCTTCCAGATTGTTTTCAATAAATTGCGAATAATTTTCGCCATTTAGCGTTCTATGAAAAAGAGGTTATTAACAATGGACTAATTAATAAAAATGAAGTTGAATATTAACATAATAGGGACAATATTCTTCGAAATTCTAATTAATACGTTCATTTTTTTGTCTGTTTAAAAAATGATCCTTTTGTAAAACTAATTCTTATCCTTGTCGAAATAGATTGACCCAAAGTTACTTAATCAATAAGAGGTAGAATCCTGATATCGGAAACATTATTAAACTAATTTTATAATATTTCATAAATACGCTAAAAAGCCCTATTTGCCTCTATACATACAGATATTAAAATTGGGTTTGTATATTATGTGGCCCTTCACAAACCACAAAATTAATAGGATATATTTCACTAATACAAATTGCACATGTTAAATCAGTTATTTTACGTACATGGCTTTCATTTTAAAACCTACACCACCCAATAAAGGATAACCCCCATGTTTTGTGACATATCATTTTATCAGTATATACCAAGAATGAATAAAATTGTTCAATCCGTTTCAGAGGCAAATGCATGAAAAGGATAGTAAACAACAAGATAAACTAGCAAAAAAAGAATAGAAATTGGAAAAAATAGGTTAAACCTTGGTTAAATTTCTACCATTTCTAGTTGAATCAAATATTATTCCCAATGAACAACATGGGTTTATGCCCAAGAGGTCGGTGGAGTCGAATCTTCTGGAATGCCTCAATGTGTGGACCAGCCATAATGATGTTGGTCAGCCTACGGATGTGTTGTATCTGGATTTTGAGAAAGCATTCGACAGAGTGCCATTTGCTCGTTTCTTGCTGAAATTGGAGCATTACGGCGTGCGGGGGGCACTCCTGAAGTGGATTGAGATGTTTCTTACAAAAAGGATTTTCCAAGTTAGAGCGAATGGTGCATTATCCGCTAAATTGCCGGTATTGAGTGGTGTTCCGCAGGGGTCTGTACTGGGGCCATTGCTTTTTCTGGCATATTTATCAGACTTAACAAGAAGCATCACGTCAAACACGAGCTTCTTTGCTGATGACACCAAATTGTTTTGTAACCCACTGCGAGACGATAATGAATTCCAGATCGACATTGATGGGGTAGTGTCCTGGTCGGCGGTTTGGTTGATGGACTTGAATTTGGAGAAGTGTCAGGTACTACACATTGGAGCTAATAATCCCAGGACTCTATATTTCATCAATGGAAACGCCGTTAAATCTGTAAATCAGCAGAAGAATCTTGGTATCATAGTAACAGCGGATTTGAAGTGGGAGGCCCATATTTCCGCCACAGTGAAGAAAGCTAATAGACTGTGGTATCTGATACAGAGAGCTTTCAAATCGAGATCAAACTCTCTAATATTGCAATTGTATAAATCGTATGTCAGACCACTATTGGAATATGCCAACAGCGTTTGGCCCCCCTACTTCATTAAGGACATAGAGGCATTGGAAAGGGTTCAGAGGAGATTCACTAAGCTACCTCATGCACTTAGCCATATACCATATGAGGAGCGTTTGAGGCTTTTAAATTTGACATGTCTTTATGATCGACGACAACGAGGCGATCTAATTCAAACATACAAGATACTTAGTGGCTACTATTCGGTGAATCTCGATGTATTTCATCCTGCTAGAAATCCTAATCTGCGTGGCAATCGTAAGAAACTTGACAAGGAGAGATGTGCTAGACTTCCTCGGAAGAATTTTATAACAAACAGAGTTGTATATGCATGGATTTCATTACCTGAAACGCAAACGGTTGACAGCTTTAAGAACAGGCTGGACAATTTCATGGAGGACCATGGCGATCAGTTGGTCCACTACTCGCTATAGAAGATTAGTGAGGATGACATCAATATTTCAAAAACCTCCAATTAGGAACTGAACAACAGTTTCATCGGTTTTACCGTTTACTGTTTTACGACTAATAATAATAATAATAATAATAAAAATGCTTAGTATTATTTTACAAACAGTAAAGGGTTCTTCAAAAATGGTTTAGGGTGTACTTTATTATCATTGTAATCATTATTCTTTTAATTTGTTGGTTTATAACAATCTTGTCTAAAAATTATTGTATTAATTTTGTGACAAATATTTTTATTTATTTATTCGTTGGTAGGATAGCAGAATAATCTACATTTCCGGAGATAATCGTGTCTACTTCAGATGACGAGTTGTTCTCCGGATATCAAGTTTCAAAATGAAAGCTCTGTATAATACGACATGATATTTTGCGGATAAACATTACTGATAAAATTAAATTAACTCTAAATACGTTTAATTAATGTGACGTAGCTACTGATTTGATTGCTGTGAAATGTTATTTTCATATACCAGATTTTCATGACTTGAAATGATTTGAATAAGTATTTAAATAAATGGTGTACTCATTTTACTTTTGTGATAATTCATATAATAGAGTTCATGTTTTTTTATTAAATGTACAGGCTCATTCATTATATTTTGACACTCCGTAGAGCAGTTATTATGGATGATAGATAAATACAAAAGTTTAAGCTGGACAAATGGTTTAATGTTCTTATCTGTAGTTGAACTTTGACTTTCCGTTAGTAGTCCTATATTACAAAAAAAAACACCTCCCAATTGCAATAATTCCACACTGAAACCCAACATTTTATCCTCAAACAACATATATCTGTTATGCAGTGCTTACTTATCGTTACATCATTCTAAAAAATAAAATAAACCACTTTAACCATTTATTATTTGGAATTCTTTTACACCAATAAAATGTTGCACACTCATAAAACTTCCGGTCTTGTAACAGGTCAGAGAATTTACTTCCGGTAGACGAGGCTTTCCACACGGTAAACATCATGTATCCGGTTTGTCATATATTGTGAAATGTCTCTGTAAACGCAAGAAAGAACACAGCGTAGTAAGGAAAATTCAGCAATATTCGTACATGTGTACGTGCTGTTATTCCACTAACATAAATATTATCCTTTGGTGCTGCTCTTGAAGTCCTTAAGATGATGTTTGTTTAAAAAATAGATAATGAAAATGGAAAAGGTAATAAGTAGTGGAAGATATACGAAATATAAGTGTTGAAATAAAATATATAGACGTACAAAATCCGATACTCATTACGAGGAAGTTTAAGTATTAATAAACAATGCTAACTTTTTCATAAGTAAAATCTTTAAAAATTAAAATCCAACGCACTGAAGCTCTCAGAGTTTTTATTCTGCAAAAACGGGCAATCCGATGTATTTTTGGCATTCCCTATAGAGGCAGCTGTCGAGAGGCATTTAAACCCAATAAATTACTCATTGCCCCATCCATTTACAGGTATAGGTTGTTGTCTGATATCTTAAAAACCAAACATCTAGCTCGCACCTCGCACCTATGGCAGTAGTTATGATTATCCAACCAGAGGAAGAGATAGATTGTACTTACCACGTCCTAAATTTGAATCCTATAAGACGTCACCAGCATATGCGGGCTGTTTCTTTCATAATTTACCTCTTGAGGATCTGCCAGACTGAGAGAAAATTTAAGTATGAATTAAAGACATTTTTAATTGAGAATACATTCTATAGTGTGCAAAAATTCATAGATGCATCAAAATATGTTTAATTAAACTTTCTGCAAGTTTTTCCTAGAATTTTTAGAATAAGTAACCACATAATCAACTTAGCTCAATCTTGTGGCTACTCTATTCTTGCCCAGATCCATCTTGTCCTGCTATAGACATATATATCAGATGTTAGGGTAAACGATCATTATAAGATCAGAGATATATTAAAAGCCTTGGCCCTTGATTATGATGGTGCTGACACTTTTGCTTCTCGTTCTTCCTACGCAGGCCACGTTTTGAATGAAAATCATTTCTCCGATACAGATGGGGAGGAGCAGGAAAACTTAATATTTTATAGATGCTTCAGATTTATAAGGCTATAACAGAAATAGGACATTGTGTTTAAATGATCAAACCCAATTTGAATGTTTTCGAGAGACCTGTTATGGATTATGGTGTAGGGAAGTGTTATGAGAAAATACTCCAAGACAGATAAGAAATCCACAAATTTATATTGACGAACAATCACCGTCTGTGTATATAGAAGGCTATTGTTAAACAATTACCTGGAATGTGTTATTGTAGCTAACAGCATAAAGTCTTTAACCACTATACCTATCATTAAGAGCTATTTCTTATACCAACATAATCAACTTTTTTATTATAATGAAAAAATATAATCTCTAACTCATATACGCTTGTTTTTAACGTTGGTGCATGTTGTGTAAGAGGTGTACCTTTATGTGTGCTGCTGGATATAGTGGCCTTAAATCACGCGAATACCACATAAATTCTGGGGCAAAATGCAATTACTCACACAGCTAATTCATCCTTTTCTCAGTGTAGTTTATATATTGTGTTATAATATGAGATGACAGTGATATTCATGAATATATTTTATTAATACAAAAATTGTTTTTGTGTTGAATCTTGCAAGTTAGGAAATCTCACTACTGTCGATATTGTTCTATCAGTTTGGGCATAGCATCGATGTTTTCTGGATTCACAACCGATTTTGATCGACCTTCATGTTATTGATCATTCCTTGATGCACTACCATATGTTGAAATTCTGCAAACCAATTGTACAATGTCGGTAATGGTACTTTATTAGTCAAGTTTTTGTAGAAGGTCTTTAACAACTTATGGAATCTAATTTTTTAAGATGAAAATCTTGTACAAACATAATATATCCCTGGAAGCTTTGTTTCCGAGATACAGGGTGTCAAAGTTTCCGGTTTCATTTATTTATTTACTTATTATTAATCAATCTTCTATTTCCTTGTTTGTTCTTTGCATTAAAAAAATAAGATGAAGATAAGATAAATGCAGTCTCTACATTCAACTAATCCTAAGTCTCAAAAGCCTCTTTTTAAAATATACCAATCTATATTACAAAATCGAAATCATTACTGTAGCATTTTAAAAATATTTCCTTTATTTGGTTGTATGGGAAATCGATATGTTAACTCCAACTCCAACGTTATCCTATCGAATTCGCGAATGGTGTGAGAAGACAGTACTTAAGTGGTCAACACAAACAGAGGCGGCACTGGGTAACCTGAGTTCTGCACGTCTTTGAAATTGACATGCAACCAGAATAATTTGTTAATAATTGTACATATCTTAAAATGTACATAATTTTAACGATCTCATTTTGGCATATTCGTCATGATAGATTCGGTTTGACGTAAACTTTGACATTAACAAATAAACGACATATCGAGTTGGAGTTGCTAGACCCATCAGGGCTTTGGTATTACGAAACTCAACTTATTACCGAAGTCCTAAGCCACGAGAACTGGCAAGGTTATGTTGGTTTGTCTGGGAATGGAGGAGTTGTGGTAATTTGTATGATTGTAAACGAATTAACGCATAAGAAAAGAGGATATACCTTCAGGGCTACCCCAAAATCAATGTAGAGGTTTTATCGAAGGACAAGCCTACGTATAATTTTGGTTTTTGGGTTGGATGTTTAGTTCAAGTAATGGAGGAAGAGGGCAGTAGATAATGCCTAGCAGCGCCAGTGACCTAAGTCTCCTCAAATTTAAGGCCGGTTATTTGTTTTCACTTTATTATTTTCTAATTTCTTTTATCACCTTGAATTTTTTCTTATTTATTATTATGATGCTTTTCAGTTACGGATAAGTATCTATTCAATATAATTATAATGCTTCAAGTTTTAATTGATATTGTGTATGTTGCGTTACATGTAAGCTTGGATTCATAAATCAAAAGTTATAACGCCAAAACTCAAAACAGATATATGTGCTGATAACTTACACTGTTAAATAAGGAGTCGTTATATGAAAGTTGAAGTTGTATATTGTATAATATATAATTTTTATATTTTTGCCCAAACTCTATAGGTACACTGGTCGTGTTAAAGCATTTTATATTTTGTTGAATTAAACTTTATCAATTAAATAGAATATATTGTTGTCAGAATTTGTGTTTGACTGTCATCATCATGTTTGCCAAATCTACTAACGATGTTAATTATTATTATTATTATTATGGGTTAGCTATTTCACATTTTGAAATTCTAGCGGTTTTGTAGCGTTTTTATAGATACCTACCTTGATACTTTAAAATAATTCCTCTAAACTTGTAAGCTTGAAATTTCATCTTTCATATCGAAATAAATAAAATATATTCTAAATTATTATTTAAAAGAGAGCAGAGGTTGCGCATAAAAATGATAGAGAGACAAATATTCAGTACGAACCCCAGATGTTTGTTTTTTAGTTTTTGACGTGTAAGAAGTAAACTAAATTGTAATCCACAATTCCTAAAACTGTTGGAGAAATGTCATAAAATACTTAATATATTGAATTTAGCATGTTACTGAGGTAAATCGCAACATTTTTAGAAACACCTAGTGCAGGAAAATATTTCTTGAGGTGGTCTAGACATTTTCCTCTATTTATTTTTAAAGCAGACGGCTGCATCTGACAAACTGCTGGGTTTGAATAATAAAAAAAGTAAAAGACGCTAGTGCTACGTGTATTGGTTAACCTGTGTTAATATTTCATGTAGGTACACACGAGTGAGTGAATCAAAACAAGATATTTTTATTTTTTTTTATTTATATTCATGTTAACGTAACGATTTATGATTTATAGAAACGAAATAATTCGTATTTTTAGATAGCTTTATTTCTTCGAGTAAAGCTCGCAAGATCATATATAATATGCTATCACATCTACAATAATTATAATGCCTCAATTTTGAGACGAGATGCCATTTCTTGTAGAGTTTAATCATCGACGTTTTCTTAGGTAACTGCCATTTCTGGTACAGTTGTTGCTCATCTGTCCACCTTTGAACTGAAACTAAGAAGCAAAAAAAGCTCATAAGAAAAAAATAAATAGAAATGCTCACAAACTTATACGACCTTCACATACGTTTTCGGCCAATCATATGCTTTATAATTTAATGGTGTAACAACGGCCTGCTTTCAACGTTCGAGAAACGTTTGAAATGTGTGAAACTACACAAACAGGTGTTCATATAGCAAAAACAAAAACATTTTTTTGTGATTGCTTGGGCCGCTTACTAGGTATATATTAAGTAGGTATAATACCACATATTTTTAACTTCTTATTCAAGATTGGAAAAAATATGTTGTAAAACTATTCTGAAACTTATATTTTTGCATAAAAAAAAAAAAAGAAAAACCCAACAAATCATTATAAGATTTAATTAACTTGTTAACAAATATTTGGCATTACTCTTGTAAACTTAGAATACCGATAGGTATAGCTAGTTGTAGTAGGAAGTTTTTGATAAACACTTTTTGTTCAATTTGTTGTGTACACTATGTCCTAGATAAGAATGGGATAGCATTGGAAACTAGGAAACGTTAGGACTTACAATGTCGTTTAAATTAGTGTTTTCAAAAGTAAACTAACTAAATAGGTATATTAGGGATTTACTTACATATAAAATGTTTGTTTTACTGTTTCAACTGGTAGGTAAATTAAGGTTAAACCTTTATATATTCTATATTTTTGAAAATACATTTAGGACGTAATATTCGTTGTTATTTCTTATAATTCTAGTTTTACATCAAACGATTCATTGACACATTTTTTAAAAGTATTTTGAATCGTAATAATCAACGTTTTAAAATTTCCCACTTTAAATATTGCTCATTTTAAGAATAATTTCACACGTTCTTCTAATTGTAGGCACATTTGGAATTGTGATAACATACTTTATAAACAATATATAAACGTTTTGAATTTTCCCATATTAAGCAATAAGAATTTTTATGGGATATTTTACACGTTACCTTAACTGTAATTTTAGAATTATTGTAAAATAATTAAAAAACGTAATTTTAACGTTTTCATTGTCGCCTCTAAAAATTATGCGCTTCTAATGAACATTTTCTAACGTGATTTTAGCTATAAATATCGGTTTATTATAAATTACATAAAGAACTTTTTATAAACGTTTTTAATTTTGACAATGTTAACACGCGTTTAAAAAACACCTAAAACAAACGTTTTTATTTTATGGTTTATTTATAATACATATACAACGTTACTTAAACATAATAAATGTAGGTAGTTGTATTTAGATAATAACACCACGTGTCTATAACGTTTAAATTGAACGGTGTAAAATTAAACTTAAAATAAACCTCACTTTTCTAACGTAAGACCAATTATCAACGATTGACACGTTAAATCAACGTTTAATTTACGTATATGTGTTTACTGGGTGTGTGCAGCAAGGATATCAAAATAATAATCGACATATAGGTCCAAAACACTCGCCAAGCGAGCAGAGACGGCCTAGAACTACACCTTGCGTACAGAGAGGGAAAGTTATATAATATCTAGCTTATTGTCATTACATACTTTCTTTGTAAATAAAAGAGGGCCTATAAACCTAGTGAATCATTATTTCTGTTCTAATGAGTACTCCCGCGTTCTTCCATTAACTCAATCGCCTGTTTTCCTCCCCTATAATAGCAGAAACAATATATATCTAATATTCAATTTATGGTTAATATATCGAAAATTACGAGAGCTGTTTCACCAATAATGGTGAAATTTTCGGTGGCTAAAAGTTCTGCAACATTAAAGCTCTAGTGTGTTTTGAATTACTTTCGCTACATTAAACAAGACAGACAACAACGTAAAATAAGTGATTGGACCAAGGCAGATTGTTGGAATTTGTTTTATTAGAAGTCTGCTTTTGAACAATTGTTGATTTGAGGAAGTATATTGAAGAAAAATGGTCACGCTGCTCTACTTATCCATAATAACTTATCTAATCAGTAGCTTGACATTTTAGCTTCTGAAATTCTCTAATTTTAGTGCTTTTCTTTCTATATTAAATTTAAATTTTTCCTCCATAAGTAAAAATTAAATCCAGCTTTGGTAACTAACCCAACCACCTTTTTAGAAATTTTTATGAGTTGTAAAATTTTATTTATTAAAAGAAAACACTCTACCGTGAAGTTACAGCTGATCGAGCGTCATTGTGTAGATTGAAGTCTTAAAACGATCTATAAGTAGTATATATTAAAGTGAAACTGTTTCAACAGGTCAAATTCTAACAAAAAAGCTTGAAAGTATTCAGCAATTTGAATCTATTAGAATGTCGGGTTGATAAAATTTCTGGTAGCATCAAACCAAAGTGAAAATAATTAAAAAAGCAATTTGTGCTGAAACATTACCAGTGCATGAATGAATATAGTTAGAAAAATTCACCACTCAGTCGTTGGTGGAACAGTAATTATTATTTCGCCTCTTTTACAATTCATGCACATATAAAACTATACATAATATTTTATTCTGTATTCTGGATTTCCAGCCGTTGAATATTAATAGACATAATGCTGCTTGTGTTGTAATATTTAAAATAAAAAATTATTTAAAATATGGATACTTATTTATATATGTATAGAGCTTTTATCAGAGCAATGATCCCGAAATTTAAAATTCAATTTCGTTTCTCCACAGAAATAAATTTAATAGAAATCCATATTAATGGCCATACATGTTTCGGAACTCAATCTAGTTACATTATCAGTTGCAGTTTCTTTTGGTATATTGTGTCAAAAAATAAAATAAGAAAAACTAAACATTCATTCTATTGTAGATCATGATTAAAGAAACTCCAACTCCATGTAAGATTGGACTATTTTTTACAATTTTTATTTTATTTTTGGAATAAATTAAGTTAAAGAAAACTGTTGTTGTGTTATTTCAGGTTATTGAACTGTGAAAATGTGTGAAAGTGCGTACAACTCCCCAATGCCCACGAGGCGTCTAACGGAGTCCTGCTGTAGTAGTCCTGCACGCAGTATAAGAAGTCACAACATAGACATTCTAACAGACTCCGATGGTGAGGGGGATGATCTGTACACGGAAATACCAGGAACACCGGATCAAACTGTCATTGCTGGATGGCTCAAATTCCGAGACAACAAGAAGGTAAATATAATGTGCTATTCTAAATTTGGCGGCGAAGCTATGACTTTGGTTATCACATATTTAGTAATATGTTGACCGATGGGAAAGGTTTTTTATTTATGATGTGTCTATAGACTTTAAAATAATTATCAGCATTAAATAGGGTACTTGGACCGGTGTACATTCTAGTTGTAGGCCCAGGAGTTGATTCCATCGGAATCGAGGTAAAAACTACACCGGACACTTGTCTGCGTTGGGGCAATGAGATGACAAACGCTGTTAACGATGCTGTTTTTCACCATTCTTATTCGGGTTGTACTAGTTAAGATGTTTTGAAAGTTTATACAAAGAAATAAATATAATCATTATTAGTGTTTTATTACAATCATATCTAACAATAAAGTCCGCGGTTTACTAAACGTGGGCATGTGCCGGTATTATTTTTAAGATTATGTAAACTGGCAAGAAATTTGCAAGTGGCACATAGCACAACACCATATCTGGGGCTCATAGCGACTATATTTGTACCAGTGTTATAAGAAAATATAAAACAAAATTATTTTCTAAATTCGATAATGCTTTAATTCAAAAATGCGTATTTTTGACTATAGACTTCAGTGAGCGACGTGTTCTCAAAACAAAATGTAATACAAAATGTGTAGAGCCCAAAACCGCTAAAAATCATAAACCTATAAATAAATTTCATTTGACTAGAGCAAGCCTTCTAATAACAATTCTCTTAACTATTTGTACATTCTTTTGAAGCTTTAAAGAACTGTTCGTCTTTGAAGTTCAAGTAAAATCACTATAAAGGATTTGAGGCAGTTTGGTAAATCTTACCCAACATTCCAACAGTGGTCGGTGGTCAAAGGATTATATACTTGTTTGTCTGGACGTCAGCAACTATTACTACAACATTTAGAGGAAGAAATGTGTCTGATGAAAATAATTTTCCACATCTTTGCAGCGACAAAGAGTAATTTTAGTTTATGATCAGCTTATATTACACGTACTGGGCCTATTATTGTATACAGGGTGTCCGTAAAGTAACGGACGGGCGAGTTTTGATTTATGTTTAGTTTTCAAAATTTCGGTTTATCCGTGTTCACGCAAAGTTGGTCTGGAAAAGTTGCAGAATGATCAGCGAAACTTTAGAGAGACGCGAAACGATTTCTCTTGAAGGTTTGTGTGTATCTATACCAATTACTTTCTAAAATATTCTACGGTTCTACAATAAAATTCTCATTTCCCTAACCATAAAACCACAACAATTTTCTTGTTTTTTTTTTACCTTAGCTTTGGTTCGTTATGTCTGCTAATGTAACGTGCACACGCGACGCATAAATAGCCAAACATAAAAAATTAACATACATATCAAGTTGTAACTACATGAAAACTGACGTTCTACATTCGCCTATACGATATTAATTCATTGTAGGATTCATTAGCCACTCTTATGATTATGAATGAAGGAAACAGCAGTTGGAAATTTCATTTGCTCTAAATGACAGCGTAAATATCAGAGTTATTTAATTGCACTATGCAAGCTAGCTTTTCAGAACATAGAACCCACCACTGCTGATGAAGCCCGGCACCTCGAAACATGTATGGTAATTGACTGATGACCCTTAGTGGGATTCATTGAATTTATTTCGTGGAGATTGCCTTTTATTTTCCACTTAAATATGAACTACTTGTTTAAATTTAATTTAATAATAAACCTGCTCTGATTTGCAAAAAGAATGGTGATGATCTTAGGGAGTATGGTCAAGAAATAGAATACAATAAACCACCAGAGTTGCAATTCGTCGATCGTAATTCAAGAGAGCTTTTGAAAAATAGAAAAAAGTGTAAAATAACAATAACATATTCTTTATAGTGACATTACAATCGTATATGAAGTAATAAATTCAATTACAAAAGATTTATTCTCTACATAATATCTTAAATTAGTATTTGGCTTTCATTCCCAACAACTTAAACCAAAACAAACATCTGAATTTCCGTATTATTTCAAGGCATTAATGGAAGAATATTATTGCATTTGGGCGTATTTATTTTTGCAGACTAACAAATTTTTCGTAATCCGCCTCGCTCGCATAAACATACAGAGTTAAAATCCGAAACTCCATAATAATAATATGTGCAGCTTTCCTCTATGTCTTGAGTTGCCTAACGATAATCATGGATTTTATTGCAGCCCTTTGTTTTGTCTACTATAATTTTGTGTTATGATTGTGATTTAGACAATTGATTCGCACTGGAAATTATGAAGTTGAAGTTTCCAAATAAAAATATGTGAATTCTAGCGACATTACTAACGTGTCTCGGGGTTTCTATTAAGAATGTACCATTTTGAAAAAAACCGCTCGTTCTCTTACTTCATTTTAGACATAAATAAGTAGTTTTAAAAAAATGTCTTTCTGTCTGTCTGTATCCACGATAATTCAAAAACCACTTAGCATATTTTAACTAAATTTGGTACAAAAATACGACGGGAATATGTCAAGGTGCTGATTAAATTTTGGGAAACATTAAGCGTAGGCAAAAGGTTTAAAAAAGTGTTAAAAATTTTTAAAAATTTATACTTCTAAAACTCTGAAATATTGAATAATTTTTCATTGATTTAATAAAGTATGTGCCTCGAAGGCAAAAGTTTATTTGAATTAGAAGCAAACATGAGTAGCATAAGCAGTCTTCTGTCTCGCAATGTGTAATTATTGGTGATATTATGTAAGATTTTGAGCTGACTTGAGGCATATAGATGATGTCACCTAAGATCTAAAACTCACCTGTTTGGTTGGGACAAAATGTTGACAAAAAAGTTAAATGGGAAGATTTTGTTGTTTTGTAAACCTTTGATTATACAGGGTGTCCGGCTTCTAAAGCATATTTGCCTTCTTTGGAACTGTTCCACCAGCTTTAACCCAGGTTTCGTCATCACTTGAAACTCATTTTCTATTGATTAAAACCATCTAAACAAGCTTAAGACAAAAATCACAGCAACTGCGTATCAACTCGTCAATGGTTTGTAACCGCAACGGAAAAAGTCAAAAGGGGCAATATTGGGTGAACACGCATTTCTCTTAAAGGTGGACTTCCCTCCGGGCGACTGTTGCGACGGTCGCTATGATACTGCTACCGTTGTTGTTTTATGGAAGCACTGTCCTCCAAGCGACAGCCGCCGGCGATAGTCGCTCGGGCTAGCGATCGTCGCAAGCCGCCTGCTCTCAGAGCAAATATAGTCGTTTCGGCCAGCTACTATTCGTTAGTTTTGTTTGGTTTTCAATGTCGTTTTTCCTCAGCAGTTATTAGATACAAAACTCTATTGAAACAATTACATTTGATATCATCCTTGATTAAATTTAACACGTAATTAAATTGATGTGGATTCAATCTAAAAAAATTGTGGGATTTTTTATCGTTGGGTTTCAAATGGGTTTCTATTAATTTTGTGAAAAAACCCTCCTCCCGTCTTGTAATGTACATCGGATGGACTCCATTTCGTTGTGCGATACACATTTGAAGTATGTCATCATCTTCTGCCTCTTCGTACAGTATATAAGCCAGGCCACAAGTAGTCTGCGCGTAAACTCATCCCAAAATTTTGTGAGAACTACTATACAGCCACAGAACAACGAACGAACTGAAGTAATATTACCGATACATGCGGGAAATGTAATCGTCGCAAACGCTGGGAGGAAAACGTACCAATAGCGATGATCGCTGAGCGATAGTCGCTCGGAGGGAAATCAACCTTAAAACGTCCAACTTCTTGATAAATGAATCCATCCTGTTGGAACCACACATCAGAATGTTAAAGTTCTGGAAGTTTTGGTTCAAAAAACAAATTAAATAAAATCTCAGCATCCAAAAATATGAAAACCTATCATACAATCATCAGCAAATCTAAAGCGCCTTAGACAAATCCCTAGAAACCCTAGGAGCCATTATATATACAGGGTGTCCCATTTAAGATGGATACAAGCCCCTAACTCTGTTATTTTTTGAGCGTTTTTCATCATTTTTGGTGGAAATGTGTATTGTTACGAGGTACACATTTTCATCGACGTAAAAAGTGCGGCACCACATGGGCGCACGTGTTAATTGGGTTTAATTTTTTTTCGTTCAAGAGTAAACTACCTTTAGGACATAATTTATTTCAAATCTGATAAATTTACTCGAGTCTTTGTCATCCAAAATACTTAGGTTCCAATTTTGATAAAAATTAATACAGTGTGTGTCTTTAAAAATTTAAAATTTTAGTTAATGTTTTGGAAAAAGGTAATGCAGATTTCACGACGCCGCTGGATTCTCCGTAAGAACTTTATAACACTCCAATTATTATACTTTTTAGATAGTTTCCATGATGATCAAGACATGAGGGAGGTCCAAAAACTAAATATTCTCAGTCTCAATGTGTAATATTGTTTCACGTTACTATTTTAGTCCAGAGAAAGGCTGTAATATTCTTGGGAGTTGATATCGAGTCACTTTTGAACCGGTATGTGCATATTGAAAGTATTTTCAAAAAGCTTTGCAAGTGGTCTGTAAAATTTGCTTCCTTTTTGTGATTCTACCTGACGAATAACGAGTATTATTATTATTATTAATCAAGCTTAAGAACTCAGTTAATGGAAACAAAATGTTATGTTGTGTCGTTTTATTAAGAAATAATAATGAAAACGTTGAAATAAAGAAAAAAACATTAACTTGCAAAATATGAATTAAACTGTGAACTAAAAATAATAACATCGAACTAAAAGTCAATATGTTCGACCAAGCCACCATAGTTTCTAATGCATTGTTCATAAATTTTTAATGACACACTGTATGAATTTTTATATAAATTAGAACTTAAGTATTTTGGATGACAAGGACTCGAGTAAATTTATTATTATTGAAATAAGTTATGGCCTAAAGGAATTTACTCTTGAACGAAAAAAATCTAAACCCCATTGAAATGTACGCCAATGAGGTACACAAAGAAGACCCGCTAAAACCTAAATCTAAGAACCAACGATGTGTATTTTTGAATAATAGTGAAGTTTTTTTATAACAGAAATATTTGGTGAATTTTTTCATCTGATAAAGGATCCAAGTACATTTTAGTTTAACTTTTTGGTAATGCGTTGAATATTTTATAATATGTAAAGAAAAAGATAGGCAATTTCAATTTAGATAATTTTAAGACTTCAAATAAAAAAGTTTCAACAACAAAACTTTAAACGGGCTTTTCTCAAAGTAGTATTTTTGTTGCATAGACCCTTCATCTACAAAAAAATCGCATGAGTAGCGTCCTGTTACTCCATTATCGAAATTTTGAGTGGCATAAAAAACAAAAATCAAAAGCAAAATATCCAAATCAAAACCATTTGATATTTTGTTCAACTTTATTTGTTATAATCTCTGGTCTGAAGTGGTAAGTTATGAATTTGCACCCATTTTAACTCTAAAGGGCTATAAATTATTTTTTGTATGTTTGCATTATATATCCTTATACCCTACCATGAATTTGAATTGTGAGGCAAGGCCAGCACAGCGCAATACATAATGTCAGCCATTTGACTACACCAACCCAATAATTTAAAAGCTGCGGTATGTTTGATGTGAACTCTGGTTAGATTATTTATAGCTCTTTTTCCTATGAGAACGAAGTATGTTTTTGATATTAACCGTAACATAATTACATTAAAATTAACACGATTTTACACTCGACGAAGCTTTAGCAGACTTGACAGTATGCGTGAAGGAAGCATTGCAACTATAACAAAAATTGTTTATTTTAGAGCTAATAATATTTTCTTTATTCACAAGATACTTGTATAATCCCTTCAAAAACAGCAAATCAACAAAGAGAGAAATAAGACAAATTACCCAAAACAGTTAAGACGGATTCGAGTCTCTTGGTTTTAAGTGGCAGGGGCAGCTGACAACTTCTTTATTTTCCTTCTCCACTGGTGTTCTTTTCTCTTCTAATGCGATTTTCCTTTATTCTGCACCAAAATGGTATTTTCTTTGTATACATATATACCTACAATGCCATTAGTTTTGTGACTCCGCAATTCAATCCTTGAAGTATACTTTACTGCTAATTCTTAATGTCCATCAGAAATACTGCGGTTTATATTTGATTTAAGCTTGGTACTGTATAAAGTCTTATTATGTTGCATCGAAAATAAATAAATAAATAATAAATCATTTAGTTTTATTAAAGCAGCACTTTCTTTGTTTGGGTTTAGTATAGAACTTGTTCGACTCGATTCGTGTCCCTGTTTTGTAGTTCCTGAAAATGTTCATTACACCGGGAACCAATTGACGTGCGATCCCTTAGAAGACGAAAGCCATCCCTTTATCTTTGATTATACAGGGTGTCCGGAAAAAGGAGGTAAATCCGTTTCCTTGAGCTCTATCCCCAGATCTTACTCCCTTGGACTATTCAGTCTGGGGTTGTGTGAAAGATTTTGTTTATACGGTTCTGATTTTGAGTGAAAATCATTTAATAGAGAGAATCTTACAAGCTGGAATGGAATTAAATCGTGAACATTTTCGTGCGATTATTTTTTACAACTTTCGACGTGGATTAACTCAGCAACAGTCCATGGATGACTTAATTCAATTTTTGGCGATGAAGCTCCATCAAGGACCAGTGTTTATCGATGGTATGTTGAATTCAATCGTGGTCGTAGTTCACTCCAAGACGAATTTCGTGAGGATCGTCCAAAATCAGTTGTTGTTCCGAAAACCATTGATGGTGTGCGCGAACTGATATTGCAAGATCGTCATCTGACCTATCAAGAGATTGAGACAACCTTAGGCACTAGCGGGACCAACATACGTTCAATATTGCATAAACATTTGACTGTCAAAAAAATTTTCTCGCGTTGGATCCCACACAATTTGTCAATCGCTCAAAAAAAAGCTCGTGTCGATTGGTCGAAAGAACTGCTCAAAAAATACGAGCGCGGTGCTTCGAAACACGTCTATGACATCGTAACAGGTGATGAATCGTGGATTTACGCGTATGAGCCCGAAAGTAAACAGCAGTGGACTGTATGGGGTTTCAAGATGAGCCAAAGCCAACAAAAGTTGGTCGCGCACGAAGCACTTCCAAGCAAATGATCACTCTTCACCACAACAATACGAGCTCTCACACATCGGCTCAAACAACTGCATTTTTGAGCACCCAAAACATCGATTTGATGATGAGTCATCCGCCGTATAGTCCTGATTTGGCACTGTAAAAAACAATAAAGTGATTTTCGATGATTAGTATTTGTTTTTCTTCTCTAATCCCGAAATATAAAAGGCAATCTTCGTATGCTTGATTTAGTAGTGAAAATACCGTGAGCCGCGTAGACAACAAGAGCCAATACTTTTCAAAATATCTCAAAAACAAATGATTTTATCCAAATTTTATTAGAGTTAAAAAATAATCAGAAATACATAGTAATTTAAAAATATTGGTTTTAAATTTTCAATTTTGACGCCCAGTATATCGAACATAGAGGGTTAAATTGAAAAATTACATCTTAAAACTTATATTATTTTTGCTCGCGGAATCTGTGGTTAACGGATTGACCTCCTTTTTCAGGACACCCTATATAATTGATGAAGGGATTTTTAATCGATGAGACTCCGTTGTGGATCTTAGTGTTGCTTTTGATAGACGGCTGTCGTTTCGATGCACATATAAAGAACATAAATCTTACGGCATCAAGATCTCACGGGTATATTGTGAGAAATTCCAGGCGTTTTGAAAATGTACACACAATAAAAGCACTATATTATTCTTATGCCAGATCAAAGCTAGAATATTGTTCTTTAAAATGGTTTCCATATTATAATTGTCAAAAAAATTCTTTTGCTAATGCTCACTTGCTGTGGCCGATGAATAATCGATGTGCCTGCATTTTTTAGCTTTAGTAGATCGGGTGGTTGATCCAAAACTTAGGAATTTTGTGCATAGTGATTAATCCAGCGGTGTTGTCATTAACGAACCGAAGCATATGTCTGGCATCATGACACTGACTTAGAATAATTGCATAAAATTTTTTACAGGAAATATAAGACTAGAATGTAACCAAAATTATCTCCAAACGACTCGTTTAGATCATCCATGCGAGTGTAACAAAAACATTCCAGATATACATTTTTTACGCTTTCATACATTCGTTGTGGATTATGTTTCCTTCGCTTGCCCATTTAGCCTGCAGTTCCACACACTTTTCCACTATTCACTTGTTTTTTTTTGTTGGTGGTTGTCGTCGCATTTTGTTGGGCAAAATGTAGTACATATAATATAAAGTTATACACATTTTTTTCTGTCCTTGTTCGTTTCGAATGTATATAACTAGCTTTTAGAATAGCAGTTTTGTGATAAGCTCGAAATGTAACTGAAGCTTGCTGTAATACATTTTTTCTGGTAGCACTTAAAATGCCGTATCTGTTTCCGATTTTTTTATATGCGATATGGAAGAAGTGTTCAGGGTCGCCTTTAAATTCGTCACATAGTTGAATTTAATTTCCACCACCACCATTCTTTTACAAAAAGTTTTGTGTTTTACAGCTCTGTAACTGATATTTCCATCATTTTAATTTGTTATAAACATAATTTAATTTTTCAATCAACCACAAAGGTGAAGAGTCGTTTAAGTTTATTTATTAATACAGTAAAAATTGACCTTGAACTTCAACTATTACTCTATATGCGAAGTTTCGCAGCCTTTATTGCCACTTCTTCAGGCACTACAAAACACAAAGTTGCAAATATAAACAAGTCACATCAAATTTAGTTATTTATGAAGGAGAAGAGAAACTATACAAATTCAAAAAACAAATAAAATCAATTACCTTAAAGTTAATTGAAGAATACACAAAAGATATCAAACGTACTACACAATACAGTAAAAACATAACACAGTACCTAGTACTGTCTGTAGGAGTGTATCAATTAATTCTATAGAAGTTGCAAAAAGTTACTTGGGTTGTCACAAAATATATGTTATTACAAAATACACATTCTATTAAAATGAACAATTCAAAGATTTATATTTGTCCAAGAGATTATTATAAATACAAGCAACATTTTTTGGGGCCTTGGTTTGGTATAGGACGCTATCATATAGGACCTAATCAAGACCTAATGACCCTGCCTCCGCATGTCGTTTGGCATGTAGATAGCCTTTCAAAATATCATTGTCCTGCGTAAATATCACGACCCCATTATTAGAGAACCAGATTTCAATTTTTTGGGGCCTTGGTTTGGTGTAGGACCCTATCATACAGGACCTAATCAAGTCCTATTACTCGGTTTATTACAAAAAAATATGTGTCTTTCAGAATCTAAATGGTCATCTGCATATAACTATCACTTAATAAGTTACAGGGTTATACAAAAGTGTTCCTTTAATTTTTTTGAGCAGTGTATTTAAGGGCAAGTAGTGGTCGCTTGCTTACATGAATCGCAAGTCCTAGCCCATTATTAAAAACAAAAATAAACAAATCATAAATTTCTATACGGAGAGCTATTCGTGCGTCAAGGGCACCAGTTTATTTATATCACAGATGCATACAGCTTAAATGTTATTTAAAATCGTAAAAAAGTCTGCTAAAATTCTGTTTCCTCTAAACTATGTAGAGCTGCAATTTACACAAAAAACAGTGTTTTAATACTGTACTAAATCCTGTTATCCCAGCATCCGCTCTATATTTAGCTTTATCTGTATTCACACAATCGTATTTCTTCCACCATTTAGGAAATGCAAGTAAATATAATTTACACATACATACACACATAACAGGCAAATACTAATCGATTTTTGTCGCCTAGTTTGGCTCTTTTACCACTTTTGCCTTTCCACTTTACACACCCAGCTACTCGCTTTAAATGTGTTTTGGTGTATACCGTCGTAGTGGTGTAAGTTGGGGAATCCGCGGATGGTGAAACCACACAATACACGTTGCTTGCGGTTGTGTATCACTGGCATTGATGTATCACATATTATACTACAGTCAGGTAGCAATATAGACCGCGAGTAGAGAGATAGCGGTTTCAAATTTTAGAATGAATTAGTAGTAGATAAGCTATACGGCGAAATGATACACAAACAATCAATCAACAGAGACCAGTTGAGAATATTGAATAGGAATATAGCCGCACGGAAAGATATCAGAGACTACAACACAAGATGGGTAACGAGGGTCATAGAGGAAAACAAGAGCATGAAAGTGCTCAGAAATAAACTCGCTTTGGGGAGAACAGAAATCATTAAACTGGAAAACGCAGATGGACAAATAGTCACAAATAAGCAAGAGATTCTAGAGACTGTGAAAGATTTCTATGCAAATTTATATGGCAATGGTGAACAGCTGAGATGCACAGAGGACATCCCTCGAGTTTTAAACCAGGGATCGGAGGAAGTGCCTGACATAACAGAGGAGGAAGTCCTAAAATCAATGTCGGAAATGAAAAACAATAAGGCTCCAGGTGATGACGACATCGTGATTGAGGCAGTTAGGGAAGGCGGAGAACAACTGTTAAAGGCCATAGCAAAATTATTCAATAAATGTCTTATGGAAACCACAACACCTACGAAGTGGAACAATGCAGTCATAATCATCATGCATAAGAAGGGCAACATTGCCGACCTGAAGAACTATAGACTAATTAGCCTGCTTTCTCATCTCTATAAATTGTTTACCAAAATTCTAACTAAGCGTCTAACATCGAAATTGGACTTCTACCAGCCGACAGAACAGGCAGGTTTCCGATCCGGATACGGAACAAATGACCATCTGCAAGTTATTAAGACATTGATCGAGAAGTCCGTTGAGTACAACAAGCCACTCGTGTTAATATTTGTGGACTACGAAAAGGCGTTTGATTCCATCAAGCACAGCGAGATGTTTAAAGCACTTGCCGACTGCCGAGTAGACCACAGATACTCTGCTATACTGCAATATATATACGGAAATGCAACAGCGAGTATAAGACTCCATGAAGAGACAGACAGATTCAGAGTGCAGCGCGGTGTACGACAAGGCGACACAATCTCCCCTAAACTATTTACCACTTTGTTGGAGTATATGTTCAAGAGTGTCGAGTCGGAGAATATGGGTATAAACGGTGAAAATTTCAGTCACCTCCGGTTCGCTGATGATATTCTACTGATTTCAGATAGCTTGGATAAGGCAGAGAAACTGCTTATGAGACTAACATCTGCCTCACATAAAGTTGGGCTTAAAATCAATTCATCGAAAACAAATTTCATGACAAATCTAGTCCCAAGCCGAAACTACTTAGTAGAAGGAAAAGAAATTTTCCAAGTTACATCCTACAGATATCTAGGCCATGATATTACGATTGGCAAAGACAATCAAACCTGCGAAATCAAAAGAAGGATAGGACTAACGTGGGCCGCCTATGGGAAGCTGAAGCACATTTTTAAGTCCGAAACCCCCATATGCCTTAAGCGGAAAGTGTTTGATCAGTGTGTTCTGCCGGTTCTGACTTATGGTTCGGAGACCTTAACTCTAACACAAAAATCTGTAAATAAAGTAAGAGTGGCCCAGCGAGCCATGGAACGCTCCATGTTGGGAGTCACGCTGCGAGACAGGATTCCGAATTATCGGATACGTCAGAGAACAGGGGTTACCGATGCAATCCAGCGAATAACATATTTAAAGTGGAACTGGGCTGGACATGTCGCAAGAATGACCAACGAAAGATGAACCAAAAAGATCATAGAGTGGAGACCTAGGCAAGATGCGTTCAGGAACAGAGGTCGTCCGCCGACCCGGTGGACGGATGACATAAAACGAGTAACACCAAATTAGATCCAGGATGCCCAGGATCGAAATAAATGGAGATCGTTAACGGAGGCCTATGTTCAGCAGTGAACGAGACAGGCTGTTTGATGATGATGATGATGATGAGCTATACGGGTTCGCTAAGGTCCAATTTGGCCATTTTTGCTTCCTGTCAAGGTCACGCGCGCTTTAGTCCCCACGAGGTTATCAACGATGTAAATTCCATAAACGTCGTTATGTCATTTACATCGTTTATGTAATTTACATCGTTTATAACGTTATTCTTTTTACATACAAAGCAAAAGTACCATATAGGACAGAGGAAAATGAAAAATAAATAAATTTTTCAGGGTTACGAAAACTGCAGCTAGCTCTAGGACTATTACGCTCTGGTGCAATAGGGTTAAAGGAAGCTTTCGAGCGATTCTTTTATAGTTATAACATGCTATTATTAGATATCTTTAATTGTGTTAATATTAATATAAAGGAAAAAATACATGCACATCAGAAATAATGAAAGGGAAATAGCTGATATTTTGTGAATTATTTATTGATTATTATGCCTACCTACATGTAATTGCAGAGTTGTTGTTTTTAATAAATCCATTCATTAATTTATTATAGGATATTAAAGGAATATAATTATAGAGCTGCCTGTGCAGGTCATACATGGTACACATATCAAGACATGGTTATAATTGTTCTTCTTTTCACATAAAATGCTTAATTCTACCAGAAAGCTCACGACAATTAACTATTGATATCTTAGAAACAGTGAATCGAGGGCAACGCATGATATATATCGTTGAATTTGTCTTTGAATGGTTAATTTGTATCTGACATAATATCCAGGGGTGTGCATTTGAAAAAGGCTCGTAATCAACAACACACAGATTAAATAACTAATTGTCATTTAAAGCCACAACATTTTTAACACAACGTTTCGGCAAAGTTAATATGTTCCCTTCTTCAGGTTTTACAAACACACCAAATACATAAACAGATTTACATATGCCATAACGAACGGGACGATTTTGTAAAACCTGAAGAAGGCAACAGTGTTACGTTGCTGAAACGGTGTTGTTAAAGTTGTTTTGAACTCTCGCCACCCATGTATTAAAGTATGCATTTGGAAGTGTAGAAGCTACGCCAATAGTAGGCTAGTGATAGTTTATAGGATTCAAAACATCGCGTCATACAAGGCACTATAAATCAAACATATCAAATTTCGTTATTTCAGATCTCATTTTTATTCGCACTGTATAAATAAAAAATTGGTTTTTGTCTTATTTTTGCCAATTTTATTTTATAAACTTTATTCGAGACTCAACCCAATTATATCCGTTACACTTTACTATACACTACCCTCAAAACTCCGCAAGTTATACACATTTGAATGTATATAATATGTATTTGCTTACTTATCTAAATTGCTGAAACTCGTTTCAGCAATCCATCCGGAGATAATTAGAGTATAGCTGAATCTTTTTTACCTTTCTCCTATTCAATCATGAAACGGATGCTAAGGCCTCTTTGGCTATACTAAGTATGAAAGAAAAAACCACTCCAATTATGTAAGAGTCCCACTCATTAACCATATTTTAAGGTCATATACTGGGTATTAAAATCAACAAGAGTCATGTTAAAGTTTAAAATGAGTGAGTTGTCTGTAAAATAAAGACTCCTAGATGCTGGCGTCTCGAGGAACGCTTGAACGCAAGATAGGGCAACACTCAAGCATCTGTGGCGACCATTATTCTTGCGCCACACTGTATATATTGTATTTTATTCTGTAGATACTGTGGCAACCTTTTTATTCTGCCACACTGTATATATGTATTTTTAAATTTAGTTATTTCTTTGTAAAAATTTAGTATAGTAGTTGTAAATAATATTTTCTAAATTGCACCAAATGTTCAAACATCTGGCACGAATATTTCTACTTTCTTTTTAATGTTTCTCATTTTCGGGAACAAAAGAAATCCCTAGTCCGTACCTTGAAAAGGCAGTGGTTATTGTTAAAGCCACACGTACCGACCAGATGTGGTACTTTCTTATAAGATATGTTTTTTCTATAATTTTACCTCAGTCAGTCTTCAACATCAAAACAGTCAACATCTCTCTCGTGCCAAAACTTAACTCTCAAACACACTTTTTCCGTTTAATAAATATTCAGTTTTGTACATACTGTTAAACAATGTTTTAATTATTACAACCATACTACCCAAATTACCAAACATCCAAGAAATCTTCAGCATCCGCTCTACTTAGTGTCAGGATGGTCACAGTTTTCGCATGGCTCCCCGCTAAAGAATCTTTAAAATCGTATTCTTGAAGACGCTGTAGTTTTGTTTCGGATGCTGCATGATCTGTTCGAAGAATACATAGCTGTCTCGAAATTTACAAATATTCAACTGTCCTCACAATTGACAAAAGTTCTTTTTTTGTCACACAATATTTCCGGCTTAGACAATACTTCACTGTAGTAAGCTATGACTCGATTGTTTACTGGTATAGGGTAAGCCAAAATGTGTGAAAAACAGCATCATCTTCGCGATATCCCAAACTTTTGACCTGGCAAATAGAAATACAGCGACGTACTCAAGGCAAATTGACAAAATTTAGAGTGTCGTTAATCAAGAATCTGTTTATTTTTTTTAAATGACACACCCTATATTGGAAGATATTTTAGATATGATCTCATGACAGCCATGCATGATTTTTAGTCAAAAATCAATCGGATATTTCTCATAATAGAGCACGTAGCATGTGTTCGATTATAAGCGTCGCATAATAAAGAATAAAAATAAAAAATCTTTAATGTTATTTAATTATTCGCCATTTAATATACAATAGTACCTACATAACAGACATCCAAATAATAGGCGATCGGAATGGCTAAGCGGACGTCATAACCGATTTAGATGCTGCCAATAATTCATATCCTTTGACATTCGAATGTGATAAAATTTCATTACTGATATTCAGAGCGCGAACGTCATTAAATTCTACGGTTTTATTAAATTTACTACTGTACGGATGTTGTATAGTGGTTGTTGGTAATTTGAAAATTTGGCTTGATATACAATTCCTGTATATAACTACTATTATATTGGAATGCATCCTATCTGAATCTAAATTGGTACAGAAATTATGGTAAGCAAGTAATTTTCAAATATCATAAATTTATACGTGATTTAAAGACTAAAGAAGTGGCAACTGATGATGTGGATACAATTTTTTGATGAGGGATTATAAAATGTAATAAATCCTATTCCAAACAAAAGCATTAAAATTGAAAACTGTTCCGGGACCGATGGTGTTGTGAAATTGAGGTAGTGAGATATTATGAAGGGCTATCTGCATGCCAAACGACATACCTGGAATGGGCTATTAGGCATAGTTTCTTAGGTCTTGTTATACCAAAAAAAATCATTAAAATTGAAACCTGTTCCTGGCCTGATGGGGTTGTGAAATTTAAGCAGGACAATTATATTATGCAGGGCTATCTACATGTCAAACGACATGCCTGGTATGTGTCATTAAGGATAGTTTCTTAGGCCTTGAATGGTAACGTCCTATACCAAACAAAAGCATTAAAATTGAAACCTATTCGGGTACCCTAAGATGTGGGTTAAACAAAAAATTAAGGGCGCTTTTTCGTCCAGGCCAACTTGACGGCGACGCATTTTGGCGTCCGACTTCCTAACATTTTTGTTTAAATAAAGGTAAAATACGGCGCTAATTTATTATAGTTTTGTAACTTGTTGCATCCACAGTAAATTGTATATATTTATTTTAATTAATCTAATTCTAAAATTATTAATTTGTCCTTAATTGCTCAATATCTACTACCTTATTTGTCCAACAATATCTTAACAAGTTATCACTTTCCGATCTGATATACATAATTTGAATGTTAGATTTAGAAATCTTCTGTCTCCCTCAGCACTTAAAACTTTGGGTTTCGAACGGTCGTTTTCATACCAGATTTGCAAAACTTATAATAAGATACCAGAAAACCTGAGATGCTTAAATATCTTTTCCTTTAAAAAAAATCTCCGTAATCTTATACTAAATGCGCTCTGATTTTTGATTTTTTGTTTTGATTATTATTGTTGATGTTTTCTTTTTTTTTTGATTATTTTTATAATATTGTTATATATAATACTTTCTTTTTCTGTTAAATGTGATAGGAAGCTCCAAGAATATTATACATGTGTATTTTTTTTATTATTTTGTAAAATATAAGTTAACTACATATGTTTTTCTTCCTCTGGCCTAGATTTTGAAATCAGCCATCTAGACCATTTCATTTTGTAGTTCTATGTTTAAGATAAAATTAAGTACCGTATTGTAATTTATTTTCTGAATTATTTTATTAAATTATACTTTAAAATCTACCACGGTCCATCTATCCTCCTGAGCTTATTATAGAAATATTATATGATCATCCTGGTTCGCGAAAACCAGGGTGTAATCCCGCATATTCCATAACTCTTAAAAAAATGTTTTATATACGATAAAAATTCTAAAGCAGGTCTTCTGTCATAAACGACTCAGTTATTCGTGATTTACCCTGTATAAGAGTAGCGTTGCAGCAACACTGGCTTTATCCTTATAGTGAAAGAAATATAGGTATAATAATACGATTCGCACTGTAGACGTATACCAAGATACTTTTGCCCGAATAGTGACTATGTATCATCTTATAAAGTATTTAAGCCATTCTCGAACGTAAAAAAGCGCCATTTTCGCTCTATATCTTTTTATAATAAATAAAATAGCAAAACAACACCAGCACAACTGGAAAATTGCCATAGAAGTCTAACCATATATAGCCGTGTGTATAGTATAGTAGATACCTACACTGAAAATAATAAATAAAGACTAACAGATAGCAGTCGTAAAATAAAAGTAAAATTTGTTGCTTTTGTATTTTATTTATACATTTTTTCCTTAAAAAATTCTTATTTTGAAGACTATATACCTCCGACAAGTTTAGACCGCGACGGTTTATTGCAAAAACAAAACTATTATGCGAAACAAGGAGTCATAATCTGCAACTTTGTTTTATTCGCCAACAACAGAGTTGACTATAATGTTGATAACAAGTACGTACGAAACAGCAGTTGTTGTCAATTTAAATTAAGTAACGTCAAAGAGTCAAGAGATCGTTTGTGATAAATGAGACTTTATAGGAAAAATTCCTGCATTAAGGCCAACAAATTTCGCTGCCAACAAGTGCTAGGAATTCACCAATATCAATTCGGGATTATTTTAACCCACTCTCGAAAATATTAGCAAGAATTTTGTTTATGTATTATTAATGGAATTAGAGTTTTTAATAATTCTACAAATTTTCCGTGAAATGTTGAATATCGAAATTATTGGTTATTGAAATGATTGTTTTTTATATTACAATTAACTTTTGTGACAAATTAAACAAATAGTAAGAAATTATACAGTGATATAAATTATCAAAAAAAATTAATAATAATAATTATTAATAATAATAATATACAGGGCCTTCCATACGAAAACGTATGCATTTACGGTTATCTACTATACCAGGGTCGGCAACCTTTTTCGGACGCGCCGCCCATTTAAATGTAACTTCAATAGTGCTTTTATATCATATACGAGTATACATATTTTTAAAAATAAATATAGACAAAATTTATTTTTTATTGACATGTCAGAGAACAAATTTTACAATTCTTAAACGAAAATACAATTCCAATTACATATTATGTATAAATATGTAAATGTAAATTATATAAGATATTAAGGAAAATAGTTTATCTTTCATTTTATTCATTGATTAAAATTCAATGCAATTTTTGTTCTTGAATGTTGTTTGATAATTCATTTAAGTCCGGTTGTGTTTGGGATATTGAGATTCTATACACATTTTGCCAATTTTCATGCGTCAATTTCGTTGTATATTTTGATTTTATGAAACTCATTCTTGAAAATGTTTGTTCGTATAAATAGATGCTTGACAAAATACAAATCATTGATTTTGCAAAATTTCTTACATTGGGCCGCGCAAAAAGGTTCAAATGGCACCATGCGAACCATAGTATTCTGTATGCAGTTTTCAAAAAACAATTTTTTCATCCACAAGTTGAATTCGAATATTTAATACAGGATATGGAATGTATGTTTTTGGAAATTCTTCCACACGTCAATATGACATGCTTAGTTCAATCGAAGTTCAATTTTGTTGACTTCTGTTTTAGGGCTTCTTAATAAAGAAATGACTTCGTGTACAAGAACATCTCTTTGATTTTGTATTATCTTTATCCCAGCAGGTTCAGATATGGTATTTGCTGATTTTACTGTTTCAACATTTCTCTTTAAAAACTCGGAGCCAGGATGGACTGATTTAGTCCTGATTGAGCTCAGGTTCATTACGATGAACCTAAAGGCCAGCACGCCAACTTATCATTCATTATCTGTTCAAAGTTTAATAACTTCAGAAAAATAAATGATATTAAAGTAATTAACTGGATCCTCATTATGAATTTACACATACAAAACATAAAACTTCAAGCGCTACAACAACTCATCCATACGTAGGAATATGTCGCTACCTATACAAAGATATTTCGACTAATAAAACTATATGAATTTACACAGAGTAGTGATACACTGTCTCCTGGAGTACTTTAACTTACTCTATACGGTAATTAAAGCAGAGTCAATAATAATCACCATCAGCTCATTACTGAGGCTTTTGAAACAACTGCCATTAAATGCAGACTTGTTCACCGCCTACTTCGCGTTACAGAGATAATAAACGTGGCTATTGCGGAGACGGTTTTATAGAGCATAAGGAGTGTTTTGTTTTGTATATTATTAAGTTCCGTTTCAATTTGGAGTACTAAAGGGATGGGTTTACATGGTGTCAGCTTCAGTTTAGAGATTATAATTGACTGATCACATGGTGACGAAGTTATCGAATAAAAAATCAAAGACAACTTGGAATCTGTAATATACTAAGGACCACCAGCAATGTTCTCAGTTCAGAATCGTTGTCTGTAAAATTACGTGCTTTCTGTATAGCACGTAATCTGATCTCAATGGGTTCTCCCTTCAATGTTTGAGAAATGAGATCCGTAGGAGGAATGACAAGACAAGAGTTTCTATGTTCGAGATCCTTTAGATTTCAAGACGCAAATCTTCAGATATACGGAGTATTTCCATGTGATTTTAAAACATGTTCTGTTAGTGTAACTCCCAAAGTTTTAGTTAGTTTCTTAGGACAATTGACGATTCGGTCCACACTTAATCATTTATGTTTGTGAACTGGAATTCCAAAAATTGTTTCGTTTTGGTTCAAACTATTTTTAATAGTTTCAAATTTGATTTTCTTCTCTCAATATATTTAAAATTATTCCTTTTACTTAGGCAAAATAACGTCGCATATGTGATCGTTCCTATTGAAATTTTCACAACTTCAACTTTACACTTCCAAACTTCAAACTTATTCTATGGCTCCCTGAAATCGCTATGCCGTAAAATCGACTTTTCTCGTAAAAGAGAAAAGATTAAATTCCATGGGACTTAAAATAAGGATTATCACTACTATCTATAAGTCCGCTTTCCTAACAGGAAAAAGATTCTAATACGTTTTTCCCGATTTATTTTACCGCTTAAATCCACATACATATTGAAAGTTGGGAGATGAAGCAATATCTCCACAATGAGTGTATGTTCACCTAAGGCTTAAGGAATATTTAGTTTAGACTCCCTTTTAAAATAGGAGCTATGTGACTATAATACCGTCAAAAGGACAAACGAAAACGAATTATGGGATTATGGGTCACAGAAGGGGAAATTATTGGGGTACTAATTCCCTGTGTAAAACTATTTTATTCTTATTATGTTTTATTGGTTAGATTGTAATAATTTGACTCACAAGGTGGTAAATGTTTCATTTGTAAGTCAAAACTTCGCCCAGAGGAAATTTTTCAAGACCTCAGCATTTAGGTTGGATGGTGTTTATCCTCCGCGAGATCTCTACCACATAAATACTGGTCCACTAGCCTCAGTATTTAAAAAAAAACACATATTTGATCCGATTTGATTTAAAACAGGTACTAATGAGGTTGATCCTGTCAATTAACCATCAGATTTATTTATACAAAGTGATAATATTTTCTTTTTATGCTAAAACGACTGATTTGATGTCCCCTATCACCTCTTAAAGTTTGTCGGTATGTTTTTAAGCCACCTACATAGTTTCAGCCTATGCCTAGTGGTGTAGAACAGACTATGAAATGATTTCCTGAACTTTCTCGAATTTGATAACGATGTAACGTTCGTCTAAAAGTAGGTTACACAATTTAGACATAAGTTTGCAGCAAATAATATATTATATAAACCATCCAACACATAAGTGCTCTGTAAATTTGTTAGATACAAGCAAACTTTACATTTTAATCCATAATATCTCAAAGAGCGCAGACGACGACGACGACGTGAAGACACTTACGCTGAAGCTTTCCCAGGTACTTATAGGACAGAAATAACAAACGAAATAAGGCAATAGAGTTTTGGTATACGAGTGTATATACGATGTATGTACAGGGTCGATATGGAGGGGATTGTATATTAAAGCAAACAACTATTTCGATCAGATTTAATTGGGCCTTGAGAGAAAACGGTACAAATATCCAAATGAATGTTCTGATTCGCCCTTACTAATTTAGTGGGTTTGCAGTAGAAGTTCTTATTCCAAGAATAATTAAATATGTGATTTTCAAACAATATACAATCAAATTAAGTACACACGGGAAAAAATGGGCGTTGTAGACTTTAATAATAATAATAATCTTTATTGGTCAGTATTGGGTATAAAGCATTTACATCGGCAAGTCAAAAAATATTAACGACTACGTTACATTTACATAGGTAATTAAACAAAAATAATATAATTTTTTTTGGATATATTTCTTGGGTTTTTTTGTTCGTGTTGACAACATAATAACAATTTTGCTTCTAAACGTACTTCCGAAACAAAAATTACAATACAAAAAATGGAAATAATAATAAAAAGAAAAAGAGAACACTAAGATGTTGGAAGACTGTCGAAAAAAAAAACACAAAAAAAAAAACATGAAGAAGACAAAAACTATTTTGTCGAAACGTCGTAAAGAGAGAAAAATTTTTTGAGATGAAATAAAAATTTTTTATCTCACCATTGTTGTCAATACGAACCAAAAAAAAAACCCAAGAAATATATCCAAAAAAAATTATAAATAGAAAGAAAATTAAGAGAAAAAAAAATAATATAATACATAAATAAATCGAAACAATACAAGTAGTGTATAAATAAAATACAAAAAAATGTATCAACAGTAAAACTGCGTCTTATTGATGATTAATCATCGCTCCTCATTGAAATGGATAACTTAACTAAATAAAAAGATGTATAATATGAAAGACTCAGGCGAGTCCGAGGCCGCCGAGTCAGAGTCAGGCGACTCAGAATCAGACGAGTCCGAGTCAGACGAGTCAGAATCAGATGAGTCCAAATCAGACAACTCAGTTGAGTCCGAGTCAAGCGAGTCTGAGGCAGGCGAATCAGAGTCAGGCGAGACCGAAACAGGTGAGACTATATAACTGTAATATTGAAACCATATTTTGAAACATGTTCAGTAAGTTTATCCCTACAATGTTTCAGACTGAATCAGACGATTCCGGGTCAGAAAAGTCTGAGCTCCAATTAGGCGAGTCGGAGTCATGCCAGTCCGAATAAGCCCCGTCAAAGCCAGACGAGTTCTAATCAGACAAATCCAAATCAGGCGAGAGCGAATCAGACGAGTCCGAGTTCCATTCATACGAGTCCGAGTCTGGTGAAACCGAATCATACGTTCCGAGTCAATAGAGTCCGAATCAGATGAGTCCGTGTCACACGAGTCAGAGTCGAGCGAGTCCGATTTCGAATCAGACGAGTTTGAGTCAGACAAGGCTGAGTTCCAATCCGACGACTCCGAATCAGACAAGTCCAAATCAGGCGAGTCAGGGTCAGGCGAGAAAAAATCAGGCGAGAGCAATTCAGACGAGTCCGATATCGATTCAGACTCAGTCAAGTCCGAATCAGACGAGTCCGTGTCAGACGAGTCAGCGTCAGGTGAATCCGATTTCGAATCAGACGACTCCGAATCAAACAAGTCTGAGTGCAGATCAACGAGTCGGAGTCATGCGAGTCCGAATCAGACGCGTCAGAGTCAGGAGAGTCCTAATCAGACGAGTCCAAATCAGGCGACTCAGTGTCCGTCGAGACCAAATCAGGCGAGAGGGATTCAGACGAGTCCGAGTCAGGTGAAACCGAATCATACGTTCCGAGTCAGTAGAGTCCGAATCATACGAGTCCGTGTCACACGAGTCAGAGTCGAGCGAGTCCGCTTTCGAATCAGACGAGTTTGAGTCAGACAAGACTGAGTTCCAATCCGACGAGTCCGAAACAGACAAGTCCAAATCAGCCGAGTCAGGGTCAGGCGAGAACAAATCAGGCGAGAGCAATTCAGACGTGTCCGATATCGATTCAGACTCAGTCAAGTCCGAATTAGACGAGTCAGCGTCAGGTGAATCCGATTTCGAATCAGACGACTCCGAGTCAAACAAGTCTGAGTGCCGATCAGACGAGTCGGAGTCATGCGAGTCCGAATCAGACGCGTCAGAGTCTGGAGAGTCCTAATCAGGCGAGTCCAAATCAGGCGACTCAGTGTCCGGCGAGACCAAATCAGGCGAGATCGATTCAGACTTAATCCAGTCCGAATCAGACGAGTCCGTGTCAGACGAGTCAGCGTCAGGCGAATCCGATTTCGAATCAGACGACTCCGAGTCAAACAAGTCTGAGTTCTAATCAGACGAGCGGAGTCATGCGAGTCCGAATCAGCCGCGTCAGAGTCAGGAGGGTCCTAATCAGACGAGGCAGTGTCAGGCGAGACCAAATCAGGCGAGAGCGATTCAGACGCGTCCGAGATCGATTCAGACTCAGTCCAGTCCGAATCAGACGAGTCCGTGTCAGACGAGTCAGAGTCGAGCGAGTCTGATTTCGACTCAGACGAGCCCGAGTCAGCCAAGACTGAGTTCCAATCCGACGACTCGGAGTCATGCGAGTCCGAATCAGACGAGTGCAAATCAGGCGACTCAGTGTCAGGCGAGACCAAATCAAGCGAGAGCGATTCAGACGAGTCCGACATCGATTCAGACTGTATCCATTCCGAATCAGACGAGTCCGTGTCAGACGAGTCAGCGTCATGCGATTCCGTTTTCGAATCAGACGACTCCGAGTCAAACAAGTCAGAGTTCCAATCAGACGAGTCCGAGTCATGCGAGTCCGAATCAGCCGCGTCAGAGTCAGAAGAGTCCTAATCAGACGATCCAAATAAGGCGAGTCAGTGTCAGGCGAGACCAAATCAGGCAAGAGCGATTTAAATGAGTCCGAGATCAATTCAGACTCAGTCCAATCCGAATCAGACGAGTCCGTGTCAGAAGAGTCAGCGTCAGGCAAATCCGATTTCGAATCAGACGACTCCGAGTCAAACAAGTCTGAATTCCAATCAGACGAGTCGGAGTCATGCGATTCCGAATCAGACGCGTCAGAGTCAGGAGGGTCCTAATCAGACGACTCCAAATCAGGCGAGTTAGTGTCAGGCAAGACCGAATCAGGCGAGAGCGATTCAGACGAGTCCGAGATTGATTCAGACTCTGTCCAGTCCGATTCAGACGAATCAGATTCGAGCGAGTCTGATTTCGAATCAGATGAGCCCGAGTCAGAAAAGACTGAGTTCCAATCCGACGAGTCGAAGTCATGCGAGTCCGAATCAGACGAGTCCAAATCAGGCGACTCAGTGTCAGGCGAGACCAAATCAGGCGAGAGCGATTCAGACGAGTCCGAGATCGATTCAGATTCAGTCAAGTCCGAATCAGACGAGTCCGTGTCAGACGAGTCAGCGTCAGGTGAATCCTATTTCGAATCAGACGACTCCGAGTCAAACAAGTCTGAGTTCCGATCAGACGAGTCGGAGTCATGCGAGTCCGATTCAGCCGCGTCAGAGTCAGAAGAGTCCTAATCAGACGAGTCCAAATCAGGCGAGTTAGAGTCGGGCGAGACCGAATCACGCGAGTAATTCGTTATACCCGTCGTTATGTAAAAAAAAATTTAGCTCGGTCACAAAACCGCTGTGTCTGTGTTTTCTTTTAGTTTAAACTTGCAGAAAAGTCGGAAAAAAAATATAAGATAACTGCCATATAGTCGTTATACCAGCTATACATTTGTAAATAGTGTGTAAGTGGCAGAAGTAAATTATGAAGTTTCTACGGCCTACGTGATTATACGGAAACAATGACAGAGTTGAGTGCCGCGAAGTATAGCACAGAGCTCAGCATACTGTTCAAGAACTTTGTGTGTGTCAGTTTTAATACGTTATTAATTAGGTGGGATTTTGAATGTGAGCTGCCGATAGAAAAGCAGGAAAAGTTGTACAAAAAAAAACTCTCAGCTCTATTATTCCTATTAGATGGGGATGTAAGGGGGTTTATAAAGAAAGGTCCACGATGACGTTCGCTCCCTTTTAAAGCTCTTTTCTTATACTATTATAAATAATTATAATACAAATAAAATAGTCTCCTAAATATTTTAATGGGCCGTCACCATAGGACACCCTGTATATAATTAGCATATCGTATTCGACCCAATATTCCTCAATTTTTGCCATGATAAATAATGGTTTATGCAAATTACGATATTGTACAGACATAACAACCGCTAGTTCCAAATTTGATTTTTTGCGTCATTGATAGTGGGTGCGCTTCGCATGCAGAGGGTTGTGGGTCTCATTCCTTTACGGGATAGTTCTTTTTATTACAACTTTATTTAGCATAAGCAATCCTAAAGTTGCAGAAGTAGCTACAAATAATAATTGATCAGGTGTTTCATCTAGAAGTTTTATTTCATCTTTGTATGGATCATTTAAGTCGCCTTCTAAATATACGGAGGCAATGCCAAATTGTTTACTAGCAACAACGAAAACGACAACAATTTTGTTGATGGTAAAACCTTACCCACTTAAACATTTCAATTTTCTGTAAATTAGGAAAAATTATTGCCTTAACTTGATTTTTAATAAACAAACAAGTTGATTACACTGTCATCTTAGTGTTAAATAACTAGACATAATTACAATAATTAAACCTTCCACAGAAAAGTCTAATAATCAGAATTCCCTCTACACTTTGCAGCGGGCCTTTTTAAATCTAGTTACACATAAAAAATAGCACACCCATAATGAAAGAGCTTTCCATAAAATAACAAAAAAGCTGTTGCATAGCTTTTATTTCTCCCAATGAAAAATAATACAAAAAAAAAACTACACTAATTACAATGCATAAAACAGCATTGGACAGTCAAATATTCGTATTTTCTACTTAACAAAATTCGTGTTCAAGGAGCAAATACTACATTGTATTGCACTTTAACTGCAGCTAGTTTAGACGCTTTTAATTTATGACGAAAGCTTTAACAATTATGTCGACGTTTGTCTTTTTTTTTGTATTCTTGAAATTCGTAAAATTCAGAGTTGGAGTACATAATTAAACTTTTTTTTTTAATTTTTCGTAACTAAAATAATAAGTTTGTTATACGAAAGCTTTCTATATCTAGGCTCTGTTGATGATGATGTCCAGATGGAATTTGAATTCCGACATTTCAAATTAATTTCACGTTAATTTGTCAATTGACTAATTCGCAATTTACTAACTCCAAGTGGAAGAATTTTATTGAAATAATAGTCTCAAGTCTCGCGTTAATACACCGCATTGATATACCAATACACACGATGCATATTCTATAGAGATAAGCACTAATCGGTTTACAACAGCGAGCGTCTGACCTCAGATCACGTAATTTACATGAAAATGAAAAAAAAAAACAAATATATTTTCATAATAACATATCTCATAAAAATCATTTGACTGACGGAGTATAATACCTGTAACACAAAAAAATATCTATATGTGAAAGTTTCACAAACAAAATCTTCAAAACTCAGAGACTTTCTCTGTTAACGTTGCGACTTTCGCATTACATTTCTAAAAATTAGCGACTTTCGCACGATATATTCAAACAGTAGCGACTTTCGCTGTCAACTTTGCGACTTTCGCAACACATTTTCAAAACTTAGCGACTTTCGCAACACAACCTCAAAACTTAGCGACTTTCGTTTTTAACTTTCACTTGGCGACTTTCGCATTAAACTTTCAAAAATTAGCGACTTTCGCTTTTAACTTTCACTTAACTTTTTTACTTAACATGTAGGTACTTTGCAACAGAACTTCAAAACTTAGCGCCTTTCGCTTTCAATTTGCGACTTTCGCAATACAACTTCAAAACTGAGCGACTTTCGCTTTCAATTGAGACTTTCGCAACACAACTTCAAAACTTAGCAACTTTCGCAACACATTTTCAAAACTTAGCGACTTTCGCTTGCAACTTTGCGAGTTTCGCAATACAACTTCAAAACTTAGCGACTATCGCTTTAATAATTAATGTCGAAAGCTTCTGTTTATAATATTTGTATTCACAATACGTTATGTTCTTATCTTTGCTTATACTCAACTGATTACAATTACAATAATTTATACATTAAAGGGATGAATGAAGGAAATAGGTATTTATGGTCTGTAGAAACTAGTTCTATTTGCGCTCGTTGGTGGTGTATCAATTATTGCGGAATGTCTGATGTAAACCAATAGTCTGGTTTTTTAGATATTTTCAACAAACCCTATTGTTATTGTGCCACCTATAGAATTCAGTGAGGGACTTTTACTTTGCCAAATATTGATTGGGAACATTACATAGTTTGTAACTAGCCGCTTATATCAAATGTACATTTATTGATGCTTATCAATGTCATGTATAATAAATTTACTTTTATTTATATTGTAATTTGGTTTGCCATAATATATGAAGCACCAAAATAAACCCATTATTATTTATATGGGTTTTGCTGATTACGTGAAAATTTGTTAATTAAAACTCAAATCTCATTTTAGTCCACCATTATATCGTTGTACATTTTCCAGCAGTTTTTGCAGTTGAACTTACAACATAGACGTGCAGCATAATATTTGCTTAACTTTGTGCTGAAAATCAAAAACCAAATAAATGTCTAAAGGGAAGATCGAAGGTTGTGTTTTGGGTATGGCGACACGAATTCACCAATATCTGACACTAGAATTGAGGGCATAATGGACAAATTTCCATCTCTTTTGGTCCAAACAACATGGCCATTATACCAAAGCAAAATATTGATATGGTGGTTTGATTCTATGCCTAGGGGAAAAAATTAACCTAATAATAGAAGGCATCTGGGCCGTACAAAAATTCTGCGATTATTTGAAAAATTTCCGCCATTTATGTCCCCTGATGAGGCACTGTAATCTTCGAGATAATTAATTTAAAAATTATCAAACGTCGAACCACGGTCGGCAGGATTATTTTATATTTTATCATACAGTCATAAATTACTATTGAATCTTCAAACAAACAAAAATTTATTGAATTTTAAATAGGTACTAATAATTATGATTTACAAGGACCTCAGGTGAATGCCTATTGCAAACACTATTTACCAAAGTCATTGCAGCATCGTTCCGCTGGTCCGACAAACTTTCCAGCTGCAGCACAGACTTTGTAAACAGATTATAAAGGGTTCACATTATACACACCATACATGCGCCTGTACTATGGCTATGAGAGGATATTATAACAATGTTATACTGCATTAAACGTTTGTTTTGTTGGTAGAATGTTGTGTTAAATTAAACTCCAAATTGCACAAAATACGCACGTATGTTGAGAAACTAACGTGTTTTTATCATAGATATGCAATTGAAAGTTATAGACACAATAATATATTATCCTGCAAATTGTAGATGTTTATCAGGATAAAAAAAAATAGTTTAAGCGGTTACAGACTTGGCAAACGCATTGTGGTTTTGTCTACTTTTATGTGATTTTTTTTTTCGTGTAGGAATTTATTTTAATAATTGTACCAAGATGTGTTGTATTATTTAGTATTTTTCTTTTTAGTCCAAGCCTTAGACCTTTTTAAAATTGTATTTGTAAATCCTTTTGTAGCTTATTTATACTACAATAAATTCATTCAGGCTTCCCTTGGTGGTTTATCAGTAGTAATACCCCCAGGGTCTTGATAATACCGAGATAATTTTGTCATAGAGAATGCCGAAAGCGTGTTGCTTGATAATAGCCCAAGACCGCAGGCCGGGGGCTATTATCCTGGAGCAACTCGCTTGAAGGATTCTCTATGACAAAATTTTGGGTATTTATCAAGGCTCGAGGAGTTTTCGATAAAATAATGTTTTACTTTGTAGACATCAAAAATTTGATTGTCAATCTGATGTTTAATAATTTTCTATACAAAATGTATTAGTTTTAATCAAACAAATATTATTATTATTGGTTACTATATTTAGTAAAAAATTATCCCCTAAACTCCCTTTAATACGCCACTGACTTTAAACATTTTCTTTTAAAAAATTCAGGCAAAAAGAGCGATTTCCTTTATTGGATGTCATGATATGGTAAATTTTTAAGTAGAAAATTACAGTTGCCGTGCAATAGACTTTAGAATATTACAACGTGTGGTTGTGTACATTGAGGATATTTTAGTGCAAACCCTGCAGATATATCTATATAGTAAAACTCTCTATTGCATGACCTCCAGACCGCAGTAATTGTGAGATATTTTCCCAACATTACCGCAGCAAAAGTCTTACAAATGTTTACATTTCATAAATAGAGCGGTTGAAGTTTCCCTAAAAGTTTGCCAACAAAATTGGGTAAATAAAAGTTTTAGCTTCTATATAGAAGGGATTATAATATGGGAATTATGTGGGTACGTGGTATTCTTGATAACAAGATTGTTATTTTTAAATAAATTAAAAATAGCGTACTATATAGTAGGTATACAAGGATCCTATTAAACTGGAAATCTATAAAAGAATATTCGCATTTCTTGGCGGTTGGTTTTCTAACTTCGGCTTGTTTTCATTTTATTATATTTCCAAATTATCAAGAAGAAAACGTGTAAACCCAATTACTAAAAGTAAGAGCTCCTAGAGACTGTGGAGGTCATAATCTCAATAGTTTTATAAATTTGTTTAACTCAAATTCCTTAATTACATCCGGCATATTATCAAGTATGTCATAATTTCATTTAAAGGGTCGTTATGGATATTATTGAGATATTTTTAATTAAAAAAATTGATCCAATGCATTTTTGGCAATTTACTTTTTAAGCTTTTTGAATAGTAAAAATGCCGTTTCAATTCAACAAATTTGAATATTATGCTGACATGCATTTTGTTTATGTGTTCTGCAAAGGCAAGCAGTTCGAGAGTACCGTACCATATCATTTAAGAGGTGTCCAAGCTTTACATCCTGATGACCAACAACGACGATTAGCATTTTGTAGGAGGAAAATTGAGGAAGATACCCACATCGAGAGACAGCGAAACTTCCAAAATGAGTTTGGCCTTAATGTTTGGATGGCTATTGTAGGAGATTTGGTCTTAGGCGCTATTTTTTTGCCCGAAAGGGTTGATGGTCAAATTTTTTGCAATTTTTCAAATCAAATCAAATCAAAATCTTTATTTTCCATAAACTGCAATTGCAGTGTAGAAATTGTCATACAGTATAAGTATATACACAGTACAAATACATAAACACATCTCCGCCACAATACAAATGAATAATATACAAATGAAGGCAGTTACGATATATACAATATCCAAACATTGATACACAAAACAAACATATAAACAACAAACATCGAAAGATCTTACAAATTTCTACAATCAAAAAACTCACTTAGCGTGGGAAGTTAACATAGTTTTCAAGGTAAATTTAAATGAATTAATAGTAGATACTTCCTTTAATGCTCGAGGCAAATGGTTATGTAATTTAACTGGCAATACTAGTGGACTCTTGGCCACTAAAGATAATCTGTGTCGGGGAATCCGAAAGTTAAAATTCTCACGCAAAGCATATGGTGAACCACTAAATAGTGGATAATCAGAGGGATTATTCTTCAAATACATAATACTGTTAAAAATGTACAGGCAAGGCAGGGTTAGAATGTTTAAGGCAGGAAAGATTGTGCGACAAGAGTACATTTTAGGCTTGAACAACATTGTTCTGACTATACGCTTCTGCATCAAAAAGACCTCATGTGCTCGAGGAGAATTAGCCCAACAAATATTAGCATAATTTATACATGAATGAACGTATGCAAAATAATAATTCTTCAATAAAGTGAAACTAATTTCAGACCGCAGGCGCCATATCACAAAACAATAGACGGATAACTTCTTCAGAACATGATCCACCTGTTGTGACCAAGTGAGCTGGGGGTCCAGGTAGACGCCCAGGTACTTGGCCACATTACTCTGTTCAATAGTTTTATTGTTAATACGAACTAAAAGACTTTTATTGAGATCCCGTGTTGAAAAGACCAATAACTCGGTTTTATCTTGATTTAAAATTAAATTATTTTGACTGCAATAATCTTGCATGCCAATGACAAGCTTATGCGAATTCCCCCTCAAGTCACCAAAGTCGTGGGTGGAAGCTAAGACCGCCGCATTATCGGCAAACAAGACCATAAAATTTCCAGCAAAATAGGGGAAAATGTCCTGAATAAAACATATAAAAAGCAAGGGACCCAACAAACTGCCCTGAGGCACTCCAGTGCTAGTAAACCTGGAGTCAGATTTATATAATCTTGATCCCTCCCTAAGGGCTGTCACCTGTTCTCGAGCTGTTAAAAAAGACCGAAGCCAATCGAGAGGTAACCCACGAACCCCAACGGTATAATATTTTTCCAAAAGCAAATTTATGTCAACAACATCGAAGGACCGTTGAAGATCGTAAAATAAACATGCTGTCTCTCTCTTACATTCCATATTCAAAAGGATTTCCTTATATAAAGTCATGACTGCATGCTGCGTGGAAAGGCCCTTCCGAAATCCAAATTGCAAAGAATTAAAAAATTAATTTTTTCCAAAAATGAAAGCAATCTGATATAGAATGCTCGTTCAAATATCTTTGAGAAAACAGACAATAATGCTATTCCACGGTAGTTTTTTATCTCGTGGATATCATTTCTCTTATGAAGTGGAATAATCACCGATCTCTTAAGAGATTCAGGAAAGCAGCCTGAGCTAAATGACAGATTTATTAGGTAAGTTACTGGTTCAAGAATATATTCTACAACGTTCCTCAGCACCGAACAAGGTATGCCATCGAAACCAGCGGAAGGCTTTTTCGTTACACTATCCAATTTTTAACAGATATCCATGCGGAATTATTAGAAAATATCATTCTGGCGATAAGGAGCCATTTATTCTTCAAATTGGATGGATGTCCAGCCCATTTTTCAAGAGTTGTAGGAAATTGGCTTAACGAAAATTTTCACGGCAGATGGATTGGAAGAAGTGGTCCTATTGAGTGGCCACCCCGCTCTCCTGATATAACCCGATTCGATTTTTTTGTTTGGGGGTACATAAAAAACTGTATTTTTTTCTAAAAAATGCTTTTCAGGGAAATCCACGATGGAATACGCATTATTTTGAGAATTATTAAGTAAATTTTTAAACTCAATTTACTCAAAAAGTAAACATTTTATCAAAAAAAAAAAAAAAAAAGAAAGAAGAACCCGTTTTAAGCAAATTACATTTACATGAATTTAAAAGTGGCCTTACTATGAAAATCTAAATAAGAATTTAAGAGACAGATATAAACCTATATGCACATCCAGAAATCGAGTTGTATATATTATTATCCTATAGTATTATGTGTAAAAGACTGGGCCTGGCTATAGAATGCCAGTGTGAATGAAAGATTTAACAAGATTCCAGCGTTTTGTATCAAGAGATGTGCGCGCTATGCAATTTCAAGTCTTCTGAAAATTTACATATAAATATGCAAAGGAGAAAATTTACATTTGTATTGACTACATCAGTCTTAGTTTCTTGCATTGCTTGCAAACGTATCCCCTGTACTTATATTATATATGTATACAGGGTGACTCTACTGCGTCGGTACAAAACTGCAGCAAGTTTGATGTTTTCATCATCAAGTGTACAGGGCTGCCAAAAAATAGATACATATCAATGTTATGGTTTTTTGAAATACACCCTTTATTTAAGGGAATAATAATAATAATAGCAAATGAATTTATTGGCATAATTTGGGTACAACAAAATATATAGCTAAAAAGGTCAAAATACAATTTTATTTAAAAAGATACAATCCTATTAAAAAAAAAATAACAAATAGAAACAAAAGCAATCAAAGTATTCAATAATAATAATTTACGGAAAATAATATTTATAAAAATTAGAGTTTAATTATAAAATTAAACTGCTTCGAAATAATAACGATCACAAAGCATTAGAATCAATGAGTCTAACCTGCTCAGCACACAATTTTTTGAATAGAAGTCTCTCAAATTTTAAATAAGGGAGGGCTTTTAAATCAGGATCAATTTCATTACACAGCTTGGCCAAATTATACCTGAAGGACCTCCACACACAGGTAGAAAAAATGGCAACGTTGTACCTGGTTCGTCGATTCGATTTTGTTTTATGTACCAGTGGCGTACGGTTTTAAAGGAATTCTTTATACTTTAATTAGGCGATTGATGCTCACTAAAGTGATATCAAAGATTAATGTACATTAATAATCGTTGATAACATTATATTTAGAGCATATAATTCCACAATCTTAGTTATATGTTGTAATTTAAAGCTATATACTTATATATTAGATGGGCCACTCGCGGGGCCAGCAACTGCTTCCTCAGCAACTAGCATTTCCAAAGTTTCTGGATCACAGATCCCTGCTTCATGAACATCTGAAGTTCTAAAAAATAAAATGTTTTAGCTTAGTATTTCAGTGAGTGGTACCATTCTAATTTAGTAGCTATATTTACAAACTATAGTTTGTAAATATCTTATCTATAGATGCTACAGTTTGTGGATCACATAGGTCCTTGCTTGATCAACATCTGATGCTTTAAATATTCAATATCTACTTACCTACTAGGTTTGCTTGGAGAGGATTCGACTACAGTTGAATCTGAGCTGAAAATAAATATAAATACAATAGTAAATACCACAGATCTAGAATCTAGATGTGTGGTAAATACACCCTATGTTTATTACAATATTATTGAACATTATACCTTAAATTTTATATAGACACATTTTATTAAGCATATATATAATTACCTGTACGACAGACGCTCATTAAAAGGAAATGATAATTGAGGTTCAGCGTCTGGTCGAACTTGCTTTCGACCAGTAATCTCAGTTATTTTAATGTCGCTCACATCAAAATGGTTTGAGCATATTTGTGCATACTTGGGGACATACTGATTTTCTAGACCCAAAAGCTGTAGCCACCTTTCGCGTCTTTCCGAATTTACTGGAAACCTACAATATGAAATTATTTAATTCTTTTGAAACCTACCTATTCAGTATTAATATATTTAGTTATCTAACGAAGTGCAATCTTAGTTTATAATTAAACCTTGATTTAAATACTGTAAGATGAACCTAGCATCTCTACGACATCACAAAAATCAACAATTACATTAGGTATTTATTTACAGCAATTTATTTTTAATTTGTAGAGCAAGCAAACTCCACCACTGATAAACAATAACAAGTCATAACCTTACTTACCTCCGAAATATCAAATTGGGGTTGGAATTTTCATTATTTTTACAAACTATACACTGACGCACCATTGTTAATTGTTTTTTTATAGTTTTTGCACAAAAAAACACTAAAAATTCCTCAAAATCACCAACTAAAAGCAAATAAACACAAAGGATATTTGGCAATAGAGCTCAAACTACCGGCTGATTACAATCATGAATGTAATCGTAAATTCTTCGCGTACTATTCAGTTGCTCTGCTTTACAGAGTTGCCACGTGTACTTCATAAATAAATTATGATTTGGTGAAATATGTCTTGAATATGCTAAAATTCATTAAAAAGTAACTAAAAAATATCTTGGGTATATTGTTTTATTATAAACAAAAATTAGTACCATCACCTAAGTTATATTTTGCTTTAAAACGGTAAAAATTGCCGCATCAAAATAGTGTATTTTATAACAATGCGGGAAGCACAGCGGAAGTTTGGCATTATCGATACCTGCAAATAATGATTTGATTTGATCGCTTGGAAATGTAAACAGTTTTATCTCCCCCTTTTCTAGATCTGTGATTAATTATTACTAAACTTTTACAACGCACGCCTCTGGAAATTTTATGAATGAAATCAGCCATGTTGCTGATCAATTTGCCAAACAATAGGTAATCCTTTGATATAAATATGACGGAGTTGTAGACAAAATAATTTTGTGAAAAAGGACCAATGAATGTAATTTAATGAGATTTCGTTAGGATCTCATAAGCAGTAGATTTTTAACCTGATATTATACGAATTACCACCAAATTAATACCCTGAATCTCATTTACAGCAGCCCACCGTCCCTTGCCTCATTTACGTACGTCTAAATGACAAATCACAGAATAAACGTTACACCATATAGCTATCCATTGCCAGAGACCGTCAGACATGCATACACGACAGAAACGCATTTGATTACATTATTATACAGCTTGTTTTGTAGGTTATAACTAATTCTCGGTTTGTTTGTTTGATTGTTACAGTGGAAGCAGAGATGGGGCGTCATCACTAAACTGTCACCAGCTGCAGGTGAGTCCAGCGAACATCATTATAGTAGTAGTTGTTGTATCTAACTAATTGCTGCACATTGAAAATTATTATTATGACTATTATTACTGTTGTTGTTCTTGCTATTATTGTGTCGCCGGGATTACAATTTGCTCTATATACCTACTCTCCATTGAGGTTATTGTACAAGAGTCCATTTAGTAATTACGGTCAAATTGCGCGTTTATTATAAGTACTTGAGAGACATGATTAATGGACATTGAAAACGACGTTTATTATTTTATCAGTTCAAGAAGAGAGCATTGATTTTCCTGATAGTTAATCAGAAATATACGGGGACACAAGAGGTAATAAGAGACGTCAAAACAAAAAAAAGAGAAAAAACTGTTTTAGTGTTTTATAAAGAAAAGGTTTTAGAAAATCACCCTGTAGAAACAAAATTGACGGTCGATGTCCAACACAGAGAATCCTTCAAGCGAGTTGCTCAAGGATAATTGCCCTCGGCCTGCGGCCTTGGGCTATTATTGTTGTTTTCACCGTATACGTCATATTTTCAAGTATGTTTTGACATAGATACATCAAGATATTGGTAAAGTTCGGTGAAAGGTTATGTTTTGTTATTATAAGCATCTGGGGCAGAAAGGGATGGCGCGGGATGGAGCATTCCACACGCACAAAAGAATAAAGTAATAAGGATAATAAGGGTCAGAAACAGAAGACAGGAATGGAGATTATAATGCCAAAATTTTCGAATTTTGATATCGTAGTGCTGCTGATGTTTGATCAGTCCCCAAATGTTTTTGAGTATATAAAAAACACTTTAACAGATGATTCTATAGAGATGTTTTACGAACTTGAAACATAAAAACACAGTTATACATGTTATTGTCAAGTAGGTCTAAACTCGTTTCTGATTTACTAGTATTTTTTCATGTCCTCTAAATTAGCAATATCCTCAAGGTAATATATTATATTTCCATTTATTTGCCTCCCAAATCCAATAAACACAGTCTCATATTATAATAGAAATCCAATTTCATGGTAGGTTTCTTATTAAATAGCTATCTAGCATCATGTGTCACATATACACATAACAGAATACATAATACAATCTTAATATGTCATCTTGTGATTTTTTTTAAAGAAAACTTTCTGATGCGTTGTCTCGATTTCCCTTGTGGATCAACTCATCTGTATATCGTAAATACGCGCTCCTCGGCTGTGAGCCCGCTTGTCCCAAAATTGGACAGACAATGAAAAATGCTATTTCTCCTGTGAGGTTTTCTCTATGCTATAAAATGATGTAATAGTACTTATATTGCTAAACTTAAACTTATACCGCAGTGATACACAAAATATATACAGGTAGAAACTCTTATTATTAGAATTTCCTGAGCAGCTGTTTTTGCATGAGCTGGGGCATCCAGACCTTGAAATAGGCCTATTTATATAATAATAATAATTATTGTCATAAAGAAAGACAATATATCTACAAGATTCTAACCAAAGCTATCACAAGTCACAACAATAAGAATAAATAAATCAAATAGAGTAAAATGCAAATACAATATAAAACTACAATAACGATACGCTACTCAAGGACGCGTCGAGCAACATAGAGTCTGACCAATTGGGAGACATACAAAAGCCACCTGTGGTCAGATTTAGAAGGCCTCACATTCCACCTCGATTCAGTGGAACAATTAGAAACAGCGACCACGCACTTAAAAATAGCTGCCCTGTAAAACAAAAGGAAACTAAACGAGACGTACCTTCGTGGAACAGGGAGTTAGCTAAGCTGAGAGCCGAAACTCGGAAAGCTGAAAACCGAGCAAGGCAATCTGGAAACCGAGAGGAGTATAAGAGAATCCTTACGGAATACAATAAAGAACTACGGAAAGCGAATAGGAAATCTTGGAGACAGTTTTGTGAATGGTTAACGAACTTGCCCCCGCACAGTGACTGCAGAAAGTCCTATCAAAGGATCACTCCAATGGCATAGGATTACTCAAAGATCCAAATGGTCAATTTACTAATGATCGGTCGGAAAGTCTTAGAGTCATATTACAAACTCACTTTCCAGGGTCGCGAATCTGTGAACGAACTCCAGCAGCTACCGGAACGGCAAGGGTGCCATATAGATCCAACCGCTCTGTAAAAAACTAACGGGGAAAATATTCACAAAAAAATGCATAGAATGGGCGATAAACAGTTTCCAGCCTTTCAAATCACCAGGTATGGACCGAATTTTTCCGGCCCTCCTCCAGAAAGATCTGGAAATACTGCAACCATCGTTGCAAAGGCTTTTCAAAGCAAGCCTTATCCTCGGCCATATTTTCAAAGCTTGAAAAGAAACTAGAGTAGCCTTTATGCCGAAAACAGGACGCCGTTCAGAGGATGACCCTAAGTCTTACAGGCCTATTAGTTTAACCTCCTTCCTACTGAAAACTATGGAAAAGATAATAGACGAATACCTAAGAAGCGAAACTTTAAATAGGAAACCGCTTCAGAAAAGGCAATTCGCCTACCAAGCGGGAAAATCTACGATTAATGCTCTGCACTGCTTAGTAAAAGACATCGAGAAGTCATTTAAGGCAAAAGAAGTATCCTTATGTGCCTTTATCGATATAGAGGGTGCTTTGGACAATACCTCACATGAATCCATCAGTAGAGCACTAGAAGAGAGGAGCGTCGACGCCTTACTGGTGAAATGGATTCAGGCAATTTTGAAAGACCCTGTCAAAGCATTTAATTAGTATCCAGATTTCTGTATGTTTATATTTTATTTTTTAAAATAAACTTATTCATTTTGTTAGGTACATAAAGTTTGCTAAAAAGCATATTATTCCAAATAACTTCTCTTGTTTCGAAACTTTTTTTGGCGCACTGCTCAGTTTAGGGGCAACACATTTACGTACCTATATATACATTTTATATGGCATAGCCAGGGATCGACAATCAAGTCAAATGTGAAAACTTCTCTGGCAAAACTACACGGAAAATGTCCGATTTTCTCTACGGAGCAACGAGAAAGTTATAAAAGTCGATCTGATGGATGGTAAATGCGTGATTTTCATGTTAATGTATGTTTATAGTATGTCTCTAGACGGGGCAAAGTGGTGAGGAATGACTCGTGGAAAACATGGGGATAAATTAAATTGCACGTCTTGTAGAATGGAAGCATACGAAAATTACAAGAACTATTAGATTTAGAATTGAAAATTTATGTAAAACATTTTTAAACTGTAAGATTTTCAGATATTTTCGTTAATGTCATCGAGCTCTACAGCATCTAAAATTCGGGTATTCCCAGAATCTGAGTAGTCAACGGCTAGACGCATCTTATAGCCCAGTCTACTGCACCAATTTGTGGAGGGATCTTTTGGGAAAGAATATTGAGATCGCTCAGTAGCCGCAATTTTTGCTGATTCAGATGCTCAAGTCACCCTCATGTGTTTAGTGGCATCAGTTGCTTCTTCGTCCTCACTTAGGCCCATCATTTTGAGATTATACCTAGTATTCTTTCAGTTGGAGTTTAATGGCCATTTGTAATAAGCTCCAGACTGCAGAAGCAAGTGTATAGCCTTCATGAGCAACTCCATGAGTACCTATTTAGAGCTACTGCAGTGAGCAGACGTTCTGGAATTTCCTCGTCTCTATTGGGCATACAGAGTGAACCAAAGTGGATTGTAATGAATGCTGTTATTTTAAGATATATAGAAAAACTCACTGTATGGTCTCCAAAGGTCAAATTTAATAAAACAAATCGCATTGGCCACACAGATGAGAACTTTGGGTCTGGAAAAGATGGAAAATTGGGCATCTCAAACAGTTACATAGGAAGAGGACATAATCAAATTACTGTCTAAATTTTAAATTGCATTTAAATGACATACCTAAACTGTAGGTGCGTTTTAATAATAACTAAACATTTTTAGCGATAGAGTCCAAACTTTTTTTCTATTTTGATATATATATATTTTCGTTTGCGACACCCTGTATATAATAATATGTATTTCACAACAGAACTTTTCCTTAGTCTTTATTTAGATCAATCTGTGAACATTCAAAGTGGACATTGACAATCAGTAACATCATTGGTATTATACAGGGTGATTATTAATATACAGGGTGAATTATGGATCCTCACGAAAACAATGTTTCGTCATATCTTTTCAATGATTAAGTCGATTTATCTCATTTTTTTAATTAAGTGTATATTGGTGTCTGGCAACTAACTGACATATTCAGAATTGAAAAGATTCAGGTCCGCCTTCGAGAAAATTTGTGGGACTGCTTCATATTCAACACTTCACCGTGTATATGATTTTTCAAAAATCTGATATAATTTTTTTAGAGGGCATAAATAGACAGTTAGACCTAGGTATTTGAATTTTTTGTTACACTCACCTCACATTTCCAATTAAAATTTCATTTTATAGCCAAATTGAAAATTGGCAATAATGAAATATCTTACTGTATAATAATGTTTAGTTATTAAAAAGAAATCTTCAAAATAAACAGAAATGACACACACTGTGCTCTAGTATGGTAAGTACAGGGCCGGATTTAAAAATCTGGCATATCTGGTTCATCCCAATAATTCACTCTGTATGTAACTTTTTCCACTTGTAATAAAAAGAAAACATATAAAAAATGTTTGTAATAACCTAGTTTTCTTATTTGTTTGAGGAAAACTCATGTGTCTAATTATTTTAATCGGAAGGAAATGAACAAGCCAGGGAAATGTTTATTCATAAATTAAGAAATAAAATAAAAAATAATAACCAAATAATAAAACAGTTTTAACAATGTGGAAAAAAGTAAAAAGCAATTTAATAAAACACAACAGCTCATTAACATAATTATTCACTGCTGCAATATTATCAGAAATGACCCACTGACAATCAGAAAGTCCATTACACATTCGTCAAGAAAAGTGTATTGAGGCAGATGGATTTCATTTTGAACATCTTTTATAATCGTAATGTTTATTAAATTGTTTTTTACTTTGTTCCACATTGTTAAAGCTGTTTTATTGTTTGGTTATTGTTTTTTATTTTATTTCTTAATTTATGAATAAACATTTCCATGGCTTGTTCATTTCATTCCGATTAAAATAATTAGACATGAGTTTTTCTCAAACAAATAAGAAAACTAGGTTATTACAAACATTTTTTATCTGTTTTCTGTCTATTACGGGTGGAAAAAAATTACATACAGGTCGAATTATTGGGATAAACCAGATATGACAGATTTTTAAATCCGGCCTTGTAAATCAATTCAAATTATGGTATTTACCATACTGGAGCACAGTGTGTGTCGTTTCTGTCTATTTTGAAGATTTCTTTTTAATAACTTAACATTATTGTACAGTAAGATACTTCATTATTGCCAATTTTCAATTTGGCTCTAAAATGAATCTTTAATTGGAAATGTGAGGTGAGTGTAACAAAAAATTCAAATACCCAGGTCTAACTGTCTATTTATGCCCTCTGAAAAAATTATATCAGATTTTTGAAAAATCATATACTCGTACAGGGTGAAGTGTTGAATATGCAGCAGTCCCACAAATTTTTTCGAAGACGGACCTGGATTTTTTCAATTCTGAGTATGTCAGTTAGTTGCCAGACACCAGTATACACTTTTATAAAAAAATGAGCTAAATCGACTTAATCATTGACAAGATATGACGAAACATTGTTTAGGTGAAGATCCATAATTCACCCTGTATATTAATAATCAAAACAAGGAGACATCTTTAAATGGTCATTTGATAATCCCCTAACGTGCCTCTACTTATGGTAGAAGTATGTACAGTTCCTCGTGACTCACCCTGTATACAAAATTATGAAAATGACAAAAATTGAGACTTTTGTTGGCAATTAGTTATTTTTTTAATAATTTTTATGAAGAAATGGTTAGCCATAAGCTCATGTCATATGATATCAATAAATAGTATAGGAAAGGGACTCGAATTTAAGCAGATTTACAGGGTGTCCCATTTAACATAATACAACTAACAGTAATACAAAGAAAATAAAAAAAAGAAACCCTCTTACCTAAACCTATGAACAAACAAAATGTAGATTTCGTACTAAATTCAATCTCAAGAGAGCGATAAAAATAGTTGCATAGCTATTGGCTTGCCCTCTGAGTAAAGGAATGCATTATTATTGTTACCCCAACATAAGATTAACATATTAATATTAAAGCAGATAATCCCCTTCAATGCAGTAAAATATTATAATTTGGAAATTTAAATGTAAATTAAAATATACTGTCTGCATATACTGCTGTATATTTCAACAGTAACAAATTTAAATGTATTGTTTTTTAGATATACAGGGTGATTCATTATGGTAACAAACGAAAACAATGCAAGCATTTTTTGCCATTGAACCCATGTCTGCAAATGCTTCGTTATTGAGATACAGATTGTCCGAATTTCTCAAACACTATAATCAAAATTCCACATACCTCAAACCGTATAACACATAATATAATTTGAGGCACTCTTTAACACATTCAGATTAAAACTTTTTACTAAATTGTCATTGCTTCTCTAATTTATGTACATTACAATCCACGACTTCTGTTCCTGACCCTGACAAGAATTGAGCTTTATAATTTAATACAAACTTAGCAACTAGTAAATCTTTCCTCTAGTGTCGTTCCCTTTATCTCTTATATACAGTTTTTCTCTTTCTAGCTCTCGCTGTTCTATCGCTTGCTGTTTTTTTTTTGTTCCGAACTTTCTCCAATTTTTTTTTTCGTTCAGTTGTACCGTTTTAAAGAATCTAATAAAAGTCACTTCGTCTAACCAATTTCAGTGAGAAGATGTCTCTTAAGATATAGAATTTAACTTTCCTAATTTAATACAAATTGTATCTACATAAATTGTAGACGACGTTGTTTGAATTTAATGAGAAATCTTTTAGAACGTATAAATAAATGTTTAGCGTATTGACAAATGTAAAACTAAGGGGGCGGATGAAAAAACTTCTAATGTTTTTCTGGTTCTGTGATTTTTAAATCAAACAACCAATTTTCTAGCTATATAACATCCACTCTCACCAGCTGCCACTAATTTATTTTGTTTAGCGTCAGTAGAGTTCCAAGGATATTCAGCCAAACAACATTTCATCTGGGACACCCGGTATAGAACAGAATCTTTCGATAAATTATTATTAAAAAAAATCATATTAACTAAACTAAATGGAAAAATGATTTAATTTTCTTTTTGACAATAGATTTTGGCTGGATGTAGGTACAATTTTTAGGTTTACAGGGCGTGCGAATTTGATTTGAAAAAGGGACCAAAATCAAAATATATGTATATGAAATTAAAGAAAAATTGCGATAAATTCCTTTATAGAATTTCGCTCTAATAATATCCGAGATAAAATTGAGGATCATAGGGCGTAAGCGAAGGGTATAAAAGAAGGTCGAAACTTGGTGTGTTAATACGAGGGTGGCCTTTTATATTTCGGGATTCGTGTCGATTGGTCGAAAGAAATGCTCGAAAAATACGATCGCGGTGCGAAACACGTCTATGATATCGTGACAGGTGATGAATCGTGGATTTACGCGTATGAGCCCGATTTCGTAATTTGCGGCATCTAAAACGGCAGCATTTAATTTAATTAATTATGTTTGTGAACATAACTTTCTTGATTTCTAATTCCTCCGCACGCCACTTAGAATGAGCCCTTTAAAAAATCCTCCGGCGCCCTATACTCACTTTTACTTATTTTTCAATTTATATTATATATATAGAGTATACCTACATTTTTTAATAGTGTAAATTTCAGTATGGATAGAGTTGTTGGTGCCTCAAAGGCACAAGTTTATTTCTATATAATATATAGTCGAGGTATAGGTGGAAATTAGGTACTGCTCCCTGCATAGAAGTTTTACTGTTGATCGAGAGAAGAAGAGAAGTTCAAATGAGTTTTCTAGAAAAAAAGGGAAGTTTTCGTATTATGTTCTTTCTAGTTTTGTTATAGCTCCACTCAAGAGGTCGTAATTCGTAATCATACTTAACTTCTTTTAATTTGTAGTAGTAGTTTATTTTACACGGCAAAGTAAAAGTTTTGTAAGATTTTTTTCTTTATGGCGTACATTTTAAATCACGAAAGGAAAAATATTGTGGAAACTTCAAAGAAATGTCTTTTATTGATTACAATAACCTACAAAGTATGAAGTTAAAGAAGTTTAATTTGTCACGTATTTATAGAATACCCTCTATATGAGTACAAATAGTTTTAATTTAATTTTCTAATGTAAACTAATCGGAATGTCGTCTTTTCAATTAAACTAAAAATTAAAACAGACACAAATTTTAACTTTTTAATTAGCCATCGTAACTATGGGGTGCGGATCTTTCCCCAAAGGTTTGTCCATGCCAATAAACACTAACTTTTCCTATGATAACCAAAACCGTAGTTAAATACATCTAACACGATTTTAACGATCTGACACAGAAATCTCTCACATGCACTGAAAAGTTATCGTGAATTTTTGACAAATTTGTACTTGTGTCTGGACAAATTATCCATAACTTATTATAATTACTATATCGATTAGTTAAAATAAATGTAGTAATTTTCTTTTATTACAAGTTTCCCTGTATATTATTTTTATGACACCTTTCATAAAAAAAAACATCCATATATCTTGATATACCCATACTAGATATAGAGGTATCTTGTTCCTTATATCGAAAACAAAACACACGTGTTCTTTCATTTCTTTTAAATGTTTCCATGTCACGCACGAGTTTGTTTTAAATTTGCCCGAAAAAATATTTTCCTCTCGACCTTTTCATATTCAATTTGAAGAAAAATATTTTCAGGCAAAGTTTGTGATAGTAACCAACTTTAAGAGCTAGTTTTTATACATCTATACAAGGGTAGCCAGAAGGGTACGTTCTATTTTGATATTTTCTAATTATTAGCTCTCCATATATGTTTATATGGAGACTATTAGTTTCATGATTTTTTTTTAATTTCACCGGAAATACTTGTTTTTGGTCATTTTATACATAAATAAGTAGTTTTAAAAGAATGTCTGTCTGTCTGTCAGTCTGTCCGTCTGTATGAACGAAAACGCAAAAACCACTTAACCGATTTTAACCAAATTTGGTACAGAAATACAATAGGACATGGCTAGAAGCTGATTAGATTTTGGGAAACATTGAGCGTAGGCAAGGGGTTTAAAAGAGAGTTCAAAAATAAAAAAAAATCATAATTCTTAATCTTATCCGAAATACTAATTTTTTCCGCATTTAATTGAATATAACCTAAAATATCAGACCACATTGGCGTTCGAAAATAGTGGAAAATGGGGTAAAAAACATTTAAAAAAACGTACTTCTTAAACATAGCAGAAATATTAACAAATTATTTATAGCTTTAATAGAATATAACCTATAAAATGTGTCATAAGTAACTTTCATAGGCGTTCGTAAATAGTAGAAAAAGAGGTAAAATAAAAAAAAATTAAATGTAAAATTTTTTATATTTAACTAGTTGCATTGGTGTTAAAAATACACGACAAAAATTAATGTACCATAGGCGTCCGTGAAAATTGTATAAAAGGGCCAGAAAAAAATTGTATCCGTGATAACTCAAAAACCACTTAACGGATTTTAACCACATTTGGTACGAAAATACTACAGTATAATTATAGGTGTTGAATAACATTGGGCGTAGGCAAGGGGTTTAAAAGAGGGTTCAAAAATATAAAAAATCATAGTTCTTAAACTTATCCGAAATATTGAATAATTTTTTCTGCGTTTAATTAAACATAACCTAAAATATTTAACCTAAACAATTAGACCACATTGCCATTCGACAAAACTGTAAAATGGGGTAAAAAGGTTAGAAAAAATGAATTTCTTAAACATAGCAGAAATATTGACTAGTTATTTATAGCTTTGATAGAATATAACCTAAAAAATGTGTTATAACTAACATGTTTTCATAGGCGTTCGTAGATAGTGTAAAAGAGGTCAAAACAAAAACATATATACTTCCTAAACTTATTCGGAATACGGAGTAATTTTTCGTAGTTGTGATAGAATATAACCTACAAAATGTTAAATAAATGAACTGGGTCATAGAGGTGTTCGAAATAGGGTCAAAAACGAAAAAAAAAAGTTTTTCCAAATATAACAGAAAAATTGGCTACTTATATATTGCTTTGATTTAAGATAACCTACAACATGCAGCATAACAATTTTGTTTACATAGGGGTTCGTAAATAGTAGAAAAGGGGGCAAAATCAATTTTATAATAAAATTAAAAAAAATCAATTACTTTGCGTACAAGAACTTGACCTAGAAGATCTGAAATATAAAATATGTACGTATAAATAGTGCCTCCAAAGAGAAGAAAAATGAACAAAACCCGATACTTAAAAAAATAGCTGATGTCTAAAACAAAACAAAAATTTATTAAATTTAGATAAAATTATTACATTTACACTTAAATATGGAGAGCTATTCGTGCCTCGAGGACAACAGTTTATTTTTGTATTATTTGAATAATCTGCTTTGAAACCCTTAATTGTCGCGAACTAACTAATTTTACAAAAATCTGTATATAACAATAGTAAGACATAGTGCATCTACTTTGAACGAACCACGAAAAAACACTAAAGATCCGATTGTATCTCCTGTTTAAAATTGCTCCAATCTGTCAATGGATCTGGTAAAAGTCTTTAAAGCTATTAAAAAGTTTCAACTGTCATGTGCCATACCGAATGGATTTAATAAATTTCCACGGTATCTGTTTCTCCAGAAAGCTAAAGGAAAAAAAGTTTCTTTGCCCCAATATACATCACTAAAAGTTCTTTCAGGAAACGTGTATATAAGTCACCTGCTAACTGCAGGGCTTTCCTCTTTCTCGCCTATACCTTCACGTCTCTAACCTCTCGTACCCTCAAAAATGCTCTATATATATACAAACCGTCTTATACCGGCGGCAATAGCATTTCGTTGAGACATTTTATGGCGTTACATTTCCGGTTTGCCGGAACGCGATGGTGCGATAACAAGCGCGAAAAGCCCTTTGATAGATTTCCTACAACCAATTTACAATTAGACCAGGGCAATGGTTTTAATGTCTCGTAATTACGGATATTGCTAATTAGTTTCGTACTTACTTAAAGCCTCAAATTAGGAAAAAAATATTAGAAGCACAAAAAGAGAATCAAAAGTTTCATACTCAGGATGATTAACGCGATAATTTGGTTAATTAAATAAGGGAATACAATCGATCGAACTTAGGGGTTCGGTATTATCGGGAAGGTTCTATATTGATCTACTATTTCCGGTTATACCGGAAGTAACCATCTACTTCGTTATTTTAAATTGAATTACCACTTTTTTTCAGAATCCCTATAATCCGATATAAACGGAAGTAATATAAGCCCGGAAATAGTACATCAATATACAATGTGTCCACGGAAAGAGTTTGGAAGAGGAAAAACTTTTTTATTTGTCGATTTAGAAGAAAAAGTCATTCTTTATAAAAACGTCTGGTTGTGTCGAAACTACTATTTCAAATGCCAAATTTACGATTACTATACAGGGTATATCAAAAATAACATTTTTAATGATTTTGATTTTTTCGTTTTTTTTTTAATTTCGTGGACACATTGTAGAACCATCCTGATAATTCCGAACTCCTAAGTTTCAGAAACATACCTTTTGTAGTTCCCGAGAACTTTGAATAGGTCAATCAGAATGATAATGGGAAAGAAATTTTCATATCAAAAGATATTGTCAATGAATTTGCAAACTACTTTAATTCACTTTGTCCGCTATGCCATACAATTTTTTTGCCGTATTTTACAAGGTGTTTCCAAAATAGGTGGTCAAAATTTGTGAGCGAATTGGGGACGTCTAATCATGAAAAAAAACTAAATTGTAATTTTTCGAAAAGTCCTTATTTACAAAGATACAGGGTGTTAAAAATGACTGCCTGAGGACGACTTTTTTGAAATATTTTCGAAACGAGTAAAGATGAATTAATCAAATGTAATGATTGTCAAAATGACATTTATTAAATTGGTTAAAGTCAGTGTTTTTTAGAAACGTACGGTATGAGGAAGAAATTTTATATCATTTTGAAAAAAATCCTAACATTAGCACAAGACGACTTGCGCAAGAAAGTCAAATTTCAAATTCAGTTGTATGGCGGATTGCGAAAGAACGACTGTACCCTTATCACTACTGCGAAGCCCAAGATCTTTTAGCAACAGGTTTTCCGCAGCGTCTACAGTTTTGTCAGTGGCTTTTCGATATGAGCGAACTAAACCCAGAAGTGGGGTTTTCCACATGCATAATGAGCATGTGTGGGCTGATCAAAATCCTCATGCAAGAAAAGTAACTTATTATCAACATTCTTCCATAGTAAATGTTTGGGCTTCAACATTAGTAAATCAACTTTTGGGTTATCACATTTTCCCATGAAATCTAACTGCAGAAATGTACCTTCTGTCGCAGATTCTCTTCCAATTCCTCGAGGATATTCCCTTGGCTCGTCGCACATTATAGTAGACGGTGTCTTCAGTGGTTAAACGAAAATTTTGAAGGACAGTGAAAAGGGCGCGGAAATGATGCTCCTAAAAATTGGCCGGTTAAGTCCCCTGACTTAAATCCTTTAGATTTTGCTATCTGGGGTCAAGTGAAAGACAAAGTTTATAAAGTGCCAATTGAAACTGTCTAGCAACTGCAGGAAAGAATACGTAATACTTTTAATGAAATTGTTGCACAAGAAAAACTAAGGCTGTGTACTCTTTTAATTCTAGACTGAATAAATGTACAGCAGCAAATGGTGGACATTTTGAAAAATAATTATTTGTTATTGATTTTGTTAAATATTAATTGTGTTAAATTTATTTAATTTTGTCGAGATTATTTTGATATTGAAACACAGTTTGCTAACGAAAAGTTTTCTTGTGTATAAGGACGACCATTGTCCTAAAATTTTCAAACTCGAATTTCTGGAAAACCTGTATGTTTTTCGAGAAAAAAAAAGTATACCTTTTTTATGTAGAAAACTTTATTTTATCACATTTTTGACACAAATGGAATAAAAGTCACAAGAATAAAAAGTTAGGTTATAATTAAGGCAAGGGTCCCCCCGTTTACCCGCCTATGGTCATCCTTTTTTATTCAATTTCATGTCAATTTACGACCTTTAACTAGCTTAATAAATATACTACATTTGATTGATTCATCTTTACTCGTTTCGAAAATATTTCAAAAAAATCGTCCTCAGACAGTCATCTTTAACACCCTGTATATTTGTAAATAAGGACTTTTGGAAAAATTATAATTTAGGTTTTGTTCATGATTAGACGTCCACAATTCGCTCACAAATTTTGACTACTTTTTAAGAAACACCTTCTATAACTTATGAGCCATTATGGGTCTGATTTATCGCCATATACGTGCAATTTCTGTAAAGCGATTAAAGAAAATGAAGAATACAACTTTTTCGCATAGCCTTTGCTGATTCTCTTTAATTAACAAATGACTGAATGCTAATTTATCTTCAGGTTTCCCGCGTTTGTCCCATAAATAAGGTTAAGTACGTTTAGTTAAGGCTGTTTGATCAGACCCCAAATGCAAAGGTATAAGAAATCAGTAATTGTACATTTATTTTTCCATCAATGTGAAAAATTCTTTTTTGAGCATAGAAAGATCACTTTAACAGATGTTTATATAGGAATAAACAAATTATTCTTAAGAATTTATTTGTTTAACAAACGGCACAAAATCCATTAGATAAAAGAGTTTATTGTACGCTCTGTAGAGAAGATATCGAAATTCTACTTTTATAGAAACCTAGAATGAACCTTTATCTTTTTATAAAATCAATATTGTCGTTAAAAAAGTATAAAAATTATAATAATTTTCTAATCGACAAAGACATGTTTACTAATAATCGTGCACATTTTGCGTATGATATTTCAGTATAGTTCTACGCTGAAGGTGGAGCTATAATTTTAGACGTATTCAGTATATTTTGTAAGTTCACATTCGTTACTCATATATATAACATGCGTATACTGTTTTTCAACATTGTTTTATGAACGGGCCTGTAGAGATAGACCGTCCCGTCGCGTAGTGTAAGAGTGAGACACAAACATTAATTGTAATAACTGTAGAGTGAGATAGGCATTAACATATGCCTTTGATTTTAATACTATTTTATTCTGTTTTCTTTCTAGGTGGACTATTCGTTCGAGCTGTAGGACAATGTTGTCAAATTGGAATAAATTGTATATGCCTAGCGTGAACATGGTCAGCGTAAATATTATATTTACGCTGGTATGGTATTTTATATTATGTCAACATAGTGAATAGAAAAATATATTTTACTTTCGGTAATCCCGCAATATACTACCTACGTTCGTATAATAAAATGACATTTGGTTAGTGGTGAGTTGGTCTCACTCTAATAATGGAGAAAATAAATAGTACCTGACTAACCGTGTTTCGTTAAAGATTATTTACCACTAAACTAGTCTTTAATTTAATATTTTTCATTGTTAGTTCTTATAGGTGTGTTCCACAATTTTTTAGACTTAAATTAAAAAATGTTTATTCTTATTTCATAACTATTATATTCTCAACAGAAAATATTTACTCAAAATTTGCATACCTATAAACTGCATGGGTAAAAGATTCCCTAAAAATTGAACATACTGCTGCTGCAAATATCCTGAATAAAACGTTCTCTACAGTGTCTTTCAAACAAAAAATTGATACCTAGAAAATTGGATTGGTTGCAAAGGAGTCAAAAAAATTGTTAGTCATATATTTGTAATTATTTTAGTATTGTCCCTTGTCCCCTCACAAAATTGCGGGTTGCGCTAGTCGTGGGCAATCACTCTTAAGAAGTTATCAGGCCATTTCTATAGTTCTGAATCTGCAGTTGTAAACCAAGCATCAGCCAATAAAAATGTGCAAATTAAGCGCAATATGTATAAAATGACGTTTTAAAAATAACTTTATTTCAATTCGTGTTTGAATCTCGGTTTAATTTTACTGTCTCCATAAAATATAACTTTTAATATTATAAATTTCAGCCAGCAGGAAGCCTTATAAGTTTCCGTGCATAAAATTCCCTGCAATGCAAATTAAATTTAGAGTCGAAATTGAAGTTTATTTATTACTAAATTATATTCAAGCGACGAATAACATTATTTGCTTTTAGAGAGAAAAGTTTTGTACCAAGTTTTGCCAAATGTCAAATTTTGTGAGAATTGAGGAAAAACTGGCGCGGCTGCTGCTATGCTGTACCACCTCTTCCGCTGTCAACTTTATTATGTAAGCTGAATGCATGTATAGACATGAAGTTAGCTCGTGGGACACCTGACTCACTTTTTGCATATTTCCATTCGGCAATAGCGTATAATCGAGGAAAAATAAGATGCACGAAAAGTTTCATTTAAAATTCTAAACAAGAATGATATGTAGATATGCCAGTTTTTAATAAAAGAAACGAAACTGTGTGTATTTAGGTAAAATAGCCAGAATACAAATTATGTTCCATTACCATCGGAAATTTATGGGAATTTTAAAATTACCGGGGACACATTTTATATTTTTAACAAATTGGGATTTCCTCCCTTATCTATGACAAAAGTCATTGAGGGTTATAAAAAAAATAAAAAATAAAAAAAAATAAAAAAAAAAAAAAATTAAAGAAAAAATTCAAAGAAAAATAAAAAAAAATAAACTGTTGCCCTCGAGGCACGAATAGCTCTCCATATTTAAGTGTAAAAGTAATAATTTAATAAATTTTTGTTTTGTTTTAGACCTCACCTATTTTTGTTTTGTTTTAGACCTCACCTATTTTTTTAAAGTGTCGGGTTTTGTTCCTTTTTCTTCTCTTTGGAGGCACTATTTATACGTACATATTTTATATTTCAGATCTTCTAGGCCAAGTTTTTGTACGCAAAATAATTGATTTTTTTTAGTTTTATTATAAAATTTATTTTGCCACCTTTTCTACTATTTACAAACGCCTATGTAAACAAAATTGTTATGCTGCATGTGGTAGGTTATCTTATATCAAAGCTATATATAAGTAGCCAATTTTTCTGTTATATTTGGAAACCTATTTTTTTTTCGTTTTTGACCCTTTTTCGAACGCTTGTGTGAACCAGTTTATTTATGTAACATTTGTTAGGTTATATTCTATCACAACTACGAAAAATTATTCCGTATTCCGAATAAGTTTAGGAAGTATATATGTTTTTATTTTGACCCCTTTTACACTATTTACAAACGCCTATGAAAACAAGTAATTTATAACACATTTTTTAGGTTATATTCTACCAAAGCTATAAATAACTAGTCAATATTTCTGCTATGTTTAAGAAATACGTTTTTTCTAACCTTTTTACCCAATTTTACACTTTTTTCGCATGTCAATGTGGTCTAATTGTTTAGGTTAAATATTTCAGGTTATATTTAATTAAACGCACAAAAAATTATTCAATATTTTGGATAAGTTTAAGAACTATGATTTTTTAAATTTTTGACACCTCTTTTAAACCCCTTGCCTACGCTTAATGTTAATCACCACCTATAAATATCCTGTAGTATTTTCGTACCAGATGTGGTTAAAATCCGTTAAAAAGTGGTTTTTGAGTTATCACGGATACAAATTTTTTCTGTACCCTTTTATAGAATTTTCACGGACGCCTATGGTACATTAATTTTTGTCGTGTATTTTGAAAACCAATTCAACTAGTTAATTATAAAAAAAAATTACATTTATTTTTTTTTTATTTTACCCCTTTTTCTACTATTTACGAACGCCTATGTAAATAAAAATTTTATGCTGCATTTTTTTGGTTATCTTATATCAAACCTATATATAATTAGCCAATTTTTCTTGTATATTTGGGAAACATTTTTTTTTTCGTTTTTGACCCTTTTTTAGACTATTTTCGAACCCCTGTGTGAACCAATTCTTTTATGTAACATTTTTTCGGTTATATCCTATCACAACTATGAAGAATTATTCAATATTTCGGATAAGTTTAAGAACTATGATTTTTTTTAATTTTTGAACCCTCTTTTAAACCCCTTGCGTACGCTCAATGTTAGTCACCACCTATAAATATGCTGTAGTATTTTCGTACCAAATGTGGTTAAAATCCGTTAAGTGGTTTTTGAGTTCTCACGGATACAAATTTTTTCTGACCCTTTTATAGAATTTTCACGGACGCCTATGGTACATTAATTTTTGTCGTGTATTTTGAACACCAATATAACTAGTTAATTATAAAAAATTTTACATTTTTTTTATATTTTACTCCTTTTTCTACTATTTACGAACGCCTATGTAAATAAAAATTTTATGCTGCATTTTTTAGGTTATCTTATATCAAAGCTATATAGAATTAGCCAATTTTTCTGGTATATTTGGAAAAAATTTTTTTTTCGTTTTTGACCCTTTTTTTTAGATTATTTTTGAACGCCTGTGTGAACCAATTCTTTTATGTAACATTTTTTAGGTTATATTCTATCACAACTATAAAAAATTATTCCACATTTCGAATAAGTTTAGGAAATATATATTTTTTATGTTTTGACCCCTTTTCCACTATTTACGAACGCCTATGAAAGTAAGTTATTTATGACACATTTTATAGGTTATATTCTAATAAAGCTATAAATAATTAGTTAATATTTCTGCTATGTTTAAGAAGTACCTACGTTTTTTTTTAATATTTTTTACCCCATTTTACACTATTTTTTATTTATTTATTTTAGGTTATATTCAATTAAATGCGTCAAAAATTATGCAATATTTCGGATAAGTTTAAGAACTATGATTTTTTTTAATTTTTGAACCCTCTTTTAAACCCCTTGCCTACGCTCAATGTTTCCCAAAATCTAATCAGCTCCTTGCCATGTCCAATAGTATTTTTTTACCAAATTTGGTTAAAATCTGTTAAGCGGTTTTTGCGTTTTCGTGCATACAGACAGACAGACAGACAGACAGACAGACAGACAGACAGACTGACAGACAGACAGACATACAGACATTTTTTTAAAACTACTTATTTATGTATAAAATGACCAAAAACAAGTATTTCCGGTGAAATTAAAAAAAATTTTTTTCATGAAACTAATAGTCTCCATATATACATATATTACATATATGATATGGAGAGCTAAAAATTTAAAAAAAAAATCCAAAAAAAAATTAAGAAAAGTATTGACAGAGCCCCTAACCTTTCGCATGCGAAGCAAACGCCCTACCAATGACGCCACAGAAACCTGATAACAAATAGGTATTGTATTTGAATTTTAATAATATAGGTTCCAACTACCTAACTGGTGAAATTTTAAATGGGACATATACCCTGTATAAAAATTTTATGAGCCCATTCTACCTAAAAATACTGTGAAACAAAAGAAATATATAAAAACTTCAAATTAAATTTTTTTTGAAACATTTTTTAACCACCCTGTGCAATAATTTCATAAATCAATGTTAAAAACTAAAAAAATCTGAAAATTTTCCTGTCTATTACGTTCTATCGTACCTAAAAATATTGAAAATAAACAGAACATTGTTGAGTTATCCCGTAGATCACCTCTAGGAGCTTATAGTTACTAGCTAAAGAAATCATGAATTCAAATCTAAAAAATCAAAAGATTATTCAAAATATTGCTTTTTTGTCCTTAAAAATATTAACAAATACATGTTTGACTCACCCGTATATAAATTTAAAGTGTACGCTAAAAAGATTTTCGATTGCAATCTGAAAAAAAAACTTAAATGTGCACAATCAATAACACATTCAAAAATGAACTGGATCACTTTGTGTATAACTACACCACCTAAAAAAAACACCCCTGTATATACTGAAACTCATAAAAAAAAAATGTTCACTTTAGACAAAATTATTAAGAGGATCGAAAAGTGTCTAATTTGAAAAACAGTCTGGCAGCAGTTCGAGAAAAAGTTGATATCTTCCTCTGCGTCGCACACAAAATGAACTTTTGTAGATGTAATTAAATTAATTAATAAAATAGTGATGCCCCATTATATCCCCTTGAAAAGCAAAGCAAAAAACAAATTTTCCATATAGACAACCAACGTTTCGTCCATTCAAAATAAAATTCTTCAAGACCTGAAGTTGTCGTTGTTCTATCATGACCAAGGTAGACAACAGCCTTCTTTCGACAGTCTTGCACTTTAAGTCTCACTGCATTTAAAAGGAACTTGAAATTTGCTTTATTCATATACTTTTGTACAAATATGGATACATTAAACAAATTAAATTACTAGATGATTAATCGGGACAAAATATTCGATCATTTTGGCAGCCCTGACCTCACCGATCTTAAACGTGATGCGACTATACGGTAATACGTAATAACTTAAAGTGTGTGGATATTTTATTACCATCCATGTGAGTTTCTCTCTCCACAGTTCTCTTGTAGTATTCATGTACATATGTTTTGAGGAGAGAGCTAAATACATAAACAAATTCTGCAGTCCGAATAAGGGTCTTTCAGTCATGTCAACCCTTATCAGAATTGAATACGGGAAATACAACAACACAGAAAATACAAATCAAAAAAATGGAAGAAAAAATATACATGCTAATGGAAAACGCATATATATCCAAACTGTCTAACAAACACAACAGTGTTTTGTAAATTTAGAAAAGGCTCTATGCTTTATTAAAATTTCATTGTTTGTTTTGCGAAGTTTTATTATAATTTTTGGATATCGTTATTGGGGTTTAGGTTCGTACTAACAACAAAAGTGAAATAAAGTTTTTTTATTTCATGTCATACTTCTCTTTTTTTCCTCGGCGTTTCGGCAAACGTATTTTTGTCTCCTTCAGGATTTACAAACATATAAAAAAGTTTTATAATAATAATAATTTATTTACAAACAAGAAAAGAAAATTTCCATGAAAAACAAATAGGTACATATTATAATATTGCGAACGAACACCTTGGAAATAAATGGAAAACCATGAAACCAGAATGGTGAGTGTATGATAATGTGTTTTTATTTGTATCTAGTATTGACTTAATGTTTTGACTTCACTAATAAATCTTCAGGATCAAAGAATAGACTTTTTCTCATTCACCAATGTTTTGTTTATGTGTAACTCAATTTAAATCATTTAAAAAAATTAAATTTTTGAGAAACCATTAGTCTCATGCAACCCACCTGGTCATTTTAAGCGTTTTTTTTAAAAGCCTGTCTGTCATTCTGTGAATCGTATACGATTACTAAAAAAACGGCTTGACCGATTTTAACCAAATTTGGTATCCAATATTATGGCGAGAAACTGTCTTCTAGAGACTCATAGGGTGTATGAAGGCTGCAAAAAGAGGGTCAAATCCTGTACTCTTGTTTAACAGACTGATGATGGAGTAAGCAAGCTCCGAAACATGTCCCTTGTGGATTAAAAATAAAAGAGACAATACAATACAAAAAATACATAAATTTCCAAATCAGTATACTTGCAAAATCAAATGACCAAACTGAATACTTTCCAAAAACCAATAATTTAAAAACGAAATAAAAATAAGAAATAACAAACCCATAACACAAAGACAAACCAGCATCTGCGAACAATGTGATCTGCCACAAAAATAATAATTACGAATTAAGAATTTTGTTGATGTTAGAAGTAGAAATAAATATCCATTCTTGGCTAATGTTTTAGTTATTTAAAGATATAACATGCCGATATACGGGGCAAACCAAAAAGAATCGGGAATCTCTTCAATTGTTCAATTGTCAAAAGAGGTCTTCGGAAAATATGCGTCATCAGAATAGATAAAGTCTTTTTCATTTTTCTCAAATATTTTGCAAAATAATTGAATTCCATTTCAAATGACATACGAGTATTCCTAACAACAGCAAAACTGTTTAGTTCCAATAAAAAACAAAAAACCATCACATGCAAAATCTTTGCGACATTTCGAAAGGTTAAATAATGTTCATTTCTGGCTCATACAAAATTCATTTTGATAACAACAACAAAAAATGTCTTCATACGCTAAAGTGCCCCATATCTATACGAGATTTCCTGAATTGCAGCCATAAAAAATAAATAAAATTGCATTGCGTTCCACATGTGATGCCAGTAGAAAAAGAAATACCTACACTTTAACCCCCATTATACTATATTCGGCTGTTTCTGTGGTGTCTATATTTTAATATTTTCACTCTATCTCTGTGACCCTCGTGCTCTCACCCCATATTTCATCTAACGTCGACCATCTGGTGGTTTTTATATGTCACGACTTACGCATTTTGAGTCTGTATCGCCTTTCTTCTTATTGTGACGTTCTGCGAGAAGCACATGAATTTATTATGGATCTTAAATTCCTTGAGAAATGTTTTAAAATTTGAAAGCATTAACACAGCTTTTTATTATTTTATTATAACACACAATAAAAAGGTTAGTATAGAACTTCACACCATTTCATTAATTTCTCTCTTCCGAATACCATAACCATACCAATTATATATACTCCGCCTATAGGACATCTCTCTCAATGGCATAAATGGCCTCAAAAGTTTTCTGTGATGACGCCTCTGATCTGTCTTGTGAAATCAATAAGATAATTGTTAAAATTCCTGAGGAGACAAAACAATAAGGAAAGTCTGACGATACTCCTAAAAAGCACAGCAATAACGACCGTAAAAAATAATTGTTTATTCTTAAAAACATATGAATCGTATTATCGAAAAATCTTTAACTTTCAATAGTTAAAGAATTCTCTTTTGCGAAAGCTGGCTCAAATATAAACATCGACATCATCCATTTTTCATTGATATTATTGAATTCCAACATCCCTCTAGGATTTGCGTAAATGCATTCAAGGATAAAGTGTTGAGATCAGTCACATATTTCCAGAAAATCAATTTTTTTGCTTATATTTAAATATGAGGTTTGAATATACAGCGTGGCTCCATATACTGACTGGAATAATTATATTTTGTCATGATTGTGGAGCGCCAATATCTGCTCTTAAAGAGTAGAAATTGAGGATATTATTTTGAGAGAGGTTGAACAAAACCCTGAACAACGATAATGTATAGCAAATACTCCCGAAAGTTTCAGAAAATGCATATAATCTTTCCAAATTGTAAGGATAGTAGAACTGCTGCTCTCTACTATCCTTACAATTTGCAAAGATTAGTTGCCTTTTCTGAAACTTTCCAGCGATTACGAGTTTAGTTCATACATTCTTTCCTAAAAAAAGTAGTACAAATAACTTAATAAATTTAAAATTAATTATTCATGACTTATTACTCTTCTGCCTAGTAAAAAAATTTTTATTTCGGAAACGGTACATCCAAGTACGGAAGCGCTGAATACACACACAAACGTTTGGGAAAGAAAGTAATAATATAATAATAACCCTTGATATATTTACATATATGACCATTTATTTTGTTTGAAACGACCCCCGTATTCCCCGATTTTTGGATTCTTTCATTTTTTTCCCAATAGTCCTCTTCCTGAGAAATAATTTGAGCCTAGTTAAAATGCCTGACACCTTCTGGGTTACCAGCTATAACCCTTGATATATTAACATACACTGCCTGATATTTTGTTTGAAATAACCCCCGTATTCCCAGTTTTTTGGATTCTTTAATTTTTTTCCTAATAGTCCTCTTCCTAAGAAATAATTTGAGCCTAGCTAGAATGCCTGACACCTTCTGGGTTACCAGATATAACCCTTGATATATTAACATACATGACCTGATATTTTGTTTGAAACGACCCCCGTATTTTTGGATTGTTTCATATTTGTTGCTGCTGTCTGTCCTTTAATTATCCTTTAATTAATCTCAACCTTCTGCGACAGCTGCAGTACCTATATAAACAACCATAACTATGAAAAATAGAACAACAGTTTTCCGCAGACTTATATCCTTTGTAAAAACCTAATATCATAGTAAGGAATGGTTCTTCCACAAACAATATGTGTCTGCTGCTTAAAATTTTTCTTATATAGGATTTTATAATACCGCAGGTGATACTTTGTAATCTCGCACGTGTAATATTTTCCAGTTATTGTTTGACCTGAGTGTACTATAATATTCCACATGTGTTGCGGGACGGATCGCAATATCAACTAAATTATTTGAGCAAGTTTTTTCCTATTTATTTGTCATAAAAAGAGTCCTTGCCAAGATATATTCAAGTTTCTCCTAAATTTAGGTCTTGTTGCAGAGCCGTCCTTAGCAAGGCGGCAAGACAATATTTCCTCGGTTTAGGGGGATTGTTGCCCATGAAAAACATGGGTTTACAAGTGGCATAAGCTTTTTAAACATGGTAGAGCCTCGCTCTAAAACGACCCTCGGTTGGGTCGGTTGTAAAACTTTGATTAAAAAAGTTCAAAGAACAGCCCAAATAATAATTTTTCTTGTTTTTCTTACCACTAAAATGTAACTGAGTCGGAGCTAATCTTTTTACATCAGTTCAGTTGAGATGAGGGAAGAAAAGAAATTGCTTTTAACGTTCGGGCATTCCCAGTATCCTTTTGGTTAACAGTGTTTAGCCTCAGGGAGTAATACATTTTCTTTTCCCGTCGTACAGCAGCGGTGAACATGTTCCTCAAGACCCTATAGCCCTGTCTATCTGCCTCAAGTCTTGTTCTCTTATACGTAGTTAATGCTTTGTCCCTATCTTTTTTCAAAGCCCATAGACGTTAACCAGGGCCCGTAGGGCTTAGTAATTCTAAAGGTTCTATAGGGCGCATACAATAAATATTGCGCCAAGGTATAGATTTCAAGTCAGAGAAAAAATTTCTGTATACTAAGTTCCGAAAATCCCTCACTTATAAGTATAAATCTATCTATTTTGAATACATTTCAACAATAAATAAACAAATAATAAATATACACTGGACAAAAAAAATCATATTAGGTACTATATGTATGCCTTATTTAGCTAATAACATAAATGTCCGTTATCTACATATTAAGCTAATATTTTAATTTTCAGCTATTTAAAATCTAATAACGTGTACTTGCTTTATGCTATAAAAACCCCTCAATGGTCATTTTTGAAACCACTTTATGTTTTTTATGATTATTGTTTTATAAAGCAATTCGCATACTGAAGCTTGGTCGTATATAGGAGTTTATGTATATGAATTGAGCTTTTGCATTGCCTGCGGGGTTTATTTTATATATTATGGGTATATTTGAGTGTAATAATCTAAGTACCACATATTAGGTAATAAACATGAATTATTTCGTAAAATGGTATAATTTTGAAAAGATTTCTAAAATTTATTTATTAGATTTTCGTTTAATTTTTTTTTTAAACATTAGCCTCTGATTTCTGTTTTGCGCTGTGACGATTATGAAAAAAGTTAACTTTTCCTTCCGATAAATATTCGCGATTGACACGACAAAAATAATGTTTAACATAAACAGACTACGTTTTAAATGATCAATTTTTAGTAAGTAAATTCATGTGTAGGTTTCTAATTTTTCAGTTTCTTTGCAAAATGTTATTTGGAAATGCTTATTTCAATGTGGACCATACAAAGATAAAAATGTATAAACTTAAAAGGGAGAGAGAGTATAGCTAATTTAAGATGATTCGTTTTTTTTTGTATGAAAGTTGATCTAATTTTTTTTATTTCTGAAGAGCCAAATATTTATTTTGTTCAGTAAATAAATAACCATTTGGTAAATCAAATATATCGTATATAAAAGTGATTTTTAGTTACTAAATTATAGTTACAGAAGGATATACGTGTTGAAAGATTCTTCCTATCACTATTCGTAAAAAAGACAAGGTTTCTGTTTCGTCTCCATGGGACTCCCCTGTATAATGTAGAGTATAATCTGTCAGCCCGCTTGCGTGTGTTTTTGCTGTGATAGCCTGGTGACAAGTGAGAGATAGGACCACATTTTATTGTCCTGTTCAACGATGATGAATTTTACTATAAATATATATTTTGCTAGAATTTTAGAAACAAAAAACAAATGGAACAAACATGCATTCAATTTCTCTTCTATGTTCAAAATATATTTTATCATAAAAAAACGTTAAAATTAATATTTAGTTCTCATACGTTTTAATAATTATATATTTCAATAATGAAAGAAAGAAACGTCTGCTCCACATAATATTGTGTGGAGCTTTAGATGCCTCTGTGACATTTGGTACGCCTTCAAACATAAATTAGTTTTGGAGCAAATTTGGTGTTTAGAAATATTTATCACTTGAAGAAGTAGTCCATTCTCTCAGCATGCAAAAGTGTATAGATCTTCATGGGGAATATTTTGAAAAACAATAAAGTGATTTTCGATGATTAATATTTGTTTTTGTTCTTTAATTCCGAAATATAAAAGGCAACCCTCGTAGATGTTAAAACTGAAACACTTACCAAAAAAACAGTGTCATAACCATGTCGGAACACTGATGATGATGAAAGCTGCTGCTTTCGAAACATGTTTTCCTTAGAATGATTTTTGAATGAATAAATTTGTGGCGGTGGGGTTCATGTATCGCGATTTAACAATATTAGCAATGGTGGTCTTTTGGTGTGGTGTAAGACTTCTGCGGGTACTGATGTAATCAAGACAATAGCTGACAAAAAATTTTCCAATGATTATGAGATCAGGGAGGTCAGACCCTCATATATCCTCGACTTAGAATTGTTGGTTTGAGCGGACAGTATGCCTCGGAGGACATAGTTGAGAAGTTCAAACACTAGAACTCCGTTTTTAAGAGCGATTTTGTTGTAAAGGTCATTAAGGTGTGGGCAATGATGATCCAACCATTGGGTTTCCTCATGATATTCTACTAAACCGTTTTAATCTAGTATCATTAAATAAATACTCGTAGAGAATATTCAGCTCTAGTATTACTTTTTAAATTTATTGACTGTCCAGAATTTTTAAGACAGATTGCTTTTTGTGTCCTAAATCTACATACACATAATAACTGAATTTTTTAATACAAATTTATCTTGTATCAAGGATACACTTCTTAGAAAATAAATTTACTATTAGATGTTAAGAAAACATTCTAATCTTTCCTGTCCTTTAATTGGATTATTTATCTGTCTGGACAGTGTATCTTAAATAAATAAAGAAACTGCTCCAGATAGTCCTCCCAAAAACAAAATTAATTAGGTATTTTCGTTATTTCATTAGACACAAACCGACATATCCAAAAGTGGATAAGGAGGCAAAAACCTGCATTTCCTCTAAAATTTTCTAATGCTACCCCCCACAGAGCTGTCAGTTGCCAGATTGCAACACCAGGGTTGCCAAATCCCGAAATATAAAAGGCAACCCTCGTATACCTATAAATATGACCTTTATTGAAACATTTTCTTGTACTAAATTCCTGTAACACCCTGTATAGTATATAAATACATTAATTTGCAAACTGAAAATAATCCTTGTAGCTAATAATTTATTATTTTTCTGGCGCACATCTGGTACAATTCAAAATTAAATGCAAAAACAGCATTATATATCCCATCAATATTTCAGACACAACATTTTGTAGGTACACCGTACCAAATGTCACACACTATCATTAGAGTTCAGCTGGGAAAACTCTAAATGGTGTGTGTCCTGCAACATTTAACCGCAAATTGCCCAGTTCATCCGCTCCATAATGAAGAGATCTAAAATGGTTATTATACGTTGCTGCTGGCCACTGGGAGGTAATCAAGGCAGCTATGCCTCTCTATACCCCTAATATCTCGTATATGTATGTCGTGTATACTGATTTGGAGTACACAGAATTGCATTTGCAATTTGTACACTGTACAACAATTTGCATTGAAGATAGAACATGGTTTGCTAGCGGATTCATGTTTCCTTCCAGTATTGATCCTCCTTAATTATAGATTAAGATTTATCGATCAATTTAAGCTTTATTAGAAAACCTACGGTTGTCATTAGAGGGGGTTAACCCATTAAAGCCCATTGGCACATAAATGTGCCAGCGTTATTTTCTTTTATTTTTTCAAAACTCCCCAAACTGAGCTGTTCTAGATACATACTGAACTGTTCCTTGCGTAGTTATTTACAGGTCATAATTTTTTTTAAATTTTACAGTGCTTGATTTTTGAGAAATTAGTGAAAACCTCTGAAGCATCTTACTACACCTGTCTGCACTGATGTAAATATACATTTTTTTTCTACTTTTAATTACTTTACTAGTTGTTACATTTTTCATTTTGTTATTGATAAATATTCATTGTAACGATATTCAACAAAACCATAAGTTTTTTTATAACATAAATTTTATTATGAAGGAAAGAAAACCATGGGCACATAAACGTGCCAGTGGGCAGACATGATGTCTATTTCAAAGATATGCATGCGCAGTTGGCCTTGTTCTATTTTTAGTATTTGAACTGTAAAACACGCACCAGTAGGTATTTATTACGTTCAGTACGCAATTTAGAAATTATTACTGGTACTTTACGGAAAAATAGAGTTTCAAAAGAATCATATGTCTGAGTATAATTTGTTGCTAAAACAAGCCGAGGAACAATGGAACTCAAAACCGATGGAAAGTTAGTACTTGTGCGGGGGAATGATAATTCCATTGTAACTGCTGTAATCATATGCTTCCTTTGAAAAATGTAGAGATATTCTATAACTAAAAAAAGTAAAATTCATATTCAAATGCCGCTTATAACAAAAATATGGGAGGCGTCGATTTTGAATGATCAGGTCTGTCTAGCTATGGAATTTCAATAAGGACTAAACAGTAGTGGTGGTCTTTCTTCAGTTGTTCAATTGATCAAACTAATCTACAAGTTTGGCTATTATGGAGAAGGTGTGAAAACAATAATATGCCGCTACTCGAATTCAGACGGCAACTTATTGCTTTATATTTATGGGCACCCTTCAATGAAACCAGGGCCATCATCAAGCGCATTATCACCAATTGTCAATTAGTTACGTTTGAATGAACAAAATCACTTGATAGTCCAAAGTAGTGAAACATAGACAAAATGTAAAACATGTTCTAACCGCACCAGTTTTGAGTGTAATACCTGCAAAGTAGCCCTGCACCCAAAAACATACTTTAGAAATTTCCATAGAACATACCTTTTTATTTTATTTATCAATAACTGATGACATTATTCAAAAAATATTTAGTTTTAAATATTTATGTAATGGTTCTCTTATGTTACTGTATGTGCCTGGTGGCACATTTATGTGCCACTATTTTTTTGGTACTTTTATTATAAATAAATTTTAAATTTTGCGTATACAATGTTATTTCACATATATAAACAGCAACTAACGTGTTTTTGTTCTAATTAAGACAGACAATAATTACGGGCACTAATGGTTTAAGAAAACTCAGTATATAGGTACAGGGTGTTTCTTAAGTATTCTAAAATATTGAAGGAGACAATTCTTAGGTAAAGAATTAATATGAACCTCTTTTGAGCAACTAGGTGTAACAGTTTTAAATTACAACCCCCATTTTTGTGTTGCTGCTGTCGTCCTGAGAACACTGATGTCTTCCAAGAAATCAGGAAAACCAACCGCCGAAGACGGATCACTCTTCACCACGACAATGCGAGCTCTCACACATCGGCTCAAACAACTGCATTTTGGAGCACCCAAAACATCGATTTGTTGAGTCATCCGCCGTATAGTCCTGACTTGGCACCGAATGACTTCTTTTTATTCCCGTACGTAAGAAACAAATTGAAAATTGAGAGGTCAACGTTTTGCGACATCTGAAGAAGCGGTTGCTGCATTCAGAATGCATGTTCTGCAGATACCTCAATATTAGAGTGGCAAAAGTGCTTTGACAATTGATTCAAACGCATGCAATAGTGCATAGATCTTCCTGGGGAATATTTTGAAAAACAATAAAGTGATTTTCGATGATTAATATTTGTTTTTGTTCTCTAGTCCCGAAATATAAAAGGCTACCCTCGTACAAAGTTGTTTTCTAAAGCATCCCATCTTAACGTGTTTTCCATAAATGTAAAATAAAGTGTTAAAGATGGAAAAGTTTTGGACATCATGAAAATTGAGCATTTCTGGACCCATGATTTTCTATGTGTTTGAAATATTCAAATAAATATTTATTCAGGGTGATTTTGTTATATACGAGAGCTGTTCTATATAGTGTATTCCAAAAACACGCGGCAATATTTAAGGGAGTCATGTCTCAGGTCAATATATGAAAAAAGTTCCCATACACATACGTCCTGGAATGCAAGATAGAAGCTGTTAAAGTTTTTTTGCAAATAACGGTTTTTTAACCAAGTCTACAATTTCCAAAAATCCAGGAAGTGATATACCTCTCCGGTAAGTCTTCTTGGTAGAAATGCGGGTCCAATTAAGAATTCACCCAAATTCCAATCTAAACGTTCAACGAGAACTGATTTTGAACATGATCTTCAACTATCGCATGCGGATTCTCATCACACCACAAATGGTTATTATGAAAATTCCTTATCGCTTTTCTTGAAAAACTCGCTTCAGCAGTAAACAAAATCAACATCAGTAGTTGAAGAATTTCAACAGTTTTGTCCAAAAGCCATTGACAGAATGCCATACGTGAACGAAAATCAGCAGGACTAAATGCTTAATCGCGTTGCATGTGGTATGGATATAACAAATGGTCCTTAAGAGCCTGGCTTCTAATGCATTGCCATCAGCATGCTAAGGGACTTCAATAAATTGGACATAATATTCAAAATGGCGCCAGTCAATTATCTTTTTCTACCTAAGAATACATGTAGAATCAAAAAAACGTAATAAAATTAAGGAGAAATAATAGATTTAGCTTTTTCTTGCTAAACTAGTTTTCGTAACGATAAGTTTTCCTTTAAAAGGTCTTGTTCAAAAAAGACATTTAACTGAATAGAAAAATAATAGACAAAAGATGGCTTTTCCATAAATTGAAGAATCTAGCAGGAAATAAAAAAAATTAAAAACAAATGTTATTTATTAAGTATGCTTTTCAACCACATTATTAATAAAAGATTTGTTTCTCTCTGCGACAATAAAAAATCAGAATACAAAACGACTAAAAGATATAAAATATATTTACCTAAGCAGGTGTATATTTTCTTTCAGCATAATACAAAAGACGTAGAGCAGAGGGTACGAATTAATAGCCTAGAGGGTTAAAAACTCAATTATTTTTACGTTTCCGCAAGATTGGACACGAATTATGACGCCGCGACGCTTAAAGAGAGGGATGCTGACAGTGTTGCCAATAATGTTTATTTCGTCAGAAAAATGTTTAAACTTATCTATGTGACCAATTATTGACCAGTGATAAATAAATAAAAGTCAATGATTCCTTTCACCATAACCTTATCATTGATCAAATTATTTTTGCCTTCTGATGTTGAGAATGACTTCTCTGCTTTTACTCATTGTAAAATATTTTTGATAAATCCATCCGCTAACAACACGTTATATCCCGTACTTAAAAAAACGTTTAAATTTACTAATAACGTTTTATGAAAATCGTGTTTTTATTACGTAGAATCTACTCAAACATGTCGCGGTATTGAACGTTACATACAACGTGTAAAGAAAAACGTTTTATATTGGTGAATAAATAACAACTTTCTGTGGTGTTCAAAACACGTCAAATACACTTAGAAAATAAACGATACAGACACGAATTTTATTGTTAGATATTTATTTTTAAACAACGTTTCTAAAGAACATTGGATAAACGTGTACTTGTACTTGTACATTTATTCACGTAATATTGACGTATATTGTCAGGATTTTTTAAAGTTTGTTTAGTGCAGCATGTAAAAGTTTGAATAAATCGATAAAAAAATCACTTACGCTGTCGAAATTGGAAAGTTGAGTACACTAGTAAAAGGTTGGTTCCAACACGTTCTATTGGTTTCGAGAAACGTAAAAAACCCGTATTGATAAACGTCAAACATACGATCCGCTTAGTACGTTATTTTAACATAAAGTTGTTATATTTTCGTTAGGAAAATACGACAATAAGATCTTTTTTATTTCTATTACTTAAGATTAATTTATTATGCGTTGGTTTTAACGTATAAAAAACGTTACTTTTATTAGACCTATTAAAACGTTAAAAAAAACGTGTGAATAGCTGGATATGGTTAGACAGTATGTTAGAAAGTATGTTAAAAAAACGTGTTGTAATGTAATAAATTTAACATTCAAAATAACGTCATATTAACCTCAAAGTTTTCTTAAGTTAAATTTTGGTTAGAAATGTTCGTATTAAAAACGTTGAATTAAAACGGTGTTCTGTTGTACCAAAATAACGCGGTTATTTTTTAAACTTACACGTTTAATCAACCAATCACACGTTGATTTTACGTTTAAAAAACGTATGTGTGTTTACTGGGCTTAGTTTTTAACGCTTTTATAATATAATATTATGAAATGTCTGCTAATACCAGGTGAATTTGGCAACAATGTAAATTGCTAGAAGGATAAGTCGAAAAGAAAACAAAACGTGAAAAATTACACCAGTTTTACGGCTGACTGCCGTGCAAATAACGATTGGAAGACATACAATTTTTAGCTTTCAGGGGGTGGAATTGTTATGTTTACGCTATTTTGGGGAATTTATGACATAGCAAACATTTTTGATGCCCCATATACGAGGGTCAATCAGTAATTAGGGGGACCAGTTGTAGCTTGAAAACTGTTTAATACAATCAGTAAAATGGTTGTTGATTTTTTCCAGAAAATTGATTCAAATGGAGCCTTGTGAGTCCTAAAACTTTATCCGTTGATAGCTGGGATTTGCATTTTTTGTGTCCTTCTCGTTGAGGGTGTTTTTATTTTTTTAATTTTCACGTTTCTTTCTGGATGCCCGTAAGTTGTTTTGGCACTAAAATTCCTTGTGCAAGTTGCAAGCTTTGACCGGTTTGCAGTCTGAAAATTGGTAAGACAGCAGGGCCGTGTCAAATCAAGGCATACCATAATTTAATTAGCAAATTTGGAATCCAAATTGCAGAACTTGTTTAGGAAAATAGAGGCGTCTGGCTTCTATGGTTATCTAAAGCACCTACATGCTCTATAATTTAATAGAGTCTTTATTCCTAAACCAATACTACCTAGTAGCTTCAATCAAAATCAATTACTTTCGATCATGTTTATTTTTTGTTCGTATTCTTCCTCGACAGAAATACCACTGTACTGAAAATAAAGTCCATTATTTCATCACATTTATATGTCACCAGTGTCACTCTCATTGTGTACCGAGTGGTGATATATTACACACAACACGATAAAGTCATAATACAAGATATAGATATATCAACAACAACAACAACAACGATACGTAACAAGAGAAAAGCCTACGGCCATTGGGATTAGGCCGCCTATACGAATAACGGTTTCAATTTTCAATAAGCTTTGATGCATTGTGTGCTGTGGACATGCTATGAAAAGAAAAACATATTAATGTATAAGAACAGTACGTCCAAAAAGTTCTTCATGTTGTTACAATATTATATTATACAGGGTGTTTGGAAGGTCGACAGAAAGTCTTGGGGAGGTGATAGGGCAGACCATGTACTAAATATTGTCTTACGTCTAAACGGAAATGATCTGGTCATCCGTCGTTTTGGAAAACAATTTGCATATCATCTGGAAATTGTACTCCTTCAAATAATTCTGGAAGAACAACTATTTCATATAGCCTGTTGTTCTTTTGTGATACCAGGAAAAAAACGCATATTTTCATACTAAAAAAAGTCGAAACCCGTAAGACATTGTACTAAGGTATGTTTGGCTTAAAATATTCTAAATAGTCTGCCCTATCACCTCCTCAAGACTTTCTATCGACCTCCAAACACCCTGTATAATAGGGTGTCCCAAAAAAAATTCCCCACCCTTTGGGAGTGGAATTTACGACCCAAAATAAGACGAAAATCACTTATGTCAAAATTTCGAAAAATGTCTTCTTATAAAATTATTTGAATATTGAAATTAGACAAATCTTTCACTTGGAATTAATAATTTAAATCTAGTCATCCTTGATAAAAACAGATTCATGGAAAGAGAAAATCTGCATCCTTACCATCTAAAGCCGATTCAAGAATTGCATCCTGTGGATAGCGAGTTGCGCTTACGGTTTTGTAGATTTTTTTGAATTGCCGGGACGCAAATGAAGACATTTTTAAACAAGTACTGTGGAGCGATGAAGTCCATTTAACCTCAAAGGGTGGGGAATGTTTTTTTTTTAGATTTTATTTAAAATTATGACCCATGCAAGAGACTCATTACAACGAAATCTGGACACCCTGTACATATAGTTAGATAAAAATTCTCGTAGACTATTGCAAATTAAAACTTGTATAATTCATCAAACAAACCCATGTCAGCATTCATTCAGCACTGGTCTGTACGCGAAAGTATTGAACATACTTGAATCACCCCCGTTTACGTCGCCGCTCGCTTGTATAGAAATAGATAAATTGGAAAACAGAGAGCCTGTGACATCTAGATAGCAAAGAATATAAAGAGCTGGACGAAGAATTTCTGCTTGAATGAAATTCTTGTGCTATATTTTAAAACATATCTGTGCTCCATACATATTATATTTATGTGCGGTCTATACAATAGGGAACAAAGCTAAAATTATTGCTTCTAATAAATTTGTACGTTTTCAGGATGAGTGGACGATGAGTCGTCGTCTTATTTTCGATTTCGAAAGGAATTTCTTATTTATAATGCGATTACTTTGATTAATATGTGTGATAGTTCACATGAGTATTGAAATAAATTATTTTTTTGTTTAAGTAAAACCTCTTCGAGGACAATTACTTATGTTTTGAGCCTTGGCAACGCTTATGGTTGTTAGATGTCAGCTTTTTGTCAATACGTAAAAATTGAGTTTAATATATAGCCGTCATTGTCTCTAATGAAGTTCGTGAAGGTCGGGTAAAATCAGTTGTCCTGCGCGAAAACATTAATAAGTGCTAATGAACAGTAACTGAAAGTGAAAACATCATTCACGCACTGGATGTCAGGACTCTTTTTGACGTTTGTATGATCATCAGCTTTTCCCGCAAATTTAGCTTCTCTCCTTTTCCACCTAGGGTCACGTCACTCAATACTTCATAAGAAATAAAAATTGTAAACAAAACCTCAAACATAACAAACACAAAACATTTCTGGTTTGGTTTAATCGAGGGTTGCCTTTTATATTTCGGGATTTGGCAACCCTGGTTCATCCATAACAGATATTACATTTTTGTCTCCACTCGCTTCTGCAAGTACATTATTTTTATCATCTTGAACTTCATGATTTTTAGTTTCGTCATTTAACTCATCTGAGATATCTTCCGTTTTGGAAGTAGAATCATTTAAATTATCAAATGATTTATCTTCAGTAATAGAATTTCTTTTTTTGTCTTTAACATCAAACAAAAATGTTTCTGGATCATGACCTTCACCCGCAATGGCCTCCTTTAGGCGATCAACTAGAACTTGTTTAACACCATTTTTGTCCAATCCCCTTTTTTCCAATTCTGAGCGCAAATCCACTACACGAAGATCTAGTAGTTTCTTACTGTCATTATCAGACATGTTCCCAAATGTGACCTATCAAGAGATTGGGACAACCTTACGCATTAGTCGGACCAGCATACATTCAATATTGCATAAACATTTGTCAGTCAAAAAAATTTATTCGCGTTGGATCCCACACAATTTGTCAAACGATCGAAAAAAGGCTCGTGTCGATTGGTCGAAAGAAATGCTCAAAAAATACGATCGCGGTGCTTCGAAACACGACTATGACATCGTGACAGGTGATTAATCGTGGATTTACCCGTATGAGCCCGAAAGTAAACAGCAGTCGACTGTATGGGTGTTTCAAGATGAGCCAAATCCAACAAAAGTTGTTCGCGCACGAAGCACTTCCAAGCAAATGGTCGCCTGTTTTTTCGGAAAAACTGGACACGTCGCAACCGTACCGGTAGAACAACGCAGAACAGTCAATTCTGAGTGGTACACAACCATTTGTTTGTCAGTTGTCTTCTAAGAAATCAGGAAAACCAACGGCCGAAGACTGATCACTCTTCACCACGACAATGCGAGCTCTCACACATCGGCTCAAACAACTGCATTTTTGAGCACCCAAAACATCGATTTGATGAGGGATCCGCCGTATAGTTCTGACTTGGCACCGAATGTCTTCTTTTTATTCCCGTACGTAAAAAACAAACTGTGAGGTCAACATTTTTCGACACCTGAAGAAGCGGTTGCTACATTCAGAATGCATGTTTTGGAGATACCTCAATCAGAGTGGCAAAAGTGCTTCGACAATTGGTTCAAACGCATGCAAAAGTGTATAGATCTTCATGGAGAATATTTTGAAAAACAATAAAGTTATTGATTAATATTTGTTTTTGTTCTCTAATCCCGAGATATAAAAGGCACCTACTCAGATTTTTACGTTACCAAAGAAGCACTTGACGGTTCAGGTTGCAGTTCATCACAAAGCAAATTCTGTTTGCTGCGGTGTGAGAGCAAGTTTCTTCCTTCAATTGCCCTATCAGTTACATATGATGATAGAAATATATCATCGGGGAAATTATCACTAATAAAAGGGTCAATTCCTGTGGCTCGAAATTCACTGCACATTTGTTTTGGTGTAAATGACTGTACAAGCCTGCCAACATGAAGTTTCCAGGGAAAACCATAGCAATATTTGTATATAGTTATGGTTTTCCCTGGATTATGTACCATCCATCAATCACTAGCAACATTGTAGATCCGTGGAAGAATCAGAAGAATTGTTCCATTTTCTTTAGCACAATTTAAATGGGTCTCATGGTTATCAAGTATAATACATTTTGGATGTCCTTTTGAAGGTCTTTCGTCCTGTGCAAAATGCTGCAAAACATGCAAAAATAAATAAGCAGCAGACGTGACTTGACCTACATCTCGCTGACCCATTGTGGCTATTCCATTTGGCGGCTTATGTACTGTTGTAGTAGCACCGGTGTCATCTAACTCATAAATATCCTCGCTTTATAAATTAAATTACATGTTGTAACAATTTAGGGCTATGAGAAGGATTATGATGTATGGTTTTATCGGGATCAAATAATGATCTTCAATAGGTAAAATTCAAACGAAACAGACTTCATAATATCAAAATTGGAGACAAATTTATATTTTCTTTATAAAGTTTAATATTGTCTTATAGATACGCTGACGCATATAACTGACCTTGATGATTGCTGATTTCTCCAAGGAAATAAGTGGTGCCTCCCCCATGAGAAAGCCGTAAACTTAACTTTCTCATCTATATATTATATATATACAGCACAGTCCCAAGATGTCCAATTATGGCGTCACTTAAACACATTAAACTTTAACAACCACCTGACAACTTTCTTATTGACCCCAATAAAGGTGGGAGTAGGTAATTCATTACAAGAGGGCTTTATCGCCTAAACAATAGGAGGCGTGTACAAGGAAAAGACGAACCTTACCATTATTAATTCCACACTAAATTAAGTTCAATTATGAAGTATTAAAATATCGATATATGTGTGTCTGAGAATTCCAGAAATAACTTGGAAAGCTCATTATAACACCCACGAAGCATCAAGTTTGGGCAAAGATTAATTTGTGTTGGGGCAACTGAGAGTCATTCACAAAAAATCTCTTAAGGTCGAAATGAAATGAAGATAAACGTCCTGAACGACTCCACAGCAATGTACAAGAAGGAGTTGCCGAAGACCAATGTCAGCAAACCAGTTTCAGAAGTTCAGGCAAAATCAATAAAGGTCCATTGATCCGCCTGAGTTTACTTTATTTAAATCGTATATTCTTGAATATTTTGATCTTTTTAAATAAAGTTTTGTAAGAATTTTAAAGTCAATTCTTGTGTGTCGATATTAACTTTAAAATCATGTTGAAAGTTATAAAAGGTATCTCAAAAGAAAGTTTAGATCTAAACCAATCATAATTTAAATGACCCAGGTTCGCCCTTTGAGCAGACCGGTTCAACACTGAATAAAGCGAAATTTGAGCTACGAGCTTTACGAAGAACGAACAAAAGCACGAACAGCCTGTATGCTTTAGGCTGTTCGTGATGATACTTATGGTCATGTCAGGGGCAGAATATATATGGAGGACAATAGAATTCGGTCTGACATTGAAAGTCACAGCATTTTGAGAATGTACTCTGATGTAATCCACTAACAATAAACTATGATCTGCTTTACAAAACAGCAGAGATCAATGCATCCTGCATATGGGGGGAGTTTTAAGGAACTTTGAGTTACTACTGAATGGAAGATGAATAGAAGTAAGTCACAATAAACCCTCGGTCACTCATATAATTCTTTAAGATGCGTATGGTTCGATCTTCTACAAAATAATTAATTCATACAGTCCGCTGAAATTTCCTCCTTTTTTTTCGTACACTACTTCTTCTCTCGGATTTTTTCTCTTCGACCCACCACTATAATAGGAGTGTTAGATAATAATACAGGAATGAAAACAAGAACATAACCTCGTTTATTACACGAACCGATGCGCGGTATGGCGTCGGCACCCATTTCATACCAAACCAGATATTATATAGTGGGGTATATAATGCTCATGTTGATTTATATAGACTGGTGTCAGGTCAGCTATTTACAGATATGAAATAGTGAGCGTTAAGCTAGGATTGACTTTATACACTAATTCCATGTGTAGCATGCAATCAATTCTAATGTTTTGGTATGAGGTTGGTTATTCTCAAAAAATATTGTAACAATTATTACATTTTGGATGTAAACCAATTTTGTAATTAACGAACGATATTTGTACTATATTTTATTTCACCACCAGTTATTGGACCTACAATACAGTAAGTAAAAAATATATACAGAGTGTGCCAGTTTTTTCCCTCTAAACTGCAGGCTTAGCTTCTAGATGTGGAGGAATCACAAGAAATCATTATAAACATGTTTCGAGAAATAATTTCTACATGGTTATAGGGCATCAAAAGTGTTTTTTTTTTCTGGTTTTTTCATTGTATTTCCAAGATCTCTTTAAATCACAAAATTTAGTACAGTTATTATTACGTATCACAAATGCATTCTCAGGAGTCGCATGCATGTTATCCCCGCTGAACTGTTTTGTGTAACGCCACTGACGTCTACTTATCAAATATTTAAAATGTCCGCTTAGTTATAATATGTCAAAAAGTTGCCTTTCGGATTTTCCATTTTTTTGCTATGCCCGTAGTTCACATAAATGCATAATGTTTCCAAATTTATGGTTTTCAGAATCTTGATTCAGGATCACTCTGTAGATAATACGAGGATGCTGTAAAAAGTTCCCAGCCTGATGTGGCCAACATGTCTGATTTTAACTTTAAGTCCATTGCTCCTTTGGTATAAGTTTAAGAGTTAAATTTTAGTAATTTCCATAATTACGTTTCACTGCTGTGGAGTTATACTGCGAAAAATTTCTGTGATCCTATCACAAAGCTCTTCTCGCGTCTGGGCCTTTAATCATACACTTTCTTTTCTTGTACCCTCAAAAAAAAATCAAGCTGTGTAATGTCCAGTGATCTCAGCGACCAATGGCTAACAGGACTGTATTTCATTTCATCCAACGATTAGGAAAATTTTCAATTAAGAACTGTATCAGCGTTATGGATCGGTGCTCCATCAAGTTGTAAGTGGAAATTGTAGCAGTAATCAAGAGGACGCTCATCAAGTGCATCGGTAAATTCAATTTGTAGAAACATAAGAAAGCTAGCAGCATTCAAATTTCCTTTAAAAAAGTTTGGCTGCAAATTTTATGGATTCAAAACAGACTTCGCTCCAGGATTTCCACATACTAAATTATATCCATAGAGTCCCTCTTGAACCGTAGCCAAATGAGACAGATTATCTTTTTTCACTAATGTCATAAGGTCTTCCGGCTTACGGTAAATAAAATATTACACTTGCGGAATTCTGTCAGCAATGCAGCAATTGATCCCATAGTGAAGCAGGAATACCAGGAATAATTAGCAGCATCTGGCTAACTGCACTAAAGATGTTGAAATAAATTCTACATTGGGTTCATTAGTTTTTCAATTCAATTTAAGTGTCTTCGAAGATGTTACTGAGAGACTGGCACTGATTATAGTCCTGTGGCATCATTTATCCCTAAAGAAGGAAATAACAATTTTATCTACTTGTAAATCAAAATCAGAACGAAATTAATAAATTAATTAAGAGCAGTTTATAAACTAGATCAAACATTAATTTGTATTTATTCAGGAATTGGTAAATTTATTTCGCGCATCATTAAGAGCGACTTTTTAGCGCAGTACAGCTATAATTCCTATCAAACATGCTATTGCAAAAAATACACTCGAAATAAATCCAGTAAAACTTGATTGAATTGACACAAACTCTCTCGAACAGTTCAAACCACTTGTGAAAACAGGATAAAAATACACACAAACGACATATCCCACTTCTGAACCCTAAAATAGAGATAAAATTCGTGTCTGTTTCGTCTTGTACGTAAGAACACGAAAGTGAATTTAACGATGTCAGGCACTGTTGTATCTATAGGAAGATATATTAGATATTTTACCCTTATATTTTTCTTTGTGCCCCCCTCAGGTGTAAGAAGCAGCGTGCTCCATCTAAGTTTAGGCCACTTGCCGAAGCCATTCTTTCTCTGTGACATGTTCATTTATTTTTACTTGCTACACCACACGAACACAGTGCGATTTAGATTTTGAAAATTCTAGGCATTTAAAAGATAGATGGAATTAGGTTTTAGATGAAGGTAATATATTTCTATACACGGAAAACGACGAACGTGATAAAGCTAAGTTGTAGAAGTGCATTTTGATGGTTTAATTACCACACGACATAGTCCAAGCAAATTTTGTAAGTTATATACAAAGGGGAAACATTTTATGAGGGTCTAAGCGTCTCCTGAATGTCGAAACAATTCTTCTTGGCAAATCCTACGCCAAATCTATACTAGAGCTAATATTTCGCTGATCATTCTGCTAGCTTCTTTAGAAAAACTTTCTGTTAGCGTGGTGTGAACTGTGTTTACTTTAACCGCCAGTGACGGTGTTGTATACAAAATTTGCAGTTCCTACGTGGAGGATTTCCTTACTCTAATTGACACAAGCTGTTTTTTTTGCTTCAATAAAGTTCTGTGGGTTCAATTTGGAACATTTCTTTCCACAAGGAAATGTTAATGCAAAATCGAATGTATTGCAGACTGTGATATGCCAACAGATGCCTCTATCTCACTGTAGGCCACATGTCGATCTGGTTTTAACATTACGCGCATATTGTTTATGGTTTTTGGAATCACAATTTTGGTCGCTCTTCACTTGCTGATTCAGAATTTTGGCGTCGGAATACGAAATTCTTGATACGGATCATTAATTGCGTCCCAGAAGAATATCGGTGACATGAGGTGAATTTAGGGTCAAATAGAACAATCTAGGGTTTGTTGGCATTTAAAATTATGAACAGATAGACAAGGCTAGTCAAATCTGCATTTATTTTATCAACGAAAGTTAGCTAGATTTACCAGAACTAGTTTTTTTGTAAATACATCGAAAACAATAGTATTTAGTTATACCGAAGGCAAAATTCCCTAATTTTTTGTTTTGAATACTATAAAAAATTGGGGCTTCCATTTTCTGAAAATGCTGATTCTTAGCATTTTTCGAATTAATACTTTTTATAATTTTGTATAGAACACTCCGTATATTTACTGGGTGTTCTATTTAAATTAACAAAGCTGTCCGAGTTCTCCAGTCCACCAGAAGTAACACTATCCTGAAAATAATTAATTTTCTGAAGTAGACGTCGTTTTATTCAGATCAAATAATTAATTCATTGATTTTTAAGATGTCGATTGATGATGAGACACCCCTAGAATAAATTAGGGGCTCTAAGATAGAGCCGTGAAGCACGCTCAGCATAGTGCCAACAAAAGCATGGCTTTCGTTACAATGGTTTGTTTTTTATGTTGAAACTAAATATTAATTAATTTTATAGAATTTTTTGGAAAATGTTTAGGCATAGAGCTTTTGAGTAAGACCAGAGCGCTCAATTTTCCAGAGTATCATTTTTAGGAAATCCTTCGTAATTGTTGTGACAAGCTCGATGTGAGTTCAAACAGTTTACCGATGTAATTTTTATTTGAGTCCAGAAAACGTTGATTTAAAATATTACGTTGACGTTGACAGTGGATATCCTAGTTGTCCCAGTCATTCACTTTCAATTTACACTCGTCCAACAGTAGTTTGTAATTTTTTTCTCGTATCACTTCAGCATCAGGCAGGCATCGTCTTCAATGCTTGTCCGAAACCAACTGCTTTACAGTTGTATATGAAGGAACATTTTATTTATTTAATGTGACAAAAACATTTCCGACCCCCAACAAGATTTTACGTAACATCGATCTCTATTCAACTTCCAGCCTTTTAAGAGAGCATATTCACTCTCTCTCGTTGGAGTTGTTGGTTATATTTGTTTCAGTGATAATGAAATTCTTTGTAAAAGCTCTTTCGCATATGTCAGACAAACGATGACAAATGAGAGTAGCAATTACAAACCACTAGTGTTTCTGCTATTACCTCAAACATTTTCTGTGACGTCCCACTTATATACAGGGGCAACAATGTATATTTTTGGCCTTGGCAACACTTATTATTGTTGTTATTAACGTTAACGTAAAGTTTTTGTCAATAGAGCTTTATTTGTGTTGTTTACAATGATTTAAAAATTATTTGACAGCGTATCAAGACATCCAGCTGAAGAAGCTGACGGATTATCAGCTAAACGTTAGCCAGTATAAAATTGACGCAGGGTTAAATTTGAAACCACCTTGTAAGCATGACCAATCTAAAATTAACATTGTTATTTTTATTCCTATTCCAATATTTTTTGCACTCATCTGTTATAGCATGATAGAAGTACAAATTGCCTCCAAAAAAGTTCATGATAAAAAAAATCATAGAAAAGCACTTGTGGTTTGCCCGAGTTTGGTATAATCCAATTTCCTTCAATACAGAAAAGTCGTTGTTTTATCCAAAAAGGAAGATGACAAGAAAACACGGAAACGATTGTTGTACGATCGATTGCTGTTACAGTGGACGGTAAAAGTAAAGAAAATCTACTTTTATGAAATTTGATTGCCTTTGAACAATAATTGGTTTTTTATTTATTTTGGATTATGAATGTTACCAAAATACTCTAAGGATAATTTTGTTATATTATGGATCCTGGAATCACAAAGAAAAGCTTTATCTAATGTGTTCTGCTCATAAGATAGCTGAAACAAGGCCCTTTTTTAGTACGGCTCCGTATTTTTAATAATAGTATATATAAATTTTATTTGCAAGCTAATGCTTTGAGTGCTACCTGACTGTCTGAAAAAATATGAATCATCATCTCATCCAACCATCCCACCAAACCGAACCAGAGTGGTGCGACTATGAAGATCAAAGGCTACAATGGACCATTAACTAATACAGTAATGGTACGTTAACTTTTGGTACGGTTGTAACAAATTCTACTACATATCTCTACATATTTCTGTTAGGACCGTACAATAACTGTAAACCCAACCCAGTGCGTACCAGATCTTTATTCCATGTGAGTGTAAATTTTCGACTCAAAAATTATTTGTTGATTTTGTCATATTTCTCATTTCCAAATAATTAAATCTCATGGGATTCAGACAACAATTTTTGCTTATAGAATGTATTGTATGTATACCACCTTTTGTGTAGATACGCTTAAATTTCAATACATTTAACCTTTACAACCCCATTCGATCCCAGTTAATTATAAAAGCTGACCTTTCATTTTTTTAAAATTCTCCCTTAAAAAACAAAACACCCTTGCATACACAAAAATATGGGCAGAACGAAAATTAAGAATATCAACATGAAAATGAAAAGCCAAATTAGCAAGTCAAGTATGTATATCATCAGTTTTGCTTTTCTTTCGTATTTCTATATTTTATACTATACTATATCAAGTTTTCCTTTTGTTTCAAAATTCATGTTTTAATCACAAGAAAACTGTAGCACTACAGAAATTCGCGGAAATGGTTTTAAAAAATTAAATTAATTAGAAAGTTTTATACCAAAAATTTTCAGACTGACGAGACTGGTATTTATCAGCGAAAGGTTCAACATTTATTATGAAAGTACAAAACAAACTTCATTGATAGATCTGAAAGTGCACCTTTGAAACATCCCTCGTATTATGAGGTACCCACTATACAAATATATCACAAGATGTAACCATATTTTAAAATTCTCTACGTGTTAAGCTATAGTGGATTCCTGTAAAAGAAAAGACACCACATAAAAACTGACGACACTTTTGTAAATTAACCCTTGTAAACGAAAATACGTGCCAAAAATGATAACAGCATATTTCCCAACATCACGATAGTGTCGTGAAAACGGAAGCACGTCATTAAAAGGTGCTTAGAAAAATTAAGGCGTCAATTTTGAATAGCTTAGAGTCGTTGAATTCCTATTTTGTTTGGTGGGGAAAAATTATTAAAGGAATTTTATACAGTGATTTAGTTTGTCGAGGTAGAAATATATTTTTGAAAGAGCTACATTTACGAGGCACCAGTGAAAAGTTTTCGGCCTGTGATTTCTTGCTGGTATGTTGATGTTTCACAAAACAGAGGCGTGCGGTCATCAAAGAATTCTTCAAAGAGTGGGTTTCAGAAAGGTTGAGTTCGCAGCTGTTTGATCGATTGATTGATTGATCGAAAAATTAACAAAAGTGGATGAGATAGCGGAGATGTACATTTGATGTTCCGTTTCCATTTTCTGATTATACTTTAGTGACTGATCACCATATTCTCTTTTAGATTTTGCTTTAAAATGAAAAATGTCTACAGGAGTTTTCACTAATGTGCCAAAAGCACCAGCTAGTGTTCATTTGTAATAATATAAGAATAATAACTTTTACAATGAAAAACTGAAAGAATCCGAGAGTTTAAATTTTATAGGCGTCTTAATTATTTGTTTTTGACTAATTTGCCAACAACATTGTAATAATTAACATAATTATGCATAATGTCCTGTCCTCTAAACGTGGGGTTATTGACTTTCAAAGATGGCTTCTGAGTCTAATTTAGTGTGACATGTGGCATTGCATCATTAGAGATTGTATTGCCAGAGTAATATACGATTGTATAAGGACATGGGGTCCTAATCACCATTACAATTAGACTAATATTATATCTGCGATAATATTAGCCAACACAGTTTGAGATATCTACGTGATCGTCTTAGGATATAAAAATTTATAATTAATACAGCAATACAAACTGTATTTTGTGGCTAAATTTATTGACAACTCTATTTTTAATCTCGTTCTTAAATTTAATTTTTCATATACTCGTAAAACAAACTCAAAAATTTATAATTAATACAGCAATACAAACTGTATTTTGTGGCTAAATTTATTGACAACTCTATTTTTAATCTCGTTCTTAAATTTAATTTTCTATATACTCGAGCTCACTCAACCAAAAATTGAATTAGAACAATGTTTGGCACTGTGTTCTATTATTGAGTTTGAATTGCAAGTGAATACACAGAATTTATTATGGCCTATCAAAGCAAATCATCTTCAGCATCAATAAATTATGTATAACTTGCTGATGTTACTAAAGTGTCACTAATTAGGAATGTTTTTAACTAAAAATTCATAACAAACTTTACGATATTTTGTTTAAGCTAGCTGAGGATATCACTCAAGTGTGCCAGGAACTACAAAGCTGTGTAATATAAAACTTTAAGTATCTGAGTCAATATACAAAAGTAAGTATATGAAATTAACATAGCATTTCGCTCTATAATATATAGAGTAAGGTAATAATAATAATAGTGAGCGCTAAACATGCCGTTGGCATTACGCCAACTTTTCAAAAACGGCTCTCGCAACTTTGGAGCTTTACGAGTGGTTATAGGTAGGTAGGAATAGAGCGTCTCGTCTATTTGTACTTTTATATATTATATTTTTTCTTTCAGAATAAAAATATATTATAAGCAAACTTCGGGAACTTCAAAACTCCTCCACTTTAGAATTTCTTTGCAATCAATTTTCTCGAATCACTGCAATCATATTTTGATATTATATACCACATATTTTCGACGTGATTGTTCTGCAGCCGGAATAAAAAGTTTTCTGTTTTTGTTATCATATAAAATTTTTGCAATTCTTCTCTAACATTACGTCTCTATCCTCTATATTTTATAAGGCCATTACGGCGTTTTATGTGGTGCTCTTTTATGTTCTTAAAAAATGTATTTCTACGGTTTTCTATATCTTTAATATTATATTTAACGATAATGTCGCGTCTACTGTATTATTTATATAACTTTTTGTACTTTTATGATTTATGGTGTAGACAGAAGTCATATTTCTTGATATAAAACGATTTATCGTAACTCAGGTTTTAGGAATAAAGATTGTCCTGACATCAACTGCTAAGAGGCAATAATTTTCAAAGTAGTTTTGTACTTGTATACTTTCTTCAAGCTTTTTCTATAAATATTACCTTATACCTTTCATCATCTGATCGTACAAACCACAAAGCTTTTACGAGCTTATAGCAAAAATTATAGGAGATATCAGGAAGAATATCCGAAAATGTCGCATTATTTTGCAAATAGTGCACTATTTTTAAGGCACAAAAATGTTGAAGTAATTTATCGTTTTCCATATTATTGGGTTGATTTATCGCCTAATGACTTATTTTTGCTTCCAACTGAGAAACAAAAAATGCGTAGACGGAAATTTTCACCTCCTCAAGAATTGGCCGAAGTCTTTCTTCCCAGATTTTGTAAAAACATATAGAAAGTGACCCTGGAAATCTTTCAGCAGACAATATTAGAAGACGCCTACATGTCTAAATAATTTTTTGCAACGTTTTATTTTCTCAGATTAATCTAAATATAATCGGATGGACATCATCTGGTATGGCGAAGACTTAATGTGGCATTTAAACAAGAAAATTTACCATGATTTGTTCAATAGTTTTTCTTAGATTAATAAAATGATAGAAGATCTATCAAATTACATAATAATTTTTAATAATGTGGATGAAACTTTTTGTAGTCACTGTATCAGACACCGCCGGTATTAGGTTGCAATGTAGTTATATATATACAGACAGTTTTTTTGATAAGGCAGTATACCAGTGACACGAACGGAACACGTTTGATTTCGTTTTGAGCGAGAATTATTTTGTGACAAGTGTAAGTAGGTATATAATATAATATTTGTTTTTGAAAATATTGTTAAAATGGCAAAACAGTTATACATTTAACATTAATTGTTAATATATCAAGAATTTTTAAAATATTGTAGGGCATGTATCGTTATGAAAAGTTTAAACGGTGCGCCTATGGACGGCTGAGGTCGGTATTGACATTACAAAGGGATATCGAGTTGTGGTTTTTTATATCATTTTAAATTAAGATTAGAAAAACTATACATTATGTGACAAGCAATTCATCATAAAATATTTGTTTGGGACATTTTGCCCCTTAATGAAAGATTTAACTAGCTGTACATCGACAAGGGATTTAAAAAAATATTTGAAGCCAGCAACGCATAGAATAAGGATGGCGTTTTGCAGCTCTTGTTGAAAATCCGATATGGACAAAGAAATATCGACCTTATAGCTGGTCAAAATTAACCCTATAGGTCAGTCTAAAGGAAAACCAAAATTTTTTAATTTTGAGACAGAAACTTTAAAAAATTACTACCGAGGAGAGTTTTTATGGACATCCTTTATAGCAATAAAAATGTATCCAACTACTGCAATATCTATATAAAGATATACAAATAACAAAATTATCATAACCTGGTCTTCTAACCAAAACTTTATTTCAACTTTACTGTTCACATAACCTCTACTTGATATGCACATTTTTATAATAATATACCGACAATATCAGTCGGTATACTTTTTGGAAAATATAGCAAATAATTTAAGCAGCAGCCTTGGAGTATTACACCGGCCATTGCATGCACCACACGAGAACACCGCTTCACTATAATACTTCAAGTGTTATTATAAGCAGTCATAAAACTTAACCGAGAGCAGTTTTAGCCATTTTTATTATAGCAGAAATGGCACAAAATATCCGCTCAACGGTGTGCATGTCCGAATGGATGAACGTCAGGGGCGCATCCTAAAGCTAATTGTGCATGACTTTTTTTTTGTAGGACAATAACATAAATTAAGATGAAGATGTGCTGAATCTTAGGACGAAACGTTCACATGATTAAATCTGACATATGAGTTGATAGGTTTTATTTTGACAGAAACTTAATATATTTTTGTTGAAAAAAATCAAAAGAAATTATTAATAATGTTTAAGTTTTTACAAAATATTCCTCCTTCAAATAGAAATCCAACCCAGCACGTTTACGGGACTCATTTACACGATAAGCAAAATTTTGTCACTTCTCCTGAAGGCTATGTCTATATCCTGACGGTTTATTTGTTGCACACATTTGGATTTTTTGAGGGTCCAGGTTAAGGTCTATTTACTGAATGATATGCATATATTTAAAAAACTTGTTCGTAAACAAATGATTCAGCAGACAACTGTTCATATATAACCTTTTATTTGGGACACCTTGTATAACAAAGGTGAAAATGCTTTGTGCTGTCAACCTGACGCAACTGATCAGTCGTGTGACGAGGAAAAGACTATCTTCGGAATTAGTTATTGATGATTAAAAAAATGCCTGTACCTACTTTTTACGTATGCAAAATAATATTTTTTTGTTGTCCTAAATTCTGTATTCGAGGATTGTAGCTCAACCAGCTGGCAAATGAAGCGGATGAAAGAGACAGACAGAAAGTCGATGAAGTATTTTTTGCGACCAAGAGACATTTCCTATGACAGATTTTGGTTTGTCAGATATTTCTACGCCAATGGATTGCAGAACTTACACTTCCTTTTTTCATGTTCTACTTGAAATCTTCCTTCGTTGCTGCGCTTTGCCCTTACTCTCAATAATAAGTATCTTGGTCGAAAAGTTTAAAAACTTCGGCCAGGCCAATTTCCATTAGTTTCCCTTTTACCAGACTGGAAGTAAGGAACAAAAAAAAAATGGGATTTTTATTTATGAGTTTTATCAATGAATTTTATTTACATCGGTTGGTCGTTTTATATTTCACATTTCAAGATGATTTTAAACGATATGGCTAATTATAGACAACGCTTATAGAATTGAATAATGAAATAATATATAGGGTGGTCCATTTAAAATAATCAACTTGACCCAACCTACTTCCGGTATTACCCGAAGTCGCACAGCGTCGCTATTATTTTATTTGTGTGAGGCGTCATCAAAAATCATACCAGGCAAATTTTCAGAATTTATATCGCTTTACTTTCCGACATTTTGGACAGGTGCCTGTATACAAGGTGTTTCTACAAAAGGTGGTCAAAATTTGTGAGCGAATTGGGGACGTCTAATCATGAAAAAAATCTAAATTGTAATTTTTTTTTATTTACAAAGATACGGGGTGTTAAAGATGACTGCCTGAGGACGATTTTTTTGAAATATCTTCGAAACGAGTAAAGATGAATTAATCAAATGTAGCATATTTATGCACCTAGTTAAATGTCGTAAACTGACAGGAAATTGAATAAAAAAGGATGACCATAGGCGGGTAGACGGGGGGACCCTTGCCTTAATTATAACCTAACTTTTTTTTCTTGTGATTTTTATTCCATTTGTGTCAAAAATGTGATAAAATAAAGTTTTCTACATAAAAAATGCATAATTTTTTTTTGTCGAAAAACTTAAGGGTTTTCGAGGAATTCGAGTTCGAAAATTTTAAGACAAAACTGGTCCTTAGTAAACAGCATTAATAAAATTATTGAAATACAGTTTGCTAACTAAAAGTTTTGTCCTATCACATTTTAGACACAAAATGAATAGAAGTCACAAGAAAAAAAAGTTAGGTTATAATTAAGGCAAGGGTCCCCGCGTTTACCCGCCTATGGTCATCCTTTTTTATTCAATTTCATGTCAGTGTACGACATTTATGTAGGTGAATAAATTTGCTACATTTTGATTAATTCATCTTTACTCGTTTCGAAAATATTTCAGAAAAAATCGTCCTCAGGCAGTCATCTTTTCGAAAAATTACAATTTAGGTTTTTCATGATTAAACGTCCCTAATTCGCTAACAAATTTTAACCACCTTTTTTAGAAGCACCTTGTATACAGGGACCTGTCCAAAATATCGGGACGTAAAGCGATTTAAATTCTGAGAATTTGCCTGGTATGATTTTTGATGACGCCTCACTCAAATAAAATAACAGCGACGCTGTGCGACTTCAGGTTATACCGGAAGTAGGTGGGGTCAAGTTGATTATTTAAATGGACCACCCTATATATTATTGCATTATTGGATTCTACATAAAATTCTAGACAAAGTCCATGTACAATACTAATTCTAACCGTTTTTGACATATTTTAAATTTTGTGTCAGAAATGACGTTTAAAGGCTAACACTTAATTATATTTTTTCCTATAAAGCTGCCTTTAATATTGGATTCGAATTGGTTTTCTTGTAGAGAGAGGCAGACTTTAGTCGAGGTTAGTTGATATTTTGATCATGATCATGATTATAGTAAACTGTGTTTTTTACAAAAATAAAAGTTGTCACATATATTTTAATTGTATTTATTTAAATAGGTACTATGGATTGAATACATAAAGCATAACAAAACTAAATACTAAGATTGTCGTTGGCCATAACTAAAACAACAACAACCACAACTTAATACTGAATACAACATAACCATTTGTTCTTCGTGTCTATACTGCCGCGCACCAACGCCACGCACAACGGAAACACTAACTCACATATTAGTAAAGCGCGCGAATACTTTAAAATTTTAAATCTATTGCTACACAAAACAGGGTGAACAGAAACGAAGGATACAAATTAAGTTGAAAAAACTGTTCTAAGTCAATTTTTAATTAATATTCCAATAAGTATTAAATTGTTTGGAATGAATTTTATTTATTTTAATAAAACAAAAAAAACCATTTGATGTAAGTAACTATATAATTATTTTTTACGTTTATAAGATTATTTTTCATAGATTTATGTGCATTTATATGTGTATTATTTAAGGGAATGTTATACCAATTATACCTATTTTTCTTATGGCTTAATTCGGAAATTCGTTTACAATAATTACTTAGAAGTTTTAATCATTTAAAATATAAACTCTTAAATATTTTTTTATTTTATACGCTGAGCGATCTGCATTCTTTAATTTTTTCGAATTCTTTTGGATATGTACATACTTGAAGTGTTAAGTTATACTTAATAATTATTTTATTTAATATTCATAGCGACTTACGTATAAAATTATAATTAAAATTAAAATATTGTGCTAATAATTTTTTTTTTGCAAGTTATCTTTATTCATGTATTGTCTAAACTAATTAAAATCGGATGATGACATTATTATAAAAAAAAAAATATTTAAATATCAATAGTAAATTTAAAAAAAATTTTAAATGAAAACCCTCAATTTTTATAATTTTATATAATTTAGCATTGAAAATAACTGTAACTTTGTATAAGGTTTTTTATTTCAAAAATTTATAGGTTTAACAATATCTGTTGACTGTTAAATATTTTTCTATTTTCATTCATTTAAAAAAAAAGTATTAAGTTAAAAACGGCTACAATTAGGCAGAGGTAAAGGTAAAATGGACTACTTCTTCTTTTTCTTAAAAAAAAAAAAAAACATTTTAAAGGGTCTGACAAATTTCGTTTGCAGAACGCGCTATACCTACCAAAATGCCACGCTCCGCTACTGCTTTAAGGCCGAACACAAAACAGAAAAGAGTGTCGACACGTTTTTAATAGTAACAACAAGTTTTTTAATTTTTGTTTATTTTATTTACATTTTTACTGTGTGACCAGCTTACCCATCAACGATGTCTGATGCCAAAAAACCTTGCATAATATAAAGTTTAATTAGAAATGTAACATATTTTTTAAATTGTTTATTTTCACTGTGATACAGTACACAACAATAATTTTCAGCAGGTGTTGAAAGAATAGGAAGAATAATTACTACAACATGTATTTTAAATGTTCATGTTAAACAAAAACTGCTAAAAGTCACGTCACATTAGAATGGATAACGGACATTTAATTTGTCTGTTAGTGTATTTCATAATGTAAATAGGTGAATATGTTTTGGTGAATTTTATACAATATTATACACCTTTCCTTATTTTACTTTAATTACCAAATATTATGAGAATGAGCTTAATGGTGGTCTTTGTAAATTTATTAAAAAAATTCTTTGGATCATTTACATCATAAATTGGCATTTTTTTAGGATTTGTAAAACATGTAGATACTTCAATAATGTGATATGATACGAGGTGTCCCGAATTGCATCTACAAAAATATCAAAAAAACGTAAGTTAGGAAAACGCTTGGTTTTCCAGTTACATCCAGTTGGTGCTGTTAAAGTTCAACAAACTACCCTAATACTTAATAATTCTGAAATGATATTTGAATAAAAAGAAATATAAACTTTTTGTGACAAAACCCAATTAATCTATTCTGACAATATTTTTAAGAACAATAGATATGTCAATAGCAATATTTGAATATATACAGTGTAAACTTCAACACCTTCCCTTATTCAATGTATTGGTTACTCCGAATCGTCCTCGAAGTTCTTGCAGTCTCGGTTTTAATAATGGCTTAGTTAACAAATCAGCGATTTGTGATTTACCATCTGTCTTCTTTATCAGAATTTAACCATCCACTACAAGTTCTCGAACAAAGAAATGTGTAATTCTAATATGTTTTGTACGCCGGTGAAATTCAGCATTTTACGCCAATTTGATTGCAGCTTCATTATCAACAAATAGGACTGGAACACTTTTCAAATCGTAAATTTCATTGAACAATCTCATTAACCATACAAGTTCTCGAGCACCTTCACTTGCAGCTACAATTTCTGCTTCTGTAGTTGAAATTGCTACTGAAGACTGTCTTTGACTCATGCAATATATTGCACCTCCTGCATACATACATACAATTCCAGATGTAGATCGCCCCGTAAGTTCATCACCTCCGTGGTCTGCATCAGTAAAACATTCTAGAACGTTTTTATTTGAATCGGGTTGATAAGTTATACCAGAGTCTAAAGTACCTTTAAGGTATCGAAATATTCTTTTAACTTTAACCAAATCAGCATGACTAGGATTTTCTAGTGATCTTAGAAACTACTCCTATAGCGTAGGCTAAATCTGGACAACTTTCAATCATTAAATACATTAATGCTCCTACAGCTTCTCTATAAGAAATTTCAATCACACTGGAATCTTCATGCTTCCCTGATTGAACATTTTCTTTTACAATTGGAGTGCTCACAGGCTGACATTCGCTCATATAGTGTTAAAGTTCGATAAACTACCCTTAAACATTCTGAAATGATATTTGAATAAAAAGAAATATAAACTTCTTGTGACAAAACTCAATTAATCTAGTCTGACAATATTTTTAACAATAATATATATGTCAATAACAATACTTGAATATATACAGTGTAAACTTCAACAAATGAAATGCTGTACATTAACTAACCATGTTATTCTGGATAACATTCTCATAAATGTTCCGTGATGGCACACTATTTTCTCTAAATACTAAATTAAAAAATTGATAGAAAGGTTTCTGACGAATCGTTTTTGACTCGAAAAAGCACTTTTTTATGAGAGAAAAACGGTGGTTTAATATTTTTGTGACAAGACTCTCAGCTACCCCCATTATGCCACACCCTTGGTCAATTTTTGAAAACTCTTTTAGAACCATGTTATCCTGTTAGTGTACAAAATTTCATTTCTTTATTATTTCCTACCGTCGTTTCGTAAATGTCTTTAAAAAACCACCAACCGGGTGTAACTCTTAACATCCTCTAACTCGAATACCAAGTTTTTCCCGACACAATTATATTATGACCTTTTTTTTTCATTGAATGTTCTACCTCTTGTTCAAATTTAGCAGATGCAATTCAGGACACCCTGTATAGATTCATCATGTCTCATGTTTTGCGGAAAAATTAAATACTTGTTTGACATTTCAAAAAATAAATATGGCGGATATAATCGAACATTGGTAATGTTCAAAAGCTACTGGGACTGTCTAAATGTACACAATTTTCCTTAAAAATCATGTTTTTGAAATAAAATATCATAGTGGCAAAGGTGACTTGCTTTTCTCAGTTTTTCTTGATAATTACCACTGAATTGGTCACATCATGGTAGAACTAAAATATACAGGATGTTCCATTTGAGAGAAAGACGATATTAAGCAACCAGAATAATATTTTCCGAAATACAGATAAATCAACGAACCAGTCTGTTTATGGATCTAGAAGTGGTTTTAACGCTATCGTGGAAGAATACATACAGACACACAGACATGCAGACAAACAGACTTCCATCTGGAAATGGTCTTCATCGTCTCAAGGGACTTCACAATGGTTAAATACGTCTTTATCTCACTTTTTTTATATCGCGTTTACAATACTTTCCCTATGAAATTTTTAGGAAAAGGGCAGTGCACTATAGGGCTCAGACAATGGAACAATTTGTAAATATATACGGCACTGACAAACAACTGTAAATTGCCGTGCGTAAGATTCCTCGAACAGATATAGACCACTATTAGTTTGATTACATTGTAATAATGTTTTGTTCAACACAAGTAGTACGTTAGGGTGGTAAAAGGCATAATAAATAGCCGTGTATGGCCTTATCTATTTTTAATAGGCTCTCCGCTAAAGGTAATATAGACTGTTTTTATTGAAAAAAAATTGTTTAACTTACTAAGTGTGTTATAGGAAAATACATATAGGTACATACACACTCGGCATTGTTGATGTTGCAAGAAATTTAAAGTCGTTGATGATGAGTGGTGCCGTTCGAAACATGCCTGCCTAAGTAAACATATAATATAGATTTATATTCGTAGATTTAAGACAGTTATTTTAATTAAGTACCTAGTTAAAGCTCCTCTCCAATATGGACTATGTTTTCAAATGATCTTTTTTATGTTTTTTTAATCCACTTTAACAAAAAATCAAAACAAATTTCTACATACAGTACGACCGAAATTTTTGACAACAAAAAACAAATCAATTGAATTAAAAAAAAAAAATATCATTGCGGTTCTAAAGATATAAGGTCTGATTATCTATCTACTTCGAATATAATCGGAGGTTTGGCCATTTTGGAATTATTTAACTTCAGTAAAACATTTTTTTTAAATCTAGACGCGCGGTTCACTGACACTGTTAGCATCAGGAGAGAACTAAAAACCCATCGATTATACCTAGGTTTTTCTAAGCTCATTTTCAAATAAACACATCCTTGACATACGAGTAATGTCATGAAACACAGAATCGCTGCTGATTTTTAATATGCCAGCAACGTTCCCGACGCTTATTTCCTAAAATAATTAAACTTATGTAAAGCTCAATAATTTCATCACTAAATAACATTAACAATTCCTATTAATTTTTTTCTCATCCGATTTTATCCCATCAGCACTCACAGAGTTACTTAACAATTTACACACTTTTGTTCACTTGTCACATCGCATATCCTATTATTGCTTTAGTCGCTACATAATGCCAAACATGCTATTTGCATTTATATTAGACGGAATCAGTTAAAACGTTACGTATGTTATGACACGTTAATACTGTTAACATAATGTTTCAATTAAAACTCGAAAGAGTTACATGTTTGGATCTCTGATTGATTGATTGATGGACGTTGCAATTTAGTATTGGTCTGGCAAAAGTGTTCAACAAAAACATCATGAAATGAAAATATTTTTCGGCTTCAAAATTATGTAATTTACAAATATAAACGCGAATTTGACATATTAAAGTTGCTATGGCAAAAATGACACTTGGAGGCTCTAAAATAATTATCGATGCTTAGTAATTTTAGGTTATAGCCTTTGTTGGAAAGGACCTACCTCAAGACATGTTGTTAGACAATGCTTTTATTATTTTGCTCAAAATATAAGATGAAAGCTGCAATTGAGAAAAGCGTCAGAACTGAATTTTTTCAAATTCAAACCCCAAATATAATAAGTTTGACTCCAAAACTGAAATATCTCACATTTTTTTAATTGTAGTTCTCTCGAACCGACTGAATTATAATTTTCGATCATTTTTCAAGCTGTGGCAACTATGAGGATCACAATTGAGGTGTCCAATGCATAAATGAGTCAAGGAACATGGCAACTGATAAAAAGATCTCTACTGCAAGAAGAAAACTTAAAAAAACAATTTTTACAGTGGTTTTACTTTAAAGAGATTAAACAATATCATCGAAGGTTTTTGCCAGACCATATTATGTTTACTTCTGATCTCAATTCGGTAATGATGAATGACGGAACATACTGAAGTTTAATAGGATTGGTTTCGTATTATACAGGGTGCCTAAAAAACATTCCCCACCCTTTGAGGGTAGAATCTATGTCAACTTTTTTAGATTACAGAATAATATATGTTTCTTAAATAAAATATTTGTCACTTATTTGCGTATGCAAACAAGCCTTTTGGATGTAAAATATATTGAATTTCTTGCCAACAAAGTTTTTTTAAGATTGCCAATATTTTTATTTATTGGACCCCTCAATCCTCAATCATTGGCCTCTCATAAATAAATAACCAAAACCATTCTACTGTCTTTTAATATTAGGTTTTAAGTTAACCGTAATTTAACTTATTCTTCTTTCTATAAAACTGAGCTCAATTAGAGCAAAGATTCATGACTCAATTTCTTAAAGTTGATTAGCAGCCGCTTTGTGGTCACTTGACCTTATTTAAAGCAGCGCACACAGCACATCTCATTTACTTTACCTACTTCCCTTTTTTTTTAATCTCCCCACTGACATAAAACTTGTGGATCACGGTAATTGGATTCCACCGTTGTAAGAATAACTCAATTATCGTCTGCGAAGTTAGAAGAACTTATACAGACAATTTACAAAGAGGTAAATATCAATCTTATTGTGGTGCACATTACAATGTTTTAGTTTAGAGTTAGGGAATGTACAATAAGAGGGTAATTTTTGGTTTTATCAGGAAAAATAAAAATAAAGCTAAAGCTCCTTTTTAAACCTTGGCATAATATGTGTTCCATTTTGTTTCTATGATCCAATAAATATGTGAGACGTAAATTAATATATACAAATTGCCTTTTAATTAACCACTAGTCCATCTATAAAATGTACAGGGTGGGCACCACACATTTGTAAAATAAATTATTGTGTGTATATGAACATCCACTATATGAGCACCTAATCAAAATTATTTTGACATTTACAGGATATCCGAAAAAAGTGACACTAAACTTTTTATTTTTTAAATGGAACTCTCTATATTTTCTTAATTTTGTTTAAACGAATTAGGTACTATGATTTTTAGGCCTTCTAGATTTCTTTCAACTATAGCCAACCTAGTGATTTTGTATTGAATTTATACCTCAAATAATTAAGCATAATACAGGCTCCTCAACTCAAACTCTTAACTGAAAAAAAGTTTTGAAAGATATGCAGATAACTATGAAAACAAACACAATTACGGCGTTTGTTTCATCCTCAATTTATTGTCGTATATATCCAATATGGCTGTCACAAAAAAATTATAAAGTTGGCTATGATGGCAACAAATCTTGAAGGCCTAGAAAAAGCTCGTCAACTTCACTCGATTCGCAATAGTACCTAATAATAAACTACCAAATTTTGTTAAATTTGTTAAGAAGGTGGCGACTATACTGCAATTTTCCGAACACAATGTTTTGTTTTCCATCAGCAATTTGAAAAGATATTTTTAATATCGATACATTTAACGAATATTGTATCTCTTACAGTTTTCGAAATCCCCATATATTTACATTTATCTGGGACACCTGGTATACCAAAATAATCAATATTTTCTAGAAACTTGCTTTTATTTCCGAGATCATACTATTTAGGCATATAATTTGATTATCTTTTAGAATATTTGATAATATAAAGGGTATTCCATTTGAGAAAAATGATTTATGCCTATTTTTACTAATAGAAAGTATACCGAAATGGATAAAGGCTCCAAAAATATTATTTTATATAGAGTGTTACATTTTATGTCATAATGTACAGTGTGTTCTATTTGAGAACAATAATAATACGTCCGAATTCGAACAAAATTAGGATATAAATTAAGCGAATATATTATACAACGTGTGTCATTTAAAAATATTTTCTTAAATTCAAGAAACGCTATGTGGTATAAATTTTATTTACTAAAAAGTTCATTGTCGTGAAAGTCCATTTATACAATTCACACTCAAAGCAAGAGAAAAAAGTTCGATATCAGTATATATATCTATACAAAATATTAAAAACGTGATTGAATCTCATGTGGTGCGAAGTGTGCGTATATACTTATGATGGCTTTTTGATAACATGAGTAAAATTGAAAAAGTTTGATATTATGCACATAACAGAAGGAACTTTTTAAATTTCGATGTGTAAATAGAAATCGCTGTGAGAAACTTGCTCATACTTGATGTTTTGACAATGATACCTTTGTGCTTACTTCCTGCTAGTATAAAGAATCCGTTCAGGTTTTCCAGAAAAATTTATAAATATTACAACCTATCAACAAGATATTTCCAAAATAATAATGTACTACTGAATATTTTTGATACAATAATATCCAAAATAAGGTTTCTTCCCAGTTTCTAACAAGACAACAAAATGCTGTTTCCTGTTTTACTAAAAAAAATTATTTTCCTTTTGACATAGGCGTGTAAGGATTTTTTTGAAACATACTTACTATATCTAGATAAAAAGATAAAAATCTTGGAAACTGTAGTTGTTACAATGTCAAGTAAATTAGAGAAAAGTTGTACAATTTAAACACCTTTTGAATGGTGTTTTCAAAATTAAACTTAGCCGTTTTCGAGAATTTTTGTAAAAACATTTTTGTTTTTATTTATTTCTGACATTTTTTTACTGATATAAAAAAATTAAAAGCACTTTCTTTATTGTTACTTTCTGAGGAGAAAAAGATAGCGTTTACAAATTTTCACTACGACGCACACTGGGGCAACAGGGCCTTAGTTGGCAATAAATCAGAACCTTCACAAATGTATTTGTCTTATGACTAATTAGTTAGTAAAATATCATTAGTTCATAAAAAAATGTCATAACTGGCTTCTTAATTAATAAAATAAGTAAAAAATAAATAAATAAAAGATAGGTAGATAGATATGTACAAAATATTTTACAATAACTCTGCAGAAAATACTTATAATTATATTTCCTGTAATACTTTTGAGGCATGTGCGTGTCCTGTTGCTCTTAATCCCATTTGGATAGCATAACTTAGGATTGTCACATAGTTGAATCTGTTAACTGTTTTGTTTTTAATCGCTTTGTCCGCTCCGAACTGGTTTCAAAAGAAATTTTTGGCCGGCCACGTTTCTTATCTGGTGTCTTAGATTCATCCATCTTTTTAAAGGAAATAGAGGCATGTAGTCATTCACCAATATTTTTAAGGAATTTTTCTTCCATTTTAAATGTTTTTATCCTTTATATTGAAAATGAGAATAATTTTTATCTAAGGCCTTCAATCAAGTTTTATCACCTTTCATTCGTTTCTTAACCTCTTCTTTTAAAAAACTAAATTAGTCATCATTTTCACTCTTTTGAGAACTTCTCATAATATTAAGAAGTCCTCTTCTTGTTTTAAACATATTATTACTAGTACTACTAAATTAATATTTACGTTTACGTTTACCTTTAAAAAATCAAATAGAGAGGAGAAGTGCAAATAAGTGCCCCAAAATCAAGTGGCGTTGAAAAGTGCCAACAATATTGATTACAAAAATAATAAAATTAAACCTTGGACTGCCTTGGAACATAACTTTATATTTCTCAGGATTTTTAAAAATTTTAAAAGATTACCTTACTTTTGCTTGAACCCACATTTATAAACTTATATCAACTAATATATACTTTTATGCTGATTTATATAACAACACATACCAACTTGAAGGTTCCATTTCCTAAGTTTAACAAAATTGAGATAATCTAAATTAAGCACAATACAAAAATAGGTTAAAATTTACACAATAACAATTTACGTATAGTCTTTGCAACCAATGAACATCGACTGAGACGTGTGACGATGAACTGAATGAGGTCCTCATTGCGTTTATTATGTCAGAAGGTATGGTGCATTGATAAATAATATTGGATTAGGTGTATTTAATATTTAATTTTTTGCCAACTTTTTGCGTTTGTGGCCCCAGTGTGCGACGTTTCGTTTTTGAAAAACCATCATCAACTGTGTTTTTTTCAGTTCAATTTCGTTACGCAGGTCATATATCTTATCGGAAATATTTTGGCGCGACACAACCAATTTTTTTATATTATTATCGCCATCTATTTTATATGTTTAGAGTAGAGCCGCTTTATTTATTATGTAAAGGTATCTTCTCTACCCCCAGTAATTAATATGGGTTAAGGGAAATAATATGCCTATATAATAGAAGTACTAATAAAACAATATATTGTTTTATTGAGACCCTCTTGTGTATCTCTAACTATTTTAATTAAATTTTGACATAAAATTTATGATTATACGTAGGTATATCTATATTTTTAATAATAATAATTCCTTTTGGTTAGGTATATCACTTTTATGTTTGAATCTAAAACAGAATGCAGAATTTTATGAGCGTTTACCTAGTTAAATGTTATACACATAAAACTACACAGCCATCGGTATCAAAATTAATTAAAACTGGCTTTACAGAATACGGTACTATGTTTTGTTGGTGGTTCATTAGCCATTTTAAGGGGCCAATAATATTTAATACACTTTTCGCTAGAGTTACACCAGAGACCAAGCAACAACGTATGGGTTTCTAGTGGTGAACCTGCACACAAGAAGGCTAAGATGGGTCTGTCGCCCAACAAAGTCATGGCCACAGTTTTCTGGAAGCTGTAGAAAGTTTTTTTCCTCTAATTATTAATTTGAGTTACTTTTTTGCGATAAAAATGTTGCATAATTAGTTTACATACAGTTCAAAAAATTTTTCGCAAAATGTTACGACACCACATGGCATGTAATAATTCCATTATTTTCTATTATTAGGTACTATTTCTAAAATGTGCAAAATATTGTAACTTCTTGTAACGGATTCTGTAAAAAAAATTTAATGTCACTGAAGATGAGATAATAATCTCGAAACATGTCTCACTAACGGACTGTATTGGTAACAAAACAATATATTGATAAAAAAAGGTGCTGTTTTAGATACTTTGCCTCAAGACAGTATCGTAATTAAATTACAGTCAGTGGTGTACATTTTTTTGACAATAGTTTCTGTTAAGTTGCCCCCCTAATAATTTTGATCTAGTTAGGGGCATGTAAGCTCCCTATTTCTAGCAACAACGCTGCTGAACTTCAAAGAAATGGGTATGGAGATATTTAGCCTAATTAAAAAAAACCGTTATTTACAAAAAAAAAACCGGACGTATTGTATGTTTGTGGGAACTTTTGTTCATAAAATGACCCCCTTAAACATTGTCGCTTCTTTTTGAGACACCCTGCATAATGTATGTCATGTTATGAAACTCTAGTTGTTTTTTTAAAAGTAAGATTGGCGTTGTTTCGTTTTTGTATTGAATTGTGTTTTAAGTGCTTGATAAAGCGGCAATATTGTCTACGAAACGTCGCATTTTGGATAATTTAAAGTTTCACTTGCAGGCACGAGTACTGCTAAGTTCCAACGTAGTTTCAGCTATAATGTTGTGATGAAATTTAGCAACCTTACACCTGCCCTAAAAGAAAAATTTGACTTAAGTATTTCTGTATTTAAAAAATATGTTAGAAAATTTTTGTTATCATTTTTATAGTCATGGTCTGCACTTTGAATTATTCTTTTTTAGCTGCCTTCTGATAAGTTGTAGTAAGATTTGTGAATTTTTGGATTATTATATATTATTATTGTTATTATTTTAATTATTATTGTGTGTGTTTAGTAAGTTAATAGTTTTGTTAATTTGGAGGTTTAGTTTTAAGTTTAATTATTGTAATATGTAAGTATTGAGGGTTAAGTACATTGAGATATAAGGAGTCGCTATAAGCATTATTTTACATTGTACACAAACGGGTGCATTGGGTGGGGCGTAATCGTATACCAATATGGCGGATTCTCCAGAGCCGCATTAACTATTTTTGTTGACGTTTTTGCTTTTAATTTGCAGCCTGGGTTTATACTTTATTTTGAAATGCTAAAGTGTACAAAATACTTAAATATAGGTAATTATTGATATTTGATACCTAAATCCAGGAATAAAAGACGTTAGTACTTTATAAATTATATATTAATACCCCTTAAACAAAACAATTTTACTTAAATGTTGCGCTATGCTTATCCACTTTATTTTTACTTAAATAATACATCCTGGTATTAACATATTTAGTCGCAATAGATTGGATCAGTAAATGTATATGGTTATCAAACACTGATTTGATCAAAACCGTGCACAACTAAATTAGGAAAAATATTACTATTTACAAATTCCTTTAAAACAAGGTTTATTATGAATCCTGCGGACAACATTTCATTAGTAGCTACTACATGATTTTTTATGATCTTTTCGGATTGGAAGCAAACGTCTAAAACATCTTTTGAAGGAATTTGTAAATCCTTTTTTTGCCTTCATTTTAATAAAAGAATAACACTTATTAATGCATCTCGACATTCTCTGCAAATAATTTGCTTCTTTAAACTAAAAACAACAAATCCAGCAATATAAATAATAATGAATTTCGAAAATTCAGAAAATGGTCCAGGAAGATAATCATGATCTGGATAAATTATATTTGTGTACATTACTCGTTGGTATCCAATTAATTCGAGACACATATTCTGTCCAGATATGTCTACGAGCAGGATCTTTAGGAAATCTAAAAACCAGAATATATTTTTAACACACATTTAGGGGTCTTTTTTGCTAGAAAGTGATGAAAAAGTAGAGAGTTTGAGAGTAAAAGAATTTGTAAAAAAAAAATAAACTACAATGCACGTATCAATTGTTCAGTTCAGAAAGAGAATGCTACCAGACTCCTATAATAATGTGTTTTAATAAGTTCGCCTAAAAAAACCCTAAATACGTCCATGTAAAATGTTTACAATATTTGGTACATACCTATGAAATGTTATTCCTGATATTTTCTGGTCGATTTCACTTCTACTACTGCAACTACGCACAGCACAGGCCACCATTATAGTATATTGTTAAATAACCGTCCAAAAAAACACGAAAAACTTAAGTAAACTTGTAAAATACTCGTAAATAACACTATAAACTTGAAAGCACGACAAATGATAGATATCGTATACCAATATGGCGTACCTGCATCCGCTTTTGGCCACGTTAGAGCGTCTCCCCCCACCTCAATGGTTAAGTATCAGTGGCCATTAGGCTAGACTTCGCCCTATATAAATAAAATCGATTATTATTATTACTACAACCCAAGATATAAAAAGAAATTCAAATTATGTAGAAACATAAAATTATTTTTTGTCAAAAAAAATGGGTTATCTACTTTAAAAGTTACGCACTTATCAAACGACCCTACATATCAACATCATATCTGTCACTATTTTTCTATTGTTTCCTATAGATCTGGCTACAATTCGGATTAAAACACCAGCTTAATATTATGTGGAATCACAGGACTAATTCAATCACATCAATAATAAAATAGAGTTATCCATTTAGCAAACAACAGATAATGACGTATTCCTCTCTCTGTATGTGTGTTTGTATGTATAATATAAGCCGTAATAAATTATCCAAAATAATACCAGAGATTGCATATCGAATTTGCATACAATTCTAAACCATTTATATAAATTTTGAAATGGAAAATGTAATAGCAATAATTACTAACGGCTATTTCCGTTAGTATGCATCAATTTTCTGGCAAATTTTACCACAAAAATGTTCATATTTAAAAATAATGCACATGCAGAGTAAATTGTTCTTCTTTTGTGTAGCTATTATACGTCAGTGTGTTTTTATAGTTGTCGGGTAAACCATGGTGTTTCTAAAATAGGTGGTCAAAATTTGTGAGCGAATTGGGGACTTCTAATCATGAAAATAACCAAAATTGTAATTTTTCGAAAAGTCCAAGCCAAAGCCAAGATCTTTTAGCAACAGATTTTCAGCAGCGTCTAGAGTTTTGTCAGTTTCTTTTGGATATGAGAGAACTAAACCCATTGCTTTTTTCTAATGTTATATTCACAGACGAAGCCACATTTACCAGAAGTGGGGTTTTCAACCTACATAATGAGCATGTGTGGGCTGATGAAAATCCTCATGAAAGAAAAGTAACTCATTATCAACATTCTTTTAAAGTAAATGTTTGGGCTTCAACATTAGAAAATCAACTTCTGGGTTATCACATTTTCCCAGGAAATCTAACTGGAGAAATGTATTTTAATCTTCTGTCGCAAATTCTCTTCCAATTCCTCGAAGATACTCCCTTGGCTCGGCGAACCTCTTTATGGTTTATGCATGCATGCACATTATAGTAGACGGTGTCGTCAGTGGTTAAACGAAACTTTTGAAGGACGGTGGATAGGGCGCGGAAATGATACTCCTCAAAAAATTGGCCGGCTAGGTCTCCTAACTCCTTTAGATTTTACTGTCTGGGGTCAAGTGAAAGACAAGGTTTATACAGTGCCAATTGAAACTGTCGAGCAACTGCAGGAAATAATACGTAATGCGTTTAATGAAATTGTTGCAAAAGAAAAACTAAGGCGCACTGTGTAGTTTTAAATGAACCACCCGGTATAAAAGATGCAGTGTTATCGATAAATGGAAATACTAATAATAATAATAAAGGACTTTATTAAAGGGCGAGTTTCAGTACAGTGGCAGATGTCACTGTTCTGTTCAGCTAACCCTAAATCAATGTTCAAGAACGCAATTAGAAGGAACTTGAGCATATTATTTTCCATTTACTATACCATTAGTGATAACATTAATGATGATAATGAAATTAGAATTTTTTTAAACAAAATAAGTCACTATACATAAGTAATGCACAACTTCTTAGCTACTATCAAGAGTAGAGAAATTGTATAATACAGCAAAAACAAGATATAATAGAAATTTGCAAAGGAATCCAAGAATAGACAGAATCTGAAATATATTCATTCAGTGCTTCTATTCTAAAAATCCAGAAACAGGAAAAATTACTTACCGACTCACCAAAGGGCTGGAGAATAGAGTTTCCTTTTTATGAAATGAGAGCTGCAAAGCACCAGAGATGGATCTAGCTGTTTTTTGCTTTATTTCCAATGCTAATTATTTGACATATTTATGGTCAATATCTGATTTTTCGTCTGGGAATAGTAGAAAAAATAAGCCAAATTGATCAATAGGTACGACCAAAAAGTATAATTAGGAGTAATAACCATGTGTCTGACAGATCAATTGCTTACATCTCTAAACATGGAATGAAATAGGTACTAGAATTCTCCAAGAAAATTCTTTAAGATGGCTTGCAGACCCTGAACCATTTTGTGGCTTAAGGGAGAGATTTTTGTCTTGAGGAACTCTAAGATATTCTTTGTAAACCTCATTCGCAAAAGCTTATTTGGATTTATAGGATCTCTTAGAGGACATTGTTCCCTGGAACCGCATATTAAAATTGGGCCTAGAACAAACTGTTTAATGCAGATTCTGCATCAAAGAAGACGACGAAACTTCCAAACACCTGATAGCAGCAGCAAAGAGGGCTTAATTAATTGTTATACATTTGCATAGGCGTTCGTCTAAGTATCCTAGATTATTTGAACATGCGATAGCAATCAAATTTCGGAATAATACTGTACCTGAATCCTAACCTGCTTTCTTCTTGCGTTTAAACTCCGTATTATACATTAATCAAGCTAAGTGATGCCTCGGTAATCGATATTAAAGTAACTTGTGGGCTACTTTGTAGAATTCCGTAACGATAAAAATATTTATTTGAAGCAAGGGTTAACAACTTTAACAAATTTTTGTAATTAACATTTCTGGTTATCCATCCAAAGTTTAGGGTTTATAATATAAGAACTGCTTTCTTAGAGGAGTACTAGACTCTGAATTCCTGGAAAACTCCAAGTCATTCGACAAGTTTATGCAATCCTAAGAGATTGGTTCAGTATCTTCTATTGTAACTGCTAAAACAGACGGAGCAGCAGTTTTCTCAGCACCGCGAGCTGCTCTTGAATTTGGGCGGTGTTTCCCCTCAAGTTTGTTTATCTTATTTCGCAATAATAATAATAATAAGAGTAAGTTTGTATAAGGCTTATTTTTAGTTTTCAAAGTGCCATTTGCAAATGTATGGTGACCTTACTAACTGCCTGAAAGTTCAAGGACATCAGTGGATTCTGAAATGTGTTGATTTTATAAATAAAGGTTAATTATATGAATTCTAACAGAAAATATGTACTTACAAATATAATTAAGTGCCTAAATGTATTATTTTGATTATATGTACAGTATGTCCACAGGAAAAGTGTAAAATGGGAAAAACTGTCTTATTGTTCATTTTCTCGAAAAAAGTTACTCTTGATAAAAAGTTTTGGTGGTTCTTAAAGTACGACTGGGAGAGAAAAACCTAACATTAATTATACGGGGTGTTCAGAAAATAGTACAACAGTAAAGTGCACTTATTCGTTTTTCCAATTTTCTGATCACCCTGTATAAGAAATGTTAAACTTTTCTAGACCAATCATACTTTAAGAACCAGCAAATCTTTGTATAATATGTGTATGTGTATAAAATGAAAAACTATAAACACTTTTCCTGAGTTTAAGGTTCTACATAAATACAGTTTTTTTATTTTTATTTATTTGCGCATGTTTATTATGCTGTCCAAAATGTCTTCACACCTTAGTGCAACGTTTCGGTGCCATGATCTGCACCTTCATCAATCTTCCTTTGCATGTCAGGACAAAAAAAAAATTACCTAAAAGGATCATACAAAAAAGAATTGAAACATAATTAATATCAGTTGTTGGTTATGGGCCCAGACCCATTATAAGACTGCGTTAATTTTTTGTGGTAAACGGTTAGAAAGTGTTGACATCTGATTAAATTTTACGATGAACAAAATACTTGATGCAAATAAAGTACAAATTCAATGATAAATCAAACTTTGTCTTCTCCACAAATAAAGTTTGATTTATCATTGAATGATAAACTCCACGTACAAGGTAGGGAACCTAACAGTTCTGTCAAAACTTTTATCAGATGAGGTTTGGTTAGAATTTAGAAGATAAAACTTACGACAATTTTTTAACTACAAACGAAATACTGAAAAAATATGGAAAAGTTGTCAATTCATTTAGTTTTTTTTTCTAATATTAGCCAGACATGTTTCGGATCATATTTTTTTCATCAGTGGCTTAAAGAACCTTAATTTGCTTACATGAATGTGAGGGTTGTGTTTATAATATTTGTTTAGGATTTAAGCATTTATACACATCACTTTGTTGAAATTGGGTAAAATGTGAATGTAAATTATATAAAACAAAACAAATAAAATGAAATAAAACATAAACCATAATGTTTATGATTGGTAAAATTATGTTTTTCCTTTCTTTTTCATATTAGTTGAATATATATATTGGTTGTTAGAGTTTGCTTTGACAACTTAGAGTAGTAGTAGTATTGTTCTGTGTTCTCAACTAGTTAAAAAATGTTTCTTCAGTTAATTATCTTTCAATTAAAAGTTATATTAACAAAACAAATGTGTAATCATTTTTCATGTTATTATGATATTGCCCTCTATTTTTAGTAGCAAAATTAAGCCGTCAAACTTAGGCCAAATCATTTTTCATAATATATATTTTTGTTTTTAATTATTAAGGCGCCTATAGAATATTTATAACAAGGGGTGTGTCCGTACGACTTTTAATGTAACGGTTATGCTAGATACATCGAATTTAATGCTCTAAAATGTAAAACAGTGGATTTTAACCAAAAAATGCGTTAATTGAACGCTAGCACGCCATGTGGATATTAAGATGGTCGTTAAGATAAAACAAGGAGAGGAACCCCAACTCGCATTTTTTGTTTTGTTTTACACTCGGTCTTGCTTCCTCTCGGTTATGCCAAAATAGGTAAAACCAGCATGAAAATAGAGTCGTGTGGGCCATTTTAAAAGTCATTATGTGGAAGGTATCAACACGATATGAAAATAATGGTAGTTAATTATTGGAATAAAATTCAATCCAAATTATTTTTTAATCAAATTTTATTAGGAATTTCGCATCTATCATATTTAAGGGAAAAGTTAAAACCTTGTGTCTATAATTTTTTTTAAAGTTCTTAATTAGATACGCGAAATATTATTTACTTTAGTTTTTATTAATTAAATTCGAATTGTTTTGAATATGCCACAAAGGGATTAAAAGGGGTGCGTTATCATGAAAATAATTAAAACCATATGGTGCATAAGGAACACCGACAATAAAATCAAAAATTGCACAACAGCTTTTTATTGTGCAGTTTACGAAATCATATATTTATTCAACAGACGCGACATGAATATTATTTTGCAGCTTTTATTACTGCGTCATGTCGCACCCATAGTGCAGAATATTCCCTATTTCGAAATAAGTTTTATTCCAGTCTTTACAAATCCCTAACATCTAATTAAGCTATTGGCATCTACAAACGTGTATAGTGTGTCAAAAAAAAAAATTAGTGTTCATTGTAATGCGTGAATTTTTATGTTTTTGATTTTCCTTTAAAATTATTACCAGCGGCGGCGCGGCGTGACAATACCAGGCAAACAGCCACTGAAATGGTCTTAATCGCCTCAGGTAACTTCAAAATGGTTATATCCGTCTTTGTTTCCCTATGAGTCGGGAAATTAAAGATTATCATGCTTTTTAAATCCCTAAAAAAATTTTTCGGTATGGCACTGGCCACGCAACACCAAAGGGACTTTTTGAAACTTCATTTAAAGAAAAAAAATTTGAACCTGGGCTTCCTAACTAAACCTAACCTAATTTTAATAATCATGGCGGGCGTATAAATTATACTAACGAATACTATCTTGTTTATTATTTATGGATAATATTACAGAGAGATAACAAGAACGTGTGATAACATTTGCAACAGTGCATGGATGAACTTAATTCAATTTTTGGGGATGAAGCTTCATCAAGGACCAGTGTTTCTCGATGGTGTGGTGAATTCAATCGTGGTCGTAGTTCACTTCAAGACAAATTTCGTGAAGGTTATCGAAAATCAGTTGTTGTTCCGAAAACCATTGATGTTGTGCGCGAACTGATATTGCAAGATCGTCATGTGACCTATCAAGAGATTGAGACAACCTTAGGCATTAGTGGGGCCAGCATACATTCAATATTGCATAAACATTTGACTGTCAAAAAAGTTGTTTGCGTTGGGTCCCACACAATTTGTCAATCGCTCAAAAAAAGGCTCGTGTCGATTGATCGAAAGAAATGCTCAAAAAATACGATCGCGGTGCTTCGAAACACGTCTATGACATCGTGACAGGTGATGAATCGTGGATTTACGCGTATGAGCCCAAAAGTAAACAGCAGTCGACTGTATGGGTGTTTCAAGATGAGCCAAACCCAACAAAAGTTGTTCACGCACGAAGCACTTCGAAGCAAATGGTCGCCTGTTTTTTCGGAAAAACTGGACATGTCGCAACCGTACCACTAGAACAACGCAGAACAGTCAATTCTGAGTGGTACACAACCATTTGTTTGCCAGTTGCCTTCCACGAAATCAGGAAAACCAACCGCTGAAGACGGATCACTCTTCACCACGACAATGCGAGCTCTCACACATCGGCTCAAACAACTGCATTTTTGAGCACCCAAACCTCGATTTGATGAGGCATTCGCCTTATTTCAGTTCTTTTTTATTTTTTTCAACTCCAGATCTTAAACAAGCCTTGTAACAGGTGATTTATTCAGAACTTTTGGATTTGATTTAAAAAAACACATAAGAACATTGTTGCCAAAAAGAAAGTTGCTGCGGGAGGTAAAATGTGATAATTATTTAAGTCTGCAAACGTCATTTCTGACAGAAAAATTTAAATAAGTATATCAAGGACATGATACACAAGACAATTTTATTTCTGATTAAAATGCATATTAACAAATATTTTTTAAAAGAAACTGGTCTCCGCACGTCCGGAAATGCTTCACCATAAATCTGATATGATACTAATTCCAGACAAAAACTATTTCAGTCCTTATAAACCTGATTATTTCTTTTTCGAATTTCTCCTCTCCTAGACTATATACTTTGTGTCATCTTATTATTATGTCTGAACTCGCGGCAAATCCACTAACACACTCTATTGTACGATAAAACTATAAAAGACTGATTTAAACTGCTTATTGTGACTATGACTATGGCCCATTCATTTCATTCCAACTATATAAAATCTTTGGTATTTCTGAACGAAAAAGGAAACTTCAGCATGATAAAGCTTTTTAAAGTACACTTTAAAGTATAAGTTGGGTAATGAACATAGTTTTGCGGATAATTTTCAACTTTACTCGCGGTCATGCAATAAAATCCAAGTTATATCCCACAGATTTATTATAGCTATTATTGTTAATAATTGCCAGGATGTTCGTAAATACGATACTGTGTCTGTTGTGTGTATTTTCTCGTGAAAGTAGCTATAAGGTGTTCATTTTGAATTAATTGCAGTTACCTTTTATGATTTTAGAACATTTTTGTGAACAAAATATTTAATTACTTTTCAAATTCAACTTTATGGTTATGATTTTTTTCCCTCTGAAAGTATCATGGTTTTAAAAAGCTTCGACAACTTCTTGAGGCGATGAACATTGCTGCGCACGAGTTTCCTTTGTTTTGTTTCACGTTTCACCAATTGACAAGAGCTGATTTTCGAGAATCGGTCAAGTTATGTGGAATCCATCTGAAAAACGTTTGGGGACAAAATAAATATTCATGCAATCGATATTATAGCAAATGTAGATCACATGTCGATTTAGAAAATGTGACCACCCTGAATGGGTAATTGTACCAGAGTTCAATGAAATTCAGTAAGAGAAAAGAAAATAATTCAAATGGTCGTTTTTGGATTCTGTAGTAGCCGCAACGCCTTAAATTTAAGTCAAAATTAACCCTTAATTACACATATTTCGAAAACTACTGGACCTAGGCATATCAACCCTTATGTCACTTAGAGCGGCATTGACTTACGGTAACATATACAGGGTCTCGCATTAAGAAAAAGCAACTTTGGTTTGCTTTGCGGTTGTGATCTACCCTATAATTAAAGTGCCTAAAAGTTTTGAGAAGGATTTTTGTTTATCGCTTATAGATCTTGAGATATATTCCGCCCACACATTAATGGGCCACCCTGTATATAATGTGACGAATATAAAATGTCCCCAACGCTTAGAGAGAAATAAATACATCCGGCAACACCACGTTGGCTTGATATATAGTAATCAGTCTCTAAAGCTCGCGACTCAAACTAACGGGAGGCGAATCTGTACAGATTTAATAGGCTGAACCTCGTCAGGGGCAAGTGTTCGAGAAAGAAGCCAACCATATATATAGTCAACGTATAACAGGGACAGACAATCAGTAATGAACTGAAGAGTGAATAATTGAGCACAGTGTTGTGACATATAAATAATAGTGGAATAAATATTAGAAATAAATTATGCAAATAAATATAGTCAATTTAGTTCATAAATGTTATTAGTTTGTTTAAGTGTCAATAAATTAGTTTTAATTCAAAGCTCGTTAGTATTTCGCACAACGAAAAACGTTACAATTCCACATAAACGACTTGAGACGTTTAGGTGTGGAGAAATTATATCGTTTTTTCACAACTACGTACTCTCGTATATTCCCTATGCTACTATTTTTTTAATACTAAAAAATGATTTTTATCCCGTTTTACCATCATACTCTGTGAAAATTACGTTCTGACGTATATTTTTATATTTTGAAACGTTCGTAAATTTTTATCAAATTTTACTGCTACTGCTATGCATTTGGAAAACAGCCACTCATGCTTCTTTATCGTTTATGTTGTTTAAGCTATTATAGTTTCTATCACTTTTATGTTTGCTCCAGGGTTTCTACAGGATGACCTAAAATATTGGTGGAAACAATTACAAACTTTTCAGCTCTAAAGAAGATGTAAATAAACATCGAAACGTTTGTACTGTAATCACTCCAAAGTCAAGCTCATGTTGGCAGTTTTCTTCGATTATTATATTATGATGTGGTGCATTATGGATTGCTTCTTGCAAACTATTAATATGAAATATTATTTGAGTGTTATTGTTATCGTTTTGCTTGCCTCAAGAAGCCAGAATTCTGGAAAGCCAAATATTTGTTTTTGCACCACGATAATGCGGACAGTTCACAGTACATTCCAGATCATTTCGCCAAAAATTCGACTCATATCTTTCCACAACCATCGTATTCACATGATTTAGCACCGTGTGAGTTCTGGCTATTCAGTGAAATGAAAATACCGCTCCGGGGAGCATTATTCTACAGGATTGGGCAGAAAGAACTACCTCATTTGGGAAGTTAATAAAAACTAAATTATGCAAGAAGCAAAAAAATTCATTCGTTAGTAAACTACATAATATTATTTTAAATTTATGAGTTTTAAAAAATACACCACTCAAGTCTACTCCATTGTTGCTACATGACTCATTATATAAACGTTTTGAATTTTCCCATATTAATCAATAAGAATTTTTATGGGATATTTTACACGTTACCTTAACTGTAATTTTAGAATTATTATAAAATACTTCAAAAACGTCATTTTAACGTTTTCATTGTCGCGTCTAAAAATTATGCGCTTCTAATGAACATTTTCTAACGTTATTTTAGCAATAAATATCGGTTTATTATAAATTACATAAAGAACGTTTTATAAACGTTTTTAATTTTGACAATGTTTGACACGCGTTTAAAAAACACCTAAAACAAACGTTTTTATTTTATCGTTTATTTATAATACATATACAACGTTACTTAAACATAATAAATGTACGTAGTTGTATTTAGATAATAACAATACGTGTCTATAACGTTTAAATTGAACGGTGTAAAATTAAACTTAAAATAAACCGTCACTTTTCTAACGTAAGACCAATTATCAACGATTGACACGTTAAATCAACGTTTAATTTATGTATATGTATTTACTGGGTCATTTCAGGCGACAATTTCCTGGATTATGGTCTCTCTAAAAGCTTCCAGAGTTTGGGGACGATGTTGATACACTTTTTCCTTAAGGTAGCCACAAAGAAAAATCACATGGTGAGTACAGGGTCTATCCGATGTCACCACGCAAAGAGACTACATGCCCAGCAAACATTTCTCTCAGAATTGCCATTGAGGGCGACCTCTGTGGGCTGTTGCCCCACCCATCTTGTTGAAACCACACATGTTCTTGTCTATGTTCACCCATTCTGTGTCGTAGAAAGTTCTCCAGCATCGCACAGTACCGATCTGTGTTTACCGTAACAGAAGCACCGTTTTCCTCAAGAAAGAATTGACCCCAGATACCAAATTCAGAAACGACACACCAGACTATAACCTTCGTGAATTTCCCGAGGGATATTCTTAGACCAGTACCTGCAGTTTTGTTTGTTAACAGCGCCCGAAAGGTGGAAATGTGCCTAATCACTAAAGATCACAACGTTCATGCGGGGAATGTTGCGAAGTTCTTGACACAAAGTAATACGGGTTGCACAATCTCTTTCACGTAACTCCTGTACAATGGCAATTTTATAGGGGTACATATGGAGGTCCCGGTGCAGAATTTTCCGAACACTTCGATAACCCCAAGGAAGTCGCGTGTTTACGTGCTAAGCGGCTACATTTGCTGGCCCTGTGACTGTCCGAGGTTGACCAGGAGATTTTCCTTTTTATGCTGAACCGGTTTGTCGAATTGCAGATGGTATTGTTGGCTATTGCGGAAGAGGTCTTTTCAGCATTTCTCGAGAATTGAGAAAAGCTTTAGCATAAGCAAAGATTAATTTGTGTACATTAATCTTTGGCATTCTGTAAAAAAATCTTGTTATTTTCCAGGAGTATGTATATTATAACAAAAAAAGTCACTTAGAATAGATGCATTCCCTTTTTTACCCCTTTACAAGATATACGTGGTAAGGGTGAGTTCAATTGAATAGATTTTTGCTTATATACATATACATATTCAAAATTCAGATACCGAAAGTGTGTATACACACACACACGTCTGCACAAAAGGCTATTCACATGCCAGAAAATTGAACATGTCAAGCATAAGATGCCTAACATCAATATCTCTTATACTTGTGCTAGGGAGAGATTCAGGTACAATCACTGAACACGTCCTAACGTGTCAGATGATATAATAAATAAGCATTTAACTGCTATTCAACGTTTATAAGAGGGTTGCCTTTTATATTTCGTGATTGGAGAACAAAAACAAATATTAATCATCGAAAATCACTTTATTGTTTTTCAAAATATTCCCCATGGAGATCTATACACTTTTGCCTGCGTTTGAACCAATTGTCGAAGCACTTTTGCCACTCTGATTGAGGTATCTCCAAAACATGCTTCTTCAGGTGTCGAAAAACGTTGACCTCTCAGTTTGTTTTTTACGTACGGGAATAAAAAGAAGTCATTCGGTGCCAAGTCAGGACTATACGGCGGATGATTCATCAAATCGATGTTTTGGGTGCTCAAAAATGCAGTTGTTTGAGCCGATGTGTGAGAGCTCGCATTGTCGTGTTGAAGAGTGATCCGTCTTCGGCGGTTGGTTTTCCTGATTTCTTGGAAGACAACTGGCAAACAAATGGTTGTGTACCACTTCCGAAAAAACAGGCGACCAGTTGTTTGGTAGTGCTTCGTGCGCGAACAACATTTGTTGGATTTGGTTCATCTTGAAACACCCATACAATCGACTGCTGTTTACTTTCGGGCTCATACGCACGATTCATCACCTGTCACGATGCCATAGACGTGTGTCGAAGCACCGCGATCGTATTTTTTGAGAATTTCTTTCGACCAATCGACAGGAGCCTTTTTTTGAGCGATTGACAAATTGTGTGGGATCCAACGCGAACAAATTTTGTTGACAGTCAAATATTTATGCAATATTGAATGTATGCTAGTCCCACTATAACCTAAGGTTTTCTCAATCTCTTGATCGGTCACATGACGATCTTGCAATATCAGTTCTCGCACAGAATCAATGGTTTTCGGAACAACAACTGCTTTTGGACGACCTTCACGAAATTCGCCTTGGAGTGAACTATGACCACGATTGAATTCACCATACCATCGATAAACACTGGTCCTTGATGGAGCTTCATCGCCAAAAATTGAATTAAGTTCATCCATGCACTGTTGCTGAGTTAATCCACGTCGAAAGTTGTAAAAAATAATCTCACCGAACTGTTCACGATTTAACTCAATTTGGGCCGAGATGAATCTTTTAAGTTACTGTAAACAACACAAATAGCGCTCCTATGTCAAAACGTTCCGAGTACGCATAACCTCAAATATGTCCAACTTTACGATAGAGCTGTCAGTTGCCAGATTGCAACATCAGGGTTGCGAAATCCCGAAATATAAAAGGCAAGTATATGTTACAGTTCTTTCTGGACACGAAGTAACAAACATAGGATAAATAAAAGAAATATATCGGTCGAACCCTGTACGTGTTCTTAAAGAGTTGGTCAAGAACCCCTCGAATACCGCAACTCGATATCTGTTTCCGTTCCTAAAATATACAGATTTGAGTTTGGGTTCATTTTCCATGTTGCAAAGCAACTGTCCACCAGTTTATCAAAAATCACTTATAATAGGAACCTGTCAAGAGGTTTATATTTTAGCCCTGTCAAAAAATAAATTAAAAATAATTGAAAATTAAATTTTAAATCGTGTTTAGCCATACCTTCGCATTACATGGTCCTGACAACATACTTGAAATCCAATTTGACTAACATGTATGAATAACGGTTAACAAAAATTATAACTTGTTAAGGACTCCTTGCCTTTTTGGCACTATAAAAATGGTACCACTGCCTTGGATCACCGGCACCGGTATGAAGTGATAGAAAATATACTCTATTTAAAAAACTTGAATACATATGGATGGCAACATATGTCTAGTATTTTATTAAAGAAAAAAATACAATGAATAAATCATGCCACGATGAAGATTAAATTTCCAAATTTCAATTTATATTCCATAGACACGGTATAAGTGAGTAACCCAATAACCGATATGAGATTCTAGTCTAGTCTAGTCACATTTTATGTGTGTAATTTAGGAGCCCATTACATCAAGTTGGCTCTGGTTGCTCGTACTCTATCTACCACGATTCACATCCATCCATCGTTAACACTAGCTCAAAGCTCACTCTAATGTTACGGCATGCCATGTGTCCATTGTCTCATTACTGTGGGTTGCATAAATTGACAGTGAAACATTTGTTTTAAGATGTTTCACAGACCAGAACGTAGTGCCTCAATTATTATCATCGTTTGTTGCCGCTTTGTTGACAAATAATGGATATGTAACATACAATGTGTCCACGGATAGAGTTTGGAAGAGGAAAAACTTTTTTATTTGTAGATTTAGAAGAAAAAGTTATTCTTTATCAAGAGGTTTGCTTGTGTCGAAATATCTAATTTACGATTACTATACAGGGTATATCAAAAATAACATTTTTAATGATTTTATTGTTTTTAGCTCTCCATATCATATACAGGGTGTCCTATGGTGACGGCCCATTAAAATATTTCGGAGACTACTTTTAAATGAATTTGGAAAACTTTGGTATATGTATTGCCAAATCTGGTCTATCTATCCGGTTATACCGGAAGTGGATAGTAACTTTGATATTTTAAATGGAACACCCTATATATTATAACATTTTTGGATTCCACATAAGATTCTAGACATACTTAATGTATCATGTCCGATACCTAAATCCAGCTGTTTTTGACGTATATCAAGATTTATGTCAAAACTGACATTTTAGGAGTCAATAATAATCACATTTTTTTCTTATAAAGCAGTCTTTAGTAATCATTTTGCACGCGTTTTCTTATTAAATAAGGTCTCCTTTTTCCGATAGGTACGACATTTTCTGATTTATTCGTACAGGGTGGTCAAAAAGTTATACTTATATATAAAAACAGTCGAAAGTCAGTTTTTTCAGTATAATTTTTTGACCACCCTGTATGAATAAATTAGAAAAGTACGTATCGGAAAAAGGAGACCTTATTTAATAAGAAAACGCCTGCAAAATGATTACTAAAGATTTCTTTATAGGAACAAAAATGTGATTATTATTGAGCCCTAAAATGACATAAATCTTGATATACGTCAAACACGGCTGGCTGTAGGTATAGGACATGATACATGAAACATGTCTAGAATCTTATGTGGAATCCAAAAATACCATAATATGTAGGGTGTTCCATTTAAAATAACAAAGTCACTATCAACTTCCGTTATAACCGGAAGTGCTAAGCGGTTGGTCTTATGACATTTGAATAGACCATATTCGGTAATACATATACAAAAATTTTCCAAATTCAATTCAAAGTAGTCTCCGAAATATTTTAATGGGCCGTCACCATAGTCCATGAAAAATTTTTTTTTTAATTTCACCGGAAATATTTGTTTTTGTTCATTTTATACATGAATAAGTAGTTTTAAAAAAATGTCTGTATGACTGTCTGTCTGTCTGTATTCACGAAAACGCAAAAACCGCTTAACAAATTTTAACCAAATTCGGTACAAAAATACTATTGGACATGACAAGAAGCTGATTAGATTTTGGGAAACATTGAGAGTAGGCAAGGGGTTTACAAGAGGGTTCAAAAATTAAAAAAAATTCATAGTTCTTAAACTTATCCGAAATACTGCATCATTTTTTACGCATTTAATTGAATCTAACCTAAAATATTGAACATAAAATATTATACCATACTTTATGCGTTAAAAGAATATAACCTATAAAATGTGTTATAAATAACTTGTTTTCATAAGCGTTCGTAAATAGTGTAAAAAAGGGTCAAAAACGAAAAAAAAAATCCAAATATAACAGAAAAATTGGCTAATTATATATAGCTTTGATATAAGATAACCTACAACATGCAGAATAACAATTTTGTTTACATTAGCGTTCGTAGATAGTAGAAAAGGAGGCAAAATAAATTTTATAATAAAAAAATCAACTATTTTGCGTCCCAGAACTTGGCGTAGAAGATCTGAAATATAAAATATGTACGTATAAATAGTGCCTCCAAGGAGAAAAAATAACTGATGTCTAAAACAAAAAAAAATATATATAAGTTTTAGATAAATGTCAAAAAGGTCATATAATTATTAGTTTTACACTTAAATATGGAAAGCTATTCGTGCTTCGAGGGCAACAGTTTATTTTTTTTTTATTAAAATATTTTCAAAACAGTGATTTATTATTTATTTATTTATTACACCAATTGTACAAATTGGCCTGCCTATACCCAAAATACTCAGTTTTTCGAAATAATCCCATTGTTTGTTTGAAAGTAGATTACAATGGAGATCGACATGTTTGAAAATTGTTGTAATATTTTTACTACTTTTTCTATGAATATATTATAATATTACTATGCAGTGCGACATTATTTTAATATAGGAAAATAAACGAAAGTTCTGTATTATTTATGCTGTTACCGTAATAAAGTCTTACTTGCCTCTGCTCCATTTTCTAGTTTCCTTATTACCTCAGGATCCTGCTTTTTGTCATGTAAATTTTTTGATGTGCCTTTATGTACGTGATAAAAAGAAGAAGCACATGCACATCGCACCCCCGAAAAACTCTTCTTATGATGCCCCGAAATATGGAAAAAATAATTTAAAAAAGTAAGTTTTAATTTATTTTTTACATATTTGGGAATTTAGAAGATATTGTGGGTAAACTTAACATTTTAACTAGTTTAGTTTAGGTTCAGCTAATTAGCTGTCGATCTCGTATCGCTTTTGACTGAATTGATTGTTCAGGCTTCCATGTTTGATGATTTTGGAGGTTATATAGGTTATATATATGGCCTTATACGTTCATTCAAATTCTAATTGTCCTGCACGACCGGGTTCAAGTGGGCGCAATCTATACTAACTTTAGTTTTCGCGTACCTGCTGTATATTTATTAAAGTCTTATCTTTTTGATAAACATCAGTATGTATCGTTTAATAGTTTTGACTCGAATCAATATATCCGGAGTGCCACAAGGATCTAATTTGGGTCCTCTTTTGTTTCTCATAGTTATCGATGATCTCGGGAAATGCCTTGGTTCTTCTCATTTGATTTTTGCTGACGATCTTAAGATTTATATTGCGATGAAGTCATATAGTTTGACTGCAATAAACTTCAAAATGAAATGCAACGTTGGAACATATATGCGAAAGAAAGATGCTATTGAGAACTCCTACAGGATCGGAGACAATGTGTTGTTGCGTTGTGATACGGTTAAGGACTTGAGGGTGATCTTCGATTCTGTCGGCGAGGCCTTGAAGATGTATGGCTTCCTGATCAGAACATGTAAATCTTTTAAAGACTTCTGATGCTGTTCTATGCCATTGTTCGCTCCAGGCTAGAATACTGTTGCATTGCTCTAATGTAGCACAACATACTCATTTGGGTTTAGGTCTGGGCTTGGAGATGGCCAATTTACTACTGGGATTTCAACCTCGGCTAAATACGTATAATTCTCGCAACGTGCAGTCAGGCATTATCATGCAGCAGCAATAGCTCTAGACCAGTTGTAGGTCTCCTGGACGGAATCCAATATCAAAAAGCCGCCTCCGTATTGTTCTGTAACTGACTCGAACTGGCCTTACTTCTTCTAGTCGGTTTTTAATTTAGATATTTTAAGACCCTGGCGTCCACAAACTTTATTACACAGAAGTGCAAATCAAAATCCCCTGTAACTTCCTGTTACAACAATATTTATAACTTTACTTTTTTCCACTCTTACATATATCGACCAATCCAATTGTCTATTCTTAGCGTCGGTCGTACCGTTTTTATGGAAAAATATTAATCAGCAATTTTCTTGTCTATTCCTATATTAGAGTCATGAACTTGTATAAACTTTGATGAAATTTTGTAAATTATTAAATCAGCGTAAAATACTTAGTTCGACCGGATGCAATATTTTTATTATAATATACCGGGTGCGACAATATAGTAACGGTTTTCTTGTATTATAAAAAAAACGTCTTGAGGCTATTTGTTTTAAAATGTAATAGCTTCCAGTGTAAAAATAAAGTTAGTCATTATCTGGCTATTAGGACTTGTGTTTCACAAAACGGTGTTTATCAACATTGTTGGCTAATTTTACTATTTTGCATCTTTTGTTCATCTTGAAAACTCAATGATTTGTTTGTTCTTTTATTTCTCGAAATTCATTGGCACCATGCTTAAAATTCGCCAAAACAGCCTCACAGTCGAGCAAAGGAACAAATGCGGCACAAAGATATCGTGATTTTCGCTAATCATTTTTAAAGTAAACACTTTTTTGTTGAATTCTTAGTCTGCATGTCCTTTCACTCAGGTTACATATGAACCACCATCTGTAGTTAATATTTGCAAAGATCCCAGTTTCACATTAAGCTTCACTAGCAAATTACTTAAGAAAATTAAATTATTAACTGTAAAAATGATAATCTTTATACACGTACTTACTTTGAACTTGCTAGTTTATTATTTATGATACAACTGGAGCGGTTTTGTGTCTAGCCACACTCCACTCCGTATGGTGTGGATACATATTTAATGGAACACCCGTCTGGTCTGGTCTGAATTAAGAGCATTTTCTCTAATGCATTCTTCTTGTTCTTTACAATCACTTCTCTTATTAATAAAAATACTCTTGTAAAAATCTCTTTTGTAATACACTTAAAATACAAAAGTCCATCTATTTTCCAAAAGTTTTCAAATGCTCCACGGCAAACTTTTCAGAAACAATGACAACAAAAAGTGTCGTTTATGGAAAAGTTATTAAAATGGTAGTCATGGCGACATTGCATTCAGAGCTTCTCTCGTCCAATTGTTGTATATGGATGGCATTGTTGCCCAGTCAATTTTGGGAAAGACGCAGGTGTGTTTGTTCGACAGATCTAGATAAAAGGAGGATAAGTTAAATGGGATGAGTTACAAAAAAAAAAAAGGATTGGATATGCGGGCAAAAAGTTTCTGTTGAAAGAACAAAATTGCAAAGTTTTACTGTTATCGCTAGAAAATCTATTTCGTATGTGGCACTAACCAAGTTCTATTCTATTTTATGTCACATACAGAAAGTGCATACAACATATTAAGTTCATATACAGGGTGTCGTACTAAGGCTATCGACCTGCTGTATCTCCGAAATTATTGGTTGTACAGCTTTTAGTCAAAAAAGCATTATTAAAATAGTTTTTTACTTTCAGTGCTCAAAACTCAAATGGACAGGTAGGCATTAGGTTACATTTTCGAATCACACTTTTAATAATCTACAACTTTGTAGACGTATCTCCTGAAATAAAGGGAGGGGGAAAATATAAGATATCTCGGTGATTCTTTATCTGATATAAGTCTACTTAAGCTCATTGAAAAGGAAATTTATAACTTTCATTTAAAGTGCAAACAAACCTTCATTATTTTTTACCATCTGTCTGCTAGGTGGCCTTGAATATCGAAATAACTGATTGTTTAGCTTTTTTCATTAAAATAATAAATGGGATTATACAACTTTTATATATTGGTTTAAATAAGCCTATAAATAAGAAACAAAATGACATAAACCGGAAGTCTCTATCACATACCAAACTTAAGCCATATATTCAAATATCGTTACCTTTTCTCTTTTTTACTTTCCCGCACAGGGAACGTACTGCGAATGCGCTAAAAAAATGAGATCAAGACGGATATAACCATTTTGAAGTTCCTTGAGGCGATTGGGACCATGTCCTAGGATGAACCCATTAGTTTTGACAAAGATTAATGTACATTAGTCTTTGTCGGGAATTTTTTTTAAATTTGTTTACATTTTCTCTCGGGTCTGAGACATCATCAGAGACTTTATTCCGGGTCTCTGCAGTAAAATGAAAATTAGTTTTTTTTTTATTTCCGAAATACCTTACGACGTTTCGTCTTGCGTTTAAGACATCATCAAGTACTAAAATTACATTAATATTTTTCATGCAAATTTAAAAATAGATTAGGAACGTTAAAAATTGTCAAATTTAAATTCCTCTAAAAACTAAAAAAAAAGGTACAATCATCACGTTACTTTATTTGGTGTGTCGTTGTATTGTTTTTTAAAGTTATTAGATGAATTATTACAATCATTAACGTATTACTAATTATATTTGCCTAAAAAATATGTATTTACTCTCAAAAGCAAGAAGAAACGTCGGAAGAAACTTTGTAAATAAAAATAAGAAATAATTTTCATTTTACTTGAGAGTACTCGAATAAAGTCTCTGATAATGTTGCAGACAAGAGAAGAAATGTCGTAAAACAATTTCAAAATAAACAATGGAAGAAATTTTGATTTTACTTGACGGAACGCGAATACGTCTCACTGACTTGTGGATCAAAAACTATAAACCGTTTAAATTGGGAAAATTACACAGGAAAATTGTCACTGTAGACTGATTGATTTGTACTCGAAATTGGAGTGAAATTTACTTTAAAATGGAACATCCCATATATTATTACATGTTTGGTTTGTCCATTGCTGAGTGTAAATGTCATCTATTTGACATTGAAGCACTTGACAAAAAAACGCTAAGTTCCTATTTTGTTTCTCACCTTTTTTGAGAAATGCAGAAAACGGGAAAGTTAGTATGTCTCAATTTAAAGGATTTTAATGCTCATAAAACTGCATCCTGGCTAATCTAATGGAAGTTGGAGCTACTGCAATGTTCTGGGGACTTTAAACCACGATGATTCAACTAGCTAAGGGTTCTTGAGGATGGTGAGTTGAAAAATATAGAAATGAATGCTTTATCAATAAGCATTAATTCTGACATACTTCATTCCCTAAGATATGTTAATATTTACTTAAACTAAATCTGGTTTGCAATAACATTTTAACAATTAGTTCACTTGAATTTCCCTCACCAATATTGCGTTTATTTTGTCTAAAAACAGCTTAAAGCCAATCTCAAACTGTCCAGGTAAAACACACACAGATTGTGACTGGCCTAACAGCTAGTTTTAGATGGAATAGAATTATAGTTGTGGCGAACGCCCAGCGAGAGAACAAAATACGATCAGACTGCATATACCTGCAAATACACACGTACTATGGATAGCAGGGACCAATTAAAAACCAGATTATCTGATTCCCACGGGATACTGAGATCTAATTTTGTTTGATAGATATGCCTGGGTTGTATACGCACGGTGCAGGTGGACCTAGTTGTCTGGTGTAAAATAAATGGTGTGGAATATGCCACAAAAATGGTAGCGTTTAAAGTTTAATTTAGACTCAACTTTAAATGTAGAGAAAACTATATAGCGCACCTCTAATATGTACAGGCATTTGCTACTTTGCGAGGGCTTCTACTTAGTAATTTTTTCAGAACTGTGAATCAAAACACAGTAACTAAAATATTCGCCTTGACAATAGGTTTAGTTTAGGTTAAAGTTGATATTGTAACTTTCCCGACAAGGTATAATATAATCAAAAATATATGACCTGCGTAACGAAACAGATTATTATGTATTATGTTCATTATTTCCAGTAAACTAACGTAACAAACTAACTACTTCATTCAAAAATTAAAAAAAAATATTTCCAGAGTGGGGATTCGAACCCAGAACCTTCCGCATGCGAAGCGCACGTTCTGTCAATGATGCCAAAAACCCTTTATCAAAAAATTACTGTATTGAAAGAGGAAACTTCTAAATATGAGACCAATTACCCTGAATTTCGAGGTCATTGACCAGAAGTGTGAAGTTCAATATCTAGGAATCACCCTAGTTCGTAAAGCAACAAAAGATCTCATGGTGTGCACGAATTTGGCAGGCTAGGCTTGGGACTACATTTTCCTATGGTAATAACAATAAGTTTTCAAATTTAACATAATGAACACGGACTGAAAATAAAGTGAGAAACATAAAAGACTGCAATTTGTCTTGGCATAATATGCCCTCAATTAAGATTTGAATGTAAGCCTCGCCGATTTGATTCCATTCTTCAATTAGAACGTCACTAAACTGCTGTAAATTTGTTTGAGTTGGAATCGAGATCGTATTTTCCTCTCAAAAGTATCCCAAACATGATAATTCGTCTCAAAGAAGTAGTGGTGTAAATTCTATTGTTTCGGCTTCAGTATTAAATCATCAGTATTAAATCATCTCCGATGAAAGGTGCAAAGGGAACAATGTGTGGTTCTGTGCATTACAACCAATTTCGTCTAAGCTTCAGATGTTACGCGACCCCACACCATAACTTACACTAGGAGAAAAATCGTTTTGAAAGAAATTTTTTTCCTAATACAAAACCTTGATACATCAGTGAATAGGATATTGCTCCATACTTCATTACCCCAATTTTCATGTTCCCTAGCAAATCTAAAGCGTTCAACTTGATGGAGTCTCAATAACTCTAGACCAGTTGCAGGTCTTCTGGCTGCCTTCGTATTGTTCTGTCACTTACTTGAACTTGCCTTACGTCCTCTATTCTGTTTTCCATTTGAAAGAAGTGACTTTTCTGCCCCTCAAAACATTTGACGTTATAAAGCGATTATCACGGTCACTACACAGAAAAAAATCTTACTGTAATATCAATATTAGCGATATGTTTGATTGCCTCTATTTTGGTTTAATGACAGTAATACTTAATTCATTAGATTACAATTCGGCCAACATTAAATATATACTTAATCCGACATTCCAGATATTATTGAAATTCAATTTCATATATGTTAGGCACAAAACAGATATATTTTTTCTTTCAATGATTACAGTAATAATTGGCAACTAATATTGCAATTGTATTATTTCAAATATTGTTATATTACGATAAGCAAGAAAAAGCATTGGAAGAATATTATTTCTCTACTCGGATTATTAGATATATATATCATTGAATTAACAAAATTAAATTTTACTCCCTATCCTATTCTACTATTTAAATAAACTAAATAATATTAAGTCAATACTTCTTATTGTTGGGACAACCTTAACTTATTATTGGGCCGGGCTAAATTCATCGATATATCGAAACACAAAACGTCGAGTATCCAACATTTTGCAGTCATGCATGTATCGAATTTAAGTATATAAATTAAATAAAAACTGGATTTTCGTACTATCTAGCCCCCTTCGTAAATATTAGTTTTTGACTTAAAAAAAATGTTTTCATACGCCGATATCATAATAAAACGAATTCAAAACCATTGATATAAAAATGTAGATTTCGGGCTGATGTATCGGGAAATTTCGGAACTCCCTAGTCACAGCTTAAAACAATAGGTTATGTTACATTTATATATTTATTCTATTTGTGTGCCGGTAGCGCGTGTCTATATAAGTAGTTAAGTTCTATAATCTGCAATAATATATTATGGAAGACTTCTTAAACGCCTCAGAATTGGACAAACTAATTCCAATATTCTCCGGTAAGTTTCACTCCTAACTAAGTATATCTAATCATAAGTTTTTTACTATAAATTATTTTGTGTAAGCTTTTCGAACAATACTATTAAAGATCGGTCTAGCCAACAAATGATTTAAGAGGTACCTATAATGCATAATAAAAACGTTTTAACAAAACTATTCAGGGTGTTCCATTAAAAGGTTATGAATATTAAGCTTTGTATTTCACATTAACCAGTATAGCATGGCAGCATGGAATACATTTTTGCAACCTCAGATAACCTCAAAATTCAAAATATCCTGTTTTAACACGATGTAGGTATACAGTATACAAAGTACCGAGTGGGAGTGGGACACTATGAAGATATGGTAAAAAAGCACAAATACGATATTTGGTTTAATATTTTGTTAGTCGTACATGTTCAATGTTCATGTATTAGTATGACATACATCTTTTAATGTATTGTTTATTTTTTGTACTGTGATTATAGAGTAATATTTTTTTTATTACAATACAATGTAGTATAGAATTAATAAAACTGTTTTTGAATAAAAACTTTCTTTTATTTCATACAATTAGTTAACGTGATAGTTTTATTAAATTAAGTAATTAATTTCTCTCCAGGATTATATATAAAATTGATTTAAAATGACAAAACAATTATTTCAATACCAAAATATATTCTGTCTATAATTTCTGTATTCCCCTTAAAAAGCAATAAATGTTCTATCAACGATAGTGACACTTAGTCCAATCAATACTTTTTATTTAATTTCAATATATTCTTATAATTGAGGCATTTGATTGGAAGTCAATTAATTCTTATACTTAAAGCAATAAAGTCATATATTTCGCAATTAATCATATAAGTATAATTGAAAGAAATGTAGCTTTGATTGTGGAATACGGAATATATGCTATCATTGATTGAAGTGCATATGGTTCATGATATGATAGATTTTTCTCTGTGTAGTAGATTTTATTCGACTTCAATGAAGGCACCACCAAATTCACGAAACCACTTTACAGCTCTTTGCACTTTATATCTTGAAACCCATGGATAGATTCAACACTTCTGTCTGCGGTCCTTTGCATCACAAAGGTTCATTAGGTCTTCGGAATAATAAGCACTAAAAGCTTATCGAAATGGATTGAAGCAAAGACACCACTGAACACGTATTTTGCAATGAAATGGCACTGTTCTGCAAAAGGCTGAAGTACCTTGGAAAGGTGTCTTAACATCCAAAGAAGCAATAAAATTGGCCTTAGAGAGATCATCATCATCATCTCTGACTTATTCACAACAGATCTCTTTAGGTCGAAGTGATGAAGAGATACTAAAGGTCCTAAACGACTTCACTACAATATAGGCGTATATGGATTGGGATGTACAAGTCGTAATACAGACATTGAAGACCATACACATTCTTAAAACAATTTCAAAATTATCGAGTTCATCTCCATACATTATAGTATAGGGTTTGGTACAGTATAACATTTCCAGTTCTCTTAAAGCTGCTTGTATTCGTATACTTTTATATGTAAAGCTGTAAAAGAGGAATAAATTTCGCAATCAACACCAACCAGAACGCTCCGGTAATAAATCGTTTTACGCGTTGGTAAGAATTAATTTTCAAAAATTAAAACTGTAAATTTACACTTGCCACGAATACACAACATTTGTAATACCTACTTGGTTACAACAAGACTGTCGAAATAAGGGATGTAGCAGATTTAAAAATATTCTGGATTTCGTTTCTAAGATACCTACTGAAAATGCCATGGGGCAGAAATGCGACAATAGACAATTTCATACTAGTTTGTTATCAACAAACGATACTTTTCTTCAAAATTATACAGTGTCTGTCAAGATAAACGCAAAGCGAGTTGAAAACTACACATTTAGAGTTAGAATTTCGTATTTTGGAGTCCAGTCCTCTTTGGATAGAAACTAGTTTGCACCATATCATAAGTTTGGAAAAATTAAGGGTGCTTCCAAAATACTACTCCTACTAATTTGTAGCATATGATTGGTTTGGGACAGTTGTATTAATTTACACTATTTGTGACCTTCAAAATTAATTAATTAGTCGTGAACGTCATATCGCTTAGAGGACGTAAGGTAAGTTTAAGTGAGCGACAGAACAATACGAAGGCGGCTTTTTAATATTTATATATATGATCCAGGAGACCTGCAACTGATCTAGAGTTGAGATTGAGACACCATCAAGTTGTACGCCTTAGATTTTCTAGGGGACATGAAAACTGGGGTAATGAAGTATGGATCAATATCCGTTTTGTCTTAGGAAATTGGATGGGCATAAAAGAATTTACCGGAGAGCTGGTGAAAGTTTCTTCCGAAAACCATTGTCCTCTTATAATAAGTTCTGGAGGCGGTTCGGTAATGGTGTGGGGTGGCGTATAAGTTTGTTTTGAAGTTCGGACGAAGTTGGTTATAATGCACAGGGAAGCCGATTGGTACATGTATGCATGCATTGCATATTGTACGGGAGTAAAGTTTTCCTTAAATCTTGGTATCTTTTACAAAAATTAAGCTCTTGTAATATATAAAAAAACTAAATTGTAACGAAACGATTTGTCTAAAACCATAATTGTGCCTAGTTACATTATGTTTACTTTACGAGAAAGAATCGATCTAATTCATTGTATTGGTAAAGGTGAATACATTCTGGATCAACTCAACAACATTTAGACTTATAAAGATCACAATGTAAAATAATCGTTTAAAGCCAAGTTTCATCAAGAGGTGAAGGGCGAACGTTAGAGTATTGCCTCTGTTTAGGTGAAATAAATTCTGTAGTTTGCTCAATTCTGTTGAGAACTTCATCCAAATAATAATTTCCCATTGTAGAAAATTGAATATTTTCTGACCCATTGAAAAGAAAACTTAAAAGTGAACCAATAAAAAAAATAGGTTAGTTGATTTAATTTTAACAATAATTGCAACTGCTGTGATTCAGTCTTTGGCCTGGCAAACCGTTTCGGAAATATTAAAAACACCGTCTTCGGAACCGCATCTTTGGAGTCCCCCTAATTTCGAGACACCGTGTATATGTTTGGTTTGGGGTGAGATTTTGAATGTGGTTGGTCGAAATTGCATCGAAGTACACAAAATATCCACTACTAATTAATAATATAATATGTTTAAGAAACAAAGGTTTCATTGTATGTTTTTCATTTGAGTTTGTTCTTTATAGACTGAATATCTAACAGCTGCAATGACACAATTATTCGAAGTACTGACGATATATTCTGAATACTAACAACGACTGTTACCATTACAGAAACTACGAATCTAGCTCTTAAAGCAGTCATAATAATAATACCTCCCCAACCAAAGTAATGTCCTCAAAGTTGCCAAATGTGTTTCATAATATTTCTCACTCAAGATTCGCCAGTCATAATCCTCTACAACATGAGATGTTTAGAAACGATGATGATGCTGCGGTAGCGCTATAAAATGGAAGTTACGTGTCTCATCTTTCCACACTGCTTTCATACTTGAGAACGTTCATTCGTTTCGCATTTTGTTTTATTTGCATAACTCAACCATTCTCACACTTGAAACCGACACAGTTGTATTGGGATTAATATTTCCCACAGTGATTACTATTAACATTTTTAGAGGTCTTTTGGATTGTAGGCAAATATACGAAAATAATAATATGCAGTAAGAAAAAAAGTAATTTATATTTTAGGCCTTTGACAACATTCATTATTTCTAAGATGAAAATTAGGGATTTCCGATACACTGCGACTGGATGGTCCCTCTGTCTTGAGTTACTTGAACTGTATCTCAAGTTACAACTCTTCATCAAGTTATACAACTCTTATGACCTCCAGTAGCTAAGCTGGTTTCGGGCACAATACTTCTCCATCTTGCTAAGCTTGTTAAGACCTCTTAAGCATTTCCGCCACATTTTCAGCTAATATGCCCGCCTGATAATCAGAGTGGATTGCAATGTCGCACTTCCGATAGTTCCTGTTCCTTGGAAAACATTGGGGTATATTCTCAGTGATTCTGAGTGTTTGATGCCAAGCCCGAATACTCCTGCTCCGGTCCCTTGATTGGACTTGGAGCCGTATGTAGTCCGTTTGGTAGTATTTTCTTTAAGGTTGCTGCTGTGTACGTTCCTTTCCCAGTCCCTCTTGTGATGAAGATCTTCTGAAACTTATATTTGTTCCTACATTTCGTCACTAGGGAGATTTAGAGATAGGATGTGTTAACGCATATTTACTTATTCCCCTGCTGTACTTTGATCTGTCTTACAGTGCCAGACTCATATATAGGTTATGATAGGTATCACAATCATAGGGTACATCCACAGCAGTATTTTGGGCTTACACTTTTCTTAAACCATCTTTTACAAAAATTAAGCTATTATAACAAATAAAAAACGAAATTGTAACGAAAGGATTTGTCTTGATAACAAAATCAGAAGGTACAAGGTGGAACAAATTTGACACACCACATGTGGTTTTAAAGTTAGAGTAAAAAGACACACTTTGTGTCACCCTCTATAAAATAAGTAAAACTTTTTTTGTTGGTAACACCAATGCTAGCAGAAGCAGAAAGGTGTTCGCCAAATCTCAAATTATTAAAATAACCTTTTTCTTTTTAAAATTTTCGATAATGAACTTGCACATATTACATAGAATTAAAACAAAATAAAAGACAAAAAATATACAACGTAAGTTTTACTGTAACAGTTACTATCAATATCAAAAATAACTTATGAGGATCTTAAGACAGCAAATAACATAAAATATATTGTCTGCAGGATGTCGATGTCGAATGTCGAGGAACTTCATCAATTCAAGAGCTACTCCAGTTCATACAAGATATGATCAACAGCTTCATTATAAGTCATACTATCTCTAGATGTCGGACGGGTTAAACAGCAATAACCACCACTTTTCAAAAACACACATTCTTTAATATTTTGGCGAGTATCACACGATATAAACAAGATCACTGATAATATCAATATAATACCAAAAAATATATTATGTAACATCTTTCTCAAATCAAGAAAAATTATAATTTGCTAAAACAGTTAGACACTTGTGGTTGGTTTAATAAAGTTAACGTATTTATGTGTTGATTGTAATCAACTATTTTTAAGTAATTTGAACAATACGACATTATTTCCGCAAATGGGTTTTTAAATTTTACCGATATTCATAATACAATTATTACTTTTACAAAGGGTACTTAAACTAAAAATTTTTTAAATGTGATTAATTAGATATTTGGTTTCGTAGTTATTAATGAAATACGAGGGTTTTTTTTTGTTTTTACAAACAATTCCAATCCAAACATCCAAAGTGATGTTGAAAATGATCTTCAACTATCGCATGCGAATTTATTCCTTATTGCATTTCTTGAAAAACTCATTTCATCGGTAAACAAAATCAACATCAGTATTGGAGGGATTTCAACAATTTTGTGCCAAAGCCATTGACAAAATGCCATACGTGGAGGAAAATGAGCAGGAATAAGTGCTTGAATGCTTGGATATGATATGGATATAACAAATCGTCCTAAATAATGCGCCAAACAGTACTCTAACTTACATTCAAAGCTGAACAACTTTTCGAGTAGAATTACCTGGATCTTCTTCAACCATGTTCAACACATGTTCTTGCTGTATTTGGCCTTCCTGTTCCTTCACTTTGTTTTAGTGTGCCTGTTTTATAAAGGCATCGATGAATGCTTTGGAAAATTTTTCTATCAACAGATCATCGTTTCTGGCAGAATTAAGCTACTTCTAGCCTTCTAAATTCATTCCAATCTCATCCAAACAAATTATGGAATGAAATCAGTGGGTTCAGGTAGGCCAAAGGATTCAGAAGGGCCAGATCAATTCAAGAGGAGCACAAACTTTAGGATCGCACTTGTTGGGCCAATAAAAGTGTAAAAAAATATTCTAGGTCCTAGGAGGATGTACGTAATTGAAATAATCTGCTATTGGTTGTTCTATTTCACTCGACATAGGACCGAAAACATTTCTGGATCTGTGGATTTACTAATCGTCGTAATCTCTCAAACTCAGATTATGACTAATGACAATAAGTTAGAGTTTGGTGGGATTTGACAGCTCAATTCAGAAATTTTTTTTGAGGAAATACAGAGTGTTCTATCTGTAACTGTTACTGTTGAATGATACCTGGAAATGTTAAGGGAATAATAAAACACACAGCTCATCTATATTAAAATAATGCAGCTTTTCTACAGTAACATGCTATATTTACCAAATTACGCATATTTACTCATACCGATTGCGAAAAAGAGAAACTCGCAATTAAAACAACTCCCCAATGATTTTGAGGGGTTGCAAAAAATAGGGAACGAAAGCAACTAACTGACAGACAGATAAACTTACCTCATCCACACACCCCCTCAGTGTTGGTAATACACCTCAACGCATAATTTAATTTCTTCCCTATGAGATTCGTTATAATAAATGGTTGCCATCTCGCGAGAGACCTAAAAGTGGTCAACATTGCTCATCGCTTGATGCCTTATATTATTCACTTCACACAGGAATTAATTTGAGAATATCGGTTTTTCACAAAGGGAAAAGAGACAGGGAAGAGTCTACCATAGTTGAACATTTTGCTTAATTAAACCGTCGGTAATAAAAGAAGTAATCTTCAGTGGAAATGTGACTGGAAATATTTTAATAAACCATAAAAAGAGAAGAGGAGTCGTTATCTAATTCGTAGCCCTATCAACATTATTTGAGAGCCAAATTGAAGTCTGTATTATAATGTTAACGAGAGAAGAGAATTGAGAAGTCACTCTAAAAAACTTTCTAAAGAGAGATGTGCGCGAATGTGTAGGAAGAATTTCTTGACGAACAGAGTGGTGTAGGTATATGTGGAACGGTCTTAATGAGGACACAGTGAGTGCGCCATGGGTCAATGCGTTTAAGAATCGTTTGGATTGTGAACTGGAAAATAGTGCTGCGACAATTACACACTACTTTTAAAATTCTTATCCGTAATAAATTGGTATAAAAGTAGTTTAATCGGGAAACCGCTCACTACTTTAACTAATAATAATAGTAAATAACAAAAGTTGATTCACACAAAATCACGAATCAATAGTCAGATTGCTGTCAAATTTATACACGTATCGTTTGAAGAAAGTAAATAAATAAAAATCATATGGAAAAAACTCTAGTAGCGCCATCTATGGACTTTAGTGAATGATATTATCATCGTTCTGACATTATATTAAACGTCTTTTTGTACCCCATAAAATAAAACTTCTCATAAAACTTATCTAACTTATTCAAAATATATAAGACTGTTCTATATAACAGCACTGACGGGTATTGAAATAGACTATAAAAAATGATTGATTATATCAAAGAGTATCGCTTGATAAGCGCTAAAAAAAGAGTGCAGCTTTTATTTAGTTTTGAGAATCAAAAATAGAGCATTGGGTGAATATATCGAAATAGCCTATAATTGAAGAAATTGTCAGCACTGTTCGTGCAATTTGACCCTATTAGATTATTTTCTGTGATGTATGTAACCTTTGTACATTCGGAAACTAATATTCAACGAGTTTTTGGCCGGAATACAGTCTGATACGGCAAGGAATCTGCAAAAAATACGCACCAGCCTCAGCGGACATAACATATTGATAACAAGTTTCAAACAGCAGTTTAGATTGCTTAATATTTGGTATCGCTGAACTGACGAACTGGGTTTAGATGATATAGAAGATTTAGGATCCAACCTTTTAATTATTATTCCAAACAATAAAACTAAAAAGCCGAGATCGTTTGTCATATGAGACATACATTGGACTTTAGGAAATATTTGCTTATATATTTATATTTGTTTTGTGGCGTCAAAATGCTCCTAGAGTTTTTAAAAAACGCCCCCTCAGATCATCGTAGCTGCAAAACCTAACATGATATCCATCATCTTCAAGGTCTCGTAGATTTTTTCAATCTCTGGAGATAGGAACAGTTAAGTGCATTTAAGATGCACCATTGAAAACTCTAAACCGTTAGTACTTTGCTGCTTAATTCTTTGCACAACTCACCGACTGCGCCAATTACAACCGGGACTGTTCATGCGCCGTGTGTATTTGCGTCTAAGAAGCTCTTCGCATTTTGTGATCTTTAAAAATGAGGAAAAGACGTGACGAATTAAGCTAAGTTTACATGCATCCGTTTATCCGACGACGATACGATAATGAAGGGAAATGGCTTTCGATGATTTATCTATTAGCCACAGATTATTACGAACATTATTACCATTGTCTTTATAAAGACAATGTTATTACTAAATTGTATATTATTAGTCTCTGATCTTATTTATTAACAAATGACTTTTTTCGCAAGGTAGCATTGAAGATGAAGAAGTTGTAGAAACTGAAATGTTGGAAGTAGAATTGAGTAAATGTACAAAAAAAGTTTTGATTGCTACTTTATAATCTAAAACTAACAATTTTGTTTGTGGAAAGCTTAGAAAACTTAGTAAAGAAAGCTCCGATAATTTTTAAATTGTTTATGAACGATCCTATCTAGTGTAACTTTGCTTTTGATCATGCCCAGTATTTAAATATGCATATATATAGGTAACCGAAAATGGCAAACCACTGAGAAGGAGGGAATTGCGGCTAAATCAATCGAAAACATTCATCATTATAGATAGGGGTGTTTGTTATCCCAGATGCGAGTAGGCCCCACGGTTTGAGTGCATTTTGATGTTTCTCTCACCTTCACAGAAGCTTTCTCTCGATCGTTGGCGATAATTCATCTTTATTAAGCTCTACTAAGCTATATATAACTACCTTTTACGTTTATACAGAGTCAGATATTTGTTTTCATTGAATACGCTTATATTATCCTTTGCTTCATATTAAAAGGTTTTAACATATTATGACATATTGATGATTAATAACAGCATTTATTAACGCTGGTCTCTCAATTCACTGTAAATACACAGCCTCGTTCGTCTTCAAAAATGTACAGGGCAATTATTTCTCTAGCCGCACATCGCAACTGTAAACGACAGTTAGTATGTTACAAAGCAAAGCTTAATAACTTCGTTAGCGAACTGAAGCTTTTTCTGGCATTCTGAGGTTTTAGTTCTTACTCCAATCATTAGATCCTCCAAGGTTACAGTCTTTGTGGCTCACGATAAGGGTATATACACAGCTCGGAGTGACAAGTTCTGTTTTTTTTTTTTAATTTAACCTTCTGGTTCTCCACTCGTACACCTCAGTACGCTCTAATTATAGCCCCCGGCCTGTAAGAATGTCCTTACATAAAGCTAATTGTGGCATTTCAGGACCATACTGCACTCACAATCATTCCACTATCACAACTTACATAGGTCAACCGCCAGGTCCGTTTTTAATACCCCCAAATGGTCACCCATCCAAACTGTAGCCGCGCTCCACAGAGCTCCTCTTCGACAGTCGTCAGTGTATGACCTCGTCGCGGCCGGGTATCGGCTAACAAATTCTGTTTATTTTAATTAGCATTGCAGTCCACTGTAAGAATTAACTATTTCTTCAAATGTAAATTAGGAAAAATTTAACCAGATTTATTTTTGATTATATTTTAAATAAAATTAGAATGTAGAAAACAGGATTCTAACAACAATTTACAATAAATTGATGTATATAGGATAGACGTCCGCTGCTATGCGATAAATTTAGTTTATTTTGTGTAATATTTCCCTATAGATGTGAAATTCAATACATTTTGTCCGTTGCTTTTGTAAATAAACTTTTGCTGGGTATTTACACATACAGTGTCATGCAGCGGAGACTGTAGAGTGGTTATTCTACTCTGAGTTAATAGACTTTGTAATTCACAAAATTGTTACTACACTTTTCTTTGAAACAATTCCAGCAGTGTCGAACTGCTTTCTATTTTTTTTATTTTGAAAAACTCAGCTAGGAATTTTCTGGTCTGTTTCTGTTTTTATATTATTTAAGTATATTTTTATTACAAAGCTTTAACACAAGTGAATTTAATTTTCACTGACACATGATCAATCTGGCAGATTGCCACGCCAGACGCCACAAGAGCTCTCTAGTTTAACAATTAAAATTCCACATTAAATGTGGTGAATAGTGTATTATCACAGCATAAAAGAAACAGCATTCAGAGTCTCCGGTTTCGAGGCGTCATGCGCATCTCGTTGCGCATGCCGCCATTATAGGAGAGAACGTGTCAAGTAGGTAGATTCCGTTCACTCTAGTTCAGTATAGAGGTCATTGTTGGCGTGGCTAGAGATATTGTGTTTGTAATCTGAAATATAGTCACCCGTGTTCAATGTTTCCAAAGGATTTTGTTTTGCGATTATCTTAAGAGTTAGGATTAATTTTACTTTAAAATATGTTAACAGGAATTTTTAAAAAAATCATAAAGACAAATTAATTATATGGCGAAATTTCTAATGTCTTAATTATTGTCAATAAAATTCTGCTATTTTGTATCATGTCACAAAAATCACCCAATCATGTCAACATTTAACTGATAACACCACTCAAGGATGTTTTCAATCACTATGTCACACCACAAATTTGGTTGAAATTGACAGGGACATTATTACTATTTTTACGGAAATAAAAATACAGCACTGTGGTTAGAAGCTTAAAAATATAATTATTTTTAGTCAGGACCTGACTTCTCTCCTAAAATGGCGGTGCCATACGTCATAGTTTGAAATTATTTAGTTCAAAGTGTCGACGCGTGCTCGGAATGCTGTGGGATTATACGCAGGCAAAAAGTAAGTTTTTAGCTCTGAAACACGTACCTCGAGCTAAAAACTGCTACTATTTTCCGATGTATAATAAAGGACTATTGTGAAGCAAACCATTTTTATTTTTTCGATGCATCCTTCGCTTTGTGCTCTATTTTATATTTTAAATTTACCACAACAGTTAGAATATCTATAATCACTTTGGGATGGCTACTTCAATAATAAAAATCTGGACAAAACACCCACTGTATTCTATCCAAACTCCAATTACACACCTATTCTGTATCATAGGAGCATGCGACTTTTGGAGCACATTGTACAAGCGACATTACATGTATATTTTCAATTTGTTTGTATGGAAGAGTCGGACCAAACGGCTCGTTGATGTTTAAAATGTTTTGTTTTCAATTATAATTTGGGTAGCAGAATGTGTATACAATGCTCGTGTATATTGACGCGCATCAGTATTTTAATGAACAATTTGCTGTGATTTTTTACGCTTTTTTATTAGGATACAACATTAAAAAAAAAGCAATGAGATGGTATTTCAATTTAGAGATTTCGGTTACTTTGAAACTGGCTGCTTTGTTTTTATGTGGTTATTGCCTGGTTGTATGAAAATTATTTTTTTTAAATCATTACAAAATATTTTACGCCAGAAAACCTGTTATTACAATATTTTAAGTTGTTACCGGGAAAAAACAAAAATAAGAGTACCTACGGGAAAGACTTTCTTATAATGACGAGGTCCCCGCATGTTGTTTGGCACGCAGATAGCCCTTCATAATATCATCGTCCTGGCTAAATTTCACAACTCATCGGGCAAGAACCAGGTTTCAATTTTAATGCTTTTATTTGGTATAAAATGCTCTCACTCAAGCCGTAAGAAACTATCCTTAATGGCGAAGTCCCCGCATGTCGTTTCGCACGCATAAGAGCTAAGAGCTAATAACTGTGTGTCAAAGTTGTGGTAGTCTTGTATATTATTATTACAGCATAATAAGTACAGCATTCCGAGTCCACGTTGGCCCTTTGAACTAAACAATTTCAAACTGTGACGCATGACGCCGCCATTTTGGGTTAAAAGTCAGGTCCGGAATAAAAATAATTATAGTTTTCGGATTCTAACCACAGTAATGTATTTTTATTTTTGTAAAGTACATAATAATATCGCTGTCAATTTCAGAAATATCTGTGGTGTGTCATAGTGATTGAAAACAACCTTGAGTGGTGTTATCAGTTAAATGTTAACTGCCGTATTTGGAGTGGTGGTTGAGACACCGTTACATCCAGAAAAACTTACTGTTTGGTGTGCTTTATAGGCTGGTGTAATCATCTGTACTTCTTAAAAACGATGCTGGTCAGAACGCCAGAAGATTATCTTCCGAATAAAGTAAATTTCATATCAATTTAAAAAATGCATCCTTGTGTAATTCCATTTCAAAGTTAGCCTGTCCTTCGACTTAAAGAGATATATATGAATGAATCTAATCTATTGATGGCGCAGTCGCCTCAAGTTTTTTATAAAGTTCTTTTCTCTGGGGATCGATTCCCTATCCTATCTTAGAAATATCACTGCTATGCTGATGATGCTGTATATATTGCAGCGAAACCGGTATCCTAAATAAAGCAGACTGACTGACTCAGATTATTTATTCACCACAATTTTATCTGTATATAATTTTAAACAAATAAGTACTGAGAGAAATTTACAACTTTTATATCTTCTGCTGAAACAGTACAAAACATTGAGATCTCTCGTCCATTTTTTATTGTAATTTTTTCAGCGTAAAAGCGTGAACATCCTGCTCCCTTTCTCTTTCATTTAAGTGCCCTTCGAAACGGTAAAAAATTCAATAAATAACTGTCGGTGAAAGTGGGCTAATCTGCTCCTCTTGGAACGCATAGCCGCAATATATACGGTTACCAATTTCTGCTTAAAATTGAGCCGATATTTCAAGTGGTTTTCTGTTTAATGTGCGGCGCTTTAGTTTCATTTCCAACAACCGAAATTGATTTGAGAAAAGTGAAATATTTTTCCAATTTTTTCGTTAACTTTGTGCAAATCGTGCTGAATAAATACATATAGATTTCAATTTCGTTTTGATTTAGCAATGAGGTTTAGCTGGATGTAATTGAATTTGGTGCATTGTTTTACTTCTTATTTCTGTTATTATTTGGTACAAAGATCAACGCGCCAATAAATTAGCGTTTTTGAATTTTTTATTTGTTACCGGGTGTTTTCAGATTGTTATTGTTCTGAAGTTATCTGCTACAATATCAAAAACTGCATCACCATATGATATTAAATGCACACGACGCTACATGGCGACATTATATTCTAAAACAATTACAAAACTGGCAGATTATTTCATTCAAACAAGCAAAATTTTAGAATACATTAGTGGGAATACTGATTATACAAATGATATAGTCCGAGTTTAATTGAATATAAACTTGAACCACGCGTTTATTAGATAAAGTCAATTTTATATTCCATTTCTTCAATATTTTGAATTTTGTACATTTTTGTCATAATACAATTTGCAATTTGCAGAAACCATCTGGTAAGCAAATGCCATAATCAACGTTACGTATACACAGAAGCGTCAAATATTGACAATTACATCAGAGAAGTTTTATAATATTTGAAATTTTAAATATTACACAAAAAAACCTAAAATAAATGTTCAACATTATTTCCGTTCACTTCTAAACATTTTAGTACCCTTTTCTTAACCTCGTGAGTTGTAGCTCGCCGAATTTCGTCGTTTTCCAAATTCTCAAATTCACGCCGGACCCTTTCAAAAAAATTTGAAACGGTGTTCTGTAATATGTTCAAATATTTTCTACCATTTAACTTTTCTTCGTAAATATAAAGTTCTAATTTATTATCCATTAATAAACAAAACACCCCTTTCTCGGGTTACGTGTGGATTTTGATTGTTTTAGAAATGTAGGGTCATAAACCTACATAATTGCCTTAATCATTAATGATGGAGGTTTTTTTTTATTTTATTTTTTTTATTTATTGGCATAATTTGAGTACAAAAAAATAAATAAATAAAGCTAAAATGTTAATATACAGTCTTATTTTAAAAAGATGCAACTTTATGTTCAAAATGATACAATCCTACTTAAAAAAAGAAATGCCAAAAGGTTCAAGCTCAGCAAAGCTGATTATCAGCAGGAACCTAGTAAAATGTGCATTTTATGATGCGTTAATTATCCTGCTTGACGTCCGATACGGGGAAAACAGCAAGAATATTAGACATATTAGACTCACGCGCATGGTAATATTAGCCTATACTACCGGTCCTTTAAGGTTTGTTTAGCAGCTAGCAGTGGAGACCTTCATCGATGTCATGCAAGACGTTGTGGCTGAGCCGACATTACGATTGATTCGTAATTGCAAGATAGTGACTGCTTGTTACTTATCGATATCGGGTATAAAAGAACGGTCGTAAGGCCAGATGTTGAAGGAGATCCCTGAAGAATTTTAAAATGATTTGTTTTAATAACAGTGTAAGAGGCATATTAAAAGGAGTATCACCTTTAACAAAAAAAAGGTGTAAAGGAAAAAGTAGAACAAACAAATTTTTAACTTTAGATTTCCCCTTATCTGGTTTAGAATGCTTAACTAATTAGCCAGTACAACAATATAAAATGCTGGTATTTTTGTCACTGCAAATGTTTTTTATTTTGTTTGAGCTTAAAGAAGTTCGCAAGTTTTGACATAAAAGTAAAGTTCCAGAAAAAATAAACACTAATAAAGACAGAAAATAAAATAAAAATGCATACACCTATGAACGTGAAGATGCTATAATTACCCTCATGTTTATAATTAGATTCTGAGAAAATGCTTAAATTAGGTGCTTGGGTGTTGAGGTTAGATAAGTAGGAATTTTCTGGAACGTTGTTATTATTTTTTTTTTAACTGAAATAACTTTTTCATTTTGATCAACTTTTCTTTGATAAACAAACAAAAAATTTAAAAGAATTACATCCATTTGTATCGGCTATATCATAGCTAGATTTAGGTATGTCAAAATATAAAATTAGTTTCGTGAAAAATATTCTTCTTTATAAAATTATGCAATTTTTCCAAATTTTAACTATCCCTTTGGTGACCATAAAAATATCTATAAAATAGTTTAATAATTAGGAAATTTAAATTACTTATTTGTCTATTATAAATAATTTAAATAAAAGTTCAGTAAGGCTGTATTTTGGATTTATAACACATCAAATCTAGAGTGTAACCATAATATACAAATGGAAATGTTGCTATCAAATTAAGGTAATTAATTAAAACTCAAATTGATTAGTAAACTGGGGATTATGATGGTGTTGCTTTGTGACATATCACATAAAGGACGACCCGACACAGCACAACGTGTAATAGGTGATACTAACTGACGACTTGGCATTTTAGAGATGAAAATTGTACAAGGCGATGCTATACATGAGGAATAACCTCAATGACAATTATTTTAAGTCAGGCACAGGCTACAGATATTTCCAATGACATGTTTAGAAGCATTAAAGGAGAATTTAGTAGAATTAACTTTTCAAAAACTACACGATCTGTTCGAGTTGATTCAAATCTGCCCAACTTCCCTTCTTATAACTATTTCATTACTAAACAACATGTGCGTTGCTTTCGGCGTAATTCGATTTGACAAACATGATCAATTTTTTATGAAAATTTCCTGCCTTATTACCCTCATCTTAAATAATGCATTAGCTTTTTTTGTTATAGCTATATTTATACAGTACGCATTCTATAATGAATAGCTAGCAAAGATGACTGAAGGTAATATACAAGATTGGAACTCAATCAACTCAACTAATATTTGTTAGGCTTACCAAACCAAATGTATGATGAGTATGTACACATCACTGAGGTAAGAGAGCACATAGGCTGATATTTGCCCGATTCTGCATTATAAATTAGCTGGATCTATGTTACGAGTGAGAGAGATAGGTGATAGATGGTTTCGTCAATGGGTAACACTTAATTATTCAAATAGTCCTTAATGAGATTAATTATGGATTCGTGTCTCTTACAATGATGTATATGGATTGGGTGCATGTAGTAAAATCGTTTCACATTGAAGTTTGTCAAAATTTAGTTCCTATTTATTAATAAAAACTGTTGACAATTATTGTAACTTAAAAACTGTTGTTGAGTTTAGGAACTTTGTTAACAATCTACTTAAAATAATATTCACACAAATATTATATTTCCCAAACTAATAGAAAATATCTATAAAATCACCCAACTAGTATACATAATACCAGTGGTACTTGTGTACAATAATGCTTGAAAAGAATGACGGTGCGCGAAGGTCAATTAGATTAAGTTTTATATTTCTGCCGAAAACAACTAACGTAATCACTAATCTATTTTTTCGGAGCACATTTAATAATAAAAAAAAAACAGAAAATTAAAAAATCTCTATCATCATGAGAATTAAACTTCATTCAAAGGATTGGCTGGATGCTCCCAGAAATAACAACAATTTTCTTTTATCTTGTTAGTTCTCATTCCTCCTTTATAATAAGGCTGCTGATGAAGTCATTTTCGCAGGGAATGAAAAGTCAACACGCAGATTTCCGGCCATGGCATTTCCAAACTAAAAATAACAAGAGTGGAATATTTTTACTGACGACGCTAATTCCGATTAAAAGCGGGAATCTATTGCCACATCAAATCTGGCAAAGGTGAATAACGTTTTAATCTTTTTAAATAACTGCTGTTCATGTTTATTTATTTATCACATCTTTGTGTAAGGTAAAATACAATTAGTTTTAAGTTTGAACCTTCCATTACACAGGGTATGTGGAATTAATTCCTTCTCACCACTCATTAATTTGATGAATGAATTCTTGATCTGCTAGTGCAGAAAAATGTTGTTCTAAGTACAAAGTATATTTTGCCCATGCTCTTAATGTATTGGGGTTTGAAAATACGGATTTATAAAATTCCTAGCAATTCACCAGCTCATTTACCATCAACTAAATTTTAAACAATTGGTTATAAGAACGAAATGTTAACAAGATTCACCTATTTCAACCCCTTTGTAATTATTAAACAACAAACTCCAACTTTCCAGTATAGTAAATCATGCCCTAAAGATATGTATTTATTTATTCATTATTTATTTTGCAGCATGTATGCCGAGGTAGGAATTTGATTTAAAATATAAATTATGGGGTGGATAACATTGGAAATCGGCGGATGGCCTCACAAAAGGATTTTGACTGTTACTTTTCCCTTCCCGACTAATCTGATTCGGCAAATTGACAAATGTTGCAAATAATTCAAATAACGATAGAGCTGAGAATATCTGGTGGAATGTTACATGTTTTAAATGGTGGAATATGCGAGAGAAGCGACTTTTGATGCTCGCTACAGAGACACACTGCATAGGATCGTTTGTCATAAATATTGGCTGGGGTTCTATTCCCCTCTGAGTTTGTAGTGTACGAAGTAACATTTATAGCACATACAAATTAGCCTTACCCATTGGAATTTATTTGATGAATTGTTACTGTATTGTAAAATTGAATGTGAGTTAGAATTATAATTATTTTGAATTTTAGAATGTTTCTTAAATAATTTTACATTAATTCTAATTATGAATCTAAATAAGCTAGTAAAGTTAGTTGCGTTTGTGATGATTTGGATACTTTTAAACGACCAAAATCAATTGCGTGTTTTTCTGTTTTTTTGCAGCTTCAAATCACTTGACACAAAAATTGAGATCGAAAAAAAAACTGTAACAGTAAATAAAAGGGATTTTAGAAAATATCCGTCCGTTTTTCTTCTCAAACGAGCATTTTTTAAATTGACAGTCTGATATATTTGATACGTCAGCTTCCTTATAGAGCTCACCCCCAATTTACCGGTTACAAAAAAATAAAAAAAAAACTCAACAGAATAGGAAAGAAGAAAGCAGTAATAATAGTAGCTGAAATAAAAAAAAAATACAACAACGTGTAATGCCAAATCGACAAAATTTAAGTCAGCGGAAATAATTTCTATGAGAGAACCAGAAATTAAACTTGTTAGCAGAATTAAAAGGGATCTATCTAGACAGGGTAAAAGAATAATCAAAAAAAAAAAGGGGGAAAAAGGGAAGAATTTAAAATTCTCTGGTTGCAATATTAATCAGAAATAATTAATTAACAGACAGTTGAAACAGAATAACGTGCTGGAGTTGTCAATAATAATTTCCGTTACAAAGCCGGAAAGGAGTGTTTTGAACGACGAAACTAGCAGATACCAGTCGTAGGAGACCGAATATTATACAGGATGGTTGAATGACACAGAAACACATGTCTTTTGGATCGCAGTTTTCACATGCTGTTTGGGGAATAGAAAGAAATGATAGGTACAAAATTTACCACAGTTGATTTACTAAAAAGTATTTGTCGACCACCAACATAATTAAAGAAACATCTCGTTCTAATAAGATTATATATGTGTAGACACTATACATTCTGGGACAATGGTGTCCGTCATCTAGCATTCCAGTTAGCTCTGTAGGATTACAAGAATATTATATTACAGATGAGCAAATAAAACCAAAAATTCTTCAGTGTTATTACAAGCCATATATTCTTATGCCTTATACAATGTCTCAAATACAGTTTGGAAATAAAAATCTTCACTTTATGAGCATTCTCGATTAAAACAACTCTAAAATGTTTAGAGCTAGCTGCACAAGCAATAAAACTTTAATGTGTTGATAACATCCATCTAATCCACTTCCAGGATAGGTGCAATTTTATGACATATCAATAATGGCAGTGCTGTATTTATCTAGCTTTAGCTACTTTAGCTAGAGTACAAAATCTAAAGTTCAGTTAGTCAAAAAAAGTTAATATTGTGCTCCCATATTTTAAGTGATTGCAATTCTGTGTCATGCTCACAAGTCTATTGATCAATCTCAGTTGCGGAATTCGCAGTCGTTGAAAACAAGACGTTGAATTCGTATAGTATTTGAGCTGATTCTAGTAACTGGCGTTTAGATTCATGGGACAAAGCACCGGCGTTGGAAAATGTCCAATGTGTGGCGGGCACAGCTATTCGACATCTTCCCATAATGGGACGTATAGGGTGAGCAAAACTCGATGTCCCAGCTCTGGTATGAGAAAATGAAAAACGATAGAAAAATTCTGAAAAGAGGTTCTTAAATGGGATTAAGTAAGCTCAATTTTAACTCATATTTCATTTTGTTTCCAAATTTGAAAACTAAAGCAAAAGACGTCAACAATTTTTTTTTTTCAGAAACATACCTATATTTTTGCATAGTTCAAAAGAGCTAATTTGTATAAGCAACTTTTGTAAAGAAAAAAAATTGCTATCTTCATTCGTACTTCTCTACATGTTCGATGGGTTCACCTTTGACGATGATCTGTTCGTTGTTAGTCTGGGCCTTCTTTGTTATGTTCATGAACTTTGTTTTGTTTACGTTGAGTGTAAGGCCGTATTCTTCGCTATATCGAACAAGTTTGTCCATGATTCTTTGTAGATCTTCCAGGTTTTCCGTTAAAATTACGGTATCATCAGCGTATCTTAGAACAACTATAGGCACTCCATTTACTTTTATTCCTGCACTGTCAGTTTCCATTGCCCTTTTTAGAATCTCTTCAGAGTAGGCATTAAACAAAATAGGTGACAGAACACAACCTTGACGTACACCTCTCTTTTTTGAAATGGTGCCAGAATTTTGTTGATCTACTTTGACGGTGGCATTTTGGTTGTAATAGAGATTTGAGATGATTTGCAGGTCTTGGTGGTCTAGGTTTTTACATTGTAATATTTCCATCGACTGGTCGTGGTGGACCCTGTCAAACGCCTTATTATAGTCGATGAAGCAGGCATATACGTCCTGATTAACATATAGGCATCGCTGCACTATTACGTTGAATGCGAATAGTGCTTCTCTTGTACCTAATCCTTTGCGAAACCCAAACTGACTGTCACTTATATCCAGATCGAGTTTCTGGTGGATGCGGTTGAGTATAATTTTTAACAGTAGTTTCAAAGTGTGGGACATGAGGCTTATGGCACGGTGGTCGGTCACTGCACTCTTTTGCACCCGATTTTTTCGGTAAACATATGAAAACTGATGAGAGCCATTCCTTTGGTAGTTTTCCAGACCCATAGACGCTGTTCAAGAGTGTCATCACGACATCCAAATCTTGATCACTTATGATCTTAAGAATGTCGATAGGAATTCCGTCGGGGTCAGGAGATTTACCGTTGCTCATGTTGTTTAGTGTGTGGGTGACTTCGTCTTTCGTGATTTCGGGACCTGTCTTCCCGTCCTACCCTAGCTACGGATATGATATTTTTCACATCGTCGAAAAGGTCTTTTATATATTCCTGCCATCTCTTCAGTTTGTCTTCTGTGTTTGATAGTGTTTTCCCATTTTTATCTAAGAGGATTGTAGTAGTCTTTCCTTTTCTGAGACCTGCCAATTTTTTTGCCTTCTTATGTAGGTTATAGAAGTCAAATCTGCGATCTAGCTCTTCTATTTCCTTGCATTTTTCTTCATAGAAATGTTCTTTTGCTACCCTTATTTTTGTTCTTATCTTTTTCTGGGTTTTCCTATATTTTGTTTCGTTGTTCTTGTATTTCCTTCGTTGGTCCATCAGAAATAAAATTTCCTGAGTAATCCATTCTTTATTTATCTTTTTAGAAGGTGCTAGTAACTCTTGGCAGGGGGAAAGAATACAGGTTTTGAGGGATTCCCATTGATTGTCAATATCTTCGGATTTAAGGTTAACTTTCGAAAAGTTGGAGTGTATTGCTTGTTGGACACCTTCTTTGATGGTCTCCTCTTTAAGTTTCTTCATGTCTAATCTTGCAGTTCCACGCGGCTTTCTAGTTCGCTTAAGATTTACTTGGACGCAGGAAATTAGCGGATTATGATGGTCTGACCCAACATCCGCACCGGGATATGCTTTAACAGATTTGAGCGCATTTCGATACCTTTCTTTAATGAGAATGTAATCTATTTGATTTCGGAGCCTGTACACTCTGGTTTAATATTTAAATTCGTGTCAAGCCTAATTCAACAGATAGCTTTCCGGTAATTCGTGATCAGAAATTTTGAGTTAAAAAAAAATGTTCGAAGATTTTAAATTTAAAACACCTGTATTATGTGATACAGGCGAAATTGACACAATATATTCACATGCAGAGTAGAATAATGTCATGCCAACTACACTACGAATAGAAACCAAATTTATAGTGCAATTTACCGCTCATTCTATTTGATATATTTTAGCATTTTATATTGGAAAAATGGCATATTATGCCGAGATAGATGCAAGACATTTTTGGATAAACGGAATGGTAAGAGAAAATCTCGCAGGAATAGTTTCTGAAATATTATGAGCAATCGTAGATTTTCTTTGTATGTAGAGGAATGGTTACATAGTTTGGAATAACAAAGTTCCATCAGAATGCTCCAAAACTTACACGACAAGATATAATATAATCAAAAATGACCTGCGTAACGAAACATAATTTTAATAATTATTTTTATTGTTATAATTGTATTATTTTCATCATTTCCAATAAACTAACGTAACAAACTACTTTATTCAAAAATTAGAATAAAAAAATATTGTCAGAGTAGAGTTATAGGTTCCAACTACATAACTGGTGAAATTTTAAACGCAATTTTCTCGAGAACTATGGGGGCAAATATCAAAACCTACTGATCCCTGTAAATCAGTTAAAAATGTTTTAGAATGATGTATCACTCGACCCCTACTATTATTTGAAAATTTAGGGGTTGTTGTAGCGTGTTTTAATTTACAATAATAATTGAATAGCAAACTAAATAATTTATTTAAGTGTTTAACGCTACACTACCGCTAGTCGGGGTTTGTGTAGCCAATTTTTCTGTTATAATTGGAAAAAGTTTTTTTTTTCATTTTTGACCCTTTTTCGAACGCCTGTGTGAATCAGTTCATTTATGTAACATTTTTTAGATTATATTGTATCACAACTACGAAAAATTATTCCGTATTCCGAATAAGTTTAGGAAGTATATATGTTTTTATTTTGACCCCTTTTCCACTATTTACGGACGCTTATGAAAACAAGTTATTCTATCAAAGTCAATATTTCTGCTATGTTTAAGAAATTCGTTTTTTCTAACCTTTTTACCCCATTTTACACTTTTTTCGAATGTCAATGTGGTCTAATTGTTTAGGTTAAATATTTTAGATTATGTTTAATTAAACGCACAAAAAATTATTCAATATTTCGGATAAGTTTAAAAACTATGATTTTTTAAATTTTTGAATCCTCTTTTAAACCTCTTGCCTACTCTCAATGTTAATCACCACCTATAAATATCCGGATAAGTTTAAGAACAATGATTTTTTTTAATTTTTGAACCCACTTTTAAACCCCTTGCCTTCGCTCAATGTTTCCCAAAATCTAATCAGCTCCTTGCCATGTCCTATAGTACTTTTGTACCAAATTTGGTTAAAATCTGTTAAGTGGTTTTTGGGTTTTCGTGCATACAGACAGACAGACTGACAGACAGACAGACATTTTTTTAAAACTACTTATTTATGTATAAAATGACCAAAACCAAGTATTTCCGGTGATATTAAAAAAAAAATTTTTTCATGAAACTAATAGTCTCCATATATATTACATTATATGATATGGAGAGCTAAAAAGTTCATCCTTTGGTCCCTGATATTATTTAAGTACATAAATAACATTTATTTTGCTCCATAGGAAAACGCTTATTATAGAGTTAAAAAACGGCCCTCGTAGAACGGTAATATTATCCTTAACTCTGACACACCCTCCACATTATAGAGAAATATTCAGTCGCAGATGTTTGGTGTTTTTGGGATTAGACACATTTTGAAAATTTGACATAGGCATGACGTGACATGCTGCACTTCAATAATTTTATTAAATTTTCATATCTAAGAGGGGTGGATGCCACAGTTAAAACGGGAAATCAAAATGCATTCGTAGAAACGTCCTTGGAGAGGATTAAGTTTGAATAATATTACACGACGATTATTTAAGCTTTATATTATTTTTCTGTTTCTCTGTTTAATAGGTCTCTGAGATCCAATATATTCCCAAAAGCTTTCCCGCATTTGCCCAATCCATAAATCTGTGGTGAGAATGATCATGTTGAAAATTATAGACCCGTCTCGCTTCTGCCCAACTTCTCGAAGGTTTTTGAAGCGGCATTACACCGAAAAATATTTGCTCAAATTAAGCATCAGATTGAACCACAGCAGCACGGTTTTTTCTCAGGCCGCTCTACAGTAACTAACCTAACCTGTTTTCTAGAGGATGTATTTCGTACCCTCGGGGAGGGTCTGCGGATCGATGCGATTTATACAGATTTTTCGAATGCTTTGGATAAGCTGGATCATTCGCTTGTCCTACGGAAAACGTCGAGGTTGGGTTTTCATGAGGATCTTTTAACGTTTTTTGCCTCCACCAGCGGAGCGCCTCAGGGCAGCTGTTTGGCACCATTAATATTTTCAATTTTCATTAATGCCATATCCCAGGAACTTACAAGCAACCATTTGATGTTTGCAGACAAGTTGTATCGTGTTATTCGAGACACTTCGGATTGCGTATTGTTGCAGCGCGACTTATCTAAGCTTGAAGATTGGTGTAACTATAATAAATTGCCTTTAAATATTAATAAATGTAAGTTTGTCATATTTTCGAAATCGCAAACTGTTTTTGAATATCGCTGAGTGACACTGCGCTTGAGTGTTGTGATGTTGTCAGGGATCTTGGAGTTTACGTCGACACTGAATTATCATTTAATTATCATATTCAAAGTCTTACCCGAGATGCACTACGCATGCTTGGCTTTTTGTTTCGTGTTACCAAAGATTTAAGTGATATTGAATGTATAACTAATTTGTATGGTGCTCTGGTAAGATCTAAGCTTGAGTACGCATCTATAATATGGTCTCCCATTTACCGATCTCATGCAGGACACATTGAATACATACAGTGCAAATTCCTTAAATATTTAGCGTTTAAAATTGATGGTAGATTCCCATGTAGAGGATTCGATCATACAGCACTGCTCGATCGCTTTCAAATGGTTTCGCTGGCTGCTCGCAGAGTGTATGCCGGACAACTCTTTCTGTTTAAGATTATAAATACCTTGGTGGACTGTTCAAACCTACTCCGATCGTTGAATTTTAACATACCGCGCCCCTCTGCGAGGAGTAGCAGACTATTTCACGTTCCTGTTTTTCGTACTAATTATGAATCCAAAGCACCACTACTTCGAGCATGTCAAACATGTAACATAGAAGGATTTAGTCAAGAAATTAACTTAGGTATATCATTAATTCGATGAGGAGGTAACGCTTTTTACCGTCGCCGTCGTGGATTTTGACTATTATCGAGTTATTTGTTGGCAGTATCCACAATATACCTTTGAGTAGATGAAATTTACTTTTGGGTGTATACAAATTGCTCTATTTAATATTATATACAAACTGTCATTTTGACAACTAGTTTTAAGTCGATAAAATGACAGTTTGTAAGCTCAATTCATGATCATATCTACCTTCTCCTATGCCTAAATTCTTAACTGATTTTGTATATTACAATCGTTTAGTAAGTAGTACTGATTGAAGTTTTGGGTTCAATTTCACTTGTTTCTGCATGTTATTGCATTTTGATCTATCTGGATTTAACTGTATTTTGTGTATTTAAATAAATAACATCATCTGACTAACATTTTTACGTTACTTTTCGGACAACCTGTATAATTAGTTTATACATTAAAAAAATTCACTGGTCGAAATTAAACCAGAGTAGTTTTGAAATTTCGACAATACAGAAACAAAAGAAATTAAAAGCAGTGCTTTAATACAATTATATCATCTAATTCAAAACGACAAAACATTATGTACCTGCTCTTCATTTTATAATTTTATTCATCGCTAGGTGGGTATTCCATTTTACTTGAAATTTAAATAATTGCTTATCTGCCACGGTAAAGACAGACGACTATTATTTTAATTATGGCAGCTTGTACAAATACACTAACTTTTGTGCAGCCACTTTCAGAAATTAAATCTTAAGGGACATTACGAGATTAGATTTAAATTTTAAAAAGCTTGCACAGTCTTTATTTTAAAATTCTTTAGAGTTTTAAGGGAGCTTTATTAGGAGATATTAATTAGCAGATATTTAGTTGAAACATAATTCTTTTCTAGGATCTGTAATGTTTTGTTCTTTTATAAATACAAAGATGAGTTTGATTTCAATACGAGGGTACTGTGAAGAGTTGAATTCCAATGTTTTTCTAGCTAATCGTCCATGACGATTTCCAGTCTCATGTCTTTTCTAGTATTTAGTTATTTTCTGTAACCATACAGTCATTTATACAGGGTGATCTAACGGCAGAGCCGAAAACACATGCTAGAATTCGCTACAATATGCACATCATGCACTACCTACCTCAAATACGCTCGGTTTTCGTTGCAGTTTTTCTAAAAGTAACCGTGTTGGATTCCAAACAAACTTGATGCATCAAAGAATAAAAAGTTACTAAAATTGATACGTTTTTAATGTTGGCTGACATGGACAATATTTTCCCAAATAAGTGGGTAGAAACGACTGGACAATATGTGAGTCTGTGCCGTCGCTGACAAACCTAGTTGTTTTGAGTCAGTGTTTGCCTGAAGTTCTGGATATGTCGGGACAAATCGATGTGTGATACATTTGAGTCAGGCTAATCATGGTATACCTACTGCTGAAAATTTGTCCCAGTTGCTAATAACAGGATTCCACGTCAAGTCATTTCAGACAATGATTTAAAAAAGAAATTAAGCTCTTAGAATCCTTGAAAAATGTGAAATTTTTACAATCATACTACAAATGAAAGACCAACAATCCTGCTCCTTAATTCTAAAAAAATCAATAAAAATGTCCATCGGTTTTTTGCAATATTTTTACTTTAGTCCATATTTGAGTTGAGAGAGAACTACTATATTTAATTTCTAGATTTATAACCCTCTAGCTCATTTTCGACGGGTGTAAGAAACAGATTTTATTTGAAATTTTATTCCCCTACTGACCCTTCTGTCATATATGTCAAGTTTTGGGTACGATTTCCTGGGACAGCCTATATATGAGTCAATTTATGTTAATTTCATCATATAAATTCTTTAAAATTTTTCTTCTTCAAGTGCCATCTCCTCTTACAAGGTTGGCTAGCTATTCTCACTTTTGATGCTGGGGCTCTAAATTAGCTTTTGAAATAAATAATGTATATTTATTTCATATCACATTTTTTGGCGTACAACGTTTCAAAAACATTACGTTGTCTTCTTCAGGCAACAGAATCTTTTTTGTTTTAAATTCTTACAATATCTTTTCATTTAATATGTACCAGAAATGCAAATTATTTCTGTTCAGTATTGGGCATTGTTTAAAATAATAAATAGTAGCCATAAAGGGAATTATTCTAGTACTTAATGATTTGCAAAAAAATCAGATGAAGCGGTCTAGCCAAAATAAAAGCAGAATTACGAAGAAAAATTGGTGGAATTTCATCTTATTCAGATCCAAAGCAGCTAAACCAAAAATTTAATAGATTTTTTTGTTAAGAAAATACAAGCTGCTCGCGATTTTTATTGTATCGTTGATTCTGCACCAGATTTTAGTCATTCTGTTCAACTATGCTGTTGAAAATAATAATAAAAATAGCGAACAGTTTTGAAGTATTGAAAGATTTTTCGGAATTATCAAAATAGAAAAACTAATTTAGAAGACGTTATTTTGGAAATAAAAAACTGCCAAGGTCAGTCATATTTATGATAATGCATCTAATATGTCTTGGAAATGTTGGTTTCTTTATTTTGTAGTTTTGTGCTAATAAAAAGCAACTTTTGAACATTTCACTTTGTGATTTCCTATTTAAAACTTGCACACAAATTAATCATAATCATCGGATAGGCGGAAATATCAAAATTGTAAAAATTAAAAATGCCTTTATCGAGAGGAGGGGCTCGTTCGCAGCACTCCGCCTAAGACCCGGCGCAGCCTTAAACCTTAAATTTGGGCTTTTTGATATTTGGAAAAAGGTAAGTCCACTCTCCTCGCTGCACAGCACTATTTGATCAACCAAGCTCTGTAAATCTTCTATTGTTTCGGCAATAAGTATGGTGTCGTCTGCATACCGGATATTGTTAATGGGTATTCCATTAACCTTTACTCCCTTTGTTGTTTCCTATACAGTGCTCTCTGAATAAAGATTAAATAATATCTGCGGTAGGACACATCCTTGCCTTACACCACGTTAAAATTTTTAGATGTTTGATAAACCAAAACTATTATGAGAGATATGAAACTTGAACAATTTTAATAGAAGTTGAACTTCTTTAGACATTCTCTGTGTAACATTCTAATGTCTTAATACATTATTGAAAACTATCAACTGCTCTAACGAAAGGAATTTTCAGAGTAAAAGGTTAACAATAATTAAAGCCGGTACGGAAAGGCTTTGTTATCGGTGATCTTCGTTTTTAGTTGAGAGAACATATTATCCGTCGTAGTCTGTTAAAAGAATAATTACAGAATATCTGCATAGATACAAAGTCTCGTCGTCAGAAAGAGGATCGAATACACAGAGGACAAAATGAACGCAAAAGAACTAACAAAAATTGGTAAAGGAAGGAAACGGAAAACTCGATGCCAGTATGAAATTTCAGCTTTTCCCTTAATCATGCAGACAAATGGGTATGTTTTAAAAAGGAGAATTAATAGTGCAATTATCCTGCAATAATTTTCTTTTCTGCCTTTCGACACTTCAATGGTTACAAATTACTTTTGTAAACTTTAGGTTTAATTTCGATCTTACCGCAGCACTTTCGGCCTCTAATGAATCGATTTTTCTTCGTGTTGGTTTTTATGTGTTTGTGGTGCTGGGCCGCAGTAGGCACGGCCTCAAATTTTTTATTACTTTACGCCACCCTCTCTTCCAAGGATTTAAAAAAATGACGTAAAAGAAAACTGTGTTTCAGTTAAAGTCATTTTATTGTTAGCAATGTTCCAGGGTCCTACAAAATGTTTTGAGGAAAATTTAAGGCAGAGTCTACATGTAAAAATATTAAAACAATAATTATGATCTAATAAACATGGGTTGGGTTGGGTTTTCCAATATCACTTTTGTTATGTCTTGTATTCGAAATATTTTTATTAATTATTATTACAATGTCAAAACTAAACAAACTTTTATGCCATGCGTTACATCGTGGACATTGTTTTATATTTTGTGAATTTTTCGTTGATCTATCAATTTTCTGTACCTTAGAAGAATGTGCTTTTTTTCTGATTTCTGCATCATACAGAGATTCGATCATTCTCTAAAGTGCGTAAAGCTTGGTTGGTTGATTCAATACATACTTCTGGAATTTCTGTAAATGTCTGGTTTGATTTCTTACTCTTGACATTTTTAGCATTCTAAAGCAGCTGCTCTTGGTTCTTATTTGGACTGCGCCATGTTATGTTTTGTATTCAAAATATTTTATTAACTTTTTATTAATCATTTATTACAATGTCAAAACTAAAATAATGTCAAAAAGTCATGCTAGTATCACAGTATAATAAATAATACAGTATTCTGACTCTTTGCTTGCGAGGCGTCCTGCGCATCTCGTCGCGCATACCGCCATTATGGGTTAAAACCTCACAATAATCGCATAAACGTAGATAGATACTGGTCACTCCTGTGTTCAATATATAGTTCATTGTCGGCGTGTACGAGATAAATAAATATTGTGTTTGTAATCTAATTCTGTGTTTTGTGTTTTTGGTATACTTAGTGTTCATGAGAATTACGTTTCTTGTGATTAATCCACAAGTTGTCGCGTGGCGAGATAGCATGATAACGCAATCAGCTAGGGGTTATATTGTTGACCGCAAAATGGACATAGTGCGTGATACGTATTTCCAACAGAACCATGATTTTCAAAATAAATTTGCACAATTTGGAAGCGTTGTTCAGGCGTCAGTTGAAATGCCAAACCAAACTAAACATAAATAACTTGACAACTGACAAATGGCCGCCAGTTAAAAAAGTGTTGCCAACTTAAAGTTCTATACCTCTATAAAAAACACCCATTATCTAGGTAAATGAGGATTTTTGCTCATTTAACATATCTACCAACTTATTTACAATCGATACATTCAAAGGTAAGCAAACGTGTGCAACATAAATTCCAAACCGACGCGAAGCTGCCCGTATAGAACAAAAGCCTTTCTAACACTATGCCGATATGCCAAGAATGCCATCAAGTAATTAATATGGCGTATAAATCAAATATTATTACTCAATCGCATATTACAAATACATGGAGATTTCGAAGCTTGTGCTTCAATTTAACGCTTTAATTTTTTTTTAAAATTAGTTTACAAGGAGTTTAAATGCTACTTCAGCCTGCACAGGCATATTCTGCCTCTTCAGCACCTTGCTTCATTCAAAATTACTCAACTTCGTCAGTCTCGCTTTAAGCTCTTCACCACAATAAAAACACCCGTTCACACAGCGAAATGACAACATAGCTGCTATCGAAGCAAATGCGACAAGTCCATTTCGAGAACTGACTTCGAAAACTCCTTCAATATGTAGAATAACACCAAAGCAGACTACTGAACACTGGTCGGATGCCGGGACAGGGTTTAATAATGCTCTCTGATACTTTGGTGATTTCGAATACTTTGTATCACCTTAAATTTTGCCAAGACATTCTTTGAAATAACATTTTTGTTGTAGGTAAGAATATTTTTGGTTCTACTCACCTATTATCTACGGGCACAACCACTTCAGTCGGATCAGGGTAAGTACTAAATTATTTTTTTCTGAGATCGTTACAAAATATTGACAATCTAGGAGTGGTTTGGCGCCACAAAACCTGTTATTTCCAATATTTGGCCTTAATGCAGAATATTTAATTTGACAACTGCTGTTTGGTACTTGTTATCAACATGTGTGTATGGTGGCTGGTCTCGGCTGGCGCCGCGCCCCTCAAATTCTGTAGTCGTCCGGGTAAAACTTCTTTTTTCATATACTAAGTAGACAATATACTATTTTCTTTGAAGGTCGTCAGTACGTATGACAATAGTTCCAGGGTCAACTGGTTTTAAGACTGGTACTTATTCTCCTCAAAAAGTAACAATAACAAAGTGCTCGTCATTTTTTTATCATTCAGCTGAGAAGAAGCTTGAAACGGGGCAACTAAATCCGCGAAACGTCGCTTACTCTGATTTGAGTGTACTTCTTATTTTAAATTTGAGGATCGAATTACTATAAAAAAAAGGTTTGATGCACACCTAACTCTTGCAAATTTATTTGACACTGAAAAATTTGGTGACTATCGAACCGTCTTTCCAAATGAAGATATTAAAACTGGGTGTAACTTATTTCCTAACATAAATTACTTAAAATTAAAAAATTAACTCTCGATAATATTATACGCACGGGACGATTTTCTGAAACGCAGTGGGGCTGTGCGTCTGTTACAAATGTTTATCCAAAACAATTTAACATCAACATTTAGGGAATCTGTGGAATTGCTGACTGTTTTGTGTACTGTTCCTATGACGACTGTAGAAAGCGAAGTATGTTTCTCTACCCTCAAACGGATCGAAACATTCTTAAGAAACACTATGAGCCAGGAAAGGTTGTGCGCGTTAGCAATGCTATCTATTGAAAAAAAAACTTGTGCAGTCCATTTCAAATTTTAATGATCAAGTCCTTTGCTGTTCAGAAATCTAGGAGGATGGACTTATACAAACAGTTTTGATGGTCATGATGAGTTTAGCAAAATGTTATTATCTAGCTACTCTAACTACTTAAAAAGCCTCACGAGCCGCCACTGCCTACAACCCACGAATTTTGGCCAATTACAGTTATTCATAGATTTTAACATCAAGTAGCTAATATACCTACTTTTATTAGATATTAGTATTGTATGCTTATATAGAAAACCCTTATCTCCTTATTATTTCAACCTAATGGGAATGAATGAAATAACTTAATTACCGATATTACATTCAACGTACCTACCTAATAATTTATATGCTTAATTAAATTCAACGTATATACCTTTGCTGAATAGAAAATGGCTAGTTACAATAATGTCTGTTATAGCTTAGTCTAGAATATGTGCTCCTATTTGTATAAGGTGCTCTAGAGTGTCAGAACATTTCATTGATTTAAGCTTATCAACTTCTTAGATTGTTTTCGTTTACAAAACTGTTCCCTGTTAGGTTTTATAGAGTAATTCAACAATGGGTTTGAAGTTCCTCCTCAAAAAATAAAATCGACGTGTTTTTCTTGAAAATCCTGTATATAGAAGGCTACCCTAACACTGACACTTTAGAGAGATTTTTCAATGTATCATTGAGCAACAGTTGTGAACGTTCATTCACCAGGCCTCTTTAAACTAGTCAAATCTCGCCAGTGTCAACCAGATTGGTCGCAGAGGATCGGCGAAAAGAATTTCCTGTATATTCTCCAGGATTTGGCAAATTTAAATATTTGGCAACATTTTGAGGCATTTTACTAAACTGATGAATACCTACAACTTGATTGCAGCGTTTTTCGTTTTGGTATTTATAAATAAAACGAGAATTCTCGAATTTTTTTGGCCTATAAAGTTCTATGAATTTTTAGTTTTATTTACAAGAAATAACCTTGACGTTACTAAATTAAAATTCACAACTGCTGCTTGGTTCTTGTTCTCAACATATTATTAGTCGACTTTGTTGTTGGCAACATATTTTTTACAGGGAATAAAATAAAGTTTTTACACTGAAAAAAAAATTGTTTCAAGACAAAATATATGATTTTAATGACTTTTTAGAATTTCTTTAACATTCTCAAGTACCTACCGCATAGTTAGTTTGCATAAATACGCACCATTTTCAGTATGACTTTTAACACGCTATGGTTTACGTGTATGTTAGATTTTGTCCAAAATATCATTGTAAATCTATACTTTTGCCATTCACTGTATAAATACATGCCTGAGATATAGATTTTCAATTTCTATCTAAATATATGTTCGATGTATAACCTGCAGGTCGGGGTTTAGGAGGGCCCATTTAGTATAACCGGAACATTATAATAGATGAAAATTTCATGTTATGTCTCATTGTATTATTTCATATTTCATTAAGTTTAACATACGATATGTATAGTCAGTGAATGCACTATGAGTACATATAGAGCCTTTATTGAAATATCCTCTAGTAGAGCTGTCGCATCAAGAGCTGTAGATGATATACATTAAATCATAGTAAATACAGTAAGCTGATAATATCTAGGGAAATGAAAATGCTTTTACTCTTGTAACTCGTTAAGTACTTGAGTTAAAAGAAAAATTCATAAGGCAAACGTGTACAGCTTTCGATCCTCTATAAATGTTATCAAGCCCATTTTGCTCTAAAAAAACGTACCAGGGCAGGGGTTCAAGTGTTTCGTTTTATTGAGTCATCCTCTATACAGCTCTATTATACATGTAAGGTTATCTAATACATGTCAATAGTATATTAATTATTTTAGAAATATTTTGGAGTATCAACTTTGATTTTATTAAACCGATCAAAAAATTACAATATACCCTTTATATTCATCCTTATTCAATAAGTACCTAAAGGGTCTGTATATTTATGCTAGGTAAACAATTTAACCCCACATTAAGCCAACGAAATCATCTGGAAGCTATTTGGGATTTCCACTTATATACACATAATACTTTGGGATGCAGCATCTTACGCCAGGAAAGCGGCTAAATGCAAGTATATCCACACCACATCTTCGTATATTTTCCTTATATTGTTCCATTTCCATCTAGGGACTTCTGTAGTTTGTAATTCCCTATAAAGCTCAAAGTGGCAGCCGTAGCGACTCCTGGAAAGGGTGAACGTGTAAATCTATTATATTGATAATATAAATGCAGATATTATGCCATATTATACCGAATATATTGGTGCGACTTATACAGGAATTGTGATAGATATTGGGGAAAATATAATTTGGAGAGTTATGACAAATTTAGGGATGTGCTAAGGTCGACAGCGGCCATTTCCTATCAACTTCCCGCTATACCGCAAGTTGATGTCAAATAGCTTATTTCAAACGGAAGACCCTGTATATTATTACATTTTTCGATTCGACGTTAGATTCTAGGCAGACTTGGGGATCATGTCCTATACCTAAGTCTAGCCATTTTTGAAATATTTGAAGTTTTAAATCAAAAATGGCGTTTGAAGCTAGTTAAAAAATCGTAATCTTTCCTTATATATAGAAATTTGAAATAGCGAAACCACTTAACATATTTTAACCGAATTTGGTACAGAAATACTAGATGTCTAGATGCTGATTAGGAAACATTGAGCGTAGTCAAGGGGTTTAAAAAAGGTTCAAATTTTAAAAAAATGAATACTTCTTAAATTATCAGAAATATTCAATAATTATTCATTGATTTAATATAGTAGAACCTAAAACATTAACCATAGACAAATTACATCACATTGGCGTTCGAAATGAGTGTATAAAGGGGTTAAAAACATAAAAAAAAACATATTTCGTACACATAGCAGAAATAGATAGAATATAACCTATGAAATTTAACATTTCGGAAAAAGATCACGCAAAATAGCGCCAGTCGTTAAATACTTGATTTGTAGATGGCGCTACTAGTTCTGCAGTTTATGATGAAACATAAATAGAGGGTCTTACTAAACAAACTTTTAATTTCCAATGTAACGTGCCTCGTGTAACAACTTGCCACCCTCACCTTACAAGTCTAACGGTCAATTTGGTCCAATTTCGTTTACTACAATATAATTTGTGTTTTTTTTTTTTTTAGTCAAAATTTAATATCAGTTTTACTGTTTTTTGATCCTTTTTGTAATATATTTAAGTTTTTCTTTTGTTTTAATTTTTGTTTATGTAGAATATGTAATGGTTTGGTTGCAAATAAATTGTTTATAATGATTATTATATATTTAGGCTTTTAAGTAGTTGAATTGGTGTTAAAAATACCAGTCAAAGATTGATGTACCATATAGGTGTCCGTGAAAAAAAAAAGCTAATGTCTACAATAAAATATTATATAAAAAATAAAAATTAAATTAAGCAAAGTTAACATTATTTTTGTTATTTTTTCGTGTTCTTTTTGTAGATCATGATAGTTTTTTCAAAGAGTAATAATCTTATTCTTCACCTTGACGTTGACAGAAATCGAAATATTGACGTTTTAGAATGTAAAGCCGTTACTGTCATGTAACAGTAACGGTTTTACATTCTAAACCGTAAGTCATTCATATTTCGATTTCTGTCAACGTAAGTTGAAGAATAGTGGTTCCAGATTAATTAACCTTTGAAAAAACTATCATGATCTACAAAAAGGAAACTAAAAATTACAAAAAAAAAATATTTGGAAATATACCTAGGCGCCAAAAGTCTTGCGAGCTTTAAATAAGAAAAAGGTCAGAAACATATTAAGATAATTTCTAAATCAAAAGCATGCATCTGATCCACAAAATATCTTTATATAAATAAATGTTCAAATTAGCCAGCCATGTTTCGGAACTACAGTTCCATCTTCAGTGGCATTAATAAATCTTACATAGAAGTCTTACAATTGGTATTAAGGTTTAACCATGTTGTTGATTAAAAAATTTGTTGAAAGTCTCATACTATCATTTAACATCATTATGTATATTGTGATCATTAATGGGAAAGTTTTCTTTTTGTAAATAATTTCAGAATTTAAAAGAATTTGATAGAAAATTACGTTTCTCTCCTCGGCGTATAATGGATTACTTCAGAAAATAAACCACCTATATTATAATTTAAATGAATAAAACTACTTGTTTTTAATGTCCGCTAATGATTTTAACAAACAAAAGACTTTCTTAGCACAGTGTGAAAAGTTTCTGTCCACATATCTCACTGATTTCCATCGCCATGGATATTGTTTTGACATTTAATATACCGATTCACAAACAAAACTTTCCCCAATATCATTCGATTGAATTTATTGTAATCAAAAGCCGTCCTATTGTACTATTGAATATTTTATTCAATTTCGTATGATGGCAAACATGAAAAGTCATGCATAAACTGTGTAGCGCCGTATAAGCATAGGAAAACACTTCCGTTGGCAAAAGGGTTATAATCCGAAAGCTGTTGTATTCGTATTCGTAGGTACCGAGTCTATTAAAATCACATTTTGGGAACTGAAACACATGTGATGAAAATCGGTATTATTATTATGATTTCCTTCTCTAAGTTAGCGTAGGGTGTGTTTTGCGTTAAAATTTTGTTTTTCCAAACTGCCAAGAGACATGCAAATACGGGATGTGATTCTATTTGATTTTGTTGTGACAAAAATTAAGTATAACGAAGACGCAAACTTTCTACTTTATATCGAGATCCGAATACAACAGGATTTTGTTTATATTGTTTTTATATCTAACATGGACAGACTGTATAAGGGTGTAGTATAAATCTCCAAAAAAAATAAGGAAAAACGGAAATGTTGTTATCCGATTTTCATTTGTTATAGCATAAACACAAAATATTGCATTAATTTAGCTGTCCTGAAATAAATGGTCTTATTTGTCGTAATTTTGAGTAATAATTGTTGTGCTGTCAGTCTTGTGTCAGTATAAAATGTGACACTCATTCGCCGTTTGTATTGTTTAATAAAAATAATAATAACTTTAACTTTATTTTCATAGATTGATTGGTTTCGATTGTTTAATCGGAGTCGTTTAGACGGTTTGGCTTCCCCTCACTTCGACCTGCAGAAGATCTTTTGTGAATGACTCTAATCTATGAATTGCCCAGCTGTCCCACACTTTTCATAAAGTTGATGATTTCTCTGGGGGCTAAATTCCTTGCCTCGTCGGGTGTTAGGGTCACCCCTCCAAGGTGTTTTAGCCTTTTGCAGAAAAGTGCCATGCATTCACAGATCACGTGTTCTGTTGTCTCTGTTGCGTCTTCGCAAAACCGACAAGTGTCGTCCTCGGTTAGGCTCATCTTATTGAGATGGTACTTCACTGGGTGGTGTCCCGTAAAAAAGCCTGTAATTCGCCTTAGGTCGCTTCTCTCCAGTTGGATAAGCTTCCCTGCGTTGGCCTCTGAAGGTTTGATAAACCTTTTTGATTGTCTTAGGCCTGGAGTGTTTCTCCAGTAAGACTTAAGTTGTTCCTTTTCCCATCTCCGAAGTTCTTCCATCATATGGCTTTTTGGAAGGCCAAAGATGGGTTCCGGGCCGCAGAACGGAGCGTTTGTGCCCTCTTTTGCAAGTTGGTCCGCCGCTTCGTTCCCCTCTATGCCTTCATGTCCTGGCACCAATGTCACAGTAATCTTTTTCCCCTGAGCTGCCAGTTGCTTTACGGTCTGTTTGCATTCCCATGCTAGCTTTGACGTGAAGGTGTAAGACCTCAGTGCTTTTAACGCAGCTTGACTATCTGACATAATATTGATCTGCCGTTCCGGGATGCCTCTCTGCAGAAATTCTTGAGCACAACGATTAATAGCGTTGATCTCTGCTTGGAATATAGTGGGACTTTTCCCGAGAGATTCAGAGAGCCTGCAATTAGGCAATTTTTATTAAAGAATTACAAAGTTCTTTCAGACAAAGTCATATTTAAAATGTTCAAAAGTATATAAAAATATATGTATAATTAAGATTTATACAAATACAATACATATAATGTAACAAAACATTTTAAAATACATACGTAACACAATTATGATACTCTACATTATGTTGTCAAAATTAATAGGAAGGTAAAGAATAAAATTACAAATCCAACAAACATTCACAAAATAAAATAGGTATGTAAATAACAGCACAATAAGATATCTGTATAAAAATGCAAATAATAGAAGAGAAAAAATAATACATCATTAAAATCAAGATCAAATCAAATCAAATACGGTCAAACAGAACAAAATCAAAACAAATACGCCATAAAATTTAAGCTTCCTTAAGAAGAAGAAGGATGCTGCGTGATTTACACAATCAAATGCCTTTGAAAAGTCGCAAAATACTCCGGCAACTGCTTGATTCTCATTGATCTGGGAACAAACATTCTCTCTCGGGAAATGAAAATATGACATCCTCTTGGCGCTCTGGAAGAGATTGGCTTTGAGAAAACTGGGGAGTCGCTTTTTCAAAAGTTGACGGTAAAGATATAGGCCTGAAATTTGATGATTGTTTGATTGAATTACGTAAGAAACACTTGTGATCTATTAAAACCAAAAAATTAATGATCTCATTTCTCAATTATCTTCTTCCACGAGTACTCATTATTCGCCTTCCTATAAAAATAATAAAAAACCAAAACTAAAACGCAATTTTACACAAAAGTTTTAAAATTATTGTAATCTGATAAACTACCCCCCATTTTTTATTAAGTTAAAACCACCCTAAATAAGTATTATCCAGCAGCAAAAATAAAAGGACTGCTCCATACTTTATTAATTTTAAAACCGTTATCGCTCCCTAATTCTGTTTATTAAACGCCGCAAAAAATTCCTCTCAACGACCAACCCGCCCACCAGAAAAAAAGTTGGCAATATTTTCCATTATTCCCGCTTTGGTCGAGAAAAGTATTCGCCACACAAGGCGGAAACTTTTTTTATTTAGAAAGTTGAAAAGTTGTTTTTCCGCTTATGTGGACCTTTAAACTGGTTTTGGTTTCGTATATATATATATATATATATATATATATATATACATGGTCGTCGCTGTATGCGGTTGTTCACTTATTTTTTTTTTGCTCCCCACAAAACTGATCTTTTCGATAAAAAAATTATTTTTCCGAAATGGAAACTATTATATTTCTGTATATTTTCAAAAATATATTTTTGGGTCGATATGATATGAATTGATGTCTATTAAAACATTGTTAAATTGAAAAATATATACCGAGTGTTTCATTTAAACATGTCATCCACGAATACCATACGTACATTAATTTATCCGATTTTAATAATGATTATCTTTATTTTCAACATATCATTGACCCCCTAACAAAAAAGCGAAAACTACAACATGAAAGTCCGAATGAAATCAATTCTAATTTCATTTAGTTGTTGATCATCAGTTTTCGTTTTAGATGTCCATATTATTTTACTCTACGCATTTGAGGGTGTCCCGTTGTGTACATTTAGGCCTTATTCAAATGTAAATCCTTTTAGGCGACAATGAAAATAAATAATCGGCTTCCCCTGTTCAGGACCCGGTGCGCTTAATTTCCTGCATTTCATTTCTCTATCGGATCCTGTTTTCTAATAAAGAAAGGGACATACTAAAAACTAGAGCGTAGTAGCTTTAGTTTTTAGCATGGAATGCCTATTTAATTCATTAATAACATGTACAGGGTGCTACATCGTTATTTTTCTTTGTTTGACACAATTTGAAAAGATGTGCTAAACTGATTTTCTGTGTAAGTGCCAACTTAGAAGAAGCCAAGGGTTATATTTACGTCGTGCTGTTTTTTTTTTCTTTTTTATTATTAAACTGATCCTTAAAGAACGCTGTCCCTTTCCTTAACTAAATGTGCGGTATCGACTAAAATCATTAATATTTCGAACTTTCCAACATTATTTGGGTGCAAGACGACTTAACTATTTTAAGGGTTCATTTTCATTTTTGCTCAAATATCAAAGCCTGGTTTTAGTAATCAAGTACAAGGCATGTACTTTATCAGGAGACAGTTTATTTTATTAAATAGGAATAGAGTCACGTACTTAGAATTTTTTTTGGCGGCCTAGTTCAGGATATAAAATTAAATAAATAATAATACATAAAATTATCACTATAATTTTCGTATTTTCGTCAAATTATAGATATTTTCAAATTTTTACCCAAGAAAAAAAAATGATTTTTTTATTTTTTTTTTTTGTAAAAATTTTAAAATATCTATAATTTGCCGAAATAAATCACATATTTTATTTGCATGAATTTTAACGTGTTTGTGAGTGTTACCTTTGTAAAATGATGTCTAACTTTATATTTGTTTTTTATTTACACAATTTTGGAAAAAATAAAAGTAATTAATGGCATAAATTATAAATAAAGGAAAAAATAAAAATAAACTTGAAGAAGTCGCAAATAATGCGACGAAACGTCATTATCTAAATGTTGGACATGGAAATAAAAATGAAATAGTTTTATTTCCTAAGATAATTGTATTATTATACCTACATCCCTAAAAATAAAAACAGTAAAGAAGTACATAAAATTATGTTTTTTTTTTTAATTGAACACGCAGTCAAAGATTAATCAATGGTGTACATTAATCTTTGACGCAGTATATTTTAGGCTATTTGCATTCCATTTTTGATTATTTTTCACCTCGTATAACACTCATCATCATGCCTCTCTTTCTTACAGTTTTTGCTACAGGGTCAAATGAAATGACAGCAAGTCAAGTTTAATCTTTTGATTAAACATTTTTATGTTGGTTCACCATGTAAGCCTGTTATATTTTTGTAATGATTTACAATGTAACAATGTTACATAAAATCAAGATAAGTAAACTTTTGTGTAAATAATGATCCTTATACCTATTTAAAATACACTTCTTTTAAAAAAAAACGTGTCCTTTCATACCAAACTCAATCTAAATTATGAATAATCAGAACAGTTCTCTACGCCAATGACTACCTACACAATACACCGTAGTTCACCAAATAATCTACGTGGCGCCATCTCTCGGTTTGGATCTACAACTCGTACAAAACGATCAATACATCCTACCTATTATGCGTTGGCTTCCTGTAAACACCTGTTTTACCATTCTCTGAATGCGCGACATCTATCCACAAATGATGTCACTAGTATATTCCCTCTATCGATTTTTATTTTTAATTCGTACGGCTACAAAGCAGATTTCTATGACGGTTGCATAAGGACCAGAAATAGTTCGGAAATAACCCGAAAGAGAACCCCGTATTATGAATGATGAAGTGAAAATTGTAGTATAATATATATGTTACGGGTAAAGTTAGATAAGCGAGTAAACCTAGGTTTACCCGGGTAAACTGGGAAATACCCAAGACACTTGGGTAAAGTCCAAAATATATTTGGAATTGTACACGTTTCGGGCTTTACCCGGGTAAACCGCGTTCTATCCGTTTTCCCTTGGCTAAAGTTGGGTGTAGGAATTTATTATTGCGTCATCTTTAAGAGTGTAAAAAAAAACTGAAATCTGTCAAAAAAGGACTTGTGGTTACGCCAATGGTGTTTCGGAGATGAACACCCATTGTCAAGTGGATCTTATAGACATGCAATCCCATCCAGATGGAGAATACAAATTTATCTTGGTATATCAGGACCACTTAACGAAATTTGTTCAGATACGTGCATTAAAATCGAAAAGGGCTGAGGAAGTTCCTAAGATCCTGATAGACATATCTATACTACAATCGGACAACGGGCGGGAGTTCGCGAACCGTGTCATTGAAGTGTTATGTTCCATGTGGAATGGCCTTAAAATTGTACATGGCAAAGCACGTCATAGTCAGTCACAAGGCAGCGTGGAAAGAGCAAATCAAAATATACAAAATATGCTCATGACGTCGATGGACGGTGAAAACTTTAGGCAAAGGTCACAAGGTCTGCGATTTGTCCAATTAATGAAAAACAGGGCATACCACGATGGAATAAAACGAGCTCCTTGCGCCGCCATGTTTGGGCATGATATTAAAGTCGGCCTATCCACATCAGCTTTTCCAAAAGAAACTATTGAGAATCTATACGAACCGAAGAAGAGCTTGAGAAAGTCGCCAGGGAATTTGGTGGAGAAGAACAGCGTCAACAAGAACAATTCGAAGTCTATGCATAGTGGCCTACAAATAGACAATTCGCAAGAAGATATTACTGAAGGTGGAAGACGTCGACAATTATTATAAAGAAAACGCCAATAATATAGAAACTTCAGAAAATCATACCAAATGTGCAGAATGTGATGAGCCAAGTACATAAGGTAATATAAGGTGTGAACTTTGCTTGTGCCAAACAAATATTCAGTCAAACAGAAGAGACGCAAAATAAATTTAGAAAATCAAGCAAAGAAGATGAAAGCTTTATCTAAATCGAAGTTCCCTCCATGTTCTGTTGGCGATACAGTGAGAGTGAAAATTCCAGACGTTGATCGAGGGAGAGGCGATTTTAGAAGCATTCTCATGACGGTTATCGAGAAAACCGATGACGATTTTTATAAGCTAGCAAACGAGAGAGGAACAATAGAGGAAATGTTTTCCAGGAACCAATTTTCTGTATGCAGTGAGAAACTTGTAGATCTGGAAAGTGTATCACCAGAAATGAAGAGCTTACGTCAGCTTGCAAACGAACAATCGCTTTTAGGAGGTCAAGGTTATAAAAGATGTAACTGGAAAACTAAATGCTACTCGCTTATCTAACTTTACCCGTAACATATATATACATTCATTTTTATTATTGTACCTTTATCAAAACAGTTTTCTGCGATTTTCCAACATTTTATGAAAGTGGATTTAATGAGTTTTGAAACCAGAAGACTCATTTATAGTGTAACATTTATTAAAACTTGCATTTTATTATAATCAATCAACAAAACCATACGCCACAAATAATATGCATAGTACAATTTTGACTATAAGATAACTACAATATGAATGATGAAGTGTACCCATTGTTATATCAGCAGAAACTTCATCCTTTGACCAAATGAAAAATAAAAAAAACTTTATATATACTGATATATTATTGTGTGTTTCAGTAAAGGACAACAATTAGAAGAACTTTTTATATGCTTCAGAATATAATAAAACATATTCCCTACGAAAACTATTAATCAAAATGTTGCTGAGTGTTTGTTTGATCTTTAGTGAATGAATGTATAAATAATTATACGAAGAATAGAATAATATTAGAAAAAAAAAAAGATGTGTTGAAGCAGAACTACTTTTTGTATAAGTCTGCAAAAGCATTAATAAAATATTGTGTAGAAATTATATTGGGTCTTAGAACGTCCACACAAACAACAATCAGCTTTTAGTGGGACGTTTCGCATTTTTATTAAGGCTTCTTCAAGCAACTACAAACGAACAAACATAAAACAAGTCACATAAATATATATAAAACTGTATAAAAAAACTTACATAAAGCTTCAAGTTATACAGACTAAAAATAACAAAGACAAACACGAAAAACAATGAACATTTATCCATTAACCACGTAAATCAGCAGGTATTCAATATTCTTAAACGATCGTATAGAAATAATGTATCTGACTGTGTTCAAATAAAAATACTAGACGATCGTTTAAGAATATTGAATACGTATAATAATTTAAAACCAATATTTTTAAATAATTTTAGTATTTATTGAGATATTGGATTCAAATTTAGTATGTTGCTTCAGCAGAAAGAGCTACTTCTTTCCAAAAAACAAAACAAAAAACCATGTCTTAATAGCCAAGATACGGGATATTCAGTACCCATTGACCCCCAAGTTTTTATTACGTACGCCAATGACTTTTAAACTAAGTTTTTATTGGTTAATATGTATTTGCGATTATTTTTTAACTCTTATAAAATTTGGATAAAATCATTTGTTTTTGAGATATTTGGAAAAGTATTGGCTCTTGTTTGATGCCTCGGCGGCTCTGGCTAATTCTATAATGTTGAAATATTAAGCAACTCTGGTGTTTATTTGGATACCTACTTAAGCAATGTTTTATTATTGTCAAATTAGTTAGACAAAACATTTGGTTTCAACCTGTTGGTGCACCAGCATATTTTGCTATGAATGTAAGGAGATACTTACATGAAAACTTTCCCCAATGGACACCCCGATCCCCAGATCTTACTCCCTTGGACTATTCAGTCTGGGGTTGTATGAAAGATTTTGTTTATAAGGTTCCAATTATGAGTGAAAATCATTTAATAGAGAGAATCTTACAAGCTGGGGAAGACTTTAGGTTGAAGCCTCATATTTTTCAAAGACAAAGATTTTCTTTACTAAAAAGAGCTCTCATAAGCATTGAAAAAAATGAGGGTCAGATCGAACAATTTCTTTAGACTGGTACCTTTTCTAATGTTTATTTAGTTACTTTTTCATGTTTTTAAAATAATATGTTTAAATAATTAATATTTGACTATGATGCTTCAAATTAAGTTAAAAATAATAAACAATTTCGTGTTCGTAGTGTTTAGTTTTATTACCTTTTCAAAAACTGTACTTAATTTGATGCACGGTAATGGTAATTTGAGTTAAATATGCTTGATTAATAGTGAAAATAGACGTAGACAACAAGAGCCAATACTTTTCAAAATATCTCAAAAACAAATGATTTTATCCAAATTTTATAAGAGTTAAAAAATAATCAAAAATACATAGTAACCTATAAAAACTTAGCTTAAAAGTCATTGGCGTAGGTAATAAAAACTTCGGGGGGTCAATGGGTCCTGAATATCCCGTATTTCAGCTATTAAGAAATTATTTTTTGTGTTCTTTTTTGGAAAGAAGTAGCTCTGTAGGCTGAAGCAACACACTAAATTTGAATGCAATAAATACTAGAATTATTTAAAAATATTGGTTTTAAATTTTCAACTTTGACGCCCTGTATGTCGAACGTGGAGTGTTAAAATGAAAAATTACAGCTTAAAACTCATATTATTTTTGCTCAAGGAATCTGTGGTTAACGGATTGATCTCCTTTTTCCGGACAACTTGTATTATACTTCATATTTCAAATAACTCCTGCACGTCTAAACCAGGTTGTTTTCGTTATAGACAAAACTCAATGGAAACAAAAGTTAAAATTTTTAATTTCTCTAATTTTGTTAATGTTCAACGATTGCAGGAATGTATCGACGCTAAACACAACGGTTTTTCTATACAAAAAAATAAAAGAAACCCTAATAATGACGCCTTGTGCGGCACCCTCTCTTTTCAACCGAAAACTTGTTAGAGAAAATATATATTTCGTGAACTTTTGAAGTTTCATTATAATGAAGTAATTTCGTTAAGGAACATTAAAGGCGTTGCAATGTGTATATACTCAGAATTCTTAATTAATTTGCTCTAAATATTGTAATTAGCTAAAAATTCTCGTTACAGTATTGTAAATGAAAAGATGGTGAAAATATAAGCGGGTGTTATTTAAGCAACAACATAATGGTGCTTAAATAATTATCCATGTTGAATATAATTTGATACTTTTCGAAAAATAATCCATTGTGACGAGGAGTGTTAATGTTACAAAACAAAATGAAAGTCGTCTACTCCACAATACAACTCTGTATAATTACACTAGATCATCATTGGTACAACAAAACCATACATGTTTCGAAAGGTCAAACTTTCATCATCAGTGGTAAAAATAACGTAGTGTCAGGAAGCGACAATTGGATATTAGTTACTCATAATTATAAGAATCACACTGTGGAAAATTTTTTTACAAACAAAATAAATTGAATTAGCAGCAGTTAGCGCACAGCATCTATGGTTTTCGGAACAACAACTGATTTTGGACGACCTTTCCGAAATTCGTCTTGGAGTGAACTACGACCATGATTGAATTCACAGTACCATCGATAAACACTGGTCCTTGATGGAGCTCCATCGCCAAAAATTGAATTAAGTTCATCCATGCACTGTTGTTGAGTTAATCCACATCGAAAGTTGCAAAAAATAATAGCACGAAAATGTTCACGATTTAATTCCATTTTTGGGCCGAGATGAATCTTTTAAGTTACTGTAAACAACACAAATAGCGCTCGAATGTCAAAACGTTCTGAGTACGTATAACCTCAAAAATGTCCAACTTTACGATAGAGCTGTCAGTTGCCAGATTGCAACACCAGGGTTGCCAAATCCCGAAATATAAAAGGCAACCCTCGTACACCGTGTCCAAGATAAGAATGGGATAGGTTTGGAATCTTCAAAACGATAGGAGTTACAATATCGATTTATTAGAGAAAAGTTGTACAAATTAAACACATTTTAAAGGGTGTTTTCAAAATTAATGTTAGTCGTTTTTTGCGATTTTAGTTTTTATTTATAAGTTGGGACTGTTGAAGGCCTAGACAATCCAACCTCTAATGGCTAAAACACTATGAGTTGATGTTTCGTCCTGTTGCAAGATTAAGTTTCTAAACACGTTTAAGGGATTTGATCTTTGAATGATATGTTAGCGTCAAATCGTTATAATTTTTTATAGTTATGCCTTCATACCGCCTGCAAAAAACCCAATTTGACGCATTTAATATAAAAACTTCATTGAAAATAGATAAACATTCGTCAATTTTCATTTTAATGGACCATTTTCGTTCATAAAAATTAATAAATGTTTTCGCACTAGAATTTGCTCAGTTAGGTTAAAGTCGCTTGACGCCCCAAAATTTCTCTACCTCAGAATAGCGCATTTTAACGGAATCAACGCTCAAATATTGAACGAAAATTTCACTGTCAAAGAGTACTATTTAATTGATTTATTATCCATAGCTATTGTAACGATTTTCTGAGTTCGTAGCTTGAAATAATAACGAGCATTAATTAAGTTATTAACATTTAATTCTGAAATTTCATTGTAGTCTCTATAGCAAATGTTACAAATCTTTCAGCTATTTATATTTCTGACTTTTAATTGATAAAATTATAACAAATTCCGACTGTATTTATAGAGCTTTTACCTCGGCTTTTACTGACAATAATTTATAATTTGCTGAATTCTGATAAACGCCTTTATCAAGTAGGTACATCTTTGACATACAAAATCAGCCTTTAATCTAACAAACTTTAACCGTTCATAGTATTGTAGTAGTACTTTATAGTAGGCGAGACCTTTCTATTCCGACGATGCGATTCTACCCAAAATTATTTGCCTGCGACTGCAGGAAAATCTAGCACCGGACCATAAATAATCGGTCTCTATGTAAATTAGGGCAATAACATTATTGTAAATGCAAATGAAACTCGCGTAAATCCATTACCTAGCAAATAATCCGTGGCCTGCTTTGAATTTTCGAACATTTACCATATTATCATTATTACTCATGTCTGTCGATTTACTTTCTGTCATCTATTTGAGAAAAATTCATTTATACAAATTTAAAAATATTCCTCAATTGAAAATTTAGTTTGTTAATTTGAAACGGTCTCCTTCCTACTATTTATGACGGGTTTAAGCTAATAAAGCTATTTTGTCATGTCATACCATCTGTCGTTATAACTGGTAAAACAATATTGGATTAACTCAATACACCCTCTAATGTTGATTAAATTTTATTACAATAGGGGATGTATAAACATGAATAACAAAGTAGATTTTCTTTTGCATTAATATTTTTTCCAACTAATTTTTATATTTTTTTATTGTGAACATTTTTTTAATCCTTATAAAATCTGATAGTGCTGTCTTTGTCGTCGAAAATCTGCAAAAAATGACCGCCATCTATGTGACTTAACTTAAAGCTGCACCGAAGATGCAGCTGCAGGTCTGTCTGGTGTGCGACGCAGAGGGAGATATCAACTATTTCCTATCCATCTGACTTAGGTTATTGAAAAATACGAGTATATGATCACATCCATCCATCTGACGCCTCTCTTGACACTGTCACTTTAGGTTATTATTACTTTTTCAGTAATATTCCTGCAAATACACAATGACAACTTCTAAATTGACTACAACTATATGGAATAACCATTTTATAGCACTACAATATACAACAGGTCGATAGAAATTGATTTTAAACATGAAAATAATGCCGAAAACTCTTAGGCTATTAATGTAAACAAAGAAAATAATAATAAACTATTTGACACAAGCAATTTGTCTGTCGTGGTAGAAAAAACATCTTACCAAAACCAAATAATGACGTGAACTAGAAGTGTCAACTAAACTAAAATAAGTGACACCAACGTTAGAAAAAAATACTACCAAATTATGACAAACCAACGAACCATAATAGAGAGATATGGTAGTCCTAAAAAATGACGTCCGCCGCTATTAACGTTAACGTTAATTTAAAACCAACGATTTTCAAATAGAGAGATGTGGTAGTTCTAAAAAATAACGTTACCTATGATGATAATCATATTATAGGCAGCCATTTTTAGGCTAGCAGATTTAAAATACTTATCTAATATATTTATAGTAGGTATTTAGTATAAAATTTTATAAGGTTATTAAATTTGACAAGTGGATGTGTTATTTAAATTAAGTATTTATCAGATTATAACAACATTAATTAATAAGCAGCATTTATAGGATGCAAAAAAAAAACATTAATTAGCCGACATTTAACGAATTTTCCAGATTGCAATCAAATAAATTTTAAATGTTTAGAAATTTTTAGCATACACTTTAAATTTATATACGGGGTGAGTCAAAAATGTATTTGTTTATTTTTTTAAGGACAGAAAAATAATATTTTCAGTATTTTTTTAGATTTCAATTCAAGATTTTTTAGAGGTGAAACTATAAGCTCCTAGAGGTGATCTACGGGGTAACTCAAAAAGGTTTCTATTTATTTTCAATATTTTTAGTTTTTTAGGTACGGTAGAATGTAATAAAAAAATTTTCAGATTTTTTAGATTGGTTCGAAACCCTGCTCTTTATTTTTTTAAATTTTTTTTTGATTTTTTTTTTTAAACTTTTTTTTTTAAATATTTTTTTTTAATTTTTTTTTATTGATTTTTATACTCTGTCAATGACTTTTTTCATAGATAAAACTACCCCAAAACGACTGGGAAATCCCGCAAGGGATTTCTTGTACTGTTAATAAAAGGTGATTTTTTAGGAACTTTCGGTTTTGATTTAAACAAATTCTGTAAAAAAAGCCTCTTGGACTTTTTCATTCTATCGTACCATTTCAGTCAGTACAATAAGCTGTTTTCGGAATCAGTTTGTTCACATAAACATGTGACTTTAAATTACCTCAAAAATAACACGAATGACTCTGCTGATATTTAATGTTTCTGCTTTCATTTTTTCATGTTATTAACAGATTCATTAATCTTCGCACAATGGCTTTAATTGGAGCATTCCCATAGCCCATAATTGTGGGAGAGAACAACAGAGAATATGAACTCCCACCACTTTCTATTGTCCTGTGCGAGGCAGGTGGTAGCCATTTTTTAATATACTCGACAGATCCGTATTTACGTTTTATTGAAATTATAGGATAGGTAAAGAACAGGGGAGTAATAGAAATAACCTTAACCTAAAATATAATTTCGTAACATATTTTTTTGGGAAATTAGAACATGGATGTTCAAACTTTACATTGTTGCTTAAATTTATAAAATTATTAATAATATTGAACTTGATTAAACAATTTTCAAATATATTTGCTAATGTAGAAATGTATTGTACAAAATTGTCATGTGGCATCATTAAATTACCATACAAATTTGTATTTTCGTATGCTTTGAAGTAGCAAAACCAATAAATGGGCAATAAAACCTGACACGTGAATTTACTCCTTGTTAATATCTATAATAGTTAAAATATGTAATTCAAATTTAATAAACACTGTCATAATTTAATAGAATTTTTGCACTCATCTGTAAGGTTTTTAAGCTCTCTTTTTAGAATGCTTAAGATGTATTGGACTTTTATGGGCAAATAGACTGAACCAAGTTATAAAAGATAAGGCCCATTGTGCTGCGAAATTAAGCGAAGTTATTCATGTTTTTTAAAAAATGTGTGTGATTTTTTTAGGCAAGTAAGCTCAATCTTTTAAACAGTTTGTTTAGAAATATTTGTTTTTCAAAATAACAATTGGTAATTTGATTTAATGTACCTATGTGATATTATTTTAATCTAATTTTATATGCATCTAATTCAAATCACATTCTCTGTTGTTCTCGGGTAACGGCCATTTAGTTTAATGTCAAATCATGACACTACAAATGGCGCGAAATTCAAAATCGTCGGTCATATTTTATAAACAAAATATAATTTTAAATAAATATACAGGTGTATTCAAAAGTAATGAATTCAAACAAATATTCATCATATAATACCAAGTGTAGATTTTTACCGTATGTTACAAAAATCAAAACACGCAAGTAAAAATAAAATTTTCGTGATTTATGATAGTTAAAATGCTCATACATTAATCATGTACTGGCTGAACACATTCCTATCAACATACACACGTATTTTCCTTCTTTTTTTTTCGAATCTCCATTTTATCTTTTTTTTTTTTTTGAAAATTGTGTATGAAATTCAATCCTCATCCATGTACGCGTAAAATATTCTTCGACTGTCGAGGGTGATATTTAATTGCAAACACATTTAGGGGAAATATTTCAACAAAAACACTTATATAAATAACAGTTTTTTGAAATATTGCCCAAGCAAAAGATTGAAAAAATTGCTGTTCTCTTAAGAGTCTTGTTGAGATATGTGTGATTTGTTAAATGGTGTGTGACATAATATTATACCGGGGTATTTAGTAAGCTTTTTTTAGTGTAGTGGCATTAGTGGTTGTATGAGAAATTTCGTCACATTGGAAACGTCTACCAGAGGGTGGTCTTTTCGTATCTATACAGGGATTATCTCGTAGATTCACATGAATAAGAAACACGGTGAGGTTAAATATGAAATCAGCAAAGTGTCCTATATTACTGAGTGGCCAGAATTCTAATAAAAACGATAAAATACATAATTAAGACAAGAAGCTGCTATACCTACTAGTCAGGAAACTTCAAAGCTCAAACGCATCTAACGAGAAGCAACTTTTGGTTAACTCTGAAAATGTTTACAAAGCAACGCGTCCTGAACGTGGATGTTTCGTTTCAATTCTACAATGACTTGATAAATTAATTTTTAATTAATTAAATATAGTTTAATATGTAGAGTTTTAGTTTGCTAACGCGTGTGGAAATTGGCAAGATCATTCTACTGAAGGTGACTATATAGCCTTTATGTTTGCCGGTGTCTATCCCAATAAAAGCACTCAGTATTCTTGGTCCATTTGAAATTGACTCGGATTCAGAGCAACTTTGCTGAGCCTGATTGTTAATTCGCTAACTATGGGAACATCGTGTCCACCATGGCCTCGATATATAAATCTATGGGACTTTTATTCATTGGGGTTGAATTATTGATGTACTTCAATAAAACGAGGGTGACATGCAAACAAAGTTTTTTATTTATCAAAATAGGTACACTTGTTTCTTGGCCCAGGTCCGGAGAATACGTAGCATGTGGCAGTAACAGGTTGGCAGTGGAGATTCGGAATGAATGATCTGGAACGTTGTCTTAGTGAAAGTGTTTTTTTCTTAAATTTTTTTTCTTAAATCCCAAAAAAAACCGCTGCCATGATTTTCCCCGGTCACGTGACCGTTTTTGCCTTCTTTAGAACTTTTTGACCAGAAAAACTCCATTTCTTCGAATGCAGCTTGGTTTCTGGTGTCTAGTGTTGGACCTAGGTTCAAGAAACTCGCTTTGAACGTGACCAAATGGTTCTCTTTGGTCCCTGGTTTCCTATTTAAAAAAACATAAGTTTGGTTTATATCTATGAAATCGTTTTCCTCATAAAAATCCAACTACGTTACTGGATTCTATGCAAGGATCTCTATCAGGGCCCGTTTTTATCTTCTCATTAATTTAAAGGGTAACCGAGATACCAAGGAGGTCCCAAAATGCAAAATTTTCAATATGGCCCTGTAACTCGAAAACAAAGAGGGCTATGACCATTTTGTTTGCGGCATCTTTCGTTTTACAAAAAAAGTAGCTGCGGTTCGCGAGAACCGCAAGGTTTTATCTTTAAAAATATCCGAAAATAGGACTTCCTTCTACTGATACAATTCCATAGCAATATCGGATTTTTCAATTGAATTTCAATAAATAAAATCTTCATAACCAAATGTGTAAATACTAGTCAGAAATCGATAGATTACATCCCCTTATTAGCATGTACCTATAATAATTAGTCCTGCAAACATATCGTATCAGGTAGGTATCACATTCACATAATAATTTTGTTATCTATGATATTGGAAGGGAGACTTTGTCGAACTCCATCCCTTAACCCTACATATACAACATAGTTTCTAACAGCTATGTGACTCCTCTTAATATAGTTTCTCGTTATCATTTTGACGACTGAGCTTTATCAGTGTTATACCTGCTCATATGGCAGGAAGATATGGGCTGGCGATAAATCCAAGTTATTACTAAAGGTGATAAGGTAGGACCGTAGTCGTAGTCGTAAATAGAATGTATAAACAAATATTTAGGACTTTGATAACGTGTTGTGGATTATGCGCAGTGGCGGCTAGTAAGGGAGGACGTTGGGGGTTATTTTATTAAATTGTTCATCCTAAAAAAATCCCTTTCAATATTAGCTTGACTGCAATTTATGATGTAGAAAGGAATTTGCAAAACGCAATATGGTTTTGATAGATTGCATTTTTGTGAACGGTGACTTTGCATTTGAAAAACTCTATATTAATTTTATGTATATGCAGAAACAATAAAAAATTAAAATTGCGAATTTTGTCTAAAACATGTTTCCAAACTTTTTTACATACACAATTCTAACTCAGATCCAGTGTTGTGTCAAAAATCGCTGCATACTCTGGATATACATCACCTAATGGCAAAATTACCCTTCTAGTCATATTATAAAACTTTTTGCATGAACGTAAAATAAGTGAAAACTTTAATTTAAATGCAACATGTTATAGTATAGAAGTATACAGTATGACCATGACACAAGGCTGCAGCTTTATGTCGAAATGAGCCAGCGCGAAAGCTTCATTTAATGAAAACTAGATTTCCTCAAAATATAAACATTTATTTCCTATTTCCTAAATACCTACCCAGTTCAAATCGGGAAGGGTGTTAACAGGGTTTATTACAGAATACCCTGTAAAACATGGTCGGGTATGTTTTTTCTGGTTTATCAACACAATGCACGTACGAAATGCTTGATACAATTCTTATATACACCCCGGAATATACGCAATCACGAAGAATTTCTTTGATAAATTGTACCTAACTTAAACAATGTAACAAATAAAAATTAAGGAATACACACAAACGGTTTTATGTGTAGAATAAATTTGAATTACTATAATCTGTGAAATATTTTATACTGATATAACAAAGTAATGTTCTATAGCTATTTGCAATATAGTTCTAGGACGGATTGTCCTGACTCAACACGGCTTGTGTCAATCAGGTCAACTCCTGCGAACTTTGCAGATTTTTCAAAAGCTAAGGGATGATAAATGAATGCCACACTGATGACCATATTATGGCAAGCAGAGAACTTATGACCAGCGTCCTAATGACTTGATGATCAAACCCAAACTAATACTAGTATTTCAGCGTTGGGTTAGCAATTGTAAAGAAGTATTTGAAAACATTCCAGAACAAAAAAGGAGCGTTGAGAAATTCGAAGACTGGGAAACGTATCAAAGAATCTTAGGACTCAATTGGAATTACAAAGAAGAACGAAAAAGAAGAACGAAAATATTTTGTGCCTAGAAGAACGACCGACTAAACGTAAACTGCTACAAACAATGATGCCATTTTTTGACCCTTTGGGATTTTGGGGACATCACACTGTAAAAGCAAAAATTCTAATGCAGGAAATTTGGAGACACGGTTTGGCATGGGATGAAAAAATCAACGTTGCAGACCAGGAATCAATCCTCCTAAATGAGTGTTCGCCAGGTAATGGGCGAATGAGGAAGAGGTCCTTCTTCTAGGGAATGTAAACAGATCCAGCAATGTATAACAGAAAAATACTAAGTTAGTTGGTCCTGAAAAAAACAAATCACGACTGTAACAACATTTCGACGCATCAGGCTCTAATGTCCGATGATGACTTTTCGACAACAAAAAAAAACAGTACAGGACAAAAGTATCGAAAAAGGTCTTATTTACATTTGAAGCTTACTTCAGAGTCCAGCGACAGAAGTCTAAATTCGACAAGATATATCAAAATGAACAACTAATTTCAGTTTATATCAAACTCAAAAAATGTTTTGCAGTTTTTTGCATCAAAACTACAAATCGATGTTGAACAGTGTTTGGGTAGAGAACTTACTGAGGTGATTTGATCTAGATTTGCCAGGGAATTCGCCAGTTTAATCAACAAGGAGGACAGAAGCAGGCTTCTACATCGGGATGTGAGAATCTCTGAAAGCTATCGAGAAGAAAATGGGCAACACATTTTCAATTAATTAGTTTCTAAAACTATTAATTTAAATGGCAAAAACTGCCAACACTGTCTACTCATAATAAGCTATGTTTTGTTCAAGATTTTTTTTTAATTGGTGAAGATTTTGAAGGGGTAGTAAGTGTTCCTCTCCCCAATTTCTACGCCACTGGAAAAAGTACGGTTTTATGATAGCCAATGTTTTCTACACAAAAATGATACTCTTGGTCGTAAGCTCTGGGGAATTTTGAAACGACAACTTTTCTATAATTTTTTTTTAATTTTGCAATTATGAAGTTAATAATTAGTAGAAAAAAATTAATTTTTTTCAAAAAAATTTACGTTTTCAACAAGTTACTGAAGCTGATTTTCCTCGAGAACGGTCAACTTTAGGGCCTATGACCAAGAGTCACTTTTTTGTATAGAAAACATTAGCGGTGCAAATGGGTATGTTAAAACCGTACTTTTTCCAGTGGCGTAGAAATTGGGGGAGAAAAACACCCACAACCCCTTCAAAATTGCCACAAAACATAGGTCTAGCTTATTATGAGTAGAAACCGCTTACAAAAGCTGTTTTCTGTACGATAAGCGGTTCCGGAGATGCATTTTAGAGAGCAACTTTTTTTCATATTTTTGGACGAACTCTCACATCCTAAAGTCCTGCGCATATATTATGAAACACCCTGTAGAACTCTGTTAATACTAATTTACCGAAGCAAGTCGTTTTTATTCGTCCGGAATATTTACTCCCGCTTGTTTCCTATTACAGAAAGATTCAACGGTCCAATGAAGAAATATTAAGATTACTGCCATTTGCATTTTACGAAATACAACTGTTCCGAGAGAGGGGAAGAGAGGGAGAGAAAGAGACAGCATTTTTGTCCAGGGAATCCCAATTATTCTAATCGTCATAACTCGATTTTGGGTCTCCCCCATTCTCTTTTACATTTTTCGTATTATATAACAATAATTGTATTATTATTATTCTGCAGACTCATACTTTGTTTCTGTTTCATCTTTTGGTTGCTTCATTGATATTAATACCATTAAATATGTATTTTTTATTCTAAAGGGAGCACAAGAAAAAAATACACGTTGTATTATTTATACCGCATGGAAATTACACTTAAAAGGGGCTGTAGAAATGTATAACATAAAGATTTTAATGGGATTACAAGTAGAAACGGAGACGGAACTATATTATCTACTCACTCGAGTTGTTGCATTTAATTTTCACCCTAAAGATTTTAATAATTATATATAGAGCACATCTTCAATAGATTTAGAGCAGAACTCCTTAAAGCTGCAAAATTAACCATACTAACTACTGTTGTATATCACTAAGATCTTGTATTTATTTAAACTTAAATAAAATTATTTTTTCCCATTCTCAGTACAGTATAGTATGTGATAAATAAGTATATTTCAAACATCTTTACGGATTTATTGAATTCACCAATGTTGCAATTAAATAAGCGATTGAATGTTGATGATAGCACAATGAGGATCCCGCGCGATCGCCATCAAATGCGCAATCATGAAAACAATTGTGTATGACTACGTTCAACCATAATTCGCGCGACCTTCTGAACTTAGCCTAATAGTAAAATTCAAAACAACAACGAAAGCTAAATATTATTTCAAAGACTTCAAACCTTATTTGCATTTGTCCATATCTGCTTACCTAATCCTATTCCGTATCCACATACCTATCAAGTAAATAGTAGGAAATAGTCACATGAGCAAAATGAGACATTTTATTTCGTATCACATTTTTTCTCTTCATTTTATCTCTTCCACGGTTCTCTCTCATTAAAGTGAACTTTAGAACTTGTCACTTGACGCGCTAAAAAGAATTGCTAACGAAGATAAGCTTACATCAGCCGAGCCAAAAGGAATATTAACGCCAGTAGCGTGTATAATATGTTCGTTCGTTTATAATTTGTTAAAGTTCTCTAGTTACATAATATATTTATTGTCAGTTAGAATTTATGGATATATTTAAACTTTTTATTTATAAATAATAAAGAACTACAGGGTGACCATGTTTTCCAATAGATACTCAGTCCAATTTCCACAGCAAGCAATCGTTCATAACCTAATACATGCATTTAATATAATATAGAACGAAATTACTCGAATCAGTCTCTGTTTACCTTTATTACATGAAATATACAAACCCAACATGAGTTATCGGATAATTTACTGTACTATACCCTAATAGCAGCATATCAGAATAATGTATCGTATGACGATACACGACAATATAATATCGTACATATTTTCTTTACACACCCCCTAAACGTAGATTACAAAGGGCTGCTCAAATTCCATCACTAATACAATGAAGCCCTAAATGGTAAGCATTTAATTTAATTATATCTGACAACAATTTGTATTAGTTAGTTTGCATAGAACAATGCGTTATGATGGATATTATATAGAGTTAGTTAGGATAGGTAACCCTTAAGTAGGCGCGTGGGGGTCATTTTAACCCCCCCGAGCTGTAAATTTTGTGATTTATCTGACATTTTTTGTAATTAAATACCAATCATTTAACCTATAACGTCCTAACCTGTTAATTTATTACACAAAATCCATAAGTACATACATTTTAATAGTTTTTGTAGGATTTTTACATCAAAGCTTTCTTAACGTAACTATTTCTATCGATTATACTTCAAATGTGAAATGCATAATATGTGGGTATACATTTAGAATGTGATGTTATTAGTCAATCTGTCCCCGATATCGAAAAAGTTATGTATAAATTTAGAGAACAAGGCAAAACTAATACTCCACTGGCTAGAGCCACGCCTGGCATTGAATTACAAGTACACGTTTTCTAAATAAATTCTAAAATGAATATTTTATTTAGCTTTTTCGCATCAAATTAACTGAGTATACAAGTACAACAGAAAACCAAATAAATCATTGAAATGCAATCAAACAATATATAATTTATGTCATCAGATGTTAAAAAATTTAATTTAAATAAATTGTAACTAAATTATAACTTTATTGTCATAAAGAATTACACTTTCTTGTAGACAAAGTCAGGTACTTAAAAAAAATACAGTTAAAAAATTACAACATATACACAAGTGTGCAATCATCATATCAAATAAATAAAAAACAAAAATATAAATGTAAAATTACAAACATATACACATAACAATACAATAAAGAATAGATCCATACAACAATACAAAACATGGGCACCTTAACGCATAACAACCCGACGAAACTTTTCCACTCAACTGCCTCACGTGTTAAGTTTTATATGTATGTGGAGCCCAAGAAATTAAACATTAACATTTAATATCTTCGATGGGATTGCTCTCCAGGATCAAGTCACCAAAGTCAAAATTGAAAGACAAGATAGGTCTTTACTATATATAGCGAAAGATAGTTACAATCACACCACTCCTTTAGTTCTATCAAATCACTCTGAATATCCCGTTTGATAACATCAACGTTCTCATTATCCCACAGGAGTGTTGTATCGTCCGCAAAGAGGGTAAACTTTCCCCGCAAGCCAATAGTTGTTATGTCATTAATATATAGCAGAAACAGAATTTACTAAAGTTATTACCACTTAAGTATTTAAGAGAAAATAAAAAATAAAATAAACTTACTTACTATTGAAGTTTGTTGTTTCAAAATATCAAGTAGAGACTACTATATGCGCATATTTCGTACTCGTTTATACTCATCAGGCAGCCACACCACTCGATATTTTGCTTTTAGAACGCTAATCAAAATTAGAATATAAAATTCACTTTCTTATTTTCTAGATAAATATTTTTTTACCCACCAATAAAAAAAAATGTGTGTATACAATTTTGTTCCTTAATTTGACATTATTTTAATAAACAAAAATTTTTGCATATTATCTTTCCTTTCACAAAATTTTGATCAAACTTTAATAATAATAATAAAGCTCTTTATTTTCAACAAGTAACAAAACCCACAAAATTCAAATTCATTTCTAGAATAAAATTACAATTTGAAACTTCAATAAAAAAAAAAACAAAAACGACAAATTCACAATTATACAAATCAGTTAAAAATGCTAAATCTTATCAGTAAACAATTATAATTAAGTACAACGTTTTAAACAAAAATAATCAACCAAAAAAATTAAACATTCATGTGGCTCAAAATACCAGACAGAGAATCCACATCAATATCCGACCCCGCACAATAGTCATTAAAAACGGAGCAGATAAAATATACAGGGCTCTGCAGCAAAACATTGGATCTAGCCATGCTGAGATAAAAGGTGTTATCAGACCTCGACTCAGTTCTAGGAATACGAAACCGAAGACAGCCAAGAAGAAACGCACAATCGATTTTATTATGCAATAAATTATACAAAAACCTGACGGAAGAGACCATTCGCCGCATCCACAGAGATGTAATGTCAAATGTTGAAAGCAGGACGTCGTGATCTGCACCCCTCGCTAGATATACTCCAAACTCCCTAAAATATAAATACTTTACGAATCGCCTCTGCACAGACTCTAATGCACGTGCATGGCACTGATACAAGGGATTCCACACGATCGAACAATACTCAAGTCTAGCCCGCACATATGAAAAATATAATAATTTAATGGCTGAAATATTTCTAAACTTTTTAGTGTTTCTGATCACAAACCCCAACATACGGGATGCAGATGCGGACAAGTGCTCATAGTGGGGAACAAAGGTTAAAGCTTCATCAAACAATACACCGAAGTCTCGAACCTGCGAAAGTCTTTCAATGGGTACAGCTCCAATAGTGTAATTCCAAATTACTGGGGTTTTCACTCTGTGAAAGCTAACAACGTTACATTTAGAAATGTTCAAATAGAGCTTATTTCGATTGCACCAGTTGTCGACAACTCGCAGTGCGTTTTGGAGTACCACGCAGTCCTGTATGGAGTCAATCCTACAAAATATCTTTAGATCATCAGCATAAGCCAACTTGGGACATTCTATAATTTCAACAAGATCATTAATAAAGATGTTAAACAATAGTGGGCCAAGGTTTGATCCCTGTGGCACACCTGATGTTGAAGCAAACTTTCTGGACTTATAACCTTCACACTCAACAAACTGCATGCGATCGACAAGGTAAGATTCAAACAGCTTAACAAGCCCATTGGAAAAACCAATCCTATCTAAATGCTTCAAGAGTATATAATTATTATAGTATTTAAAAAAGCTTATGGGTATAGTATTTTGCAAAAGGGTCCATTTCATATGAGGAGTGTAGATGATATGAATGAAATTCGTCTACTCCACAATAATTACGTGCATAATTTAATTCAACAGTCAGCACCATACATGTTTCGAGGTCATGAACCTCATCATCAGTGGTTTTTCACAATTTAAAAAATAGTAGTATTGGACATTATTTGTCTGATTGATTATTAAATTAAAATTATTACGTTACACTGTGGAAAGATTTTTTTATATAAAATTAAAAATTAATATCATTTAATGGGAATGTACGAAAGAACATCTAAATCATACGTTCGTTTTTTACACATATTCAAGCGTTACGTTTGAAAAAGTATTTAGAAATTACAAAATCTTTTAATTATGTTGCAGTTGTAGAAAGATAAGTTTATGATTTAGGATTTAGAGATTATTTCGTACATTTTTATTAAATGATTTTAATTTTTAATTTTATATAAAAAAATTTTTCCACAGTGTGAAGTAATAATTTTCTAAATTGTGAAAAACCACTGATGATGAGGTTCATGACCTCGAAACATGTATGGTGCTGACTGTTGAATTAAATTATAGACGTGATTATTGTGGAGTAGACGAGTTTCATTAATTTATTATAAATTCTATACTAATTTTTATCTACACGTCAACATGGTTCTTGTTTCACTTTACTGGTATTTTTAGCGAAATCCGTCGCCGTCAGTCGGGTCGGCTAGATTTTATATATACTAAATGAAGTATAAAAATAATACAAAAAAAAGAAACAGATTACACCACCACAGGGTACAACTACAAAAGAAATAATGTAATTCAATCTTTGTGCACGCCAAGATAGTTGCAGAGTGCTATCTTTAACAAGGATGCGCGTACAACCAAATAAATAAAATATCACATTTCAAAGAGAAGAGGCTTTCGTTTTCTGTTTGTATAAAAAATGGATTGGTAACATGTGAGACCATATTATATACAATCTACCTACAGAGTAGACACAGATATATTTTAGGATTTAAGGGTTTTATCGAATAGCTTTTAAATTTGATGAAATTATCATCGAACTATATGGCAGACACTGATCGGTTTAAAAAAGGGTCACTAAAACTATTACCGAATTCTCCGTTTTATACAGAGTCAGCGTAAAAATAGAAAACAGTAAAACCACTCTGAAATCATATGCATTTTGCAGATTTATCTTTGCGTAAACTTTCACAAGAAAATATTATCAAATAAAATATATACAAAAAAAAAACAATATATTTATTCTCATAGATAACAAATAATAAAGACACTAAAATCATGGGCATTACAAATAAAAAATAACTTCTCTCAACATGTTAACAGAAATTCATTCACTAAATATATTACACATTAAACAACCCTCATCCACTCACCTCACTTGACTTACTCACCTCACCTCAAACACCGAATGTGTAGCTTTGGCTGAGACCATGATATTTGAATAACTGTCTTCATACTCGCCACTCGACATTTTGTCTTGTTTTATTTGTGATTCTTAAAACAGGCATACTGGTGTAGGCTCTTACCAGATTGTTTAAATTTAATTTGATTTCCTTTAAAATGAGAAAAAGAAGAAAACGAAGAACGGAAGCAAGAATAATTGACAAATTTTCAACAATTTAACTATATTTTTATTTTATTAATTTAACACTCAATTTTTCCAACAAAATGGTAAGATTCCTACACGTATATTAATATTACATCATATCCTAAATAAGTGATTATTTTACAGATATGTATAAACGTTTAAATCAATGTAAAAATCTCTCTATTAATATTTGTATGAAGTACTACCCTCGCATCTAACAATATTGTATAAGGTTCCTTAAGCCACTGATGATAGACGTGTAGTCCGAAACATGTCTGGCAGTTAAAAGCAAGATTTTAACGTATATATATAGATCGTTTTGTGGAGTAGACGTCGTTTTATTCAAATAATATATTTATTATTTTTTGTGCTTAAGTATTGTGTTTCATACCTATATTTTGATTAGAATATGTTATTTTGTACTTTTTAACTTTATTTTTCTTTTGTATATCTTTATTACATTCGTTTCGTAGTTAGTAGTATGTTAAAAATTAAACATTGGTAATTTTGTGTAAAAGAAATTTAAAAATTCATAATTTAAATAACGAATATACAATTACATTTTTACCGCCCTCGTAAGAATAATTTTTAAACATACGTGCATAGATGACCCCGTATTTCGCGCTCTCTGCTGTGTTTTATTGTTGCATGCCCCGAAACGGATTTTCTCTGTAAACGCCAGTCCAAGAATGCCGACCGCAGTGGCTATACTGTCTCTTATTTTTACGCTGACAGAGTTTAATGAAGTTAAATTAATTTTTTTAAGTCATGGTCCAAACTAAAGGGAATTGTTCTCAATTCGCTTATAAAATTATTGGTTCCATCCATCTTTAGTCCCATAAAATCTCATATGCATTTGAATCTGCAAGTAAAGGTTTGGGCTCGCAGAGACTTAAAATTATTCAAAAAAAATAATAAAATAATTGGCTACGCTACTGTATTTAGCATTAAATTATCTCTAACTTTTATTCAAACAAGTTTCACGTATCAACGGAAATATGAGGGATAATTTTTACTAAATATAGTAACCAATCAAATTACTTAATTTTACGTCATGTGTCAAATTTCATCCAATTACCTCTGGATTACAGCGATAATACCCTACATGTGGTGTTTCCAGTGTGGTGTTTTTTTTTTATTAAAAATTAATTAAACGTCAAATTGACAACTGCGTTTAAAAATGTCGCGAAGATTTGGTATTGCATCTATCGATGATAATATGATATTATATCTAATAATATACCAAAAAATACAATCAAATCAAAAAAATATGTATGGAAAATATTTCTCGAGTTTTGTGCGACCAGAGAATACGAACTGAATGCTGAAACGAATTTGCATAATTTGGCTAATATATTGAAAGATTATGCGGTAAGTATGAGAAAAGCTGACGGAACTGAATATAAAGAAGCAACTGTAAAAACAATTTGGAATAGTACGAGTAGGCTACTCCAGGAAAAATACTTCAATGACTTCAAAATTATATTCTACTCTTTTACCAGTGTGATATTCAAAAATGCGCGAGATGCAAGAAATGCAAAACGTAAAAGATTACCGCAGGATCCAAACAAACGAAAATGCAGTTCACCAAATTTGAGTTCAAGTGATTTGGCTAGAATCATTGGATTATGGGATGAATGTACACCAGAAGGTTTACAAATTTTTTTTTACCATATTGTAGCTGTTGAGTTAGCTTGGCGACGTGGTGAACCAGCTGATTGCCTTATAGATTATTTCACGATTGAGAAAAATAATGATGGAACGCCAACCAACAGAATTGAATACAATCCAATATTCAGTAAAACATGCCAAGGAAGATCGAAAAGTTGTACAAATACTAAGTTGCATGTTCCAAATATTGCGGTTATTCCATAAATTATTGTCCAAAAGGGGGAAAAATATTACTTCCAGTCGCCTATTCTTGAGACCAAATCGTTTCTGGAAATCCGAAAGTGACACATGGTTTGACAATATACCGGTAGGCAAGAACACAATTAATATGTGGACCAAATCATCTGCGCAAGCTATTGGTTTGGACACAAAGTGTATAAAGATATTCAATCATTCGAACAGATCAACTGCAGTTAGCCATTTGGCAAATAAAGGAAATCCTGAACAGCAATTAATAAAAATAGCAGGACATAGCAGCTGTAAATCAATTAAATTGTACTTGAATATTAACCAAGAATGCCATGGTGAAATAATCAACACCATGCGAGGAATTTCTTCAACAGTGGAAATTAACAATCCGTCAACTTGAGCAAACTCTTCTTCCCAATTGTACTTTTCACAACTGTAGTTTTAAATAAAAATGAATACTATTTGTTTGATGAAAACTAATACATTTTGTATTGAAAATTATTAAACGTTAGATTGACAATCAAATTTTTGATATCTACAAAGTAAAAAATTATCTTATCGAATACTCCTCGGGCCTTGATAAATACTCAAAATTTTGTCATAGAGAATCCTTCAAGCGAGTTGCTCAAGGATAATAGCCCTCGGCCTGCGGCCTTGGGCTATTATCAGGCAACACGCTTTCGGCATTCTCTATGACAAAATTATCTCGGTATTATCAAGACCCTAGGTGTATTACTACTGAAAATCAAACCTCAAAAAAAATATATAAATACAAAAACATCGTACCCTGTACATAGTATTACAGGAGTTAAGATTTAAGAAATAAAACTGAGAAAATAATTTGCCTACGTTGTTACTTGTATGTCGATCCTAGCGAAACATACCTAATTAGGTGCTCACAAAACTCTATTAATTTGAACTCCCAAATTTATATTCTCTCGTTACCAGAATTGCAACTAAAGCTACGCTCAAATTAGTTGTTAGAATATTGTGTTTGCATACTCATTTGCAGGCAATATATTCAGGTACACAATGTCCTGCAGAGTACACAGAAAATTAATCGAAAACCTCTGTAGTATATATTCGGCAAAGTGTACAAGATACGAAATGCAAATAGAGTTGGGTAACTTAGATAGATGGTAGGTATGTAGGTTAAGTCTTCATAATAATATGATGGTCAAATTATGTAGACAATATCTTGTCAAAAGCACACGAATCCCACAAATTGAATATTAATCTCTAAAGTTTTATTTAGAATAAACTTCGTTCTTTTAGATTTGATTGTCTCTCTTTTGGTATCCCGTGATAAGTACATAAAATGAAGTTTTTCACGATGAATAAGGTCGAGTTTTCGAAAATTTAGAGCTTAATCTGAACTGAAGTGTGGACCTCGGAATTCCATATTTTTGGGCAACTGCCTTTTTAGATTCACCTTTTTTTATGTCTGCTAACGCTTTACCAATGAAAAAATATACAAAATTTTCAAAAAAGTCAGTAGCGTAAATTTGTTTATCATTTTTATTCGTGACACTGTCCCCCGGGGCACCACTGGAAGACTGGAAGTCATAATTAACATTTAATTAGTGCTAACTGTGCGTCTTATTAATCTTACATCACCAGCGAATTTCAAGAAAATCGGTTAACGTGTCTTTGAGTTATTGATAAAAAAAGGTTTTTTGAAAAAAACTTTGACCCCCTGTATTTTGAAAACCATGCACTTCCGGACATCAGTTTCTTATCTCAAACTGCTTGTCGATGGTTCCTCAATATACCCCAGAGGTTTTTTTTCAATTGAGAGGGGACACCCTGTATAATTAAGGTAATTCAATTCAATATAAGCATGTAGGATAAGTAAGAAAAAAAAACACAATTTTGACAAAACTTTTTTATTTAACCACGAGGAGAAACAAGGATGGTAATTAGAAATGCTCAAAAAATGTTACGCCATCGATCACAAGATTAAAAAAAGAAAAGAAACAAAACGTGTTTTTGTTTAATAATTCGCTAATTTTTTTCTCATACTTTCATTTGTTTTGTGCAGATGTAGTAAGTAAATGATGACTATATTTACATTATTGAGTGTCTAAAGAGAACAGATAATGTTTTAATCTTACTAAAAATACTCCCTTCTGTAGGAAACTCTAAAATAACTGCCCGAACTCGGGAAATTGAGTTAGGATTCTGTGAACAGAACATAGAGTCGATACAAAAGCCTTTGTAGCTTTTATTGTCATTATTTCGTTGGCGATAACATTCACGCTTTGGTGGATCTTCAGTGGTTGGTAATGAGGTCCAGAATGAGTTGTAGCGGTGTTGGAGCATAACTCCTGAAATTGTTAGCCCCATATACAGTGTGTTGTAGAACTAAAGACCCTAATGTTACTTAAAAGTTCCTTTGTTAAAACAAGGAAATTACTTCATAGAGTAGATTTTGATGATTTTCGAAAATCGCCCTGTATCCTAAAAGTTAAAACAAACCATTGGTACACCCTGTACATCTAGTAAATTTTTTAATAATAGCAACAATTTGTAACACAGACGTTCATAAAAGAAAATGTTGAGTGTGATTTGTTTCACTTTGGAAAATAAAGAAAACTGAGAATGAATGATCAAGTGGACATTTTTGCGACGGCATTAGGGACCGTTTAAATGAAGAAATTGTGCGCGCAATTTACATTTGGGACGCATTAGTGGCACAATGCTTTATGAAAACGCTTGAGAGACAAAAGCAAATCCATAGATTTAAATCAACCAACAACGGGTGGATGTGGGAGTTTGAAGTTCCTACAAAAATAAATTAATGCTTCCGTGTTTTACTGCTATTATTACCAGTTTGATTTACCGTCTTCTGTGCGGTGAGATGTGTGTTACAGGTCTACTCATAATATAAGCTAAACAAAGTGTGATTTTAAATAAAGTCCTTTGATTTTGATATGCCACAAAATTATCTCTAGTTTTTAATTGTTCCCTTCAAGAAATCTTTGATTCTCAGAGTTTTTTTTTATTGTTCTGACGCAGATTCTTATGGGTATCACCCTAATCTCCCATAGATTTGCAGTGTCTAATTTTGTTGTTCTCTCTGACAGTGGCGGCTTTAGAATTCGAATTTGAGGGGGGCGCATCCCCAATGGTCAAATCTTAAACTATATTGAATATGCTTGAAAAAAAAATGGTAAATTTTCACGTATGAGGAAAAGCTAAAATTAAAAGGAAATACGTTTGTTAACTTTTTTATCGGTACCTATATTAAAAGAAACTAAACAATTCTAAATTGGAAAATGGAAACAAAAAAAAATCAAACAAAACTGAAACAACTCGTGTATCACACAAAAATAAAATAAATGCATATACATAAGTGCTCATACGAAAAAAAAATCATAAAATCTAAAAGTTGAATTCTAAAATCTAATCTTCATTTTTGATTGGCAAATCGGTTAATTACACTTACAATGTTTATTTCAATATTTCTATGAACATATAATAAAGCTATAATGACTTTTTTCTACTCCTGATTTGTTAAGCCGTCTATTGCAAAACTGTTAACGTGACATGTAAATTCAATCTTACATAAGTGTTACGTAATGATCACCAAAGTGTTACGTAATGAATATTACATAACACTTTGGGGATTTTTATTTTTTATTATGGAATTATGTCAAACACAAATGTCAAATATTTAAATGTCATAATTACCTTTTCTTCTGTGTGAAATATTTTTGCTTAAATTTTAATTCTGAAATGGATTTTGATTCTGCAAAGTCGGAGAAAAAGTACAGTACATAACTCGAGCTGTAAATAATTTTCCATGCTCGAGACTATTGCCTCACTCGCCGCTTCGCGGCTCGTGGGCAAACTAGTCTCTCGCATGTAAAATATCATTTACAGCACATGTTATGTAATATACTATTAATTAATCAAGCTTCTTTCTGCCGTTGCTACAGAAATAGTCAACGTACAATTTTCGTTAAAAATGCGCCGTTATCGTATTTTAATTGTTCTGTGTCCATGTATTTTGATTTTGTGTTGAACTAGAAGCAACTACAACATCGGTTTGTTGAGAACGAAGCCGACAAGGACAATGACGCCGCTCTTAGAATCCGCATTAACAGACCAAGAGCAGTCAGACCTGTTAAAAATATTATAGACCAGGTGCTGCATTCAAAAATATTTATGCTACATCATTTTCTAAATATTTAATTATTTGTAAAACCACGGATCGATCGTTGGGAGGAGCGCGCGCCCCCTGCGCCCTCTCCTTAAAGCCGCCACTGCTCTCTGAGAATGCATTTGAGATGTTGGACCGTAAACGCCACATTTGGGTTATTTATACAAAATTCTCGTTGTTAGGATGGATTATATTGTAGTTTAAATTCAATTTAGGTTGCATTTTACAATTATTGGCTCTCTCACAGATTTGTTATATCTTCTGGAGGTCTTCAGGGATCTATCTGGAACTACTTTTTATTTACTTCTTTGTTAATAACAGTGGGAAGACATTTAGGAGCGAAGAAAGCTGTTGAACTTTTATTATGAAGGTATAAACAAATTAACTGATAGATCTGAGAAGTTTGATAGGGTATTTTCTTCCCTTATCCTCCATTACCTGGAATTAAAAACGCTCCTTCGTATTGCTGCATTAAAGCAGCGATTTGGCATCCCTGGTGTTGCAATCTGGCAACTGACAGCTCTATCGTAAAGTTGGACATTTTTGAGGTTATACGTACTCAGAACGTTTTGACATACAAACACTATTTGTGTTGTTTGCAGTACCTTAAAAGATTCATCTCGGCCCAAAAATGGAATTAAATCAGGAACATTTTCGTGCGATTATTTTTTACAACTTACGATGTGGATTAACTCAGCTACAGTGCATGGATGAACTTAATTCAATTTTTGACGATAAAGCTCTGGTTTGTTCCTGCTTAAGCCAGGAGAGAAAAGTGGACTGTAATAATTAATATTTCCTTTTGTAAATGAACTCTAAAATCATACCTTAAAAAACCACCCTGTCTTTCTTCTAATTCACTAACATATTTCCTCGACACTTCGCAGATGCCGGCCGGCCGTTTCTTCACTCTTCTAATTCCATATAAAAGCAGTTCACTTGAGTTTATTACCGAGCGCTAGCAATTAATTAAAATAATAGTTATTAACACTTGCAAATATGATTTGTTGCGAATTTTATTAATAGTAATAATAGCGGAAAAGCACGTTCAACAATGTCCAGCAAAAAGGAATTTATTTTAGCACACACGACAGAGAATGTCCTTGACATATATCGTCTTCTAACAGAGCGCGGAAGAGACGTGGACATTTTAAAGTAAATAGGTAGGTACTCATTTTATATTAAAATCAAAACAATCTCTCGGTAGTGATCATAATCCTATCAAATTGTGTGGTGTTCTACCTACAAACTCCACACCATTTAACAAATGGAAGATTAAATCTGCAAATTGGCCTTTATTTCAACAGATAATAAATAGCAACATAGACGGTTTACAATTTAAATCAAATATCGACGAAACTCTTAAAATATTTAATAACCTCATCATAAGGGCAGGCGAAACTGCCATAGGTAAAAGTCAAATTTTAAACCATAGACATCCACTTCCGTGGTGGAACAAAGAATGTGAACAAGCAATTAACTCATGTAAACAAGCATTTAACAAATACAAACGCCATAAGACAGAAAACAATCTCTTACATTTTAAAAATCTTAGAGCCAAAGCTAGACTAACAATTAAAATAAATAAAAAGGAATCTTGGAAGAATTACGTTAAAAAAATACACCCAGACACACCTTTATCGCAAATATGGCACAAAATTCGAAAAATTGAAGGACAAAATAGCAATTTTAACATACATTGTTTGGAAATTAATGGAAGCACTATCACTGCAAATGATAAAATCGCAAATGAATTAGCTAACTGTTACGAAAAACATTCGAGTAATAGCAACTACAGCAAAACGTTCTTAACACATAAATTAAGACAAGAAACAGAAGACTTAGATTACTATTCAGCAACGGACGATCCAATGAACAAGAGCTTCAGCACAGAAGAATTAACAGACAGTCTTTACGAATTCAAAGATACAAATCCAGGCCCAGACGATATACCAATTTTATTTTTAAAAAAATTACCATTACCAGCAGTAGACTACTTACTACGTATATACAATGAAATATGGAATAACCACGACTTTCCTAAAATTTGGACAGATTCCATAATCATACCACTACATAAATCAAATAAACAGAAGACTGATCCTGAGGCGTACAGACCAATTTCGTTAACATGCGCTATGTGCAAAGTAATGGAGAAAATGGTAAATAAACGACTCACATGGACGCTGGAGAAACAGAACTTGCTAATAAACGAACAATGCGGATTTAGAAAACAACGATCAACGCTGGACAATATTGTGGCTCTTGAATCCGAAATACTCGAGGCATTTATTAACAAACAAAGTTGCGTCGCAATATTTTTCGACATCAAAAAAGCTTATGACACTACATGGAGACACTACATTTTAAAGCAACTACAAAATTGGCAATTTAAAGGAAATGTGTTACATTTTTTAAACAATTTTCTGAACAATAGAACATTCCAAGTTCGGGCGAATGGATGCATGTCTCAGAAGAAAATTCAGGTAAATGGAATACCTCAAGGGTCAATATTAAGTACCACATTGTTCTTAGTCGCGATCAATGAAATAATAAGAAACATCGAACAACCAGTATCTACCAGACTCTATGCAGACGACCTATTAATTTATTGTAAAGGAAGAAACGTGAATACAATTTGCACATTACTCCAAGAAAGCATAGCAAATATTGAAAGATGGACTGAGACAACAGGTTTAAGTTTTTCGACGGAAAAGACAAAATGTGTTCTCTTTACGAAAAAACGTGAAGCTCAAACTATTTCACTTAAACTATTTGATTCACAATTAAAATTTGTACAGAACCATAAATTCCTCGGCATGATATTTGATAGCAAATTAAAGTGGGACGAACACATAAAATACCTTACAAGTAAATGTCAAAAAGGTATAAATCTCTTAAGAGCAATCGCAAACAGAAACTGGGGTGCAGATACCAGAACCCTACTCCAAATATATAGGGCCATAATAAGATCCAAAATAGATTATGGGGCAATCGCTTACATGACAGCAAGCAAAACATTATTAAAGCATGTCGACATAGTTAATACTCAAGCATTACGAATTGCACTAGGAGCGTACTGTACCAGCCCCGTTGAAAGCATTTACTGTGAAGCCGGCGAACTACCGTTAACATTGAGAAGAAAATATCTGACAACATCATACGCAACTCAACTAGCTGCAAATCCAGCTCACCCACTAACAAAAACGGCTTTTACAAACAGATTTATAAATTTATTTAATTCAAAACCTAAATCAAAACGTCCTTATCATGTCAGAATTAAAGAGAGTCTTGATGATTTACAAATATCGATCCCAAAAACTTTCTTCACCACTAACCGAAATATTCCGCCATGGACAATTCCCACAGTAGTCTGCAACACATCGCTATTAGAATTTAAGAAATCAGATACGAATCCAACAATAATAAAATCCCAATTAAGCAACATTCTGAACAATTTCCGAGAATATGACAAATTATATACCGACGCTTCAAAAAGCGAACATGGGGTAGGAGCCGCAATTATATACCCAGACAACACAATAGGAACATATAAACTGCACCCAAACTCAAGTAATTTCACTGCAGAACTCTTCGCAATTTTACAAGCCGTTCGATACATCATACACTCTAACTCCTCAAATTTCCTTATTCTTACTGACTCACTAAGTTCCATAGATAACATACAACAATTATATCCTAAAAACCCAATTGCAATCCAAATCAGAGAAACGCTTCAAGATTGTGACCGTATAGGAAAGAACGTCATATTTGTTTGGATACCTTCTCATATTGGCATACCAGGCAATGAACAAGCAGACCTTGCTGCAAAGGATGCCATAACAAATGAACAGACAATTACAATCCGGGAGGCCATGTCTACAGATGTAAAATCCTTCATGAAAATAAAAGCATATGAGAAATGGCAGAATCAATGGAACCAATCACAATCTAAATTATCCAAAATTAAAAAATCTACAAAACCATGGAATTTTACACCCGAAAATAGAAAACAGCAAGTAACCTTGACAAGGTTAAGAATAGGTCACACAAAACTGACCCACGAATTCTTAATTACCAAAGACGATAAACCAAAATGTGGACCCTGTGACTCAGAATTAACCATCCAACATATACTCACCGAATGTCAAGAAACCAAACAACATAGAATCACATTAGACCTTCCAGAAAATATAGAAGAACTACTTAGTAAAGAAAAATATCTCTCTAAAATATGTAAATTCTTATCTGTGCTTAATCTAAACCATAAATTGTAAATTTTTATATGTTACCAATATTATTTACGTGTATATATAATGTAAACTGTGCCGTCGCTAATAACCTATAGGGTTGATGCGACATTAAACAAATAAAAAAAAAAAAAAAAAAAAAAACAATCTCTCCTGGACCCATCAGCAGAGAATTAAATTAATTTAATAATAGAAAAAACCCCAAACAAATAGAACGAAACATAACATAAAAAGGACGAACCAAGCTCCATCAAGGACAAGTGTTCACTCCAAGACGAATTTCGTGAGGGTCGTCCAAAATCAGTTGTTTTTCCCAAAACCATTGATGCTGTGCGGGAACTGATATTGCAAGATCGTCGTGTGACCTATCAAGAGATTGAGACAACCTTAGGCATTAGTGGGACCAGCATACATTCAATATTGCATAAACATTTGTCTGCCAAAAAAAATTTGACTGTCAAAAAAATTTATTTGCGTTGGATCCCACACAATTTGTCAAGCTCAAAAAAATTCTCGTGTCGATTGGTCGAAAGAAATGCTCAAAAAATACGATCGTGGTGCTTTGAAACACGTCTATGACATCGTGACAGAATTGTGGATTTACGCGTATGAGCCCGAAAGTCAACAGCAGTCGACTGTGTGGGTGTTTCGAAATATAAAAGGCAACCCTCGTATGTATTACTCTTAATGGAGGTTATTTTCAAAGATTAAACCAAAAAACTTCACATAGCCGTAACTTTTTACCCCCACGGTCCTATTGTAGGAATTTACTAACAATATCAATATTGACAAAAGCTCCATGTCTTTTGAAAATGTTTTACACGGCCTGCTGCCTTGCATTGTACACTCCATATAATAAATGAAAATCTCAAACAAATGATTGCTGTTCGACTGCCGACGGGTCGCAATAGCAGTTTTTTTTTGACTATTCGCGTTTTATATCGATGACGTCAGAAAATGGAGTTGTACACATCGCAACAGAAGAATCGAAAAAATTTATACCGATATAACTACACAATACACATTATTATTAGGGGTGGCTTGCCATTCTCGTATGATGTGTGCATGTTCATTAGTCTCACGCGTCTGCGACTCTATAAGCGCTCTAATTAGAGCAGAGGAAAGGGTGACAACTGGGAAAAAAATTGAATGTGCATGTTGTGTTTAGTGTTGAACGCTAGTATGGATCCGGTTACTTGTTTTTTGACAAGTGTTCTGTGACAAAATGAAAAATTATTTTCAGGCAATTAAATCCAGGAATAGTGCTACGATCAAGGGCGTACCAATGATCTGAAGTGGGGGGGGGGGGGGAGACCAATAAAAAAGTACAACAATTTTTCTTTTGTATATATATGTATAAATCAAACGGCGTCTGCTCCACAAAATAAATATATTTATATTATTATAAGTCAAGGCATATTGCCTATGTCAGTCAGACATGTTTCGAGAAATCAAATATTCTCATCATCAGTGACTTTCAGTACAAGATTAACAAATATCAGTGTTATCAATATAACATATTCTAAAATTAGAGATAAACAAATTTTATAATGAGCACAACAATTTGAACAGTAAATGTTTCTTACCATTTTGTGAAAAAATTTTGTGAATATTTCATTTAAATCAAAACATTGTTTTATATAAAAATTTTAAAATGAAATTAAAAAATATATTCAAAATCAAAATTATTTTATGGCATTACGCCTATTTTTATGTTTTCTTTTTATTTATCATTACAGATGTTTTAAATGTTTAAGAAAATTTTAAAAGCTTTTACGTTGTAACATGGACAGTATATAATAATAATATTCAATTGTTAATAACAAAGTGTTGAGGTTATGTTTATACAGATTCTTCTTAAATCTAATTGTTGTTGAAGCCAGATCAAACCTTTGTAATATTATAAACAATAAATGAAATGAAATGATTATATTTTCTTTTCCAATTTTTCTTTTATTTTTATTAGTTATTGACAACCACATTCTATACCTATAAGTAGCAAAAATTTTATTTTAATAACATTCTTCTTGGATTTGTAGCAAAATAATAATAATAATCATAATTTTATTTGCGAAAATCAACACATCTGGGAATGATTTAAAACTCTTCGGAATTTCATTATACAACACGCATATATTGTAGGAAAAACTTCGTCTAAACAGAGTCGTTTTATGCGGCGGCAAGGCTAACAATCCCCTAGGCCTCAAGTTCAAGTTATGCACGTCCGTCCTGTATCTAATTTTCCGAGCCAAATATTCCGGTTTCAATTCTGTCAGGATGCTGTGAAAGAGAACCAAAGAATGAAGTTTTCGTCTTTCATTCATACGCAGCCAGCCTGCCTCTCCGAGCTTATAAGACACCGGATCAAATTTCCTGATACCATAAACAAAACGCAAGCACGATTTCTGCATCTTCTTGATTCGGTCACTGTCAGGCTGACTAATACAAGATCCGTAAGTCACATCACAAAAGCTGAAGTGACTGAGCACCAATAATGAGTCAGTAAGTTGCAACTTCAATGAACGTGACAACAGGCTTCGATGGGGGTACAGCATCTTTAACGCTCTGTAAGATTTTTGTAGACAAAAACCAACATGGGATAGATCCGTGTCCATAATTAACCCCAAGTTACGGGTCTTATCAACTGAAATTAAATCGGATCCATTTATTTTGATCCTCATATTAGCTGCTAGGTGTTTTCGGTTCCTTCCAAAGAACAGAACAGTAGACTTTGACGGGTTTAGCTGCAAATGATGCAGGTGCGACCGCTCGACAAGTCCCCTTAAATCCTCATTCACAACAGACTCAGCTGCACGCCAATCATCCGGTGGAAATGAATAATACAGCCTGAGTATCATCAGCGTACATATGCATGGTGCACTTTCTCGTAGTGAAAACCCAATTACTTGTATATAAATTGAACAGTAAGGGGCCCAAAATTGAGCTCTGAGGAACGCCGCAGTCAATGCCACTCCGTGACGATTGACCCTCAGGTGTTTCCACAAATTGTGATCTATTCTCCAAATAGCTTGATATAAACTTCCCAGCAGTGTCGGAAAATCCCAGAAAATGCAGCACCTCAACCAAAAGGGAGTGGTCGATGGTATCGAACGCTCTAGAAAAATCAATCAAAACCAAAACAGTACCAAGTCTCTGATCCGCTGCTCTAATAATGTCATCAACAATATGCAAAAGTGCAGTACCACAATCATGACCGGTTCTAAAACCAGACTGGGTGACAGGCATTACAGAATATTCCTGAACATATGCACATATCTGTTTATACATCACCCTTTCTAAAACTAAATCGTTTAAATCTTGATACACACTCATCAAAACATAACCCCGTCAACCTTCCTTCTCCCATAGTCATTCTCAACCAGATATTTACTCGTCGAATCGTACAAAAAGATCAAAGAAGCAAACAAAGATATTCAACTAAGTTGACAGCAATTTTGACCCTGGTCCTCTGAAATTCTGAAAGGAAACTATCGCATACTCAAGCAGGCATCTTCTGTAGATTTGAGGTCAGCATATGTCTCATGCCCCCCAATGACCCGATGATGAAAACCACAACGACCACAGAGTGTCGTGGGTCACAGAGGAGATCCTGATACTTCATCCGTTTCTCGTTCTCCTTAACAATAATGTTCGTCCCGGCCAGAGCTGAATATCTTTTTGTTGGTCTTGTCAAGGAGAACGATGTCAGGGTTACTCGGAATTCCAAGCCAGTGTCAATAATCAATCAATATTACGGACGAAAGATCTGTAGGAGCGCCACAGGCATGCTCTAATTGTGGACCATCCATTACCAACGAACCACTATTGGCCATACAAATATATAAGAGCAATTAGATGGCCCAAAACACTCTACAAAAGAGTAACACAGCACAAGCTGACTTAAAACTAATTAAAACTACTTAAACTAGAGAGACAATGGTCTCTCAACAAAAGCGAAAAGGGGATACACTAAACAAAGTTGGAAAAGGAAAAAGGAGGAAGAAAATGGAAGAGAGTGCTAGTTGTGGGTAAATCTAGCGGAACCCTTAGCCGCGTTGGGTGCTTACAGGTTACAAACGCCAGCGTATGCAGAGCTTACGACTAATTTCCCAAGGACGTTGCGCGCCCCTTACCACGAGAAGGTGGTAAGGGGTAAGCTTCCCGCAGAGAATAATCTGGACAAGCTCGATCTTAATTGAGCAAATATGGGAATAGAGTTTACCCAAGGAAATGGACTCGGCTTTAAGTCGCCCAAGGAATACAGTTCAAACAGCAGTAGAAAATACAAATCACTTGCTCAATTTCGCTCACTATCTCGCCATGAAGCTTGAAAGAGGCGACAGATTTATGCGCATTGAAGAGAAACCAGTATTAGTGTATCTGGCAAGCCTCAAGACCCATTCTGACAAGCAATAATGAAACCCTCCGTCTCTGAATTTAGCCTGCCTGATCTTAAAAAAGAGAGGGTCAGCGGCCTCGACAAACCCATGTCCTGAATGGTGTTATAGAAGACACCGTGAAGGGGCTTGCCCTGATGAAGGTGAAAAAGCCTGCTGACCTCTGCCTCCTTTATGCGGGCCTTCCGGTTTGCGGATTGATTGAGGATTCACGCGCTCGCCGGTCGTCAAGTATCAAAGAGACTTCATTTACCACTCGTTGTGCTGCCGAAAAAAAAGCAACGCTTCAATCCCTTCATGCTCGTGATCTATCTCACGAATTACCTTGCAGACTACGCGTTGTTGTTATAATTATTATTATGTAAAACCTAGGACCTACAAGGTCGTAGGGAAAATCGTTCTTAGCATGAAAAACAGTGATGATATATCTTTTCGAAACCATAACCATCAAAAGAGATAAAAGCTGTGAAAGAACCTAATTTTGTCGTGGAGTCTATAATGAAGGTCTCATACTAATTAATATATAATCCCCCAAAATCGCAGGTTTATCTCACAGCTTATGCACTGGAATTAAATTATTTACAGTGTGATAAAAACTTATCTATACCCCATGGAAAATAATTAGATTCTTGGATATATACATACTATATCAATGCAGAGAGTCGTATACAACACATACACATAGTGTGGATATAGATAACGAAGGGCCTGTGCCTGCATCCATTTACCCTGTGCACAGGGCATCCCTTCAGTATATCGTAGAGATGTTGTGCAGCGTTTTCACGATGAAACAAATGCAGTTATTCCCTTAGGGTGATGCCTAACTATTATCCCCGTCAAGGTCCCTTAGGACATAGACAAATATAGTGAGTGAATCGTTATAGGGGGTATTAGTATGCCATTTGCAACAACGTCCTTTTGATCTTTCAATTAAAAAGTATCTGAACCAACATTACAACGATAATGGAAATTATGGACAAATGGGATTTTGCGTGTGTCGATTACGGCTGTATGTCCTAATGTTGGAGGTTTTATTCCCATTTTTCAAGCCGATTCTTAAATTTTACATTAATAATTGCAATTTATTGTAAGAGTATTACATTATTTTATGATGATCAGTTAAACCAGCCCTTACAACGAAGGCGCACGTTATTTTTGGGCATGCGCTGTTCGGCCTGAGAAGATGTTCATGGACATTATCACTGCTCGTAGTATTGATAGTTTTTAAATTTCACTGACTTCTTTTCTGTAATTAAGGAACGAACATTTATCAATGTTAGTAGTTTCATTTGGTGTGTGGATTTATCATGCCTTTAACATTATCAAATACATACCTTCTGCTTAATTCTATCAATTTGATAAATGGCTTTTTGGATTTTGATTACTTGGATGCCAGCTATGACTTCGTTCATTAATCTGATTCTTTCGTCTGTACGTACAGCTATTCTAAACCGATATTGGGAGGTTTTTTCACCAACAAATTCTGAAAATAAATGAAAATAATTTCGTGGCAAAGCGGACTAAAATGTTGGTTTTACCTACACAAGAAATTTTGTTTAATTTAGCATTTATACGACTGGTATTACTTATACATCGAGTTTGTTCGGCCTCTGCATGGTATAGGATATGCATTACTATGTACATGTAGATGATACGTGTTTACATGTGTCTACTGTTGTGTATCCTATTGTGCTTAAATGTAGGCTGATATTTGTAGATGGGCCACGACTATGGTACTCTGACGAGGTCATAACAAGAGCGAAACGAATTTGTCAGTATCTGTCGACCCATGCCTCGGTCTGGTTCTATTGAATTAGACTGGGGCGCTGCTAAATTAAACAAAATTCCTTGTTTAGGTAAAACCAACATTTTAGTCCGCTTTGCCACGAAATTATTTTCATTTATTATATTTACGGACATGAAATCCTTTTAATACTGAAAATATTTTTTTTACAAATAGATAAAACATTTATTGAGATATGTATATGTATATGCGCGATTGGCTTCAGGGGGCGGAAATATATTTGGATAATTTGATGGATCTGTTCTTTGCTTCAAACCATTTTTCACTTAATCTTTACCCAGTGATAAACAATTTATTATTTTATTTAAAACAATAATTGTGGGTATTTTGTACTGTTTTCGAAGTTCCTTTAAAAACACGCGAACCACTTAGATATTTATCAAAAACCGAATCAATTTGACTAGTTATAAAAACACCCCTTTGTTATTATTGTGTATCGAAAGTCTTTACATTATAAAAGGGCATCGAATGCAGCGTTTTTGATACATTTCTCCCTCGTATATAAGCCAAAGGATACCGACAGTAATAAAAATAACTACACTGACTGGAAAAAGTATTGGGTTAATGATCCGGCCGCAGATATTGACACCCAACACATAACTGAACTCCACAAGTTCGTGGAGGCCACAGGGTTGTTGGAATATGGGTGGTGAAACGGGCGATTTTTTTCAAAATACTATCTGAATTGAATTGATTCCTTATCTCACGACAAGCTTGTTACAAAATTGCTCAGTTCCGGTTTTACTGAGGGTTGTCCGTGAATTTTCTAGATTCTTACTTGGAGGCTCATCTGCAACTGATTCAAGCTATGGTTCTGAAATTGTCAATCGATGTCAGGCTTCCTCTTTTTTATAGATTGGAACAATGAGAGGACTTTTCAACTGACTTGGTCGTCAATTCAGCTATAGTTTATGGTTTATTTTGAGCACGGTTCAGAGAACGATTAGAAATATCAGATTTTTCAATTCTTTAACTACGATCTTTCTACATGCTTATATGTTATATGCAAGTCCTCGTCTCGAATGCGTTACTCAAGCATTTTAAAATTTTAATCTACAAGTATTCTCGTTAGAGTTTGTTATTTTAAAATTGGTGGATCTAAACGCCAGAAAAATTCATTCAAATAATCATGTAATATTTGGAAATTTTTATTAAAACTGAATATTTGAAATCATGATGTTAATAGCCCAGGAGCCAGTGATGATTATCGGTACTTATCCCAGTCAGCAAACATGGATAGAATTGTTCAGTTTGTCATTCTAAGCAAAATTACTTCCGTCCTGCTGTAACCAAACATCATTAATTAGGCGCACTGCCAACACAGCAGGTATAATTTCTTCTCATAGCAAATTTAAATATTTTTCAGCTCTAAAATTTCCATCAATGAAGAACGGCCCAATAAGATCATGATCCAACATACCCAACCATACATTAATTTTTTGTGGTCGCTAAATTCGTCCCTCCATGATCCAGGTGGATTTTCGGAAGACCACTATCGAAAGTTTGGTTTATTTACGAATCCATGCAAAGTAAAAGTGGCTTCATCAGTGAAAAGAATGTTGCTTGTAAAGTTTAGATTCAAGTCAATTGGGTCTAACATTACATTGCAGAATACATGACTCCATCTTCAAGCTCTTGATTCAGGTGTATTTTGTATGGATGCAAATGAGCTTTTTTTAATAATGTCACCACAGATCTTTTCTATCGAGTTATTGACTGAAAAGATGTAACGTTATGTGAGAGTATGTAGAAGTACGCTGAATTACATCAAACTACGTAAAATCTCCTGTTTCCCGTTTAAAATTTAAGAAGTCCAGAAGCCATCAGGGTTCGCATCCGTGCCATGCTTGCTTTAACTTCAATCTTGCCGTTGGTCCAACTTTTTTGTATTCCTTTTTTTAAATTTAAGCTTAATCCTTATAAAATCTTGACAATTCTTAACAAAAAAGGCGTTTTTGTTTTTTTTTATTACAACTTACTACTTTCGACTAAAATGGATAAAAGCTTAAATTTGAAAAAAAAAAAGAAGAGTTGGCCAAACATTTAGCTTCAGTCTCCCCCATATGTCGTACTGCTGATTGTTTTAGTGAAAACTTGTTTACTGCAGAGTAAAAAGTCTATTAGCTGTCCTAAATTTAGTTAATGTAATCTTTAATTTTTAAACGTATTTAAAAAAGTATAATCTGACTACACTTTTAACAGCATGTAGGTATGTTGAATAGGACCCCATTTTCCCACCTGTCTATATTATGCTTTTCATCATATTTTAAACCATATAACTCGCAGGTGAAGATTCTCCATTATAAGTTGAATCACCCTGTACAGGTACCCCTTGGAGTATCTTGTATTTATACGTGTTCAACTACGTAATTGTAAATATATACACAATGGGAATTTTACATTAAATTTCATGCAAAAATAATTAAAACTACATGAAGGTTGTATTAATTTTTACGTAACTAAACATGTAAATTTACCTATCAAGACATGCTTTTACATGTCCATAATGGGATTCTTACATTAAATTTCAATCACTAATAATTAAAACTACATAAACCTTGTATTAATTATTAAACAACTGAATGTGTAAATTTACCTATCAATACATTATTTTATTTTGCACATATAACAATGTAATTTTTACATGGTAAACCAGGGCATAATATTACTTATGATTTTTATGGTTATTTTACACAAATATTATTTGTAGTGTAATGCCTTGTTACCGTCTGCATCTGATTTTGGTCAAACCAATATTGGCAGAAAATATGTGAAAACAGAAATTCTATTATAAGAGATTATTTATTTATAAAAAGTATATTTTAGACCATTTCTATTGGAACACCCCATATAAGTACCACGATCGTTTACTCCTGCGTAATTTCGCTGTTGATGGAGATAACAAGCCTACTAATTGAATATTCAGCAATTAAACGAATACATCAGATCTTGTATAATCTGATCACTGCAAACACGTGTCACCTTATAGAGGTTTTGTTCTATTCTAGTCGACATTATTTTGGACTTCCACTTAGATCTTTTTGTGATTTTACTTTCGTAATAGCCGACCACTGTGCAATTATAATTTTTTTGTTCCTGCTAAGGGTGTACAAATAAATAAGGAGCCGCCCTGCAGATTTAATTTAGCATGATATTTTTAATCGAAAAAGCGGAAATTAATTTTAGATGAATAACTCGCGTAAAATTATGATTTCGAATCAGGAAATGGGCCAGTGACGCGAACCGAATGGAAAACCCGATTTTTTCGTGATATAATAGAAAATATTTTAATTTACATTTTAATTGAAATTTGCGATTGCTTTTTTGTATATTCTCTAACTCTCGTATCTACTCACAATGTTGTAAATATTATTTTTAGTGGGAAATATGGAACGCATTAAAATATTGATATTGTGTAATCTGCAATTTTATAACAAATTTAATAAAAGGTTGGCCAAGAGAAACATTTACCAAGTCATTCAATAACTTCGTACACTAAGTAAGAAAAAAACAAAATTTTAACAAAACTCGAATTTATTATAAATGTACCCCCCTTTAACTTGATCATTTGACGTTTTTGTAAAAAGTGTCCCGAATAAAAGTTGATTGGTTCAAAATAAAATTTTTTAAATGCTCTATTGTACATATACCGAGTGTCTCAAAAGTCTTTGCGTTATACGAGGCATGTTTTTTAAGTAAGTACCGTTTTGGAATTAAAAAAAGACGTGCAAAGATATCGCAATAATTTTATTTTTACATGAAAGCCTGTACCTTAATCTACTTTTCTACATAATTTCCGTGAATATTGAGGCACTTGTCATAACGTGGCGCCAGTTTTTGAATACCCTCCTCATAAAATTCTGCCGCCTGACTTGTTAACCACTGTATCGCAAATGTTTTGACTTCGTTATCGTCTTGAAGACGCTGACCACCCAGGTGTTTGTCAAGTGCAGAAACAAATGGTAGTCGCTGGGCGCCAGATCAGGGCTGTATGGAGGATGATCTAGAGTTTCCCATTTAAAAGATTTGATGAGATCTTTGGTCCGATTAACCACATGTGGACGGGCATTGTCATGCAGCAAAACGATACCCTTACTCAACTTGCCACGTCTTTTGTTCTGGATTGCACGACGCAGATTGTTCAATGTCTCACAATAAGACGCTGTATTGATTGTCTCATTACGAGGCAGAAACTCCACTAGCAATACTCCTTTCTGTCCCAAAAAACTGTGCACATGATTTTCCGGGCAGAAATTGTTTGCTTAAACTTCACTCTTTTGGCTGATGATGAATGTCGCCATTCCATGGATTGTTGTTTCGATTCTGGTGTGAGGTAGGCCACCCATGTTTCGTCACCAGTAACAATTTGGTCTAAAAAATCTTCACCTTCATTGTGGTACCGCTCAAGGAAAGTCAATGCACTGCCTAAACGTTTGGTTTTGTGCAAATCCGTCAACATTTTTGGAACCCAACGTGAACACAATTTCCGGTAATTCAAGTTCTCGGTCACAATGCGATACAAAACACTACGAGAATATTGAGGAAAGCAGTCGCACATTGATCAAATTGTAAAGCGTCTGTTTTCTCTCACCTTTTCCTCCACTTTCAAATTAGTTCCCTATTTGTTTATTTGATTTTTGGATTCTCCTTATAATTCTAATTTTCACACTGTTTTTTATCAGAATAAATGAACACATCCCTAATTTCAATGCACCATTTTTTAAGCCCAATCCGTTATCTTAATTTTATGACAATAGAACCAATTTTCGTACTTCTTTATCCTTTCAAAATCTTGTTATGTCTAAGAAGCGTTCAACAACATTAAGCATTCGGTTAGGGAGGATCAGTACGTCTAATATTGGCAACAGGATCAAAAGGACTCAGTGATGTCATATTATTTACCTGACAGATTGCTTTCATTGTTTAAATATTTACTAAACTCAATATTCAGATCAGTTTAGGTATATAAAACAAACATTGCTAAAATATCCTTCTAGAAATTCAATCAGCTTAATGAAACAAGATGATTCCATGGAAATGCCGTAAAAAGATCGGCAATCACTTAAATGCGAGTTTTTCCGGATTACAGAAATAAGTGAAAGAAAAACGGTATCTGCATAACAAAGAATAAGAAAACGAGAAAAAAAATATTTTAACAAAAGACACTTCTTAGTGATTGAACATATACAGGTCGTAACTTGAACTTATATATGGTTAGCTGAACAGACGGTCTTATTAAGACCGAACTGAATCTTGCCCATTTCTTCTTTGTTTTTGTCGTTGAATAAAGGCCTTTATTCTTATTATTATCCTATATTTAACAATTAAGGCTGTTCTAATTCTGTATTTCTTGACAATATTCTAATCTAATCTACGAATCGTTTTTATGTAACATAAAATAAAGTTCCCAATCATTTACAGTTCCTAACTTCGATTTAAGGCTCAAAAAGATGAGCCTATGAGTAAAAACGATAATTCTCGGTATTGCGAAGAAGCAACAGAGAACTACAGTACATTTGCTCTGCCAAAGGCTGAAATACTTTGGCTTTAACATCCACCAAAGCAACGCAGTTAACGCTCGCTGCCCGGAAAAGGACTTTATAGCCAATGAAAACAATAAAAAGAGTCTATTCGTAACCAGTGACCCTGTAAAAAAGAAAATATGTGCTTTGTTCTTGTCTCATTACTTAGCTATTCTACAAAAATCATTTTACATCCCTCAACATTCATTATTCATTCCTAATCTATTAATTCTATTGTTATCAACATTTCGCCTTCTTCTCTTTATCGCTAACTTCCCTCTTGATTTTTTTTGTTTTCATTCAATTCCATTCTAAAATTACAACATAACAAAAGCTCATTTTTTCACGATTAAGTCACAATTTGTTGCGAAATTACAGTTGGCGTCGACGACGACGGTGACAACAGCTCGGTCTCTCTCTCTCTCTCTCTCTGACAGCATGCCACAGAATTAAAAGGGTGACTGTCGCAGGTGGCTGGGCACTAATTGTGCCCCCAAACAGCATTCACAGCAATCTGGATCTCGCCGAAGAAGAACAGGCCTGTCAGGTAAGGGAACATGGACCAGAAAATAACTATCTCTCTAGCCATTGCCTGCCACCAGAAATATGTCGATACAGGGTGGATACACTATTAGTTTCATGAAATTTTTTTTTTTTTAATTTCACCGGAAATACTTGTTTTTGGTCATTTTATATCGGGTCCGCCATCTTACGTTTTTTTTTCAACTAGTGCTTATTTCGTGAAGGATAACACTTAGCTCATGTCTGATTATTAGATAATTAGTTTTATCCTTCCGCTCAACGAATATGGTTGTGTATACGCTTGAACAACGCTGGGAAATATTGCGACATTACTTTGAAAATCATGGTAATGTTGCAGAATGTGTGCGAAAATTGCGTACGGATTTTGGAAGAAGAGAAGCACCGTCAGCTCCGTATGTTCGTTATCTCGTAAAAAAAGTGAAAGAAACTGGCATCCTCATCGATAAACCAAAGCGTGAAAAGCCAAAAACAGTGCGTACACCCGAGAATATTGCTGCTGTGGCAGAAAGTGTGCGTGAAGCGCCATCAACATCAATTCACCGTCGGTCTCAACAATTGAACATTTCGGAGACATCATTTAGACGAATTTTGCATAAAGACCTTGGTATGACGCCATACAAAGTACAATTGGTTCAGGAGTTGAAGCCAACTGACCATCCAATGCGTTTTCGCTTCGCTCAGTGGGCCGGCGATCGACTTACAGAAGATGCCGATTTTGCCAAAAAAAATCATCTTTTCAGATGAAGCTCATTTTGATCTTGGCGGGTATGTAAACAAGCTAAAAACCTGCACGCATACATTGAAAAGCCGATGCACCCAAAACGAGTCACTGTTTGGTGCGGATTTTGGTCCGGAGGCATAATTGGGCCATTTTTCTTCAAAAATGAGCAAGGACTGGCCGTTACAGTCAATGGCGATCGTTATCGGGCCATGTTGAACGAATTTTTGTTCACAAAAATTGAAGAGGAGGATATTGGCAACATTTGGTTTCAACAGGACGGCGCTACGTGCCACACAGCCGCAGCTACATTATATGTTTTGCGCCCTGTTTTTGAAGATCGCATTATCAGCCGCAGAGCTGATGTCGTTTGGCCACCTCGGAGCTGCGATTTGACACCGTTGGACTATTATTTGTGGGGTGCCGTCAAAGATAAGTGTTACGCCGACAAGCCAGAGACAATTGACGCTTTAAAGGACAATATTCGTGAAGCCATTGGTGAAATACAGCTGCACACAATCGATAATGTGCTTAAAAATTGGACCGATCTTGTAGGCTACTGCATGGCCAGCCGAGGCAGCCATTTTAATGAAATTATTTGTCATTATTAACCGGAAGGATTGTACTTTAAAATAAAAAAAGAAATTTGAGAAAATATTCAGCAGTTTTTCTGTCTGTCTGTATCCACGAAAACGCAAAAACCACTTAACAGATTTTAACCAAATTCGGTACAAAAATACTATTGGACATGGCAAGGAGCTGATTAGATTTTGGGAAACATTGAGCGTAGGCAAGGGGTTCAAAAGAGGGTTCAAAAATTAAAAAAATTCATAGTTCTTAAACTTATCCGAAATACTGCATATTTTTTTACGCATTTAATTGAATATAACCTAAAATATTGAACATAAAATATTAGACCACATTGGCGTTCGAAAATAGTGTAAAATGGGGTAAAAAAGATTTTAAAAAAACGTATTTCTTGAACATAGCAGCAATATAACCTATAAAATGTGTCATAAATAACTTACTTTCATAGGGTTTCGTAAATAGTGGAAAAGGGGTCAAAACATAAAAAATATATATTTCCTAGACTCATTCGAAATATGGAATAATTTTTCATAGTTGTGATACAATATAAGCTAAGAAATATTCCATAAAAGAATTGGTTCCCACAGGCTTTCGAAAATAGTCTAAAAAAGGGTCAAAAACGAAAAAAAAATGTTTCCCAAATATACCAGAAAAATTGGCGATTATATATAGCTGTAGGCGTTCATAAATAGTAGAAAAGGGGGCCAAATAAATTTTATAATAAAACTGACAAAAAATCAACTATTTTGCGTACCGGAACTTGACCTAGAAGATCTGAAATATAAAATATGTACGTATAAATAGAGCCTCCAAATAGAACAAAACCCGATAGTTAAAAAAAATAGCTGATGTCTTAAACCAAAAAAATATATATACATTTTAGATAAATGACAAAAAGGTCATAAAATTATTACATTTGCACTTAAATATGGAGGGCAACAGTTTATTCTTATTGTTTTAATTTGAAGATGTTAGTATACACCCTATATAATAGAAATTGAGAAAAGAGGAGACAAGAAGTCAATCGGGAGTGCACGTCATATATCGTACATATCTATGACATAATGCTGTGGAAGTTCATTATTTTTGACGGTTTTGGTGTAATTGATTCAAAAAGATGAAAAAGGAATTACAATGAGCGTATTTTCTTTTGTTATACGAATTGAGAGATCTAGCTTTAATGAATTCATAAAGGATGGAAAAAAATCACAGTAGCGTAGATTTTTAACAATACCAAATGTGTATATTCTTGTTTAAAATGAATTAAACTAAATCAATGAATGCAAAAACAATGTTGGCAGTCGAGAACAGAGGAACTGTACCTAAAAGAAAGTATATGCCCATAAGTTGGCCTTTAAAAAGTCGAAATTCGTACTCCTTTTGTTCAGGAATGGCTTTATTAACTTCCAAAAAATGAAGTTTATTAAACTTGAATTTCTGCCTACCTTAGGGAGGTTGAAATGTGGTGTCAACTGTTGCTAAATACTTTCACAGCGGCCGTAGTGATATTGTTAATATCCCAGTTGTTTACAGCTAGCTGTAAAGTGTCCCGAAGATTTTTCATTGGATGTTTGTGGCCTGGTGAAGACGTGTGACTTTATTACTGATTTCTTTTAATTCCCCTTTCTTATTGATCGTCACTCTTTTCAGCATTGTTTCGACTCCCATGATGTTCTAAGCCGGACTTGATTTTTTCTTCTAAATCTTGTTTTTGTCTCTCTCAGCTGCTTTGTTTTCGTCCATTTTCATAAAGGTTATTTTGAATTTTTGCAGTAATTGTTCTTGGTCTATAGGTAAGTCAAGTTGCTGTTCTCCCTGTCTTTGGAAGCGTAATATTTTCTTCGTAGTTTTTCTAAGTCGGCCTTTCATTATCTCTTTTTCAGCATCACGTAGTTTCCATTCTTCCTCGCGTCGTTTTATTTGTTCTTCTTTCTCAATTTCACTAGTCAAGATAAACAATTAATAACGTCAACGAATTTCACATATTTTTGCTATGAAGATAAATTCGCTTCAATAGAATCGCCGAAAAATCTCCCATATTTCATCTTCTTTAGAATACCAGGCTGAGAAAATTACTGCAATACAGATTAGATGGTATAACGGCAGGCAAAACCTAAATTTTTGCGAACCTGACTTATGAGCCCATTAGCAAAGAACATGTTTGATCTTACTAAAACTTGCTAATGATCTGCTAAAGAACAAGAATGTAGAAGGATGTCTATAGAATGATTGCATACTTAATCAAGCAGCATCTTCCCAAGTTTCTTCAAGAAAGGAGAAACATATAATGAATGAATTTTACATCTTATGATCATCAATCTCTAACGGAATTTTCATTATTTTTAAGCCTGATCTATTTAAAATATTCATAAGGTATAATTATCATTAGTTTCAAGTGTTCATTCATTTCAGTAATTATTGTAATATGATCTCCCAGGAAGGATAGTTCTACTCATCTATTTTAAAGAAAGGGGTTGGATCTGACTCATTTTACTTCTCTATGCTCCCTATTGTACACATTATTTATAATTACGAAATACCCCTTTTTCTCCAAATGCATTATAAAGTGTGCGGTTATTTTGGTTCTGTATTTATTTCAGGACTATTATATAAATCAATTAAGAGACGTCAAAAATAATGAAGCATCACTTATAATTGTGTTGAACATTTATGAAATTATGATGAATTGTTATTATTATTATATGTAGTATACATGGATATCTATTATACTTTTAATTACGTGCATTTTAATGAAGACAAATCGGTTGATTTAAATGCAGCATTTTCCGCAAAACCTCACAGGAAATAAGGCTCACTCAGAGGTGCCGCTAGACTATTTTTTTGGGTATAGGGGGAGTCCCAGCATCATATTTTCCATACCAAAGCACCTTGACACTCGTTCGGCAGATCACCCACCTTCCAAATAGATGAGGATCACATCTATTTGAGCATATGCATATGCTCAAATCATTAACAGACTGCAGAATTGATTACAGGTACATTGCACTGATTAAGGGTATATATGAGAAAGCAACGGCGTGTGTAAGATTACATAAAAACACAAGAACATTCCGAATAGAACAAGGTGTACGTCAAGGAGATACCCTCTCTCCAAAGCTGTTCACCACACTGCTCGAATATGCCTGTAAGAAAATCGAATGGGGGGAAATGGGCCTAAATATAGACGGTGAAAGATTAAATAACTTAAGATTTGCAGACGATATCGTCCTTATCACCGACCGTATAGATCAAGCGTCCATGATGTTGGAAAAATTATACAATGCTTCAAGGGAAGTTGGCCTAAGAATTAACTTTGCAAAGACGCAAGTCATGACAAACCTAGTCCCCAGTGAAAACATAACTGTTGGAAGCAAATCTATTGAACAGGTCACCGCCTACAAATATTTGGGTCATGAGATCCGAATAGGACGGGACAACCAGACGTGCGAACTTCTCCGGAGAGTAGGCTTGGGGTGGTCATCTTTTGGAAGATTAAAGTATGTTTTCAAGTCGGATATTCCCATCAGTCTAAAACGAAAAGTATACATTCAGTGCGTATTACCAGTGATGACATACGGAGCCGAAACATTGACGCTTACAAAAAAGTCAGCAAAGAAACTGCGTGTCACCCAACGGGCGATGGAGAGGGCTATTCTGGGTATTTCCCTCAGAGACCGAATACCAAACGAGATTATTCGCCAAAGAACAGGTGTTATAGATGTAATCGAAAAAATAACAACTTTAAAGTGGAACTGGGCCGGCCACGTAGCTAGAAGAACTGACGGAAGATGGTCTAAAAAACTATTGGAGTGGCGCCCGAGGCACGAAGCTTATCGTAGTAGAGGGCGCCCCCCCACACGATGGACCGATGACATCAAAAGAATCTGTGGTAATTGGATACAAATGGCTCAAGATAGAGAAGAGTGGCAAAATAAACGAGAGGCTTATGTTCAGCAGTGGACTACTATAGCTGAGTGATGATGATGATGATGATGATGATGATGATGATGACATCTATTTCTTCTTGTTTCTATTCACTTCATCCTATCTAACCTGCGTCTACAATCGGCCCCGACATTCACCAATTTTATAAGCCAGCTTTCGGCCGACTAACTATTTATTCTTCAGAGCGTCATAGTTGCGACTCATAAATTAGATTGAACTCCAAAGAAGGCAAAAACAATTTTATCAGAGATGTTGTTTCATTGGGACACGAAGGGGACGCGAAAGGAGTTATCTGAATTGATTGTCTTCAGAAAGTTAAAGCAGCATAGTTCAGTATTCTACTTGATCTTAGATGTTTCACTTTTCTGTTCAACTTCTCCATAAATAGAGCACAGTAGTCGGTCGTAAAGACCGAGTGAATATGCGGTGCTTCAGACAGTAAGTACTCTTGCCTATGCGGACAGCCCTATTTGCCGATTTTACTATTTTTAAAGTAATGCATGGATTCTCAAACAAGTCCCTGTAAACGTGGCATGAGGAAGTTGCCACATTATGCAAGTTTTGATTTAGCTTAGCTTGTCAATCTTGGTCCGAAATTCGACGATGAACTTAATTCAATTTTTGGCGATGAAGCTCCATCAAGGACCAGTATTTATCAATGGTATGGTGAATTCAATAGTGGTCATAGTTCACTCCAAGACGAATTTCGTGAAGGTCGTCCAAAATCAGTTGCATGTTTTGGAGATACCTCAATCAGAGTGGCAAAAGTGCTTCGACAATTGGTTCAATCGCATGCAAAAGTGTATAGAGCTTCATGGGGAATATTTTGAAAAACAATAAAGTGATTTTCGATGATTAATATTTGTTTTGGTTCTCTAATCCCGAAATATAAAAGGCAACCCTCGTATATATAGTAGAAACGTTTTGTTTCACATTTATACACGTTTTTGCAAAAATAAGAAAAACCCATTCCTCAAACATTTTTGAGTAAAACACTCAATGTTCTCCTATCTACGCTCTAAAACACATAATATTGTATATATAAAATGACGTAAAATAATTGTGCACTCTAAAATTCAAGTGTATGTGTATATGATGCTTTCCAAGTACTTTTTGAAACACTTTACATTGATAAAACAGATTCGTGAATCTACTTTTTATTTTACTATATTTTATATTTTTCTTCTAGCGAGACAATTTTTACTTGAGAAAGGAGGAAACTTTTCCTGCTGAATTAATCGGGATATCATAATCATTCTTCATATCAAACTAAATATACAGGTGTAAACCAACCAATGTAATATAAATAGTAACTAATTATATCGCAGTGGCATTGTGGTTATTGAGGTCGCTACGATTGAATGAAGAACTTGGAATTCCGCGCCAGAGACACCTATGCAACTGGCACAAATGTTGAGAGAGATGTGAAGATCTCTTATCGGATAAACTCTCACATACCCCCTGTATATTTAACTTCCTTAACCTTACGCCGCCAAATAACAGTCCATATAATAAATTGAATGAAATAGTTCTCCAATGGATTTTCCGCATTTCCCTGATAGTTGGAAATTTTACATTGTAGCTAGCTGAGCAATTAATTACGATTGCAAAATGTGGAATTAGTCGATTTCGCCTTTCACTGCTGTGTACCTACTATAGGGGGGGTGTAGATATCCACCTTAAATTGGCGACGTAATAGCGGGACCTAGCATAGCTGCGCGGAAGCGGCTCTTCAAAAACTTTTTGGCCGATTAATTAGAAAAGTTTACGTGAAGCAATCAGTCACCTTTTGTGGAAAATGCCGATGAGCACACTCAAACCCGATTCAACAGTGTAAACTAAAATAGAAAATAAAACATAATAGGTATAGGGTGGTTTTCATCCGAATCTTCATTCATTTCAAAAAACGATTCTTTATTGACAATCGAAATCCGTGAAGAAGCATTTGAAGTAATTTTAATTTACCTGTTAGAGTTCAATGTAACTCCAAAAAATGAACCATTTATCTATGTTCAAACGCCCAAGGTTTTTCTGTATTTTTCTATAGGACTCGTGAATGAGCAATAATACGTGAACGTTTACATGCGAGTATTTAATTTTACAGTGGATTCTTCGGCTTGCAAAGTAATTTAATACAACCAACTAACCTTAGTGACAGTCCTTATCAGAGATCTGATAATTCCTAATTTGTTATTTTTCCATTTATGGATAAACTCAGAATACCTTGTAACTAAGCTTGTTTATTGCCTGCTGGCTAAACATACCAGTCAAAGTAGGCATAAGGGACTAGATTAGTATTATTTGGGTAAAGAAAATATCTTTTTATCACATTCCAGAACTGTATCTATCTACCACTTGACAGTTATTTATCGTAAGCCGATTAACGATGGTAGTTTGCATAAGAATATCAACCATAATACCCGAGTGATACAGGTATAGGTAACGCTAGTGTCTTTATTATTTCATCTGAGGCTGAGTGCCATTATCAAAGAGAATAATGCGTCATGTCAAACGCCTGAATCAATATTGATGGAATTATGGAAATTACGCGATTTGTATTTAAACTAATATACCATGTGGCCCATTTAAAATTGCTACTCTCTCGCAGTATTGCTCCCTAATTTTCTTAACTTACGAACTATCCCCTTGAAGATCTTGGCAACGATAGAGACCGAAGTAGATATGAAACATTTTTTTGTACATCGAGGTTAGTATCCCAACTTACTTAATATTCTTAGTGGTGAAGCTTATAGTCTTCTAGTCCATTAACTGCATGCGCTCCTGTTATGGTCATCTTTGGGGTGTAAATCCTATAGGTTTCTTCCAGAGTGATCTTGGATGCTTGTCTGTCATTGCTTTCTAATCAACTGCTTGTCTGACAAGTGGGTTGTCGAAGCCCGACCTATGGCTCTCACGCCAGACTGGACTTCGATTAGAGCGGGTTACAGACCATGTTCCAATGCAAAACAACGCGGGTAAAGTACATAAACTCGTTGGTGCTAGCATGAAAGGCTTGTCGCGTCTTGTATTTTAGTCAACCCTAACCTGAAACAAGCTCAATTTGCAACATAAATCAAATAATCATTATTGAAGTGATTAATCAAATACGTACAGACAACGACAAATAGCGTAAATATTGACTAGACTAATTTGTAATTTTATTTAATATTTAACGCAAATAGAAAGTAACAAAAAGCGATAAACGATATAAACAAAATACAAGTAAATAATACAAATGGTGTTAACAACTGGCGAATGCAGATTTTATTTAAACAACGTTAAATGAAGGGATGGAATTGATGATAAAATTGTTTGGGATGGAGTACGATACAGACAATAATTGCTATTGTATCATTTTTAATTATAAACCTACAAATTTAGTGTTAATTTGTTTGTTTCAATTAATTTGTCTATTTTTTATTGTGAATTCAGATTGGATTAATTAGCATAATCAATTTAATTATTTAAAATAATAGAATTGTCTTGGATTAGAGTCACTTTAAATCCTTAAACTTCACGTACATAATGGCCATTGTTCAGCGTTGAAGATTTTAGTGTTATTGTTATATATACAGGGTGTCCTATGTGCTAAATAAATAAATAGTTCTTTATTTCCAACAGGGTATAACCATATAAAAAAAAACTTAACGGCTAGCAGTCTTTGACGGCTTTCCAGTGAGGTCTCCCCGCACTCGTATAGTAAAATCTTATACTCGGCTCCCCTCTGCGGATAAACACCATAATCGCTAAATATCAAATATTTCAGAAATCTTCGATGCACCGCGTTTAGAGTCTCAGCATGTCTATAATGATGATGTGATGACCCATGATTAGAATATTTCAAAGACTACCTTGAATTGAATTTCGAAAAGACATCTGTAGGGTCGACTTAAATAACATAATAGCAATGACATAACACTTTCGGTTATACCGGAAGTTGATGCTGATTTTGTATTTTAAATAGAACACATATATTATATTTTTGGATTCTACGTAAGATTCTAGTCATGTCCTATGCCAAAGTTTTTGAGATATATCAAGACTTATGTCAAAATTGACATATTTAGGCTAAATAATAATCACATTTTTTTCTTATAAGGAAGTCTTTGTTGATTATTTTGCACACATTTTTGTATAATGTAAGGTCTCGTCTTTCCGATTCCATACGATATTTTTATAAATATTCCTATAGGGTGGTCAAAAAGTATACTGAAAACGATTTTAGAAAAGAAATTTTCGAAATTCAATTCAAGGTAGTCTTTGAAATATTCTAATGAGTCGTCACCATAGGACACCCTGTATATAACCAATGTCATAGCACAATTTGCGACACGAGCTATACCTCCTAATGTATTTTATATCCAGCATAGTTTTTATTACTTTGAGTACGCATTAAATGTTCCAAAGAGGGGCACATCCCACGGCGTTCGTTAATATCTCCATCACACGCTGTATTTGTTATTTTATCATTACATCTGCTTCCCAATCTTCCACGCTGTTGCGCCAGCGCATATTGTGTTTCTGGCTTCAATTTTGAATATTATTTCGGGAAAATGATGAATGACACAAAAGAAAATTGCATATAAGTATGTATAAAACGACAAAATATAATTAAACCGTTTTCAACATTATTAATTATCAGAAACTCTTTGAGGTTTGATTTTCTTCCCTGTGTGCGATTAATCAACAGGGATATCCTCGAAACGATTTCATTAAAAGCTTACGGGCAACTCTCTTGTGTAGAAAATTGTTATTAGGAACTTAACTTTTAGTTTTAAATGAGCGACTTCCGGTTATACCGATAGTAGCTAATTTTGGATGGAATGCTATATATTTTTGTTACAAATAAAAAAAAAATATGATTAAACACGTTAAAGAAAAATGAGAGGGTGCTGTCTCAAATTGTATATATCGTGAACTCGGCCATCTAAAAAAAAATATATAAATACGTCACTGTATTTCCATTTGCCTTATACAGGGTACGCCAAAGTTTTTGGCGAAAAAATAACAGCCTATTTGTTATTCCACAATTTCATTGGTTTACACTTGACATCATACTAAAATTTTAGAAAATTATACAGAGTGGTTCAAAACTTATCACTAGTATTATATGCAAAACATGGCGAATTCTAAGGCTTCTGTACTGAAACTGAAATAATTTAAACTCTGCTTCTTACGGGCATAGCTTTTTGATAGATATCAACTTTTAGAAAAAGATAATTGTTAGTATATAGTGCAAAACCTGTATATAGGGTGAGTGCAAACTCAAATTTGCTTTTTACTCGAATTTTCCAAATGAGACACCCTGTATATAATATCAAAAACTGAAAGGAAAATTGATAAGCTTTTATTCTTATATAGCCTTTCTTATACCTAAAGCTATTAGTTTTTAAGATATTTTTCATTTATGAAATGTGGCTCCATCTCCAAACAACAAAAAAATCTACCTGATTGTGAATTGCCCATTGGCCGAACATAATTCGCCGGAGATAGTCATCGTCATTTTGTTTGTATGTAGAATTCTTTTGATTGAGCTTTGGCTTACCGATTGTTCCCGAGCAATTTCACGCGTGCTGATATGTGGATTTTCTACCACTTTTAACATTACTGTGACGACCATTATTCTTGCGCCACACTGTATATATTGTATTTTATTCTGTAGATACTGTGGCAACCTTTTTATTGTGCCACACTGTATATATGTATTTTTAAATTTAGTTATTTCTTTGTAAAAATTTAGTATAGTAGTTGTAAATAATATTTTCTAAATTGCACCAAATGTTCAAACAGCTGGCACGAATATTTCTACTTTCTTTTTAGCGTTTTTCATTTTCGGGAACAAAAGAAATCCCTAGTCCGTACCTAGAAAAAGCAGTGGTTATTGTTAAAGCCACGTACCGACCAGATGTGGTACTCTCTTCACAGAGATGCTTTTTCTATAATTTTACCCCAGTCAGTCTTCAACATCAAAACCGTCAACATCTTCTCGTGCCAAAACTCTCTCTCCAGATTTTAACAACCTAACTCTCAAACACACTCTTTTCCATTTGAATAAATATTCAGTTTTGTACATACCGTTAAACAGTGTTTTAATTATTACAACCATACTACCCAAATTACCAAATTACATTCATATCAGTGTCAAATAATTATTATAGAAGAACTTAGCCTTCTTTATGTGTAATAGTTGACCATAATAGATAAATTGTATCGAATTAGTTTTATCAAAGTCACTTTATGGACAAAAATGTTGTTTTATGAAATATTACATTATATTATTTAAATTATTCACATTGATGGTCTTTTCTTCAGTTTTTTTTTCTCCTCTTTTTCTCATTTTTACCATTATAAATGGTGTTGAGGTTTTTATTGGCTTGTTTAATTCTGAGTTCCCTTTCTGTCTTACATGAAAACGCATAAAGCTAAACTTTGCCAATATCAGAAGCAACCGATTGGAAGAAAAATGTCGAAAAGTCAATCCATTAAAATTTTACAAGAACTATTTCTCATTCGAGGACATACTAAGAATATTCATATATAGGATCATTGAAATGGGCCCCGACACTGAGCCTTGTAGTACACCAAATTGAATAGACATTCATCTGCGTACAAACGTAATAAATTATTTGGATTCTCAATTTATTGTGAAAATTTTTATGAAAAAGTGTACCTAGTAATTTGATAATATTAAAAAGTATACTATATTTAATTTTTAATTAAACGAAATGTTAAAACGAAAAGTTAAACGAGCGTAGTTAGTATGTAGGTACATCAAAATCTAGCTGCAAAATATTTACAGTATATACAACAGATACGAATCGGATAATTTAGAATATTTTGCCGCAATTAGGTTTAAATAATCACTGTGGTTTGGATTCGTATTATTAATAGGTATAACATATAGGAGACACACGTTACATAATGCATACAAATCGGCCGTTGATGTAGATGTTTAGAACTTTACAATCATTTAATGGGACATAGTAAATAACAATGGTTTATAATTTAATTTTGCAGTACTGTACATAACTACACTGCTCTCTAAAAAGTATAATAATTAACAGGACATACCTAGTAACAAATGACAAACCTTGCAATTTCTCATATTATAATGCTCTATTTTTTTATTTTCTTCAAATAAAAATGTGTAAATTTTGGTAAATTAATGAATGTTATAATACGAGAAAATATTTAAAAAAAACAAAAAAAAAAATATGCTTTACCAAAATCTTTATTTTTTTTGTTGCACATTCAGATACTAAATTTGAAAACAAATTTGCACTAGCTAACAATTTTTATCCTTAATAAAACACAAATAGACAGAACATTTGTCACAAAATACATATGTGAAACCTTAACATCTGTTCCCCAAGAAAAGTCAAAACTAATAAAAGGGAAGGTTCAAGAAAATCAAGAAAGAAAAATTGAAAAGGCATGGATGAAATTATGCCAAACACACTCGGTAACACCATGACATGGAACTATGGAATACTATCCTGAAGAAGATAGCTAAGTCTATCGAAACGCTGAAAAAATATTAAGGAAAAGAAAAACAAAACGACATGAAATAAACCATTTTAAATAAATATATGGTTTAATTGATTGAACCTCATTCCCAAAAAAATAAAGTTAAAACTTCTTTTTTTTTTAATTTTAGGTCGAAATTGTCCCAACATGGGTTTCCAGAGAAACTAAAGAAAATCATGAATTATGATGATGTGGACCTAATTCTTCGTTAAGATATCATTTACGAGTAAACATATTATTTTGTAAATTAGACTGAACCATCGAAATATTATGTTTAAATAGATTATTAATCACACAATATTAAAATAGGATAAATAAATAAATAAAATATATACTGTTGAGGAATAAATTATTATTGTTATTATGCTCATACCGTTGTTAAAAACTAAAAGTATAAATTCAATCCTCATCCCAACAAAAATTTGTTGGTTGTTAATTCAAGTTTAACAAATAACAGCAAGTTCAAATAAAAGTAAGTACAAAATGTTTATCTTAACAATCAACACTATATTAACTAAATGATGTTCACACTTTAAAAAAGCCATCAAATTAATAGTAAACATCCTTTCATACAATATTGTAATGACTTCTATATATTTTTTTAATTTTTCTGGAATTGAGAATAATGAATTGACTATAGAAGTTTTTATTCATTTCTTGAATGAATGGCTGACAAAATAGAAATTCGGTTTCACAATAAACAGTATAAGTGAAAGTAATTAAAATATTTGACAAAACCATTGGCTTTCCTCCTGTTTATTACATATTTATTTATAACAAAATACAAATGCATGGATGAACTTAATTCAATTTTTGACGATGAAGCTCCATCAAAGACCAATGTTTATCGATGGTATGATGAATTCAATCGTGGTCGTAGTTCACTCCAAGACGAATTTCGTGAAGGTCGTCCAAAATTAGTTGTTGTTTCGAAAACCATTGATGCTGTGCGCGAACTGATCTTGCAAGATCGTCATGTGACCTATCAAGAGATTGAGACAACCTTAGGCATTAGTGGGACCAGCATACATTCAATATTGCATAAACATTTGACTGTCAAAAAAATTTGTTCGCGTTGGATCTTACACAATTTGTCAATCGTTCACAAAAATACGATCGCGGTGCTTCGAAACACGTCTATGATATCGTGACAGGTGATGAGTGCTTCGACAATTGATTCAAACGCATGTGATAGAAATCATGAAACATATTAATAAACAAATTCCTAAGTTCGTCGTTAGACAATGTTACTCAGAGATCACAGGAAAACGCACGAATGACACAGGAATTTAACCAATATATCATTATTTTACAGTCCATGAACGCTTCTAAATAATTTTGGGACTTTCTTCATCAGAAGCAGAACATTAGTAGCATACCGGGACAGATGACTTATGGGACAAGAACTTACTATTGATCCTTCCCAAATTGTTGTATTTTTGGAGACTATTTTTCGAGTAAGGAAGTAAGTTATAATATTGATATACCACAGTCATCTCAGGAGGAATTGACTCGAATTTGCAGAAAGCTGAAACCCAAACTATCATCAGGGCCAGATTCAATCCCAAAAGATACAATTGGAGTCTATAGAGAGCATTTCCAAAATCAAATGTTAACTAAGTACCTACGTAAAACATTTTTATAGAGACAAAAATTTAAAACCTATAAATCGCATTGTTTGCTGTATCTACAAAATATTTTATGTGCATCGTCTATGTACATTACTTTATATTGTTAATAATTTGTTATTATGGGTCGTAAATATTCAGCTGTAGACATAGCGACTCCCTGCGTATAGATATATATATACAATATACAGGGTGTTGTTATTATTATTAAAACTTCACTTAGTCAAAACTGTTTTCTTCGATTTTAATTATTTTCACGACACACTTTCGTTAATAGTTGACAAACATTTTATTAGTTCTGTTATGAAGTAAATGCCAGGCTATTTTAATCAGGATTGAGTTTGACTAATTGGTTAAAACATTTCGCACCGAGGATCTTCGGATTCTTCTGTCCTATCTTTAATCCAGAAAACTGAACGCCCAAGTCCACACCCGAGCGCGGTTATTACCGATGAATATCGAACTTGCGCCGACAGTCTACTCGGGTATTGACTATTATTTTTTTAAATATTTTTTACAGGAGGAAGGGGCAACAATCATGATTGCTCTTATAATCGTTGTTTGTTTTATAAAAATCTGTCGCCATTCTGAGGCGCTACTCCAATATGCCAAACCATACGACACAACTGACTGTGCAAGACCATATAGTAAGAGGGTTGCCTTTTATATTTCGGGATTTGGCAACCCTGGTGTTGCAATCAACTGACAGCTCTATCGTAAAGTTGGACATTTTTTAAGTTATACGTACTCAGGACTTTTTGACATACGAGCGCTATTTGTGTTGTTAAAAGATTCATCTCGGCCCAAAAATGGAATTAAATCGTGAATATTTTCGTGCGATTATTTTTTACAACTTTCAACGTGGATTAACTCAGCAACAGTACATGGATGAACTTAATTCAATTTTTGGCGATGAAGCTCCATCAAGGACCAGTGTTTATCGATGGCATGGTGAATTCAATCGTGGTCGTAGTTCACTCCACGACGAATTTCGTGAAGGTCGTCCAAAATCAGTTGTTCTTCCGAAAACCATTGATGCTGTGCGCGAACTGATATTGCAAGATCGTCATGTGACCTATCAAGAGATCGAGACAACCTTAGGCATTAGTGGGACCAGCATACATTCAATATTTCATAAACATTTGGCTGTCAAAAAAATTTGCTCGCGTTGGATACCAGACAATTTGTCATTCGCTCAAAAAAAGGCTTGTCTCGATTGGCCGAAAGAAATACTCAAAAAATACGATCGCGGTGCTTCGAAACACGTCTATGACGTCGTGACAGGTGATGAATCACGGAATTACGTCGCAACCGTATCACTAGAACAACGCAGAACAGTCAATTCTGAGTGGTACACAACCATGTGTTTGTCAATTGCCTTCCAAGAAATCAGGAAAACCAACTGCCGAAAACGGATCACTCTTCCTCTTCACTACGACAATGCGAGCTCTCACACATCGGCTCAAACAACTGCATTTTTGAGCAGCCAAAACATCGATTTGTTGAATCATCCGCCGTATAGTCCTGACTTGGCATCGAATGACAACTGAGGGGTCAATGTTTTTCGACACCTGAAGAAGCGGTTGCTGCATTCAGAATGCATGTTTTGGAGATACCTCAATCAATAAACTTTCGTATACTAAAGGGGGGCCAAAAAGGCAGCCACGATTCGAATACCTCGTTATCCTGGAGACGATAAGTAAGTCTCGTAAATCGGATGATTTAACGAAACCGGAAACGGATCAATCTCCGAAGAGATTGACGGGGTTGTTGCTGAAATATTATGTAATATTATCCAATAATATTACACAATCATGACCTGCCTTGGTCCGAGATAATATAAGATAATTAGAAATTAAATTGATTGCATCTGCACGACGTAGAACGGATCAAAACAATGTTGAAGTATGATATTCAATAATTGTTAAGTCGAAATTGTTCAATACGTTTGTAAACATAAAATGAGATAAAGAAGAATTCTATGGAATAAATCCTAAAATAGACACAATCTTGACAATTCAACGTTCGTCAGATACAATCATTTGCTGAAGCTTTTAAAATCACTATCAGTGACAACGGTATAACAAAATTAGTGATATGAAAATAGTTAGATGGCTTATGGCCTTGGTAAATAATTTAAATTGATTTTGTACATTATGTATGAGAGTTGACTTCAGGAAATTAAATCATTTAATAGCAATCACAAAGAAATACTAAACATAATACATACCCATGTTAATTATCCATATTATTCGTCATTTTAAATGAAAGACGCCATTATGGTTTTTTGTTGTTATTAATATTGGTTCCAAATCTTCATTTTCTGTTCGGTATTCGTCAATACATTCCTCTAGTATTACGTAGTAATCTTCATTTCAATTTAACATTTTACTAATAATTAAAAGGCAGTTTATAGAAACATTGTTTTTTATGCTCTTGGATCTCAGCAACGAAAAATTCCAAGAGAGCACGCGATTCTACTCCACGCGTATAAATACATTTCGCGAAATCACGTTTCGTGAACTCTCGCTACACCTCGCTACCTGTTGATTTTTACAGTGTAGTGCAGTGGTACAGTTAACATAAATTATCGATATAATGTATTGTAAACTCAACTTATTTTATTTAAAATAAGTGTAGCGAAAATTTGTGAGAATTTTCGTTACAAGTGGCAAAAGTGCTTCGACAATTGGTTCAAACGCATCCCAAAGTGTATAGATCTTCATGGGGAATATTTAGAACAACAATAAAGTGATTTTCGATGAATAATATTTGTTTTTGTTCTCTAATCCCGAAATATAAAAGGCAACCCTCCTATACTAGTTTAATAACATCTAAAGTTACGGTATTTTTTAGGTTATTTATCAGGTATCGAACAGTAATACTTAATTTAGAAATAACGTATCAACGTGAACGCTGCATGTTAATTTTTGAATATGCCAAAATATTTTAGAAGTATATACATTAAGTCACCAAATTTACAAAATACTCCTTTAGTTCTCCATAATAAACGTCTAATATGCCGTCCACCGTGAGACAGCCTGTATAGATAGAGTAAAAACATTGCTACCAAAAACTTGCGTGTAAATATTTACCATAATATACAATTAGCTGTCTAAAATAAGCGATTGTTCTTTTAGACATCAAGAAAAAATGATGTAATACCAAATAAATTCATTCATTATTTTGTTCACACCTAATATAATGGGATGGTAATTTTAAAAATAAATTTGATGTTAAGTGATGGGTTTTTAACTCGATTTTTTATCATTTCAAAGTTTATTAACATTATGCAGCGTTAACGGAAAATTTTGAATGCTGTCAGAGGATTAAATATGGCTAACAAATAGGTTTTAAATGTAAAGCTATTTGGCTACAAATTTTCTAGTGGATATGCAAAATACGAAAATTGTTTGTTCTGCTAATTTTACAAAAACTTTCTAAGTACACGTCGAAGGCAACTGAAGAAGCTTCCAGATTCACTCGGCTTGCAATTCTTCTTCTGCTCATCAGAGACCTCGTGTGTAACCATTAAATCCAACCAAGACGATTGAAATCTTGATATGAATATAGAGTTTTTCATAGATACAACAATCACAAAATGTGGAACAGTTTGGGGATTTTTTTTTATTTTCAATAGTCCTAAAGCCCGATTACCTAAGATCGCACTCATATTCTCTTTACTAATTTATAAGGGTCAAGAAATTTTGAAATGAATTCAATATTTTTATTAATACAAAACCATTAATTGGTAATTTCGCTGATTGTTTATAGCAGTTATTTCTCTAAATTTAGCCAGGAAAATTGGTTGGAAATTTTCCTGGAAACTAGGCCATATTGTTTTAGAGGAGTAATAATTGCTGACCTTTCATATTGAACTAAATAATTTTCAAATCTCGTAAATTATTCATCTACAGTTCCCCTTTTATTCCAAAATATGTTTTGAAACAAACGTAGACAATACACGGCACAACGTTACCAGCGTGCTTCTTTGAAATATGAAAATCTACCCTTATGTATGGATGGCATTCATAATGCGAGTGCAATGCAATTTTAATTGTATCCGCATCCAGTAAAGGATTTTACACACTTGACAGGTAAAAGCGAACGACGAAAATGTGGAGAGCAGACTGATAATAATATGCACCAAGGGATTTGTTAAAGTTACGAGACATACAAAATGTACAAAAACATGCAAAACTGTCAAAAAGACTTTGATATTACTTACCTACATAGAAATTAATAAATAAAATAATACTAAGAAAGCATTTGCGCAAATTAATGATTAAATTAAATATGATGTAATATTACCAGCAATAGCCTGACTACAAGGTACTCCAAAGAGTTGAGAAACAACACTAAATCTCACCCTTTGCCAGCCGAATATGCTGCAATTTACAGGGTGTAAAACAAAATACTGTTTTTTCTTTCGTAGTTAAAAGCTATCGCGATTTCCTATTTTTTTTAGGTTTTTTTGGAATATGGCATTTTAGTGTTTAGTTTATAGAAAAAAAAAACAATTTGAAGGAATTTTTGCTATCTCTTCAATATTGGGAGATTCAGTATTTTGTTTTACACCCTGTAAATTACAGTTAAACGTTTTGTGAAAACTATTTTATTTAAAATCTAGCATTTATAAAATAATTGACTTTTTGCTGAAAACTTGGATTATTATCTATTGAAACCGTCTGTATACTCATGTAACTGGTGATCTGGCCTATATTACAAACCACAAAAGGACACAACGAATCTCTATAGTCTTAAGCTCTCTATAGTGCGCTTCAAATACTCGTGTATCATCTGATGTCTGTTGATGACATTTAAAGTTGCTTAAACTAAATATCACTCAACTTGTAATAAAAAAGAGATAATATTCTTCAACGGATAATAAAATTCAATATTAAAATAGGAGTTGACATTGCATAGAGCTAGGGAAGGAGGGTATAGGACACAAAGTCATATATACTGATTTTTATTCTTTTGTTGTCAATTGGGCATGCAATCGCTGAAAAATTGCAACGATGCGTAAAAATATATGGTTACTTTGTATAATATAATAGCGTTTAATAAATTCTTTGCAGTGGTGTAGAACTTTAGTAGATTTCCCATTAATACACTACCGATTTATTTAATCAAATTAAAAGTTTAACAAAACAAAATTCATGTTACACATAATAACAGATAAATCTTTGATATTTACAACAAATTATAAATAATTAAAAATTGAACAATGATTTTTAAAAATCACATCTACCTCCATATTAGAGCCTTGTCTCAATATGTTTCTGTTCCGGTAGAACCCTTTTCTAAGCACTGAACCGAAAAGGTACGTGATATTAATAAAAAAAGTGCTTCAAATCAATGAACGTCAGTATTAAATTTGAGCCGATGATGTGTGACATTAATACAATAAACGTTCGTACATTAATTCGGTAGCGAATTCTGTACGTTGATTTAATAAATAAAGAACATAAATTTATGCTCGCCAGTTATTGATCTTACGAATGATGGACATTAATTTATAACCTCTGTACGTTAAACCGATGTTAGCAGGTTGTTAAGGTTACGAACGATAAAGATGAGTTTATGTCTCCAATACGTAAAACCGATGTTAGCTGGTTATTAATATTACGAACGATAAACATGAATCTATGACTTTTTTACGTTAAACCAGTGTTAGCTGATTATTACATTGGGTTATAATAATTGTTTTACGTAATTATGTTCGCCGGAAATTATTATTCCGAAAGATTGAGATTATTGTTCTGTATTCAATCAATAATCGCGAGCATATACATATGTATTATGTGTACTGCAAAGTGCAGTATGGTTCAAATATACAATGTACCAATGGTTAGAGAACTTAAAAGCCCAAATAAGACTCAAAATTATCCTGCTCTACGTCCATTGATTTGATGCACCTGCTTTGTAAATAACTTAAATTATATTTATACGACACTCGAAATCTAAAGGCTTTATTTTTAATTTAGTTAATATTAAATGCTAAACATGTCAGATTCGTCTGTCGTTTGAGGTGAATAGGGTGAAAAAACTATATTTGGAAAGTACGCGGAAACTCTTCTAAACAAAATTGGAAATTATTACGAGATCTAAACATCTATGCAAGGGAAAATATCACAATACCGTCTTCTATTCATGATGTGGATAATTTTAATGATTTTTTGTGGCCACTCCTTCCAACAATCCGGACCCAGGAACGATCAATTTTAAAGTAGGCCTGATATTAACTTTGAATTTACATTTGTTGTATTATTTGGGAACAAATTTTAAAAATAGATTTAGGAACACACTTCACTTTTCAACTGTATAAATTTAACTAAACAAAACAAAAAGGACGCGAAAACAAAAAGTCTATGAGAATGTCATAATGTCAATGTTTTGAGTATTCAGTCTATGGTCCGGGTGCATTGATTTGCGCGCGTTATTCAGAATTTAACGGTTAGGTTCGTAAAATTAATGCTTAGCATCCATTGAATCAACGATGATCGTTTATTAGTTTTTATGTTCGCTGTTCGTAGGTGTATGATATACAAATATTGTGTCAAAGGCGAAGAGCATAAATTAATAAATTTAAAACATTGAATCAATAAATAGTGACATTATATTGATAAAAAAAACATAAATTTTCGATGTCTTGCATATATTGATTAATGTTTCATCCTACATTGTTTCTATGTATGAAATTAACAATGTATGATCAAAATTCATTGTAACAGTGATCAATTCATAATATTAATGTTCAAAATATTGATGACAACCATTAATTGGTTTTACGTACAATATTTTTTTCAGTGACCCTTGAATGGCTTTACTATATAAAGCCAAGTGCCGTGATATGTTAGTTTTTTTGAGAAATCCAAATTTACCCAATCTATGAACAGGATCGGACACGTAGACTGTAGAAATTGAAACAAAGAAAAGTTAGTAAAAATCAAAAGTTGTATTAGCTCTTTGTTTTCTAGTTAATCAGCTGTAAAAAACAATGAGTGCCTATTAAACTAAAGAATGCTTGGAGTTTTTGATTAATTGCAAAGATATGTCAAATATCTAAGCAGTGTTTCGCTGAGCATTCTGTGAGCTTCTTTAGAGCAACTTTGCGTAAATGCGATGACAGGATCATCAGCATAAGAATAGCATTATTTATCCAGAAGCACTGTTTCGATAAGTTTTGTTGCCATGAGAAATAATTTACTATTTGCTACGCCATTGGATAGCTCTACTTAAATGACGCATACTATTAAATTGTTGGGGGTGCATATTTCCATAAGTCGTAAAGTTCATAACGTTAAATATATTTTGAGGAGTTACTCATGTCGGGGGTGCTTACTAATATTTGGTATTTTAAACTGTGCCATAGAAAGATTTTTTGTGTGTGTATATCATATATGTGTATACGAGGGCTACAAAATTTTTGCGGAAAACTTTATGGTTAATATACTTTTGCATGCGTTCGAATCTGTTTTCAAAAACATAGTTCAATACGATTTCGAGACACCAACTCTTAATACCCAGCCAGTCAAAGTTTTGCACTTTCTGTTGCAGAAGACATAATTCTACTGTTTCGACTTCGATTTGTCTCTTCAGTTGCGGGTTACCGCAAGACAGCGGCGTTAAAATTCAGAGTGAGAATAGAGGTTTTCACTAAATTGCTGGTACAAGTTTCATTTTATTGTCGACTCCTCACTATGCAGTGCAACGGTTTAATCTTTGCACAGGGGGCTACGAGATTTGGTCCTACAAAAGTAAAAAATAGAAAACTTGAGAGAGAGAAATGCTTGAGACAAGTGAAAGTTTTTGTCCTGCATTTAGATATCAAATATATGGGACTATTTGCTAGGTACATCCTTTGTCGCATTGAATATAATTATTATTATGAACAACTCGCTTAAATATGCAAACAAGTTCACACGCCATGACGCGATGCAAATAGTATTGTTTTATAAAAAATTCACATCAAGTTTTCTGCAGATAATACCAGTATTATTGTTTTTCTTTTTTACTTTTGGTGACTTTATCTTTACGAGGTTTTTGTGTAAACACGACTGGTTTTCGCGATAATATCCACATACATAACAACCTCATATACCTACATGCGGGACGATATACATAAATACAATGTATAGCATAATATATTATATTTTCCGTCACGCCATGTATTTATTTGCGAAAAGGGACCGTTCAATTTCCGAAAACCATAAAAAACTTTTTTTGGTGTAATTGAACACATACTGCGTAATGGACACACGTCCTGTGCGTAAGGGCTGTTTTGTTTATCTTTTGTATTCCATTGAAATTGACTTAATGAATCTTTGAAAATAACTTTCACAAATACACACATCGAAAGAATGAGAATGTGAAATACTCGGCTGAAGTCTCAGAAATGGTTGAAGTATACGATGCAACCATCTTTACAATTCTGCATAGCATACAATTGACAGAAATAAAAGAAAAACTTTTATTTACGAATCACACAACACGCCAATAAACGTAGTAATGCCATCGTAAATATACAGTATATTTACTCGGGGCAGCTAGCTTTGTTTTGCATTTACAATGAGATACTGCTTATCGAGACATGCAACAATAGAAGATAACCGAGAAAGCGTAACCCCCGTATTAGTATAGAGAATGGACCGTAATTCGAAGCACAGAACAACTCTTTAGACTCGCCGAAGATAGAGCACAGCTCGCCATTGTGATTGCCAACATCAGGAGGACTTGATACGGCACCAGAAGAAGAAGAAGGAGAAGACGTGGAAAACAAAATTTTTGTTCTAATATCAAATTATTATTAATTCATTTTTAATTAAAAATTAATCATTCTTATTATTATTTATTTCAGTAAAAACTATTATTTAATCTCATACAAGAAAGTACAACTATGGTATAATAATACTCTTGTGCATGCTGCAGGTCAACCGGTATAAATCAGAACCAATCGAGACTCCCAACTGCCACCATAAAAGAGTGGCGACCGATTCAGTTCAGAACATTGGATCTCAACATAAACTTTGATCATATCCATCTTCGTCTATCAGATTCTGCTAAACTGCTAGGAGTTTTTTGTTGATCCGTACTTCAGCTGGGTAACGCATCTAGACCACCTTTGTAAAAAACTTAATACATCTTTATATATTATTAATTCGCTGAAGACTTGCATGAGTGTGCATGTCTTACTTTCAATATATTATGCATTGATCTATTCAGCAATTGCGTGTTTATACTACAAAAACGAGCAGTGCGTTGCATTTTTAATATTCCTTTTAGGGGTACTTGTAGGGAGGCTTTTAAGCAAAATCGTTTGCTCACAGTCCCATCTATTTACCTATATAAAACACTCTGTCATATTTACAAAAATAAAGATGGCGCGCGTAGGTGTGGAGACAACCACGAGTATTCCACTAGGGGAAGGGACCGATTGTACTTGCCTCGTCCCAAAGACGAATTTTACAAAAAAGTCACCAAAATACGCGGGCTACCAATGTTATAATCTCCTGCTTGAGGACGTTAAGGGTTGCCTAACTGAGACCCAATTTAAAGGAAAATTGAAACTATATTTGATTGATAGCGTGTTCTACAGCTTTCAGGAGTTTGTTGATACTAATGGACGGTAGTTTCTTTTTATCGATTGTAATTGTTCATTTGTTTGTTTATTTGTTTTTTATTTATTTATTTATTTATTTTTCTCTGAATGTTATTATGAGTGTTTTTATTTTGAACATTATTGTTTACATATTGACATGTTTATGTACAGAAATGCACAATTTATGACTGAAATAAAGAATTTGAATTTGATGCTGAGCGAGATAGACAATATGTCAGGTAGATTTCATAGTGGTTTTCCTGTCTCCGTGTAAATATACTGTGGTAACTCTTAATTCCAAAATTAGTGAAAATTGATAAAGGCGTTTAGAGAGTATTCCGGAAAAATTAGATTTATTTGAGAACTTTAGTTGAAGCTAGAAGCAAAATGAGGTCTAGATCGGCTTGTTTTTAGTTGAGAAATTTGTGGTTAAGCCTTGTACAAATACAGTCATTTTTTTATAAAATTTAAATCACACAGTCTCAGCTGATAAACTCATAACGACCACCTTCCGAATGAATCTAATCTAAAAGATAAAGGTGTTTCTGTAACTGAAGAAACTAGGCTGCAATCTTAAAAAGGTCAAAATAAACAATCAGAGAAAAAAGAAGAGTAAAATTGACGAAAGGTGTCTTGCTGGGGTCCGATACTATAAATCATCCACCCTATAGTCCAGACCGGCCGCCAGCGACTATTATTTGATCCCAAAAATGAAAAAGAAAGCCAATGAACTCCAAGGAAGCAGTTTCGGTGAAAGTTTAATTTTAATTTGTACATGTTAGTTTATTTAATTTTTCTAAAACGAATGAGACATTTCACACTGCCCTCGTAACTGTATTTATAAAATCAAAATATTAATAATATACAGAATAAAATTAATTTTGCATTTTTGTTTGTTTGAACATGTGATTTCATTAATTAATTTTAATTTCATCAACACAGAGCAACAAGTTTAGCATTAGTCTCGCTAAACTCACATTATTTATCTACTCGTACTTCGCAGTCGTATAGTTATACCAGAAATAATCTCGTTTTAATGAACATACCTAGCAGTATCTATTCCACATGTATCTATTGGATTTAAACCAGATAAGACTTCTGTCAAAGGTATTAAATCCAGTTTAGATCCATAAGGCACACGTAATAAACAACCGAAATCCTATCCGATTTACTATATCCATGCAACGATAAAAAGCAACAAACGCAGGTAAAGTCGAACGACGGATACTCGGTATCTTTTAGGTGAAAGAAAGTTTGTAGTTATTATCGTATACACGTGACCTTAACCATACCTTTGTTTCTGGATTGTATATACGGTTTATCCAACAGTTGTGATAAAGATAATAATATTTATTTTATTTTAAAAGTATAGGAACGACAGTGTATCTCACATGGAACGCATTTTTCGGAAAAAACATCGAAATGGTACGACTTTCGACACTCGATCGGACGGTGACCTTGGATTATATATTTACCCCTTTTTTCAGGGGCTGTCACCCCGTTAGGGGGTGTCTACTTCAGATGACGAGTTTTTGAAAGCTACACTGAAAAATGAAAAAAAGGATTTGTAAATTTACACATCCCGTCACTGGTTATAAAAGGCCATGCCCGTACGTGTTATTTTACAACAGTATTGGAACATTACACTTGAAATGTCAATATCCATTTTAAGTGTAACTATTTTCAGATGTACTTTTACAAATTTTTATGTATGTATACGTAAACATACTGAATATTAATTGTGAAATTTACCTTTATGTTCCAGGTAAGTTTACAATAAAGTGAATTAAAGCATTGTATTATTACATATTTTCTATGTATTATTACATATGTGCGTGTAATAATAATTATGAAATGTACCTTATAGTACAGGTAATATTCCAATGCATTGAATTAGGCATTGTAAAATTACATTTTATATAAATGTGTACTTTTACAATGGAAAATGATATTAGTCCGCGTGGCGAGAGACTACAGCGCACGGTTATAAAAAGTCTGATATTTCTGTAATATATAAGATTTTTAAATACGTTCAGATATTCTTGAAGTTGTACTGTCTTTTGCAAGAACTGTCGCAACATTTTGAATTCCAACTACAGTAGAATATGAACATGTTCACAATAAATCAATGAAACAATACAGGAGTATCATATTTTTAAAACCCTGAGCGTTTCCATTTCTCACTTTCCTGGACTAAAAATACCAATGACTAGTTACTAAGAATAAAAAAATAATAAGCAAATATAAGTAAAATTCTACTTTATTAAACAAATATATATCTGTTATTTTTGAACAGACACTAAGTATAGTTTAATTGAGTAAAGTTGTAGCATTTTTTCTGAATTGTCAGATTTGGTGGCAAAATTGACGTATCTCAATCGCCTGTCAAAATTTGGACATATGATTAGTTATTTTAAATGGAACATCATCCATTTTTTTTCCTTAAATATATGTGCTTTATTGAGGTTTTGTTTAGCAGTTTGTTTTAATCAAAGATATGAAATCAACTAAATAACTAACTAAACATAAAACTGAACAAAACTAAAATAAATAAACTGTTGGAAATGATCCCCATTTACATTCTTAAAATACTTCTGGTTGGTTATTAAGAATATTAATTTCTTGCTCTATTTTTATTTGAATATGTTGTATATTTTGAGAGCGGTCCATATAAACTTTAGATTTTAAATATCCCCATAAAAAAGTGTCAATTGGGGTTAGGTCAGGACTGTTAACGAGGCCAAAGAATCGTCCCGTTTCTGCCTATCCACATGTTTTAATTGGCATTCAGGAATTCTCGAACGCCTAAAACACTATGAAGTGGTGTGCTTCATTTTGTTGCCAGATTAAGTTTCTAGATATACTTAAAGGGAGCATATTAATTTCTTCCTCTATTTCATTTTGAAGCAACCCTGTCAAATACATGTTATAAAATAATTTTCCTATAACCTGGTTCTTGACTATTTATCGACTCTCGGCCAGATGTTTTCAGTGATAAAGTTTTTCTGGGATTTTCTCCTGCCCAAAAATCGAAATTTCTTCAATTAGTTGGGGTGGACGTGTTAAAGAATATGATTAAAAAATCAGAATTTTCAAATTACCACTACAAAATAATTAAAATAATTGACCAGTCAATATTAAAAAATTAATAATACTAAAGCAAACAAAAATTGAGAGTCAACTGCAAAAACATGAAAACTAACAACATAAATATTACCTAACCTACTTGATTGGCACATTCCAAGTACTTTCGAAAAATTAGTCCACGGCATATCGACGCCCTGTTGAAAATATCCAAAAAATTTGTTTACATAAGACATTGCGCAATTATCGCTACACCACCGAGCGCAAATAGAACCAGATTACATTACATACCATGAACACCTATTTTCATCATGTATAATAAAAACAAAAGTGGGCAAAGCAAACTGCCCTGTGGAGTCCCAATATCCATGTTTCCTAGGCTGAGACAGACTCGTTCGAATAAATAGCTTTACCGATTAAGAAATCACTGGATATAGGATGTTCCATCTAAAATAACAAATCCTATGTCAAAATTTTGACAATGGATTAATATACGTAATTTCTGGCACCACGACGATTCACAAAACTAAAAAGTGTGATCAAAATTAACGGTGATAGTCAATATCTATCACCGTTAATTCTGATATATGATAAAGTATACGTGATCACCCCTGTATATTTTAGATACCAAAACTTATAAATTTTTATATAAAACTGATGGTTAATAGAAAACCAACCACTTCTAACGTCTGTAGCATAAGTAAAAAGTTTATTTTACTACATTCTCTATTAAAATTTAAAAAAAAAATATATTTTCAGTATTAATTAACTTCAAAATATTCGCTAGAGCAGAACGGCTTGCGCATATCTCATGTATAGAACGAGAATGATGTTCAATGTAGCAATCCGAGAAAAGTTTTTTCATTACCACTTAATTAAAAGTTCTTTTTCCATAATGCGGAAACTTGTGAAAATTACAGAACAACATTCTTCAATTACGTACGCCTAATTTATTGCCCACGGGCGTGGTGAGTATTGCTTTTCCAGAGAGAAATGTAGATTTTTGCTACACTTACAATGAAATGAAACTTATCGTTTCAATTCAAATGAACATCTGCAATTACGATCGTACTTGAGAAACAAAAACTGTGTTAATTAAATTTATATTTCAAACTGTTATTATAAGGAAAAAATGCAACATATAGGCAATAGAAGACTATTTTCATTTTCCACTCACAGCCACTGTTCGTTACCAAACACTATTTCCAAGACGCTCATCTAGATGAGGACCACTCCACCTCCACCTCCAGGATCAAACCAACCTTCTTTGGTTCCTAATAGAATTTGTGGAATCTTGCTCTATTCCTATAATGATTCAGTGCTCAGTGAGAATGTCCGAATAGCCCATAAGCTCATATTCAGCTTTTTAATGATCTTGGAATGAATAGTGTCCAAAAGCATGCACATTATAGATGTTTTGCAGATTTCTGCTGATGATATTGTAAAGGCTAGCAAGAGACTTAAAAGTCGGCTAACTTCGGGCACGGATGGTGTGCCAAGTTTCGTTGTTAAGGATTGTATAATGATTTTGTCGGTTCCATTGGTACACATTTTCAATCTGATTATTAAATCATCGATTTATCCCTCCTGTTGGAAGCATGCAAGGATTACTCCTATCCTTAAATCAGGACCATCCAATATCATATCTAATTATAGACCTATATCAATCCTTTGTAATTTCTCCAAGGTCCTTGAGATTGTTCTCTACGATAAAATATATCCTACTGTACGAGGTGTCCTGTCGGTTGACCAACATGGTTTTATGAGTGGTAGTTCGTGTGCATCTAATCTGGCTGTGCTCTCTGAACAGATCTGTTCCGCTATTGATGGATACCGCCAGCTCGACGTGATCTACACGAATTTTCAAAAGGCGTTTCATCGCATTGATCATTGTATTTTACTCAGAAAACTTGACAATTTTGGTTTCTCAGAAGGGCTGGTTAAACTTTTTCGATCGTACCTTTTTGATCGAGCTCAGTTTGCTGGACATGCGGACTTCAAGTCCTCGACATTTTTGGCAACTTCTGGAGTTCCACAAGGCTCTAATCTTGGTCCACTATTGTTCAACGTCTTCATAAATGGCCTTCTACAATTGTTCACATGTAGTGGGCTTGCCTATGCAGATTATTTAAAGATCTTCAAAACGATTATTCATGAGGATGATTGCACTTCTCTTCAGCGTGCATTGATCAGCTTGTCTGATTGGTGTAGCGTTAATGAACTGCAACTTAATGTTTCTAAATGTAAAGTGGTGTCATATGCAAGACTGAAGAATGTGTTTTTGTTTGATTATCGCCTGAATGGGATGGGTTTATCCTGTTGAAAATAAATGCTTATTTATTTATTTTTTATTTATTTAAAACTAAAATTATTAGCCTTCTTATATCGCGTGATTTATATTTATACAAGCGGCCAATAGACTTGAACCTTAAAAAGGAAATTGATATCGAATCGAATATATCGATACATTTCTTGCATCTCTAAAGTTGTCATTTTGAGCATCTATGCGTCAAATCAAATGCAGCCGTTTGGTGGGCAGTTTTGTTTACAATAACTTTCATCACGCAAATACTAATATTTTATAATTTTTTTTTGTATAGGTACATCTCGCACAATTGTTTGGGTACGTGATGACTTAATGTAGCGTTTAGTGTCGTTAATTTTGTTACACTTTTGCGGTGAGTAAGACAGTTTTATAGAGGATTTATTTTATAAACATATATGGTTTGTTGCCGTAGGCTGAAGATGGAGGGATTCCTCCGAAACATGTCCCAGTTTTAATTTGTATTAAAGGTAGTGGAGGTGTTTTATTGCAAAAATGATAACTTTCTATGTGGAGAGCCAATCGTACCGCAAGCTTGAAAAGTAAAAGTTTATAGACAGAGTTTGTAAATAAAAATAGCTCTGGCCAAAATTGGTTGTTCTCTAAACAACCATAAGTGCAACAATGTCCCATCCAGTTTTTATTTTATTTTACGACCTGCTGAAATAACAATCGGAAGAAAAATGATGTTATGAGTATTTAGTATAATGGGAGGGAGAAACCACATTTTAAATTAAACTATGAAGTATTTAAGTGGTTATAAAAACTAGTGGAAATAGATGGAGAGTAAAAAGAAGGAACTAAACATAAATTTAGACTCTTAAGTAAATAGCGCGCCTGCCAAAAGAAAAGTGCGTTTGTATACATATCTCAATGCGAATGCGACAGTAGGTATTTTCTTTCGTTTATTGCCATATTATCTTACATAAAGGATATGCGTGAAATGGGAAAAAATATTATTTAAATAAATAAAAATTTCACAGATCTTTTATTGCCTGTTTAAAACACGAAATCTCCGCAGCTTTCCATAGAGTTATGCAATATTCGTATGTCGAAAGCTTGGGAGAAATCCGTATAAACAAAGTTTATCTGACCTCACCCGTCAAAACACTCCGAAAAAAATTGAGTCAAAATGATTAGATTACTAGTTATTGACCTTCCAGGAAAAAATCCATACTGAACAGGAGTAATAAGCCATTTGCCATCCCTGATTAAAATTGTATGCAACACATTTTGCGAAATTTGATTGTATTACAATAGGACATTATAGTTTTCAATATTTTGCTTATCGTCCTTTTGGAAATGGAACTCAGGTTGATGTTGTATATACGGATTTTGCGAAAGCATTTGATAGGATAGACCATTGAATTTTATTAAACAAGATGCAGCGCTTTGGGTTCTCACGGGATGCTCTGACTTTGCTGAGGTCAATCAAGGAAACAATTTGTGTCATATAATGGATTTCACTCATTTGTATATGGGGCATCATCGGGCGTCCCACAGGGATCGAATCTTGGCCCTCAAATGTTTCTTTTGTTTATTAATGACATCGGACTAGACCTTGTTTGCCGGAAACTGGGATTCGCTGATCATTTTAAGTTTTATTCCGTTATTGTGCACTCGGATGATTGTCTGGGTTTACAAAGTGATGTTGACAGGCTGGGTGATTGGTGTCGGATCCACAGGATATCCATAAATGCATCTAAGTGTAAGTTTATATCGTATTCTCTTAAGAGTAAGTGACATTTGCGTCTAAATGTATTTCCGAAACAAAAATTACAAATACTAATAATGGAACTGATAATAAAAAAAAAGAAAAAAAAAAAGAAAAAGAGAACACTAAAGATGTTGGAAGACTGACGAAAAAAAAAACCTGACGAAGACAAAAAGTATTTTGTCGAAACGTCGTAAAGGAAAAAAAAATTTGACATGAAATAAAATTTTTTTATCTCACCATTGTTTGTCAATACGAACCAAAAACCCAAGAAAGATATCCAAAAAATCTCTTAAGAGGATTCAGTTTAACTTTGACTATAATATTAACGGTATTTCGGTGCCCAGGGTTAATGAGATTAAGGATCTGGGCATAATATTCGACTGTCAAATTAACTTCGTAAAACACATCCTAACAAAGTCATCGGAGGCTTCACAGGCCTATGGTTTTTTGGTGAGAAGTTGTCATTCATTTTCTGATGTTCAAGCCTTAAAGATGTTGTATTTCACATTAGTAAGACCTAAACTGGAATATTCTTCGGTAGTGTTTCATAATTGAAAAAGTTCAAAGAAAATTTCTAAAATATCTTTGTTATAAGGAGGATGGGATTTACCCGGAACGGGGAGTACACAATGGTTATCTTCTGAATAGGTTCAATATCGACAGTTTAATACTCAGGCGTAAATGTGCATCACTTGCTTTTTTATATAAGTTGTTGCACAATAACATTGATTGTCCAGATCTTTTGGGCCGAGTGAATTTCCTGGTACCACGACAGAGCACTAGATGCTTCAACACATTTTATAATAGTAGACCACGATCAAATGTCGACTTAAAGTCACCCATTTATGTTATGATGTGCGAACATGTGAACGTGATGGGCTGTGATATTCATTTTGTTAGTTTAAAAGATATTTTAGCACTCGCAGCTGATATTTTGAATAATGATGAATTTTAAGTTCTAAATAAAACGTGATTCAAATGGCGACTTCTTTTGCAGAAGCGAATTCGATGAATCTTGTAATTTAAATGATTTGTTTTTTATACCGAGTTGCCCTGGAAATGGTGTAAACTGTAGGGTAACGTAATAGTGCAGCGATGCCTAGATGTTAATCAGGACGTATATGCCTGCTTCATCGACTATAATAAGGCGTTTGACAGGGTCCAAAATCCTAGACCACCAAGACCTGCAAATCATCTCAAATCTCTATTACAACCAAAATGCCACCGTCAAAGTAGATCAACAAAATTCTGGCACCATCTCAATAAAGAGAGGTGTACGTCAAGGTTGTGTTCTGTCACCTATTTTGTTTAATGCCTACTCTGAAGAGATTCTAAAAAGGGCAATGGAAAATGACAGTGCAGGAATAAAAGTAAATGGAGTGCCTATAGTTGTTCTAAGATACGCTGATGATACCGTAATTTTAACGGAAAACCTGGAAGATCTACAAAGAATCATGGACAAACTTGTTCCATATAGCGGCCTTACACTCAACGTAAACAAAACAAAGTTCATGAAAATAACAAAGAAGGCCCAGACTAACAACGAACAGATAATCGTCAAAGGTGAACCTATCGAACAGGTAGAGAAGTACACTTATCTTGGAACAACAGTTACTTGTAATAACGACTACACGAAAGAAATAAAAGCACGCATAGAAATAGCAAGGTCCAATTTCAATAGCATGAAAAGAGTTTTGTGCAATAGAGGTCTAAGCCTAAAACTGAGACTAGTTAGATGTTATGTTTTTGCCACTCTGCTTTATGGCGCCGAGGTATGGACTTTGAAGGCAGAAATAACCAAAAGACTAGAAGCTTTTGAAATGTGGGTGTACAGAAGAGTACTGAAGGTGTCGTGGGTCGATCGGATAACTAACTTAGAAATACTTGAACGACTAAACATAGAAAGAGAGTTATTAATAACAATTAAAAGCAGAAAACTTCAGTATCTGGGCCATGTGACTCGTGGACCAAGATACGCCTTACTTCAATTGATAATTCAGGGAAGGATCCAAGGTACAAGAAGCGTGGGTAGAAGAAGGATATCCTGGTTGCGAAACTTGAGAGAGTGGTTTGGATGTTCCTCGATAGAGCTTTTTAGAGCAGCTGCATCCAAAATAAGAATTGCCTTGATGATCGCCAATCTTAGGGTAATAAAGCTATTATTATTTTTATTAAAAACAGGGGTCATTCTAGTAATGTTCCAAAACCTTTAAAATTGATTAGATTTTATTCACAGATTAAATAAATCCGCAATTGGTTCGGCAAAGACCCGCCATATGTAACCTTCAATATCAATATTCTGGAATATAATGATGTTTATGTGCATGGGCAAAAAAGAAAAATATCGTTCAAATCCGTTGATGGAGGCGCCTGTCTAAAGAATTTACCGCACACCTTTATTCTATATTTTCTTTAACAAATCGACAAACTGATGGCGGTCTAAAGGTATTTCTTATTTCAATTTGTCGCCTGTCATTAGAAATACATTTTATGTTGCCGGTGTTTTGTACGCGGCTTACCAAAATAGAGCGTTTCTTTTAAAGAGGAAACATTTTCTTATTTTTGGAGTGGGACTCCGTCGCCTGAAATTAAATTAATCAGCGTATCAACATAACGTGTGTGTGTATATAGTTAGCTAGTCAGTAATTTTAATTAAAGACTTTTTTTATTAAACCAGGATGGTAAGGAATTCGGTTGGAACGAAGAAGTGTTCTGTTCGGATGGTATTTGGTTTAATTAAAAACAAAATTTAGTACTTCAGATTCGGTTTCCCTCACCAAATGTCTAATAAATTTAAATCTACAAATATTTTTCCCAAAAAAAAACAAAATTATATTTAACGATTTACTGATGTTTTTGTGCAGGATAATAAGTTTTCAAGAAAAGAACTTCCGGTTATATCTAGTTTTGCAGGTACATGAGTTTGGAGAGAGTTTTCATTTTGCAAAAAAGGGCAATCAGATGTATTTTTGGTATAGCGTTTGCATTTATACATTTCGTACATGTATACGGCACCTAGCTGAATCCCATTGGTCCGATTTAAAATTTAAGCCAATAAACGTCAAGTGCTATATGCGCGTACGAAATGTAAGTCGGTGCCCTGCATACTTACGGAATGTAATAATTGTTGCAGCAGAAAATTTTTTAAAGATGAAACCTTGCATCGCGAGTTAGACGTCAATTATTTTTTAAAACTATATTTTAAATTAAGTGACAGTATTTTGACATATTTTTAAAAGGTTGCGAGTATGCTGTAATCCAAGTTTCGTTGAGCAAAGAAAATATACATTTTAGAGCAAAAACGTAAATATGTTTATTAAATAAAATAACAAAATAATAAAGGTTATTCAAATTCAGTGGGACGAACCATGTTTAATTGCGGCGTTTTTTTGCTTCCTCGTGTTATTCCAACTTTTCTTCCATTTAAAGCTGTAGGCTGAACTTTAATGTTGGACTTTTGCCTATATCGCTGGGGGCACGAACTTCCCGCAGTACACAAAAAACTTTCCCAAGCTGTGCTTGTCTCCTGCTTTAATCGATTAAAAATCGTTTGAATGGTTGAAGTAGAAGTGCCAAATTTGGAATTTTTAGAAAGCAATAGATCAACAACATTCTGAAATTTGAGGGAATTCTCAGCAGTTGATGCCATTTCAGGTCTATCTGAGAGTTTTTCTACTTCTTCATTATTAATGGCATTTGTAGGCACTAAATTATTTTGTAGTGATATAAATTCATCGCTTTCAGTTACAATGCCACAGTCTGTTGATGGTTCTGAGACGAAGCGTTCGGAGAATGTTAACGGCTGGACATTATCACCAAACGCTAGCTTAGCCATAGATAGGCGTACTTCCGCAAAAGCTGCTGGCGCGTTGGTACACGACACTTATCACTACAAATAACAATGCCAAATTTCACCAAAATCGAATAACGGATATTTTAGATATTAATAAAAACCGATTTTAAAAAATATATGATATAAATATTTTGGATACGAATCGAAAACTGAAATTGCGGTAAAATAATTTACATTTACATATTACAAGTTATTAAAACAGGTTTTAAGGTCGAAAACGGATTTAGGAGTAAGTCGCCGGTGATGACTGATCATCTTGTAGGTTCTCTTGTAGATTGAAAACAGAACGTGACCTACATATGAGCCGTGGCGTATTCGTTTTGACATTGGACACCCTCCAATTAGAATTGGTCAAGGTCACAAATTCCTCCACCCATTGTCTAACATCATTCTCGGTAAATAGATTAGCTCTATATTTTCTAGGAGTTCAAAATATTTATAATCCAAAGGTAACAAATTTGTCGCAGACTGCATGGTGATTTCAAACACGCATAACCACAACTGAACCCAAATAAACAAAATAAATCTGTTTAAAATAATGTCAACGCAGCGATAACTATTACATTTCGTAAGTGCATATGGCACCGATTTACATTCCGTACGCGCATATAGCACTTGACGTTTATTGGCTTAAATTTTAAATCGTACCAATGGGATTAAGCTAGGTGCCGTATACATGTATGGAATATATAAATGCATACCGTTTAGAGGAACCTGTAGAGAAGCCTTTAAAAAGAATGCGATTCTCAGTGTTCCGTGCGTCTACTTGTATAAGTTACTCAGAGTGACTTAAAAAACTAATGAGGAAGAACAAGAATTCTTGCATATTTTTTTTTTTAACAATAATTACTTGGAAATGAAACGACACGCGACGTCTATTCACAAAATACGTTACTCAGATCATCGATAATAGGCTAAAAATTTTAAACATGCGGTTAGATTATTTAAAGACAAAATTGATGTACCTACATGAAACTAACCATTTTGTGAAAAAGATAAATTAATTTATTTACGCACGACAATGACATTATGAAGGGCTATTTGCATGCCAAACGACATTCTTCGGAACGGTCATTAAGGATAGTTTCTTAGGTCTTGATTAGGTCCTGTATGATAGCGTCTTATACCAAACCAAGACCTTAAAAAAACTGAAATCTGTTTTCCTAATAATGGGGTCGTGAAATTTACGCAGGACAATGATATTATCAAGGGCTATTTGCATGCCAAACGACATTTTACGGAACGGTCATTAAGGATAGTTTTTTAGGTCTTGATTAGGTCCTGTATGATTCTGGTTTGCAAAATTTTTTTCAGTAGAATTTTTATGTAGCTGATATTAGCAAGTGTATAATTGGAGCTGATTTTTTGAAACATTTTCAGTTAGTAACTTGCACCTAATAAATACTTTGGATAACCTAGTTCAAAAGGCGAAAGGTCAAATCAGAAATCATCAGTGATTTCAAAACTATTTTAAAACAATTTCCACATATTACTCAAAACGAAGCAACTCCTACTAATTTTAACCACAACACGGTGCACTATATTGAAACACAAGGACCACCAGTTTTTTCAAAACCGCGGAGACTGTCTCCAGAAAAGTTTGAAATTGTTAAAAAAGAATTTAAAAAATTATTTTATTTAGGAATTATTAGACATTAATCTAGTAATTGGTCATATCATCTGCGTCGGCTGGAACTTGGAGACCTTGTCGTGATTATAGAGCCTTGAATACTAAAACCAAACGTGACCGTTCTCCTGCTCCTCATATTCATGATTTTAATTTCCAGCCGTACGATACGATAACAGTATTTTCTAAACTAGATTTGGTCAAAGATTATCAGCAAATTCCAATTAGTCCTTCAGATATTCCAAAGACTGTAATATGTAGACCATTTGGGTTGTTTGAATACGTCTGTATTCCTTTTGGTCTTATTTGCAGCACAAACTGTTTAAAGGTTTATCAATGAAGTTACTGAAGATCTAGATTTTTGTACTTCCTATATTGACGATATCCTTGTTGCTAGTACAAATATGAATGAATATTTGAAGCATATTGAAATAATAATAATATGTTTATTCGTTATTATCGTTACAACATTTGTTCATAGAATATATGTATGCTCTTATTAAATTAACAACGAAAAAGGTTAGACGGCAGCAGTGCCTAACCCAAATTCAGATAAAACTAAATAACTAAATTTCCAAACCAAAAGAATGTACTCATAAAAAATTATACAACCAAAAATAAAACTATTCAGTTCCAATAATTACCTAAACCAGACCAGAATAGAACCTACAAATAAACAAATCGAGGTTATAAAAAATGTCCCTCGTCCAAAATGTATCTGACAATTAAGGAAGTTTGAAATGGTACTACGCCTCTTTAGTGTTTGGTCATTTGGGGTATCGAAAATATTGTTTATGGATTTATAAGTGAAAATGGTAATTCATTTGATATTTTCGATGAAACTTTTTTTTTTGAAGATTTAAATAAAATACTGGAGGTTATATTTATGAAACATTTTTAACCTTTACCGAAATGCAATTGTCTATATTATGTTGTATCCTATTTATACTACCAAATTGTGTGTGTTCCGAGTATCCCATTTGAATAATAAAAATAGAAGTTTATTTGTGTTTGTTACTAGACACTACAAAACGTTTCAATACTCAATATTTTTATATAAACGTGTGCATCGAACTGTTTCCTTTGCTTGACCCTTTCGACCTGGGACTGTAAATCATGTATAAATTATATGGCATTAACATTTTGCATTTTGATGAAGCCTTCCGTAAGGCATTTTGTAGTAAGTCATTAGGTGGAACTAGAGAGTTATTGATTGTTTTACTTGATCCTATCCAAGTCCTCAAAGATTTTTCACTTATACGCCGCTATGCCATGGCAACTATTTATATTGTTTTGTTGACTTTAACCAATTCCAAACATTTTGTCAATTGAGCAATATTTTTGTATTGTTAAACTGCACTTTGTCGATGACAACTTCGTTATTCTAAATGGTTCTCACTTATTTGGATTCTACGAAAACTTTTCGTGTATATGTCATATTATATACTGTGTCCAAGATAAGAATGTAGGAGTTACAATGTCTGTCAAAGAAGAGAAAAGTTGTACAATTTAAACACCTTTTGAATGGTGTTTTCAAAAATAAACTAACTATATCCGTTTTCGAGAATATTTGAAAAAACGATTTTTTGCTATTTTAATTTTTATTTATTTTTGACATTATTTTTGCAGATATAAAAAAAATGAAAAGCACTTTTTTTATTGTTAAATTTAAATCCATATTCAATTCAAAAATAGGTGGTATATCATAATATAATATATTTTTAGCTCTTATTTAAAATTATTCAAGGAAAATCGCCATAGTTTGGCACTTAACTGGCTGAATCCAGAGTAGTAGGTTTTGCTAAAACATTCTTTCGTCGTTACTCACAAATATTTATTATTATTTGACAATTTACTTCTGTCTCAGTACAACATTTTATTCTGTACACGGATTTTTAAATTTATTTGAATTTTTTGTGCTTTTTGAATGAAGTTATTAAAAAAATAAGTGCCAAACTATGGCCATTTTTCTTGAATAATTTTAAATAACAGCTAAAAACAACTGAAACTTGCATTACTCCAATTATTAATTGAACTGAAAATGGCTCTACATAAAACAATAAAAAATCTATGGCCGTATTGAAAAAAACAAGTTGATGATGGTTTTTCAAAAACGAAACGTCGTCGTGGAAATTTGTAAACGCTATATTTTTCTCCTCAAAAAGTAATAATGATAAAGTGCTATTAATTTATTATTCTCCTCAAAAAGTATCACTGAGAGAGTGCTCTTAGTTTTTTTAAAAACTAAAATCGCAAAAAATGGTTCTTTCAATAATCCCGAAAACGGCTGCATTTTTTGAAACTCCCTCGTAGCATTTTGCAGCATAAGTCTTTGCACAGAAAAAATACCATAAATAAAAGTTTCGCTCTTTTACAGGGTGTGCATAAAAAATATTTCATTTTTAGCTCTCCATATCATAATATAATATATGTATATATGGAGACTATTAGTTCCATGAAAATTTTTTTTTTAATTTCACCGGAAATACTTGTTTTTGGTCATTTTATACATAAATAAGTAGTTTTAAAAAAATGTCTGTCTGTCTGTCAGTCTGTCTGTATGCACGAAAACGCCAAAACCACTTAACAGATTTTAACCAAATTTAGTACAAAAATACTATAGGACATGGCAAGGAGTTAATTAGATTTTGGGAACCATTGAGCGTTGGCAAGGGGTTTAAAAGAGGGTTCAAAAATTAAAAAAATTCATAGTTCTTAAACTTATCCAAAATACTGCATAATTTTTTACGCATTTAATTGAATATAATCTAAAATATTGAACATAAAATATTAGACCACATTGGCGTTCGAAAATAATGTAAAATGGGGTACAAAATATTTAAAAAAAAACGTACTTCTTAAACATAGCAGAAATATTAACTAATTATTTATAGCTTTAATATAATATAACCTATAAAATATGTCATAAATAACTTACTTTCATAGGCGTTCGTAAATAGTGGACAAGGGGTCAAAACATAAAAAATATATATTTCCTAAACTTATTCGAAATATGGAATAATTTTTTTTAGTTGTGATAGAATATAACCTAAAAAATGTTGCATAAAAGGATTGGTTCACACAGGCGTTCGAAAATAGTCTATAAAAAGGTTCAAAACGAAAAAAAAATGTTTTCCAAATATACCAGGAAAATTGACTAATTATATATAGCTTTGATATAAGATAAACTAAAAAATGCAGCATAAAATTTTTATCTACATAGGCGTTCGTAAATAGTAGAAAAAGAGAAGTAAAATAAAAAAAAATTAAATGCAAAAATTTGTACAATTAACTAGTTGAATTGGTGTTAAAAATACACGACAAAAATTAATGTACCATAGGCGTCCGTGAAAATTCTATAAAATTTGTATCCGGGATAACTCAAAAACCACTTAACGAATTTTAACCACATTTGGTACGAAAATACTACAGGATATTTATAGGTGGTGATTAACATTGAGCGTAGGCAACGGGTTAAAATTTAAAAAATCATAGTTCTTAAACTTATCCGAAATATTGAATGATTTTTTGTGCGTTTAATTAAACATAACCTAAAATATTTAACCTAAACAATTAGACCACATTGAGATTCGAAAAAGGTGTAAAATGGGGTAAAAAGGTTAGAAAAAACGAATTTCTTAAACATAGCAGAAATATTGACTAGTTATTTATAGCTTTGATAGAATATAACCTAAAAAATGTTTTATAAATAACTTATTTTCATAGGCGTTCGTAAATAGTGTAAAAGGGATCAAAATAAAAACATATATACTTCCTAAACTTATTCGGAATACGGAATAATTTTTCGTAGTTGTGATAGAATATAACCTAAAAAATTTTACATAAATGAACTGGTTCACACAGGCGTTCGAAAAAGGGTCAAAAACGAAAAGAAAAATGTTTTTCCAAATATAACAGAAAAATTGGCTACTTATATATTATAGCTTTGATATAAGATAACCTACAACATGCAGCATAACAATTTTGTTTACATAGGGGTTCGTAAATAGTAGAAAAGGGGGCAAAATAAATTTTTATAATAAAACTAAAAAAAATCAATTATATTGCGTACAAGAACTTGGCCTAGAAGATCTGAAAAATAAAATATGTACGTATAAATAGTACCTCCAAAGAGAAGAAAAATGAACAAAACCCGATACTTAAAAAAAATAGCTGATGTCTAAAACAAATCAAAAATGTATTAAATTTAGATAAATGACAAAAAGGTCATACAATTATTACTTTTACACTTAAATAACTATTCGTGCCTCGAGGGCAACAGTTTATTTTTATTATATTAGGCGTATTCAACATAAAAAAATAGGGATCCTGTTGGCGTCACAACTGACGTCGAAAGACAACCCTCGTAATAATTGTAAAACCAATATTCGAGAATTGAAAGAAAAAAATAAGCAAAAGTCAAGATAAATTTGTCTTTTTTCTCCTGTAACCTGCTATTATAGTTGGTCCTTCGATTCATCCGGGACCAGAAGAATCCTTCCAGTAACGACTTCGCTTATTATTACGATACGACTACGGCGACTTATCCAAATCTACAACTAACACAAAAAGGAACAAACGCGTCGCATCGGTTGCCCAGGCGCTTACAAACATTTCCAATGCGCTCTACGATATATTTCAGAGTTTAATAGCAGTAGTTTGCGGGCCCCGTTGTGCGCGTTCGTATGTAGGTTTAGTGGGCACATTATTTGATACACATCGCGCGAAAATTTACGAAACTATTCTTGTACATAAAAAGCATGATAATCAAAACAATTTTTGCCTAAATAAAATAAAAAGTTGTTTACCTACTAAGTTATTTGGTATTTAAGTTTGTGCTGGAATAAATATATTATATTTAAAAAGAAATATCTACAATCTAGTGAAGTTAACATACATAATTATAATTATTAATAATTAAAATATTATAGATTTGATGTTAAGTGTATTTTTAAAATTATATATAAATAAATATCGTACATATACAGTGTTTTAAATATAAATAAATAAAATAAAAATTATGTGATTTTAAAAAAGCAACGATAAGAGTCTAAAAGTTACGTTCGAAATCTTGGATACAGATTTTAAATTACTAATATTTGGTTTAAGAAAAATGTGTGATACCAACTGTGTCATTGAGGGAACGGTAAAATTCAGGGATGGTAAAAAGGTGTGTATATATTTGCAATATGTTTTGGTTTATCTTTCTAGATAAAATTTATTGATATTGTCATATTTCCTTGAATTTAATTTGTAGGTGCGATGTTGCTGATAAAGGTTTTTTTTAATATTTCAAAGATTAATTATATTTAATTGCAATTTTACTATTATTTTTTTAACTATAGAAGAAATTAATTTAAATTGAGTATTATAAAAACTAATTAAATGGAACTTTTGATTTTTAATTAGGTACACAAAATGAATTATACTTTATAGGTATTAAAAATAATTTAGATTTAAATTATCAACTAATCTTTATTAAAAACTGGGCGCAAATTATTATTATTAGTATTATTATTAGTCGTAAAACAGTAAACGGTAAAACCGATGAAACTGTTGCTCAGTTCCTAATTTGAGGTTTTTGAAATATTGATGTCATCCTCACTAATCTTCTATAGCGAGTAGTGGACCATCTGATCGCCATGGTCATCCATGAAATTGTTCAGCCTGTTCTTAAAGCTGTCAACCGTTTGCGCCATTATCACCTCTTCATGTAATGAATTCCATGCATATACAACTCTGTTTGTTATAAAATTCTTCCGAGGAAGTCTAGGACATCTCTCCTTGTCAAGTTTCTTACTATTGCCACGCAGATTAGGATTTCTAGCAGGATGAAATACATCGAGATTCACTAGGTATCTTGTATGTTTGAATTAGATCGCCTCGTTGTCGTCGATCATAAAGACATGTCAAATTTAAAAGCCTCAATCGCTCCTCATATGGTATATGGCTAAGTGCATGAGGTAGCTTAGTGAATCTCCTCTGAACCCTTTCCAATGCCTCTATGTCCTTAATGAAGTAGGGGGACCAAACGCTGTTGGCATATTCCAATAGTGGTCTGACATACAATTTATACAATTGCAATATTAGAGAGTTTGATCTCGATTTGAAAGCTCTCCGTATCAGATACCACAGTCTATTAGCTTTCTTTACTGTGGCGGAAATATGGGCCTCGCACTTCAAATCCGCTGTTACTATGACACCAAGATCCTTCTGCTGATTTACAGAGCTAACGGCATTTCCATTGATGAAATATGGAGTCCTGGGATTATTAGCTCCGATGTGTAGTACCTGACACTTCTCCAAATTCAAGTTCATCAACCAAACCGCCGACCAGGGCACTACCCCATCAATGTCGATCTGGAATTCATTATCGTCTCGCAGTGGGTTACAAAACAATTTGGTGTCATCAGCAAAGAAGCTCATGTTTGACGTGATGGTTCTTGTTAAGTCTGATATACAGGGTGGTCCAACGAAAAGTTTGCACCTAGCTTTTCTCTTTTTTTTGTAGTCGAATGCGAAAATGCTCGGACACGTCGATTTTGCTTTTGAGGGGGACACATTTTAAACATATTTTTCGATCTGCGCCTTTAACCCCCTAGCGGGGGTGAGTAACAACCCTAAAATTTTAAATGGAAAGAGGGGTCTAATGACATATCATTTGAAAGGACACAAAATTGTCTTTCTAATGATACCCTATTTGTCGAATTTAGTAAAACAGTTAATACGAAAACGACTTTAAAGACATTAAGCCGATAATTTTGGTATTAATGAGAAATACAAATAAGTTTTAATTATTGCGAGTGAAAACACCTGCAATCGTTAGTACATTCCAATGTTTGTTAGTTTTAACATTGCTTTGTAAAAAAAGTAAACAAGCTGTTAAATTGATTTATTAAAACGTTACATTAACAAATGTTGAAAATGTGACCCATTTGATTCCATACAATAATACAGATTTTGTTCAAATCTATTTCTAACATTTTGTAGCATATCAGGTGTTATGTTTCTGCACTCTTCTGTAATGCGTTGGCGAAGATCTTCTATGGACTCGGGCTTCGTGGCAAAACATTTATTTTTTAAGTGCCCCCAAAGAAAAAAGTCTAAAGGCGATAAATCCGGTGACCTGGCAGGCCATTCAATTGGGCCCCTCCTTCCAATCCACCGTCCAGGGAACCGGTCATCTAAGAACTGTCTTACAGGAGCCACATAGTGCGGAGGTGCTCCATCTTGCTGGAAATAAAGCCGATCAGCAGTATGATTTTGGTCATCTTCTATTATTTGTGTTATTAAAGGATCAATTGTGTCTTCAAGCATGTTTAGGTACACTTCACCAGTTAAATTTCCAGGAATAAAAAGTGGTCCTATAATATGATTTCCTAATATGCCACACCAGACGTTTATTTTTTGAGGATACTGGGTATGAACCTCACGGAATAAATGTGGGTTACTGTCATCCCAGTAACGGCAATTGTGCCTATTTACAGCTCCATTCAAATAAAATGTGCATTCGTCGGAAAAACAAATGTTAAATAATAATTGCGGATCTTCAATTAAACGCTGGCTCATTGCTTCACAAAATTGCAGCCTTCTATCAGGATCATCCTCATTTAGTTCCTGTACTAATTTGATTTTGTACGGATGAAATTTGTACGCTTTTAAAATTCGTATTATGGACGAACGGGAGACACCTGAGGCTTCAGCTAGTTGACGGGTACTTTGACTATGATCCATTTCAACATGCCCTAAAACAGCGACTTCCACAGCTTCATTTCTGATCGGTTTCTGCGGCTGGTGTTTTACATTACAGACAGATCCGGTATCTACAAACTTTTTAACTAACTTGCCAACGTACACATCATTCACATTTTTATCGGGATGTCTCTCATTAAATAAGCGAGCCGTAAGTCTAGCACTACTATTATTTTGAAAATAAAGTTTAACAATTTCAACTCGTTCTAGAATGGAATAAATCATTTTGTACGGTAAAAGTAAAATAACTTGAGAAGCAACCAAACTGAATCAATGAAAAGACTAAAATAAACGGTGTAAATTCTTTTCCTACACGTATCTGCAGTTTTTATTTCAACAAAAAACGCAAACGATTAGTGAGGAATTTAGTTCTGATAAATAAGATAGTGTTTTTGAAATCCCGTTTTTCTTCAAAGTAAATAATTTAGAAATGATTGTAGTTGTTTTCAGTCGTAATAATTAAAACTTATTTGTATTTCTCATTAATACCAAAATTATCGGCTTAATGTCTTTAAAGTCGTTTTCGTATTAACTGTTTTAGTAAAATTCGACAAATAGGGTATCATTAGAAAGACAATTTTGTGTCCTTTCAAATGATATGTCATTAGACCCCTCTTTCCATTTAAAATTTTAGGGTTGTTACTCACCCCCGCTAGGGGGTTAAAGGCGCAGATCGAAAAATATGTTTAAAATGTGTCCCCCTCAAAAGCAAAATCGACGTGTCCGAGCATTTTCGCATTCGACTACAAAAAAAAGAGAAAAGCTAGGTGCAAACTTTTCGTTGGACCACCCTGTATATGCCAGAAAAAGCAATGGCCCCAGTACAGACCGCTGCGGGACACCACCCAAGACCGGCAATTTAGCGGATAATGCACCATTCGCTCTAACTTGGAAAATTCTTTTTGTAAGAAACATCTCAATCCACCTCAGGAGTGCCCCCCGCACGCCGTAATGCTCCAATTTCAGCAACAAACGAGCAAATGGCACTCTGTCGAATGCTTTCTCAAAATCCAGATACAACACATCCGTAGGCTGACCAACATCATTATGGCTGGTCCACACATTGACGCATTCCAGAAGATTCGACTCCACCGACCTCTTGGGCATAAACCCATGTTGTTTATTGGGAATAATATTTGATTCAACTAGAAATGAAGTCATATTTCTGGTAATGACTTTCTCCATGCATATTACTTCAAATATTATGTGCTTATGTTATAGAAATAGTCCATTATGCGTGGAGTTTATCATTTAATGATAAGTAAAACTTCGTCCTCTCCACAAATAATTCATTAATTTTATTCATATGTTTCGAGACACCTTTTTGTATAATTATCGTTAGAACACAGTTCGTTTCGAATATTCAAAATTTAAATCAATATGAAAGTGACAAATAAATACAAATTCAAAGGTTTGCAAGTTTAAAAGGCAGTTGTAATAGTAATTTCACAATGAACATAGATAAATTTTAATTTTTAAATTGTCATAAAAAAAATATTTTTTTTTCTGCAAATGATTCGCACAAGCCCATTATATTAATTTCTGTATTAAATTCCCCCCTTTTTACTAACCACTGATGATGAGAACAATGTGTCTCGAAACATGTATGGTTTGACGCAATATTAATAAAATAAAAGAATTATTTGTGGAGAAGACGAAGTTTTACTTATCATTATTATGTGTTTGCCTTTACCGAAGTATTTTAAGTTTTAATTGACTGAAGTTGTCATAAGTTAAAGTTATTAAGGAAACTCACAGAACAGTTTCAATTGTCATTAACGGCAACGTAAATAAAATAAGTCTCTGCTGATTGCTGATACTGATAAATGATGGTTCCCTGTATGTCACTTATATATGTAAATATACACGGTGTCCAAGATAAGAATGGGACTAAAAACTTAAATCGCAAAAAATCGTTTTTTAAAAAATTCTCGAAAACAGCTAAAGTTAATTTTTGTTTTGAAACCACGATTTAAAAGCTGTTTAAATTGTACACGAATCTTTGCTAAGATGAAGAAAATTTTCAGAACACAGATCTGCTTAAACTTGACCAGTCAAGCTCGTTTTTTGATTAACCACGAGCTTTAAAAATAAAAAGTTTTAATTTATTTCATCAAAAATGCTCATAACTAGGTAAAAACTGTTTTTAACAAATTCTAGATTAATAAATAAATAATCAAAGAAGACTGTTTTAATCGATACACCATAGAGCAGTGCACAGTTAAAATTCATTCACTTAGACCGATCAATTTACTACAGTGTTTCAGAATTTCGTGTCCCACGTGTATAACCAACTCAACTTCTCAATCGAACAAAATATATTTTATTCGAGATATGCAGTAGCTAGTTCCTTCGGAACATAAATTTACATAAACTACGAATTTATTTCAAGGATATAAAAAATATGAATATATGCTTGCACTATAAATCTCTGGTTTTAATTCCGCGTTATGTCAAGCAAACTTCCACATGTTTATCCCTATCCGCTTCCCAAAAAAACTGTTTTTTTTCTTCTGCGTTCGTATTCCAATATTATTCATTTGAGCGACCCTTTTTTAAAACATCACGGAAATTCGTACAAGCATATAAATAACGTTTCAGATTGACTATATAAATATATAGGCCTATATTAAAAGTAAAAAATCACCCAGTTTGCATGGAAATGCTTTCTAATTTGGTGTTTTGTACAAGAAAGCAGGGCTAAAAATTTGAAAAGCACCCCTGATTATTAACTTTTTTATACGGAAAGTTAAGAAATTTGTTTTTTGTACAAGGACTAAAGGTATTTTTTTTTATTACACGAAATACTTTAAAAAATTCTTTTAATTTTAGCATAATGAATGCTACTTTGATATACCTAAGGCTTATGATAACGACTTTTGGCTGCTGATGGTCCTGTTTATTAAATCTTCACTTACCACCCAAATTTAATCAAGGTAAATGATGTTCTGCATGTAATACAACGATTTATATCGATCTTAGAACTTACACAGCCAATGGAACACATTTTTAATGCAAATTTCCTTTGGGACCTTTACGGTAGATTTATAGAATCCTGCAAAACACAATAAGGCCAGCGGGCCCTAGGCTCGAGCTCCACTATAATATGCTCCTGATGTAGCTTGATTATCCACTAGAACACTTGTACCGGCATTGTCAATTTAGAGTTTATAAAACTCGAGCAAAAACTGTAATGAATTGTATGTTATAAACGCAGATACTGTCATATCATTTCAATCATTTGCAGTTTGCATCTCAATGAAATATTACATCAGATTCCTTGCTGAAAGTTCTTCAAAGAAAGAAGAGTAAGACTGTTCTATTGGAAGTTTGCCCAAAAAATAAACTCTTCAAACAAAATATGTGCGCCTTTTGTTCTTTAAAATGGTGCTTAAATATTTAACTCATTAATTGAGTTCAAACTTGGTTAATTTCTTAAAATTAACACACATAGTTTTGTGGATGGAAATCTCCACTAATACGTATCTGGTAGCAAAAATTTGATTAGGGTTTTAAAGGTTAAGGATATGATTAGGTAATGAGGTATTTTGAGGTAAAAACAACAAATAATTAATTGATAAAAGTCGTGCTGCTTGAGAATTGCACTGCATTCGCATGTTCAAAGTTAAATGCATTTCAGCATCCTTGATTAGTATACGACATCATTTGCCGTTTATGTTTGCAAATTTACCAATAAAAAATGTAACTTGTTAAAAGTTGTAAGTAATTGCTACAAAAAAATGCAGCGTCCTATCATCTTGAAACAAGAATACCTTATAAGTGTAAGAAATTTTCTATGAATGATGTCAGAATTCTCGAAAAATTAGTGAAAAAAATTTTCGATTAAAACTGTTGTAATTTAATTCAGCAGTGTATGGCTAACAAATGCTTCTATTTAGATAAATAAGTATGTCACATTTCAGTCCAACGGCTAAAGCTGTTTTCGCGATACCTTTAAAAAACCTATGCTAAGCAAGAGATATAGTTGCTTTCGGAAGCAATTTCGTATTAGTTTGACGTCAAATTGCCATAAAATCCGCTCTAGAATTTGTAGCTTTCGTTTGGTCCATTAGTTTCTGGACACCCTCTATACTATTAGGAAATATATACTCTTTGATGCACGATAAAAAAGGCGCTTTTAACAATCAAAAACAACAGGGCTAACCTAATACATTTTGAAAAACACTTCAAGCAATATATATCATAGTTATGGTTTTTTAACTAGAACACCCTGTATAACCAAAAATAAATGGGATTCGTTATAAGATGACATATACCTATATTTTACGGTTTTCATAAAAATCATCAATTTGTGCCTTGGTAAAAAAATAATATGTTGAAAATATGTAACAAAACCTGACCATTTGTTTACATAAGACGTTTCACAATAATCAATACACCAACGAGGGCAAATAGAACCGGTTTTTACGTACCATAAATCCATTTTCCATCTTTCATTCATCCCTTTTATGTATAATTGTAACTATAACTAGAGTCTAAGCCTGAAAGAGTGGCGACCGAGGCGAGTGAGTGGTTTTACTGTCTCTTATATTTACTCTGGTATTGGGTAGTACGAGGGTTGCCTTTTATATTTCGGGATTAGAGAACAAAAACAAATATTAATCATCGAAAATCAACCAATTGTCGAAGCACTTTTGCCACTCTGATTGAGGTATCTCCAAAACATGCATTCTGAACGCAGCAACCTCTTCTTCAGGTGTCGAAAAACGTTGATCTCTCAGTTTGTTTTTTACGTACGGGAATAAAAAGAAGTCATTCGCTGCCAAGTCAGGACTATACGGCGGATGACTCATCAAATCGATGTTTTGGGTGCTCAAAAATGCAGTTGTTTGAGTCGATGTGTGAGAGCTCCCATTGTCGTGGTGAAGAGTGGTCCGTCTTCGGCGGTTGGTTTTCCTGATTTCTTGGAAGAAAACTGGCAAACAAATGGTTGTGTCCCACTCAGAATTGACTGTTCTGCGTTGTTCTAGTGGTACGATTGCGATATGTCCAGTTTTTCTGAAAAAAACAGGCGACCATTTGCTTGGAAGTGCTTCGTGCGCGAACAACATTTGTTGGATTTGGCTCATCTTGAAACACTCATACAGTCGACTGCTGTTTACTTTCGGGCTCATACGCGTAAATCCACGATTCATCCACCTGCCACGATGTCATAGACGTGTTTCGAAGCACCGCGGTCACATGACGATCTTGCAATTTCAGTTCGCGCACAGTATCAATGGTTTTCGGAACAACAACTGATTTTTGACGACCTTCACGAAATTCGTCTTGGAGTGAACTACGACCACGATTGAATTCACCATACCATTGATAAACACTGGTCCTTCATGGAGCTTCATCGCCAAAAATTGAATTAAGTTCATCCATGCACTGTTGCTGAGTTAATCCAATCCGCACGAAAATGTTCACGATTTAATTCCATTTTTGGGCCGATATGAATATTTTAAGTTACTGTGAACAACACAAATAGCGCTCGTATGTCGATACGTTCTGAGTACTTATAACCTCAAAAAAGTCCAACTTTACGATAGAGCTGTCAGTTGCCAGATTGCAACTCCTGCGTTGCCAAATCCCGAAATATCAAAGGCAACCCTCGTATTATGCATTAGTGAGGAAGTTTTATTTAAAAATCAAGATAAGCATTTCTAAACACACACGTGTGAGAAACATGTCAACCCTGAAGATTGTTGGGACTTTATATAGCATTTATCCCTTAATATAGTTTACATTGGCATCATTATATTGTGTCACTTTGTAGAGATAACGTATCTGATTGGGACAAAAGGAGACCCGAAACATTTAAAAAGGTGTGATTTGTGGTGGTGCGTAGTAAATGTACAAAAGGACTTGTAAATAAGATAACTAATCAGTGTTATGTTTAAGTTAAATGTGTATGTTGACAAATAAATATACAAATCATCGTGGAATACCTTGTATATATAAAATAAAAAATTCAACAAACAATCTAACCTAGCCGTGCCCCTCCGCATCTCAATTTACTAGCTTCTGAATAATTTACTATTTGTCGAAAATTAGCCAGACAACTGTCAAAAATATTGTAACCAAACTCACCCCTCTATATCATCTCCCTCATATCAGAGTTATGACGAGTTATAAAAGCAATAATACATTATGTGTGTTGCCATTAAAGATTAATCAATAGAACGAGGGTGATATTATGGTGTTCTGTTTCCAGTATTGAATAAAATATAATAATTTTGGTTCCCCCATTCGTGCGTCCAGCAATTTTATTGTTATTAGTTATCATCTGTTACGTTTTGGTGTTTTAATAGCACCAACACATCCACACCTATAAGAGAAAATGCTGAAAATGCAAGCCTAAGGTCGTTAAGAAAGCTTGAAGTTAAGCGATCTAGGAATCTGTTGCACAGTTGCATCAAGGATGATTGATCAGTCCCCAAGTGCAAAAAACGGACAAATATTTGATCTACGAAAGTCCACTTACAAAATATACTAAATAGGACGTCTAGAGTTGTAGCTAAACACAGATGAAAGACCACGGATTTAGTCATATAGAATTATCTGTTAAAGTGTTGTTTAGATACGCAAAAAATAATTTTTTACAACGATTAAAAAATAACTCCATAATTAGCCGCTGATCAAACAGTCTATACTCCTCTCGGTTCATAATACCATAATATACACCTCCAAGTTTATGTCGAATTGGAATTTTGGTCTGGTGTGGTCCATTGGGCATGTCTACGATGCCCTCCCCAATACCTATCAACCCTCGCAGTCTAATGATTGCCGCCTCCGCCTCCAGCCTTACCATGATCTTTCCATTGCTGCTGTCGGAGTAGTTCTAAGTTCTAAACGCTCCCGTGATAGCTAAACAGGCAAGTTTCTGTACCCTGCCCAACAATTATACCTATTATGCCTACGCACATACTGATTTGTTTTAAATTATGAAAATAAAATAACTGTCATATAAGTCGTGCGTCCATTTAATGCCCGCTATCCAATGAGGCAACAAGGGTGACCAGAAAGCCATCGCAAATTATAGGCCAATAGCTTTAATAAGCACTGTGTCGAAGGTGATTGAGAAGCTTGTGGCCGAGAGAATTTTTGAATTTTTGAGCCAGTGTGATGTGTTAAGCGGTGGTCAGCACGGATTTAGACAAGGTTTTTCCACCGAAACCTGCACCATCGAATTTGTTCAACAGGTTCATGATCTGATTGATAACGGCTCCCATGTAGTGGCTCTTTTATTCGATTTGTCCAGCGCATTTGACGTTGTTGATAGAGACTTTCTATGCCTAAAATTAGAACAAGTTGGCATACGTGGACCGATCAATCAGTGGATACATTCTTATTTGGAGGACCGCAAAATCGCGGTTAAAATTGAATCTGTTGTATCAGACTTCTTAAATGTTGATCTGGGCACTCCTCAGGGAAGTATACTGGGCCCATTGCTATTTTTAATTTATATTAACGATCTTCCTGCAAATATCACACACGGTTTTCAGTACATGTATGCTGATGACACCACTCTTTTATTATCTGACAGGGATCCTGAAATTCTAAAACATAAGATAAATGTCACGCTCGATGAGTTTCGAATGTGGTGTCGGAGTAACAGGGTGATGATCAACTTTGACAAAACAGTTGCTATACACTTTAATAAGTTCAGAACATTGTATCTCAACATAAACTTTGATCATATTCATCTTCCTCTATCAGATTCTGCTAAACTGCTAGAAGTTTTTGTTGATCCAGACTTCAGCTGGGTAACGCATATATACCACCTTTGTAAAAAACTTAATACATCTTTATATATTATTAATTCGCTGAAGACTTGCATGAGTGTGCATGTCTTACTTTCAATATATTATGCATTGATCTATTCAGCAATTGCGTATTGTATAGTGGTCTGGAGCAGATCTAGTGTGATTGACAGAGTGTTTATACTACAAAAACGAGCAGTGCGTTGCATTTTTAATATTCCTTTTAAAGGTACTTGTAGGGAGACTTTTAACCAAAATCGTTTGCTCACAGTCCCATCTATTTACCTATATAAAACATTCTGTCATATTTACAAAAATAAAGATGGCGCGCGTACGTGTGGAGACAACCACGAGTATTCCACTAGGGGAAGGGACCGATTGTACTTGTCTCGTCCCAAACACGAATTTTACAAAAAGTCACCAAAATACGCGGACTACCAATGTTATAATCTCCTGCCCGAGGACGTTAAGGGTTGCCTAACTGAGACACAATTTAAAAGAAAATTGAAACTGTATTGGATTGATAGCGTGTTCTACAGCTTTCAGGAGTTTGTTGATACTAATGGACGGTAGTTTTTTTTTTATCGATTGTAATTGTTCATTTGTTTGTTTATTTATTTATTTTTCTCTGAATGTTATTATGAGTGTTTTTATTTTGAACATTATTGTTTACATATTGACATGTCTATGTAAAGAAATGGACAATTTATGACTTAAATAAAGAATTTGTATTTGAATGCCCTGCCCGCGGCTTGCCCGTCGTCGAACAAAGAACGGGAGTAGGCCACCGTCAATGAAAACATCCATACTGGCCGTAATTAAATCATTTTACGCCCGAGGCACTGCCTCTCGTCCCTATGCACGACGAGTTGCCACTTTTAATTATTGTTACTTACTACCACATTGATTAATATTAATCCCCAATTGTTTACTCAACAGAATCTAATCAGGTAACACTTAACTGCACACATTTTTATGAGTTTTACAAAGTTTTTTTTTAATTTAATTTTTTTTTTATAAAAGTCTTTGTACTGCCTCACAACCCTCATCGATCGGGATACTCATGTGTGTTGAAGCACAATTGATCCGTTTTGCAGGATGTTTTTAAAATGGACTAATCAAATCGGAACAAGATTGTTGTGGCCCAGTTTCAAAAATACCTTTCGCCATTAGATTTTACTAGTTATTTTAAAAATAACACTCTCCTTAGCTCATAGCTCTTAGCTCATACTTTTAACATTTCCCGATATTATTCAAAAAAGGTCACTCTGTTTGAAATGAAACTAGACACACTTAGGCCACAAAAGTGCGCGACCAACTATTTCCGTGGAGACTAAACCATGAGTCTTGAACATCATTCACCGATCCAATTGTTTTTGCTTTTTTTGGCGTTGGTAGCCATGAACTTTTTACCCCATCAATTTCCAAACGCTGAGCTGCACTAAATAATGAGCTGTAATAGTTTTGCGCCATCAAAAATATCTGCTGTTTTTGGATAAAGACAAGTGTAGCTTATGTTATTATAAACCAAAAACCCATCGTTTATTTTAGCTACAAAAGAGCATTTCATTTACATTTTATTATTCTCATGTAGTTCGTACATTTACTGCAATTTTATGGTGCATAATTACAATTTATTAACCCCGTTTATGATACAAATATGGAAGTTAATACAATGCGAGAGGTCAAATGTCAATCGCTTTAAAAGTTACAGTAAATGGCAAATGTAAAGCAAAACTGATCAAACACGGTTGCTTTTGATTTACGATTTTGAACAATCAATTAAATTACAGGTATTTGAGACGCCAGGGATTTTTCATTTTAGTGTTTTTTTAATTAAGTTCATCTTTAGCTACATATCTTCTTCTTCAAGTACCTTGTCATCTTCGAACGTTTGCAATCATTAGTGCTATTTGTACTTTGTCGATCGCTTTTCTAAAGAGACTTGTCGTAGTCTCACCACGATATTCTTCGTCGCCTGGGTCCTCTTCTGCCTTTGATTTTTCCTTCTATTATTAATTTGAGAAATCCGTATTTTTCGTTTCTCAAAATGTGCCCAAAGTATTCCAACTTTCGTTCTTTAAGTGTGAGCATGAGTTCGAGATCCTTTTTAACATCCGTCGATACGGCCACAATTCACAAAGCTTCCAGGTTTTTACACATGGCGTCTGTTATAGAGGCCACGCCTAAGTCCAAAATAGATAATACTGAAGACACACACGGACCTCATTTTTACACATGATGCTTTGGATTGTTCAATTCGGGCACGGACCTCCTGCATAGCATCCCAGCATTCGTTGAGCTACATACAACTCTCAAAAATATACTGTAATTGAGTCCTTTTCAGCAAATAGTAATAATTGGTGATTTTGTTGATGTTATCAAAACCTCTACAATTACGCACAATAAATCCATACATTTTGCTTGCCTCAGAAGCCTTGGCATTAATATGGTCAATGTAAGAAAATTTCTCATCAAACACAACACCTAAATCTGTAACAGTGCTACAGCGAGAAATCTGAGTTCGGTTCACGGCATACTCATAATCAACTATTTCTTTTTTTCGTGAAAATGTTATGTATTTACATTTGTCCGCATTTAAGCTTAACCTGTTCTGAATACACCATTCCTCAATACAAGAGAGATCAGACTGGAGTTGCACACAATTGTCATAACTTTTTATAGATTGAAAAATTTTTCAGTCGTCTGCGAACAATAACTTATGACAATTGAGTCGGGCATCAAGATCATTAATAAATAAAAGGAAAAGCAAAGGTCCCAAGTTCGATCCCTGGGGAACTCCAGAGGTGGCAGTGTAATTGCAGGATCTATGACCATTATAGAAGATGTATTGCTCTCCGTTGCGTAGATATGAACTAAAAAAGATCTTAAGATCATGCCGAAATCCAAACTGTTCATCAAGCTTTTTGATTAGAACAACATGGTCCATTCTGTCAAACGCTTTGGCGAAATCCGTATAAATTAAATCTTGATTCCATAAGTTGGCCCGCTTGGTAAATATCCTACATTTAAAGTCGTTATCGCCAACTCTCTCAAAACTTACCTACAGTTTTTCAATCCACTTTGTTATTATTTATATATAAATAACTTTATTTAATTCTTTAGAAGAATACCACACAGTGTAGTTCAAACAAGAAAATACTTCTTGTAAAATAACTATTATCTATAACTATTACTCTTCCACTAATCGTGTCGCCTCGTCCATATGATTATTGTAAATTATCCGCCATAAATTTTGCCTGACCGCCTCTATCATTTGACGCAAAGTCTACGTACGCTTGCTGTGCTTATCGTTTTCGTTCAACTCCTTTTGATCTTCACAAACTAAGTATAGAATATGCAATGCGCCAACCATTATTTATTATTATATTAAATTTTGTTGTTATACGCTATATAATTAGCGGTTACGACAAAACATAGCTGCTCTAATAATAAATAATAATGAAGGTTATTGAATTGTAGTGTTATTATTTTATAGAAATGTTTTTTGATTAAATCTTAAGAGAACTTCTATCAGTTATACATTATCGAAATTTATTAATTATTGTCATAGTAATAATTAATTGCTACAATTATAATTTTCATTAAAGTTATATACAAAGTAATAGGAAATTTAAATTTGAATTTAGCTTGAATAATGGTGGATTCTTAGAGTATATAAGGACTTTGAAAAATGCTAATAGCTTTTATTCATTTAAGCGACGTTTCGCCATATATTTACTGATTGTATGTGTGCTCGTTTTTAGTTGTACTACTTGTTAATACGAGGCATGTTTTTTTAGTAAGTACCGTTTTGCGATTCCGCCGCCGCAGCGCTACGGTAGGCGTTCCGCGCATGCGCGCTGGTTACCTACATCTCTTGTCTACGCACTGACGCCATTACAGTCTGATTCCTCATTGTATACGTTGTTTACTGAGTGTTTAAGATGCCTCCGACAATCGTGAGTCCCGCCGATTGTGAAGTACGGGCTGTTATACGATTTCTTAGTGCTAAAGGCGTAAAACCGATCGATATTCATTGTGAGATCTGTGAAGTTTACGGACAAAACATTATGAGTGAAGGAATGGTAAGGAAATGGGTGAGAGCATTTAAAGATGGCCGCACAAATGTGCATGATGAAGAACGGAGTGGGCGTCCTTCGGTCGTTAATAAGATTTGGTGCAGAAAGTGGAGGAAAAGGTGAGAGAAAACAGACGCTTTACAATTTCATCAATGTGCGACTGCTTTCCTCAATATTCTCGTAGTGTTTTGTATCGCATTGTGACCGAGAACTTGAATTACCGGAAATTGTGTTCACGTTTGGTTCCAAAAATGTTGACGGATTTGCACAAAACCCAACGTTTAGGCAGTGGATTGACTTTCCTTGAGCGGTACCACAATTAAGGTGAAGATTTTTTAGACCAAATTGTTACTGGTGACGAAACATGGGTGGCCTACGTCACACCAGAATCGAAACAACAATCCATGGAATGGCGACATTCATCATCACCCAAAAGAGTGAAGTTTAAGCAAACAATTTCTGCCCGGAAAATTATGTGCACAGTTTTTTGGGACAGAAAAGGAGTATTGCTAGTGGAGTTTCTGCCTCGTAATGAGACAATCAATGCAGCGTCTTATTGTGAGACATTGAACAATCTGCGTCGTGCAATCCAGAACAAAAGACGTGGCAAGTTGAGTAAGGATATCGTTTTGCTGCATGACAATGCCCGTCCACATGTGGCTAATCGGACCAAAGATCTCATCAAATCTTTTAAATGGGAAACTCTAGATCATCCTCCATATAGCTCTGATCTGGCGCCCAGCGATTACCATTTGTTCCTGCACTTGAAGAAACACCTGGGTGGTCAGCGTCTTCAAGACGATAACGAAGTCAAAACATTTGTGATACAGTGGTTAACAAGTCAGGCGGCAGAATTTTATGAGGAGGGTATTCAAAAACTGGTGCCACGTTATGACAAGTGCCTCAATATTCACGGAAATTATGTAGAAAAGTAGATTAAGGTACAGGCTTTCATGTAAAAATAAAATTATTGCGATATCTTTGCACGTCTTTTTTTAATTCCAAAACGGTATTTACTTAAAAAACATGCCTCGTATAAGTGATGAATTTTTGTATATTTTTAGCCTGAAGAAGCCAGTCAATATATGGCGAAACGTCGCTTAAATGAATAAAAGCTATTAGCATTTTTCAAAGTCCTTATACCCTAAGAATCCCCCATTATTCAATATTGTTTGGATGAGAACTTATACAATTAATATGAATTTAGCTTGTTCCATTTTTTGTCCGACAAACTTTAGAGCTATCTTTTGCATAGCTAAATTACCACAAGAAGTTATTATAAACCTGTTTCGATAAATATATTGACCTCAACTTTTAAAAAATGACAAATTATAAAAATAATATTAAATTCGCACATCAAGAAGCCTACCGGTTAAATTTAGTGTGCCTCAGTGCTCTCTGTTGAGGCCCTTATTGTTTTTAATTATTCTGAACGATTTGCCAGTACAAAAAGCTGAAATTCTTAGTTATAAATAGTTTGCGGATTACAAGGCTTTTTTCATACAGACTTAGTAATTTAGATGTCGTGATTCCAGCCTTGACAGGAAGACCATCGGATCGCTTGAACATGACATATACGCGACATTATCAAGACACTACACGAATCCAATGCTAACGCACAGAACTCGGCATGCGACTCAACACAGAACTCAGATAAGTCAATCTTGTGACAATTCAGATTATTTCGAATAAAACTACGGATGCCGCCATGAACACACTCGCTCAGTAATGAGCAGCCAAGTAAGGACCTAAGGAATCGCAATATTGCTGGGTGTAATTTGATTAGAAACGACCCTGGTCAATGTCAATGAGGAGAAGAGCGAAAAGTGGTCACTTTCAATAGTTTTTGTAATTTTTTGTGTGGAGAGATGTCGGAGGAGGCGCAAGAAGCGCGAAACAAAGACAGTAAGCATTTCCGAGAACATCATTCTCGGAAATTTAGTCGGATTCAAATGTATGGAGGACATAATAAATATGCTCCTAATCTCATCTGATCCATTAATAACGAGTTTGAGAAAAGTATCAAAGACAACAAAAAGTGATTCGTTACCCAAAGATGTCATTGCAATCCGGCTGAAAATCAAGATTCCAGTGAGAGTGATTAACCTATATTTAATTTAATTTAAAAGGAAGAGTTGTGCACATACAAAATTCAAAAGCATTTCACCATATTTACCTGAAAAAATTATGTTGAATAATAAAACGGTTTAGGCTAATCATGTTGAACTTTATTTATTAGCACTTTTCTTCATTACTAAAACGAGAAAACAATTACAAGTTAGCTTTTCCAGAATGAATATTGTTTTAAAATCCATTATTGAAAGTAAGTTGGCATTTTTTCACTTTTAGTGTCAATTTATTAAAGCTCTAAACATAAATTAATTTTGCTCAGATCAGATCATCAAAACTGACCACTGTGCGTCTCCTGGAAGAAACACCCTGTATAAAACACCATGCTTGTGTCACATGGATCAAATAATATAGGTTTGTCGGCCAAAACAATAAAGAAATAAAAATGTCCCGTACCTAATACTAGATATTATGTTGTATTATCGAGGGTGTGTTATTCTTGTTTATTGGCTATGTGCTTACTGTAAATATGTAATGTTAGATTTAGTAAGTAATAATTATTAGTTGACATGGACTAAGTATATATGTAACCAACATGACCTAATTTTTAGATTCATATGCATTTGTATCAAATGACGATATTGTATTATTAAGTGATTAACAAATTCAATTTAGCAATATGTATTGGTTGGTCTAGTAAATATAGTGTTTCTATTTGATTTATATCTGAATTAACAATTATTTATATTTTTCTTATCTGATCTCGTGATTCCTCATATTAAGGCTTGTAGTCCTGATTGCCCAAAAATTAATCTCCAGGAGAGGTGACATAAATCGTCATCTATGCTGTCCAGATTTAAGCACTATTGATTTCTTCTTGTGAGAATATGTCAAAACTAAAGTTTAAGTTAAAAATCCGACCTCTCTGGTGCAATTGGAAGGTTCTTTTACAACCTAAAACATCGTACATTATGTGTATAATTATTGTTTCCTTCTAGGCTTCTGAAAAAACGGACTGTGGGTAGTTATAAATCACCTAACGGGCAAACTTTTGTGTAACACTATATTTTCAAACTCCCTTGCTATTATATCACGTTTTGTACTTAAAAGAAACTTGGCAGTTGGCAATACACAATAAATTTTAAGGGGGTTGTTGTAGTAGCAGACCGTCTTAAGGGGCGTGTCAACCATATATAGTCGCATTCTGTCAGCGGCAAACCAAAATGCCCCAGATGCCTCATTCCTCTTTATTTTACTGATGATGCGTGTACATTAAAATAAACTTAGGTAAGTCATTGAAAATCTGGAAGCAATGGTAAAAAATATATTACAAAAATATACAAGGTGTTTCTAAAAAAGGTGGTCAAAAAAATCTGAAGAATTTCAGCCCTCAGGTTTTGACGGTTGTAAATCTGCCCAAAATTCAACGATTATATTAGATTAGAACAATAATTTTTTTCCGTGTATATTTTTTTAGTTTCATATACAAAAGGTGGTCAAAATTTGTGAGCGCATTGGGAACGTCTAATCATGAAAAAAACCTTAATTGTAATTTTTCGAAAAGTCCTTATTTACAAAGATACAGGGTGTTAAAGATGACTGCCTGAGGACGATTTTTTTAAATATTTTCGAAACGACTAAAGATGAATTAATCAAATGCAGCGTACTTATTCACCTAGTTAAATGTCGTAAACTGACATGAAATTTAATAAAAAAGGATGACCATAGGCGGGTAAAAGGGGGGGACCCTTGCCTTAATTATAACCTAACTTTTTTTTCTTGTAACGTTTATTCATTTTGTGTCAAAAATGTGAAAAAATAAAGTTTTCTACATAAAAAAGGCATACTTGTTTTTTCTCGCAAAACTTAAAGGTTTTCGAGAAATTCGAGTTTGAAAATTTTAGGACAAAAATGGTCCTTAGTAAACAGCATTAATAAAATACAGTTTGCTAACGAAAAGTTTTCCAGTTTTGTCCTAAAATGTTTAACCCTTGAATGCCGATACTCTTTAAATCAACCTTAATGCTGGTACGGGATCCCTTAGAGACCCCAAGAAAATATATGATTTTTTTATAAATATTTATCGTATTTTTATAAAATAATGCATACTAATGTCTTTTAAACACATTTTATTATAATACAAAAATATAATCCAATAAAACACAAGCTTATATTGTTTTATATTACATCAAAAAGAATATTTATGTTGACAAACAAGTAGTACAAACAATTGTTAGCTCTTTTTTTCTGTGAGCCTCGCATATAAACTTCCGGCAAAGGCCACACGTTGTATTTACTTTCGTACATTTAGAATATTTCTTTCACGGCTTCTAGTTGTCACATAAAGCTGACTATTCCACTGTAAACCTGATTTGGCCGTGTATATGGAACCACTGCATTCTTCAGCAAGTTCTTGAGGTTCAATTGGCTCTTCGTCTGACTCCACTTCGCTTTCTATTTCCAAGTCGCTCTCAGTTTCCGACACATTTTCTATTATCAATTCTTGCGCTTCCCCATTGTCCGACTCTTCTTCGCTTTCATAATCACCTTCAACTTCCAAATCTAAATTGTTTATTATTTATTCATGTTCTCTTTGTGTAAGTGGCGTGATATGTTCCCTGCGGTTCATTTTGATATATTTTTTTAAATCGCCTAATGCCGAATCGGGGTCTCAGTAGGACCCCTACTTACGTATATCGCCTCCCCGTAAACACCGTTGCTGCAACGAACCGCAGCATATTAAAGAATTGCACGTTCACGTATACCTAGATGCGCTGTTGCCAACAAGATCAAATAAAAAAAATATTTGAGTAAATGCGACCATGGGGTCCTAACGCGACCCCACATCGGAATTCAACGGTTAAACTTGAATTTCTCGAAAACCTTTTTCGAGAAAAAACAAGTATGCCGTTTTTATGTAGAAAACTTTATTTTATCACATTTTTGATACAAAATGAATAAAAGTCACAAGAAAAAAAAGTTAGGTTATAATTAACGCAAGGTCCCCCCCGTTTACCCGCCTATGGTCATACTTTTTTATTCAATTTCATGTCAGTTTACGACATTTAACTAGGTGAATAAATATGCTACATTTGATAAATTCATCTTTACTCGTTTCGAAAATATTTCAAAAAAATCGTCCTCAGGCAGTCACCTTTAACACCCTGTATCTTTGTAAATAAGGACTAAAATTACAATTAAGGTTTTTTTCCCCAATTCGCTCACAAATTTTGACCACCTTTTTTAGAAACAGTTTGTATATGAAACTAAAAAAATATACACGGAAAAAAATCATTGTTCTAATCTAATATAATCGTTGAATTTTGACGCCCGGGCAGATTTACAACCGTGAAAACCTGAGGGCTGAAATTCTTCAAATTTTTTTGCATAATTGATGGAATTTTATAGAAATTTGTAAATAAACTCAACATTTTTATACTCTATTATTAGTTTTTGAGGAAATTAATTGTAAAAACGAATTACAATTACATTTTCCATATTAAACAATATAAATACATTCTTCTCTAAAGGTTAGTTGAATAAAATTTTATCAGCTTTTATTGGTACGTTAAACAGCAAATAATTCGTGTTCGATCTACCTACACACCAGAACGTTTTTAATAAATAAAAGTAGATAATGTGCAATATCAGAACGATAATGATATTTGTTTTGTTTAACCTTTATCAGCAACATTCGATAACCTCTTTTAATAATAATTTAACAACTATATATTAATAACAAAATTTAGTTTTATTATTATTTTGTATATAAAAAATATTTTATCTCTATTTTTAGTGGAAATCAAGATGGTGCGTTATGAGGAAATTGTCTCCAGTTGCAGGTAAAAGAAGAATTTTGTTTACTAGTTAACTTTAGACAATAATATCTAATTGATACGAGCATTATCGTTATTACATGTTTTGATTACCCATCGGAAACACACTACGGAATTAAACGAAAACTGTTCACCTATACATTATACAGGCTGTCAGGAAACGAAGCTGGAGCTCACAGTTGAGAGTCCTCCTATTACCTTGCGTATTGCAGAACTGCATATACAGTCACGTTTCTCACTAACGTATTAATGACTCATGCTCTTACTTCCTCCTCAGTTTTTTGGGAGTTCTAGTTTTCGGCTGCTTCAGGCATGTCAAGCAGCAATCTGAGTCGTTGTCAACTTGTCAATTTTCATGCGATAACGTTATTTCACACATGTTTTAACTATCAGATATACCCATTTTCATGATTTGGACCCATACAGGGTGATTGTCGGTCGATACTACATGAGAAGACTTAGGCAAACTAAGCACACGATTGTCTGGAGAATTTAAGCAATTACTGAGGTCAATCCAATGTATAGTTTATAATTTTGTGATAATTTTGGTTATACCGGAAGATTTTAAACAATAAAAAATGTTCATTAAGGGTCGTTCTACGGTGACCAATCTAACCACTTTCCTGCAGGATGTAATTCCGGCTGTCGGTCGAGGCTTGCAAGTCGACGCAATCTATACTGACTTTTCCAAGGCGTTAATCGGATATATCGCAGTATTATACAAGGTGTCCCAAAATTAATTTAAAATAACTTAAGGGGACATTCTACAAGCAAAAATAAGATTTTTTTTCATATGAACATTTATCGAAAAATGCTTCGTTTTTCAGATACAGGATGTTATTTCTAAATTCCTGACAATGGGTTTTTAGTAATATTTCCGAAACGAGTCTCTATATCAAACTGACATTTGGCACACTTATCACACGTATCTTTGTAGGAAAGGGAGAAGCTTTTCTGTCAACCCTTAATGCGCATTTCCACCCTGTTTCTTGTATTATCGTAGCCGTATAATAATATTGGAGCGTTATGAAACAAGTCAACTTTTTTATGTACATTTATTATTCTTTTTAGAAAAAGCAAAAAAAGCCCACGAAAAAAAGTTGGGACAAAATTTGTTCTGACACCCCAGCCTAACCCACCCCTGACATTTTCCTAACAATGGGATATCATATTTTTTTACTAATTTTCTAAAGATACGTAAAGTGTGCCAAATTTCATTTTGATATCGAGACGCGTTTCGAAATATTACGACATCGTCAGGTATTTACAAATAACACCCCGTATCTGAAGCAGTTTTAGATATATTCTGTTCATATGATTTTTTTTTTATTTTCGCTTGTATGATTATTTTAAGTTAATTTCGGGACACAATCGTACGCTTGGATATTCATAACAATCCCCCTGGCGCGGGGCAAGCCTGTAAGTGCTGCTGTGGGTCTAAAACATTCTTAATAGTTAAATGTAAAATTAAAGGTGCCAAAATAATTGTTCTTTTAACTCTTATATATAATGCAAATATGACTTTTCATTCATATCAGGGACTTATATATACAGGGTGGTCCAACGAAAAGTTTGCACCTAGCTTTTCTCTTTTTTTTGTAGTTGAATGCGAAAATGCTCGGACACGTCGATTTTGCTTTTGAGGGGGACACATTTCAAACATATTTTTCGATCTGCGCCTTTAACCCCCTAGCGGGGGTGAGTAACAACCCTAAAATTTTAAATGGAAAGAGGGGTCTAATGACATATCATTTGAAAGGACACAAAATTGTCTTTCTAATGATACCCTATTTGTCGAATTTTACTAAAACAGTTAATACGAAAACGACTTTAAAGACATTAAGCCGATAATTTTGGTATTAATGAGAAATACAAATAAGTTTTAATTATTACGACTGAAAACAACTACAATCATTTCTAAATTATTTACTTTGAAGAAAAACGGGATTTCAAAAACACTATCTTATTTATCAGAACTAAATTCCTCACTAATCGTTTGCGTTTTTTGTTGAAATAAAAACTGCAGATACGTGTAGGAAAAGAATTTACACCGTTTATTTTAGTCTTTTCATTGATTCAGTTTGGTTGCTTCTCAAGTTATTTTACTTTTACCGTACAAAATGATTTATTCCATTCTAGAACGAGTTGAAATTGTTAAACTTTATTTTCAAAATAATAGTAGTGCTAGACTTACGGCTCGCTTATTTAATGAGAGACATCCCGATAAAAATGTGAATGATGTGTACGTTGGCAAGTTAGTTAAAAAGTTTGTAGATACCGGATCTGTCTGTAATGTAAAACACCAGCCGCAGAAACCGATCAGAAATGAAGCTGTGGAAGTCGCTGTTTTAGGGCATGTTGAAATGGATCATAGTCAAAGTACCCGTCAACTAGCTGAAGCCTCAGGTGTCTCCCGTTCGTCCATAATACGAATTTTAAAAGCGTACAAATTTCATCCGTACAAAATCAAATTAGTACAGGAACTAAATGAGGATGATCCTGATAGAAGGCTGCAATTTTGTGAAGCAATGAGCCAGCGTTTAATTGAAGATCCGCAATTATTATTTAACATTTGTTTTTCCGACGAATGCGCATTTTATTTATCGCCTTTAGACTTTTTTCTTTGGGGGCACTTAAAAAATAAATGTTTTGCCACGAAGCCCGAGTCCATAGAAGATCTTCGCCAACGCATTACAGAAGAGTGCAGAAACATAACACCTGATATGCTACAAAATGTTAGAAATAGATTTGAACAAAATCTGTATTATTGTATGGAATCAAATGGGTCTCATTTTCAACATTTGTTAATGTAACGTTTTAATAAATCAATTTAACAGCTTGTTTACTTTTTTTACAAAGCAATGTTAAAACTAACAAACATTGGAATGTACTAACGATTGCAGGTGTTTTCACTCGCAATAATTAAAACTTATTTGTATTTCTCATTAATACCAAAATTATCGGCTTAATGTCTTTAAAGTCATTTTCGTATTAACTGTTTTAGTAAAATTCGACAAATAGGGTATCATTAGAAAGACAATTTTGTGTCCTTTCAAATGATATGTCATTAGACCCCTCTTTCCATTTAAAATTTTAGGGTTGTTACTCACCCCCGCTAGGGGGTTAAAGGCGCAGATCGAAAAATATGTTTAAAATGTGTCCCCCTCAAAAGCAAAATCGACTTGTCCGAGCATTTTCGCATTCGACTACAAAAAAAAGAGAAAAGCTAGGTGCAAACTTTTCGTTGGACCACCCTGTATATAACGCACATACACCATTTACACAACAATTTCGAATATTATAGAGTGAAATTTGATTATACAGCAGGATTTCGGCCTATGAGCATCAGACTTATTGTGCGATTCCTAACACAATAGCAGTTTTTATTTTTGGTATTGATGATGGATTGCTCCTTTCTTCTTTGGGATATCGGACGAGACTTGTAATTTGCTTAGAGACATACATTTTTTGGAGCCGAGCTTGTGGATTAGGAGCAAATACAAGGGAATTTGGAAAGCATTTGAGATTTCTTCGATTTTACATTTTTGTAAAATATTTTAAAACTATATAAGGTTCGTCGTATCAAAATCAGTGAATAAATATTTACCGAATACGACCGAGGATAGTTTTTCTAATTATGTATACAAAATAGCAAAGGAGCTAAAACACCATAGACGGCACATAATATTTTCCTAAGGAGGAATAAGTAATAAATAAAATAAACTTTTCTATTACAAATAGTTTTATTTCCGCATTGAGTTTCTTTTAAAATTACCTACTTGAAACAGCTGCTGCTGCCAATTCAAATTTTAAATAGCGAGATATCTAATGACATGTCCTCAAGTCGCAAACTAGAAAATAACTCATTAGAACCCGGTTGTCAATTACGAGTTATTTCAATGATAGATATGTGAACTAAATTAATCAAAACCATCATTATCATGATCATGAATTCCATTATATTTTGTAAAATTTCTCTCATGATTTAAAATTCATATTTACACTCAGACCTTCTGCTACTCTATCTCATTAAATCTTAGCAACTTCTCGTTTGTACATCCAAATATATATATATATATATATAAGTTTTTCTCGACAATAAAATAATAAGTGAATATTCCAAATCCGTTGATGCAATGTAAAACTACTGCCATACATTTACTACAGCATAGAGCATTATTGTAATAATTGACATGAAATATTAATAAACCTCTTGTATCTAGCGGCGAATACATTTTGCCTCACATAAATTATACATAATATTTGCAAATGTAACGAGGTGAAATTTGCATATTTTGGTTGTTGTAGCTGGTAGCGACAGAAACACCACTTTGCCCTAATAGGTGTAGATTTATTATAGTGCAAGGTAATTTCTGCTTTCCATCTTTTTAGATCGGAATAGTGTCCAATAACATCTTGAGGAATTAAATTGATTTACTATTGTACCCCTTAGAGTTTGTTTCAAGTTACAGCTCTCTAATCAGTTCCAGACCTATATTCATCAGGTTTTTGTGCTTCGATTCTTGAAGATCTTAAAGAAAACAATTCGAACAGTGACATTTCTTAATAAGATTGATAGAAAATCTGATAGGGTATATATATTTACAATTTTTTGTGTATTCTTCAAACTAACTTCAAGTGCCTGAAGATGCGGCAATAAAGGCTGCGAAACGTCGCATATGAATTGATTTGAAGTTTCTTTTTTTAAGTACTCTACCCTATGAGATTTTCTATCAATTTATATTTGAGAAGGATACGAATAATAACAATGGATTTCTTAATAAATTGCTCTAGGTTATTTCTTTTTGGTGTTTCATCTCTAGGGAGTTAGAGATGGGATGACATCTGCAGGCCCTGCGATTTCTAATTCTACCATCTCCAGCTAAGTTAAGCTTCCTAACAAAGTAGATAGTTTTACTGTGTGAGCTGTCAGAACATAATATACTGCAGTAGAGTCCTACTTATGTCAAACAGTGGCTTTGCAACTCTTCTGGACGATTTCCCAAATGTCCTGACTCTTGTTTTTGGCCAAATAATGTGTAGTTATTTTGCTAAAGTTATATGGCATTTGCATGCTCTCATCTGATGATTGTAGGCAGAGAATTGGGTGGTTCATTCTTTCTAACTGGGAGTGGCACAGAATTCAGGTCTCTAATAAAAGAGAACATAGTTGATGTTCCGTCAGATCAGCTGATTGTTTTTCTCAATATTTTAGAAGTTATTCTAAAAATTCTACGTTGTGCTCAAATATTTTAGTGACTTTCGCGCACAACCACGCCAAGATGGCTATATATAATTTAAGGAAGGTGGGACTCCGAATTGATGTTAAACTGAGGTTTGGGGAACATGTCGCAACTGAGTAGGAGAGTTTCAGCTGGCTGCGTTATGCTTTGAGGGTTGTGATGTCTGCTTTAGGTTTTGAGGTTGCAAGAACTGTGTATTTTTCTCAGCTAAAGGAACAGCGTCGTTGGTATATATAGCTTTCTGGGTTACGTGTAACCGGACTTTGCGCGCTATAAGTTACTTGTGTAAGGCGGATGTTAGAGCTGGCTGCAGAGTTATTCAAGAAATACCGAATACTATCACTTGCTTCGTTCTTCATTCTGGAGACTGTATCCTTGATTCATAAAAACTTGCAAAACATTACAGATTCAGCTCCATCTGCGCATCCTTATCCCACTTTGACCCTATACCAACATCAGCGTCAGCTAAGAATTCTCTTCACTTGCCGCCGGCTTTATCTTCTGTACAAAATTATAAAAAATTTAGAGGATCTGACAAGCGAGGTTCTTCTTGAAAAGAGTTTCGCATGTTTGGTAGTATCTAATTGTGGCATAAACCTCTGCTCTCGTCATCGTCTGAATCGATCTATATGCATGTGTTATATTTTATTGATATTTGTTTGTATATAATGCGGTTATTTTTTATTGTAATTTTGTGTTGTATTTGCATTTTACTCTATTTGATTTGTTCATTTATTTCTTCTTATTGCTGTGACTTGTCATGGCTTTGTCTACAAGATGTATTGTATTTCTTTATGACAATAAAGTTTATTATTGTTCCTAAGATAGAATGGACCTTTGCATAAATTAAAATCGCTCTATATAGTTTTTAATGTTCACTAGTTTTTCCTTCTCATGTCGGGCAAACCACATAATTCCGAAGTTCCTGAATTTTTTTTATCGCTTCTTACATAATCTTCGTTTAAGATTTATTTCTTTAATTTAATTTAAATAATTTTAAATTGTATTTACTATTGTCAGTGAGTAGACGAGTCATATTGAAATGCACGTTTTACCACTTTACACACACAATTTTTTAAATTTCGACGCGCGTTTTGCTGAAACTTTTAGCACCGCCAGAGCAGAATTAAAACTCGAAATGCGCATGGTGTTCTGGTCAAGTGGTAAAACGTGTCTTGCCATAATTTCTTTATTGCAACTCATTTTGCCATGCGGATAGCGGTACCTAATGTTAGACTAAAAATTTGAGGTTCGTCTCTATTCACGTATATATGACCTGCATTTAAGCTCAAATTTAATATCAACTTTTAAACTGTCTAGGAAGGTATTTATAGTCGTTTAGGAGCATGCTACACAACAAATACAGTTTTGTTCATTCTTTTATGTGACAAGTATGTACCATAATATTAAATTATGAAATATAAACTACCTATAGAAGAACATTAGACGTGTAACAAGTCAAAAGAGTTCATATTTTCGGGTTGAAGAAAGAACAAGAATAATAAAAAATTTGGGAGAGAAATACATTAATAAAATGGTAATAAATTTTTCGTAGGAATACAATAGTACAAGTGTGTTCTTCAGAAGAATATGTCTGGTATTATTTTTTATGAGCACTGAAATAATTCAAAGAATACGAGTGATATATTCTCTTTAAGGGTCGTGTACATGATATTTGATTAAAAGTGAATGAAATATTCAAGTGTTTTATTTTTAACCCATCCATTAGACCCAGTAGTACAAAAGATGGATTAACTTTTGTACTTGATTAAATTCAATTCAATTTCTAATACATAATTTTAAACAAAATAATAGTATTAATAGGGCATTTTAGCAATAACTCATTCTGTATTAACAAGAATGTTTGAGTTTATATTATACCTACACTGTGTCCAAGATAAGAATGGGATAGAATTGGAATCTTGGAAACGGTAGGAGTTACAATGTGGGTTAAATTAGAGAAAAGTTGTACAATTTAAACATTTTTCTAATGGTGTTTTCAAAAGTAAACTAGCTTTAGCTATCAGAAGACGTAGATGGACATTGATTTGCATTCGAAATACTAATAGAATTTGGATTAATTTGATGCAAAATTTTGTTAGCAGTTTCCAGTTTATTTTTCTTGGAGTCAGCAATATAGCCTTCAGCTACAGAGCCTGATTTTCAACCCCCGTGGCGTTTTAGGGCTGTAATATCTTTCTGGACTTCGTAGATTCAAAAATTCTGCTATGTCTTTACCCATTTTGCCAAATTTTTTTATACCTACCAATAATTTGATTAGTACATTTTCCAGTTTGAAAATTTAGGAAAAAAGAACTTGATAATACGTTTGGTGGTCTAAGATCTACATATTTTTTTACGACATTATAAAAATATCCAGTTACGGTAAAAATTCTGGGAACTTTCGTCTTCGTCACTGGAACAGATACATTTATGCAGCCGTCAAAAAATTGTATATCGTCTATTTTCATTTGATATAACTCGCTTGATCGACAGGCTCCCATCACTCCCATTATTAGTGCAACCAAAAATCAAATAAATAATTATTCAGTTAAATTGTAACGTATTTATTTCTATTCAAATTTACCTTGGTAGCTAGATATTTTATATCTGGTGCTTCAGCAATAAATTTTTGTATTTCATCTCCACTAAATGCCTTTGATTTCTTAGGTTGGTAGCCATCTGATTGTCTTTTGAATAAAGCACGAATTCTTGCGAAAGATCCTATATTCACGTTATGTTTAAGATTAAGCGTGCTTTTAAGCATGAAATAAGGACTTCACAAAGTAGACGATTTATATTTATTTGTCAATTCCTTCGGAAAATGAGTTTGTCCCATTTTTTAGGCGTCACCTCACAAATCTGTCATATACAATAATGTAATTTTTCCGTGATTTTTCTGGAAGTAATTCTAGTTATGCTGCTTCTGCGGCTGCACGGATTTCTGGAGGAGTACATGAAATTTCGTTTTCACTCTCAGAATTCATTAAGATTCGCGTTTAGAACAATTTAATCTCTATACACCACACTAAATTGTAAAATTAGTACAAACGTCAAATATTTTTTATTTGTGTCAAATTGCCATAGTAACAATAATCTAAGCAAGCTCGAATATGTATAAAAATGTATATTCCACACCTGTGTAATCTGAGTTACATTTTGTACATAGTATCACAAGCAAAATTTTGGTTTTTATTAATTTCTGACATTATTTTTACAGATATAAAAAACTTAAAAGCGCCTTCTCATTGTTACTTTTTGAGGAGAAAAAGATAGCGTTTACAAATTTTCACTACGACGTTTCGTTTTGGAAAAACCATCATCAACTTGGTTTTTTTTTGTTCAATTTAAAGCCATTTTCAAATCAAAAATAGGTGACACACCCAATGTAATGGTTTAAATAAGTTTTCAGTGTTTTTAGCTGTTATTTCAAATTATTCAAGAAAAATCGCCATAGTTTAGTAAGAATGGCGTTTTTTAAATAACTTCAACAAACACAAAAATTTCAACTAAATTTAAAAAACCGCGTACAGAAATAAATTGTCAAATAATAATAAATAATTGTGAGTAACGACGAAAGAATGTTTTTGCAAAACCTGCTACTCTTCATTCACTCAGTTAAGTGCTAAAATCACTGATAATTTGTAAATAATTACATGTGATATGTCACCTATTTTTGAATTGAAAATGACTTTAAATTCCAATAAAAAATTCATTTCGTATTTCAAAAAACCAAGTTGATGATGGTTTATCCCAAACGAAACGTCGTAGTGAAAATTTGTAAACGCTATCTTTTTCGCCTCAAAAAGTAACAATGAGAAGGTGCTTCTCATTTTTTTCATCTATAGAAATAATGTCAGAAATATATAAAAACTAAAATCGCAAAAAATTATTTTTTCAAAAATTCACTAGTTTACTTTTGAAAACACGATTTAAAAGGTGTTTAAATTGTACAACTTTTCTCTAAATTAATCCAAGATTCAAATGCTATCCCTTTCTTTCTTGCACACAGTGTATATCCAACAATATTTATTATATCAGTGTGAATGATTGTATAATACTATCACCTCTTCAAAATTTACGACCTTCTTATTAGACTTCCATGTATCTACGCGTGTATCTAGCGAAGGACATAAAATATTCCAGTAAAAATATAATCCTTAACTTAATAAATACATAAAAATAATAAATATGAAATAAATTTTATGATATTTATTTAAAATGTGATCATAAAATTGTAGTGTAGTAGGTATCAGGTTCATGATTTATTTACTTTGGGCACTTGTTATTTTAATACTTATTTTGAATGTCATGTTATTTATTGTTGTGTTGGTGCTCTTTGATAATATTCTGCTTTTAGTAAAAAAATATATATATATAATAATAAATACACAAGTTCACAAAAAAAAACAAAGTTGATGATGGTTACGGAAGAAAAAACGTTGTATAAAGTCACTGTCATAATTTTCACTTAAGAGACTTAAAAAAATAATAAACCTTTACTGTCATATCTTTTTCTATAACATTTGGTATTTCATGCAAACATTTTATTAATAAAAAATAAGAAAAAACTATGTAATTTTAAATTAATTAATTTGTAAACCAAATGATTAGGAAACAAATGAACAAAACAAGTCCAAAGAAGAAATATAAAATTTAAGAGTAAAATTAATAAATTTAAATACTATACTGTCTAGTCCAAAATAATGAGAAAATCAAAAATGCTAATTTTGGCGTGAATCTCTGCATAAAGGTCCTGCAGAATATTCTAAACAACTTTTTCTACGAACTTTTTTCGATAAATGTGAAAAATTAATTGGGTCCATGTTATTTTGCACGCACTCTTAAATTTTGATAGCTTTTAAAATAATTGCAGTTTGTCATTGCCGTTGCAAATTGCATGAGGTATACCTCAGGGATCTGTTCTGGCCCCGCTGGTATTTTGGTTCAATATATACTTCAGATTTGATAAACGTGTTGTCACAGAGTGTAGTTTGCAGTTTTTTGCTCATGACACACAAGTCTCTATTATATAAGCCCAAAAATCATGCACTAACTTTTTCTGTTAACAATCAGCAGCTACAGAAACTTAATTTTTTTCTAGCTGTGGTAGTGTTAATTTACACAATACGCATTATTGGTCACAAACAAATCCTCATTGGATGCCGGAAGATGGAGTGTAAACGTGTGGTGTGGAATCGTAGTCAGGGTATTTAGCAGCATATTCGCGTTTATTTATTTGTCTCCATGCATGGAAACTTCCCAATTTTGTTTCATGGGTATCTAGATCTCCCTCTTTTAACAAATTTTATGAAAGCTCTGCATTTTGGTAATTGTAATGGATCTTTCATTATTTTTATTTGTTAAGCTATCAGTTTAATAAAGTTTAAACCTATTTCTTTATTTCCCATGGCATTCTTGATCACGGAAAATTAAAAATACATGATTTTTCAACGAATTTTCGTGAACAACATTCTTTTGCCATAACTCTCAAACGAATAAAGATTTTCCTGTGCGGTTTTGGACTTTTTTGTTGCAAATTCAATTTACTTTTCATTTTTGATAAAATATTTGTATCATTCTATTTAAGTTTTTAAAGAAAAATCAAAAAAACCGTAGGCGATGGAAATATCGCCATCTAGCGGAGCCCTAAAAAACAATTATGATTTGAAATCTTTTTTTTCCTCATCAGCAAGGCTTGAGTTCTTAGACAAAAATTAGATTGATAAATTCTGTTCAGCCAAACCAAAGTTATACACATTATCATAGGTAAAATGTCATCCTTCCTTGCTGCCTTTATTTCAAGCCGCACAATAAAAAGTGATATATCAAAAAGATGCCGAATCTCAGTAGCATTATTGTGGTAGTATTGTTTTTCTAACTTATATTGCAAAATTTTCAATAAAAATGCATTTTTCGCATTACTGTATCTATTACTCCCCCTAGCGGTATAGTTAGGAACTAAAAAATGATTTCCAGCGATTTCCCATTGTCAATTTCCCTAAAAGAATTTTTTTCCCATTGTCCTACGACTATTATTTCCTGAGATATGCTACCTGTCCACCCTTAATGGAATATAATTAGATTTTTCTGGTTGTGAGTTCGGGGAACTTTGCCTCGTTTTCAGTACGATAAGTTAATATATATGGCATGAAAGGTTTATTTGCCTGGGAGTTTCTCCAATATTTAAGACTTTTTAATATTATAAAATCAAGAGTAGTTCCAGGGTACCCTGTATATCAGTTATAATTGAAAACTTATTTGATACCTATTTTGCATATAGGAATACGTATATAACCTAATGTAATTTTATTGTTCTGGAAATGAGCGATAAATTTCCGCAACCATCTGCTAAGTATTTATCCCATTGCACAAACTGGTAATTATACAATTAACCTGGGTCATTTAATTTAAATAAACACACACTTAACGGCAATTATTGTGTAACTCTATTGTATTATTTTCTGCAAAAGTAAGACACATATTTCAGCAATATGTTCTATGTCTTTATCTAACGTTCAAATCAACGTTGTTAATGTTGTTTTAGTTTAAACGTATTTACCATGGCATAGTGATAAATTAGAGAACTATTTATTGTACTTTACGTTTCTATATTTCCAGCAGGCGAAACCTATTTGCGAGTATTTAGCAAATATAAGTTGATAAGTGCCTTGTCGGGTGGATAAGGCTAGGTAAATACAGGTGATAAACTGGTAAATACATTTCACGGTAAAATGTTTCTTGGACTGGTCGATTAGAACCTAGGAAGTAGGTGTGGCTTTAATGATTTTTATCAATGTGAAAATTACACAGAAAATCTATTAAGACTGTTAATCTAGGCATCATATACAGTCTGTCCATAGGAAAAATGTTCAAGAGGAAAAACTTTCTAATTTTTAAATTTTTCTTGATAAAAAGTTAGACTGGTATAAAAAAATTAAATTTTCTTGTACGAGGTGTTCAGAAAATTGAAAAAACTTTAAATGATACACAAGTAAAATGCACTTATTTGAGAAGATATGGAAATAAGTTACTAGGAAAAGTTGTTCAAGAGTAAAAGGCATTCTCTAATACCAATTTTCGAAAAAATCGGCTTATTTTTATTAATTTATCATTAAATTTATTTTACATCAGATTAACAATGCACAAGTTGTAAAAACACACTACCACCGTGTTGGGCACATACTTAATTATTCAAAACTTCTCATGTAAAGATATTGAAACAAAGGCATCTCTACTCGCATCCTTTAATTGATCAGTGGTGGTATTTATTAGAGCTGTGCGATAAACAATTTATTTTAATAATTTAATTAAATCTGGACGCCTAGGAGGCCACTAAACTAGTCCTTGTCTCCCAATTCAGCCCTATTATTCAGTAATATTTCCAGCTCTTCTTCTGAATGTAATACCAACAAAGAGCTAGCATCATTTTCATCGTATCTTTTTTTTTTCTTTAGGTATTTCGCAACACAACTTCAAAACTTAGCGACTTTCGCAACACAACTTCAAAACTTGGCGACTTTCGCTTTCAATTTGCGACTTTCGCAACACAACTTCAATACTTAGCGACTTTCGCTGTCAATTTGCACCTTTCTCAACACATGTTCAAAACTTAGCGACTTTCGCTTGCAACTTTGCGACTTTCGCAACACAACTTCAAAACTTACCGACTTTCTCTTTCAATTTGCGACTTTCGCAATACAACTTAAAAACTTGGCGACTTTCTCTTTCAATTTGCGACTTTCGCAATACACCTCAAAACTTAGCGACTTTGGCTTTCAACTTTGCGACTTTCGCAACACAACTTCAAAACTTTGCGACTTTCGCAACACAAATTAAAAACTTAGCGACTTTCGCAACACAACTTCAAAACTTAGCGACTTTAGCTTTCAATTTGCGACTTTCGCAACACAACTTCACAACCTTAGCGACTTTTGCTTTCAATTTGCGACTTTCGCAACACATATTCAAAACTTGAAAACTTCAAAATTATTTTACGGCAAATAACCTTAGGAACGTACACATGGGGCAATAACATTTCTCGCCTTTCCCATAACATTGGACCAAGTAATTTTTTACTGTAAGGTAACGATTTTAAGCTGAAAATGCTAAGACTAATAAATAAATACAGCGATTTATCAAATAAGCTATCAACGCCTACTATTATTATTACCAATAAATAAAAGTAATGCGATTTGCTCGAAAATTGCTACTAGAGACTGCATTTTACTGTTGAGCAACTTTTCTGAGTGACTTATTTCCATATCTTCTCAAATAAGTCCACTTTCCTCTTGTACCATTTAAAGGTTTTTCAATTTTCTGAACACCCTGTATAAGAAATGTTATTTTCTTTATCCCAATCCTATTTTAGGAACCAGCAACACTTTTTATCAAAAGTAACTTTCCTCGATAAAATGAAAAATAAGAAAGTTTTTCCTCTTGAACACTTTTTCTGTGGACGTACTGTATACAGGGTGATTGCTGGTCGATGGCACCTTAGAAGTTTTGGAAAAAGTAACCATACCATTGTTTTGAAAATTTAAGTGATTGCTGAGGTCAACCCAGTCTATCAGGTTATAATATTGTCATATTAGTACGACTTCCGATTATACCGGAAGTTGATACCAAATTTCTTATTTCAAATGGAACACCCCATATATTATTATATTTTTGGATTTCCCATCACTTTTGGAGTATTTTAGTTTAATACTTCCCTATACCTATCTTCAACTCTTTTTGAAAAAATAATTTATTTTGAATTTTTTTGGTCCAAAACAGGTCTCTGGAAAATATTCGCCATTTTGTCGATTGAATAGGCAGAATATTGAATTTTGGAGGATGGTTCAATAACATCTCAAGAATATCAATTATCTTGAGAGATTGACGCACTTAGTTACAGGGTGGTCACAAATTACTCTAGTATGCTCTACTAGTAAAAATAGGCATAAGTCAATTTTATCAAATGGCACACCGTGAAGTGTTTCAATAATTATCATTGAAACGGGTTTTTCTTTTTCATGAAACGATACAAATACAACTTCTAAATAAAAACACCATTAAACCATGCGAATATACCTACTGTGTGTATTTAAATTGTTCTCCAAATTACGTTTTATTTTCAGCAGCCGCTCAATTACCATACAATCAACTTTTTTTTATGTTTTATCGCATATTATGCAATGCGCTTTTACATCGACGATAATATAAAATGAAAATTTTCATATTGAGCGCGAGCACCAGCCGATTTTAATCTACTTAACTTTTTACAAGGCAATTTCTGTAAAATGCACGGGTCTTCCTGTGGACCTCTATTCCCATCCCTCGCTATATCGACTGAATATCATATGAATTATTGTGGAAATCGCTTAATTGAAAGGGTGGTTGGTATACAATTTTTCAAATTCCAATTGGGAGAAGCATGCGGTGATATTTTTACTCGATGTGGTTATTTTAAATTGGCCAACTATGGTTTTGAACATTTTTTTTTCAATACGATCTGTTTGTACAACCGAGAATTGATAATGAGCGCAATTTTACTACAGGTTCCCAGGCCAACACAGATTTGTACAGGGTGAATCACGACGCGTAAATATATAGATCATTTGTGGCAAATTGTGACATAGTGACACATATACAAGGTGTACCAAAAAAGTGTATTGTTTTAATGTCTTCATATATTTGAGAGTAAAAATAAATAAACTTTGTATTTGAATATTCCTTATACCCATTTTGAATAGTTTAGAAGAAGAAAATGCCTAACTATTTTTTGAAAATTAATAATAATATGCCAGAGTTTCTTCGTATTATAGAGGGTGTCCTGGATTCAAATAGAATTTCTACCTAATTTAACAAGCTGCTTCATTTGGAGGACAATTCTGGCATAATATTTAAGTTAATTGACTAAGAGACAATATTAAACCTATCAAGCAAGGATTGCCTAAAATCAACTGGTGACCTTGAAGCACTCCTTATTTCAAAATTTATCTTTTTTTTTTATCATGACGCTTTCTAAAAATTTACGGGCATTCTACACATTAATACTTTTGAAATTCATTTTAAGTCGATGTGATTTGTTAAATTCTTGTATTACCAATTTAATTATAACCCATTTTTTTATATACTAGTTCCAGCTTTGTAACCTTTTATTTTTGTATATATTTTTAACTGCATTCACAAAAATCTACTTTAAACTAACGCTATATCAATATCGTAAAGTAACAATGCCAAAATATTTTTTTTTTCTAGACCAGAGCAGTAGGTATATTAAATACAATAACAAAGGGTCATGTGATTCTTAGTAGTAGATAAATTTCTGTACGGCGAACTGTTGGCAGGGCATTTTATAAACATTTTTATATGCGTATTCGCTCGTATCCAAAAATCCGAATAGGCCCCATTTATTCTATTCAAAATAATTTACTAAATAACCCACTTTCCACTTTTGTGTTGTGCCGGCACTGATATCTCTTGAAATTGTGTTTCATTATGTCTTAAAAAAATTTTTTTAAATGTTCAATTAGCTAATCGACTATATAATAATTGTCTTTCGGTTAAACAAATCAAATTGTATCACAAACAAATTCAAAATTAACTAACTACTAGTCAATATATTCAATAGGATATGTGATCAAGTACCATGGACTTTAGAAGGCAGCATTATTCAACTTCTTGTCGTAGGTAAATGCACAAATGAGCTTTTATAAGCAAATTTTTTAGAGAGCTTTAATTTATGTTATATTTAAAATAGTTATGCCGAAGACCCGCTCTAGTGTTTGTGTATCCATTCGTACTGCACTGCGTATCCATACCAAAAGTGTGCGTATCCATTTCGACGCAAAAGTACCTTAAGAAATGCTCTGGCCTTTGGTGTCTCATGGGCACCAGTTTAATAATAATAATAATTCTTTATTTGCGTTTTAACTGTAGTTATCTGCATCGTCATACATATACTAAAACTACTATAAGTAATATAAATAATATAAAAAACACAAAATAAAATAAAAAACATTACCATAAGTAAACAAACAGAACGACATCAACAACAACACAATAAGTGTAAAATTACAAATCCTACAGAAACAAAACTTTTAGTCTAGATACATTTAAAATTTGAAATTAAGAAAGTCAGCGTAAGTGTACGGAATTATTTCCAGAAGATGCAGTTTTACCCCTTGCTTAAACCTTACATTGTCTTTCAAGTTTTGGAGAGAAAGTGGCAAGTTTATTTTATTTAGTTTAGCTAATATGTTTTTTGACCCGTTTTTATACCCTGCATCTACGCCCTATGAGTCCCAAAATATAATCAATTCCTTGCCATGTCCAATAGTACTTTTGCGCCATATTTGGTTAAAATTCGTTGAGCCGTTCATTAGAAATACGGACTGACAAATGATCCAAAACTTGAATTGAATTTTCAGTGAAAATATATTTTTTTTTCATGAAACTAATAGCTTCTCGATATTTTTCTATGAACAACAGAGAGCTGACCTGTAGTAGTCAGCAGCATTATCGTTAGGTTAGGTACTATAGAATGTTATTTGGGCAATTTAATAAATATTCAATAATTGTACTGAATATGGGAGAGAATCAACGAACTGGTAGGTAGATTCAAAAAGGGCGATAATATCCTATTATGGCGTACAAAATTATTATGGTTCGAAATGCTTTGGAGGCAGCATTTGTCTGTAGATACTCAAATTATATTGGTTTTATCTACACATTCATTAACACGTGTATAAAAATTATATAATAAGGCCTCGTTACCTTAATTTCAAAAACAAACCAAGGTAGAGGTGTTGGAGACTATATTTCAGGCAGAAATTCCTTTACCATTTCGTTCGACTGGGTGCTCTGTGCGAAAAGGCAGTTAAAATTTTGTCTGATAGCGAAATGCCCTGATTGCATCAAGATCCACATCAAGAACAGTACGGAATTGTCAAAATAGACACTCAAATCGCGGGAAAAACAATAATATAATTCTGGACTGGAGATCTGGCCACTCTACTTTGGAGAAGAATGTAACGATCGAATCTTTTGACTAAGAGGGGACTGAAGGAAAACCTAACGGGGAAGTGGTACCTACAGCTTTCGGAAATGCTAAATAACTCTACCGAATACTGCAGTAATTTGATTGAATTCGCAAAAATTGCATACAAGTTAAAAAGGAAAAATAATGGACGTATTCTCGTAAATGTTTTATGACTTTTAATATAAGAAATTTTGTAATAAACTATAAATTGCATCCAACATAAAACTGAAGCTATTTAGATCTCATCAATTCCAATTCCTATCCTTCCCTTATCGATTTCCCATTACACATTTTCCCTTTTTTTTTTATTTAACATTAAATTTTATTGTCTTTCAAAAAGCTCTGTATAAGGATCAAAAAACGTCCCTTTTGTTATCTAAAATTTATGCACCGATTTTTACGTACCTATATAAAACTTTTCATTTCATTCCTGCTTCCTTTTTTTTCTTCAGCTGTCTTTGCCTTTAAATTTTATTTCCAGCAGGAAACGGTTTGTAATTTAATAGGATATATCAGACTAGTAGAGAAGTAAAGCTTTTCGTTTTGTTTTTCCTGGATGCACCTGATGAAGAATTAGGAAAATCCTTAAAAAATTCAACTAAATTTTCTGCTGCTCACTCGGAAGAGCGCGAGAAGGAAATTAAAAGTTAATCTCTCTGCCCTTTCATTTCAATTAGCGTTCATTTTCTGTTTTTCCTGCTCAAAAAAAGTTAGTGTCTTAGTCATCTTACACTTTGCAGATAAGTCGCTTATATAAACATGGAGCTTTTGAGTTACCCTTTAGGCAGTGTAATACGGGGGTCATCAGAATAATATGCGGTGAACAATACCGGTTTTAGTTTTCTGGATTTATGATATTATAATAAGCCATTTATTATTATCAGCATCCAACGTCCCCTTCATATTGAGTATCAGAATCTATCGGATTAGTTCTAATTGAGGCTCTTCCGGAATCGGAAACGCGACATTTGAAAGAATTCTTGTATGATCGCGGCGGCGGCATCATTATGAACGTTAGCCTAAGTAGGACTCCATGCGATGCTATTAAAAGGCACCACCAACGAAGAAGTTCAAGGTCACACAAGCAGCCGCAGAACTAACTCAAGGCGATGATATTTTGAGATCCTATTAAGAAGAATATAAAAATAAACGTTTCTCAATAACTCGAGGATACTACGCTTCAATCTTTGTATAGCTAAAAGAACCAATCACATTGTACAGTCCAGACCTGGTTCCCAGCGATGAAGAAACTAAGACACAGCAGGTTGAGCATATTTCTGTGCACACTTATCCCCTCGTACAAGGAAAAGAAAACGCATCAGTTTGCTTAAATTCATCATAACAAAGCAATGCAATCCATAATTTGCAACGCACTTTTAACAAAGTAATTACTATTTTTTCCTGTTATTAAAACTGTCGTATATCTTTCTTACTGTTAAGATATTCCTTTCTATTTATTCGTTTCGTTTTATTTCATTGCACGTTTGCTTTAATTGTACGTAATTTATTTGATGTCATTTTTCAAATGTCACATAACTTGGCAATACAAGGACGTTTATTTACCACGAGTTATAATTAAAAGCTGACATCACAAAAATATAATACATAATGTAAACTTTACACTTTTTGCTGTAATAAATTTTGCTTCATAGGTATATCCTATACATTATACACGGTGTCCCTACGAGAAACATTGCGATAAGTATTGAAATATGTACAAATCGTAATCACTGAACCGAAAAGGTACGTGATATTAATAAAAAAGTGCTTCAAATCAATAAACGTCAACATTAAATTTCAGCCGATGATGGGTGACATTAATACAATAACCGTTCGTACATTAATTCGGTAGCGAATTCTGTACGTTGATTTAATAAATAAAGAACATAAATTTATGCTCACCGGTTATTGATCTTACGAATGATGGACATTAATTTATAACCTCTGTACATTAAACCGATGTCAGCTGGTTATTAATGTTACGAACGATGAACATTAATCTATGATTTTTGTACATTAAACCGATGTCAGCTGGTTATTAATGTTACGAACGATAAACATGAATCTATGACTTTTGTACGTTAATCCAATGTTAGCTGATGATTACATTGGGTTATAATAATTGTTTTACGTAATTATGTTCGCCGGAAATTATTATTACGAAAGATTGAGATTATTGTTCTGTATTCAATCAATAATCGCGAGCATATACATATTATGTACTCGTATTATGTGTACTGCAAAGTGCAGTATGGTTCAAATATACTAGTACCAATGGTTAGAGAACTTAAAAGCTCAAATAAGACTCAAAATTATCTTGCTGTACGTCCATTGATTTTATGCACCTGCACTCGAAATCTAAAGGCTTTATTTTTAATTTAGTTAATATTAAATGCTAAACAGATGAGGTGAATAGGGAGAAAAAACTATATTTGGAAACTAAAGTCCGCGGAAATTCTTCTAAACAAAATTGGAAATTATTACGAGATCTAAACATTTATGCAAGGGAAAATATCACAATACCGTCTTCTATTCATGATGTTGATAATATTAATGATTTTTTTGTGGCCACTTCTTCCAACAATCAGGACCCAGGAACGATCAATACTTTGAATCTACAATGGTGGATCATGAGGAGATACTTGATGCATTGCTTGGGATTAAGTCAAATGCTGTAGGCAGTGACATGATCAGTATTGATATGCTAGTAGTAGTCCGTTTATAATGCCCTTTATACAGCATCTAGTTAATTACTATGTAGAAACGAGGAACTTCCCAATATGTTGGAAAGAACCCAATGTCATTCCAATTCCCAAAACTAAAAGGACGCGAAAACAAAAAGTCTATGAGAATGTCATAATGTCAATGTTTTGGGTATTCAGTCTATGGTCCGGGTGCATTAATTTGCGCGCATTATTCAGAATTTAACGGTTAGGGTCGTAAAATTAATGCTTAGCATCCATTGAATCAACGATGATCGTTTATTGGTTTTTGTGTTCGCTGTTCGTAGGTGTATGATATACAAATAATTGTGTTAAAGGCGAAGAGCATAAATTCATAAATTTAAAACATTGAAGCAATAAATAGTGACATTATATTGATAAAAAAGAACATAAATTTTCGATGTCTTGCATTTATTGATTAATGTTTCATCGTACATTGTTTCTATGTATGAAATTATCAATCTATGATCAAAATGCATTGTAACAGTGACCAATTCATAATATTAATGTTCAAAATATTGATGACAACCATTAATTTACGTACAATATTTTTTCAGTGATGCTATGAAAATTTTGGAGTATACTAAAATCCAAGGGGCTCAGCTGACCAGAATATTTAAGATAGTGGCACTTCCGGCAATACTGGAAATATGTGTCAACTTGCTACCTATAACATATTATTACATTTTCGGATTCTACTTGAAATTCTAGATGCAATTATGTGTTCTATAGCTAAGGGCAGCCGTTTTTGACTTATTTGTCGATTTATGTCAAAATTGACGGTTTCAGGTGATGTTTCAACAGTAACATCAAGTATAATACAAAATACCACGACAATGATCCCTCATAACGTCCGTATAATAGCGACATGATCTGCCTTATCCTTCCACCTAGCCTTCTCCCGTTTTCGTATTCTCATTTTGAATTACAGAATATGTAAACAAATTCCCAGAAATGCACTTAATAGTACTATGAGTGGGTGTTAATATTTTATTTTTTATTTATTAATATATTCACCTTTTCATACATAACATACAATAATTGCGAAATCCGTTAAAAAATTATTAAAGCAAAAACTGCTTGATAATTAAGTTAAATCACTTTTTCCACAAAAAAAAAATGAACAACTGGTGCGATAATTCTAATTAGAAGAAAAAGATGGTAACAACGCGAACGAAATTTTAATTAGCAAGACAGAGCAATTTTTATTTCGTTATAATTTTAATGAATACATTGTTAATCATTCTCTTTTTTTTTGTGGGTTTCGAAGTCGTTTTACATTTTCTTTAATTAATTATTTGCAAATGACCGAAAGTCAAATTAGATGGTTTTTAGTATAATAATTATTGTGACATGAGTTCATTCGGCTGCAAAAATATAAAATGGGTCCTCAAAGCTATGCAAAAATATGACTTTGTTTGTTGATTCTTTCGAAAAGTTTTTGAGGGTTTTATAAAATAGTTTTATGAATTTATTTTGTAGCAATTCTCATACTTACTTTTTTTCGGATCTTTAATTATAGTTAGGTTCTAATCACTTTTCCAAACCGCGTACGGAGACCACCAATGTACATTTATTATAAATCACCGATTCTTTAGTGCACGTGCTATTAACCCTGCGTGTGACATGTGTATTTTTTTTGCACGATCCGACACCTGGGGTATGACAAACCCCACTTGTACAACAATGTTTTGGAACTAGTCTATTGCTATTTGAGACTTTTTGGATATTATTATTATTCATTAAGATATTTTTCGAGAATCAAACACAAAACTTTAAAAAATCTCGTATTTTTACAAAGGTGCCACATCAACAATATAACCTCCATAATTTTAAACAAAAAATGTAATTCCATACAAAAAACTTAATCTAATACAAGAAGTACTTTAAATCTAAATATTATTACAAAATTGAAAGCAAAATTCCCATTTTAAAACTACAGAAATTTTTTTAAGAAATGGAAAAAATTATGAATTATTGAATTTGGCCAAATCTGCACATTTTTTGCAGTATAATAATGTCTGCTCCATGCATATTTAAGCACTGCAAGCTTCACAAATGTATCGGGTCTTTCTATCTCAAATTCTAGGACGTCTTCCTGCATGATTTAGTTTAGGTCTTTTAGATTTTGGGTCAGAAGTATCGCCTAAAACTGTGCAAATTGTGGTGTGCAATTCACGTGTAAGCCTAGGATTCTGCATTCTTTGCATTTGATGTTCTTTAACCAATTGCATCCCCAATTCCTTTATAAAAACTCTTCTGAGTATATTTTTACCGTTATTGTTTTCCCTAAAAATGACCTGAGAATTGATTGAAGCTGTATTCAGTAACCAAAATTGTCAACCGCTAGTAGCGATTAGGTCGGGAGACGTAATTTGCGGACATTTCGTCAACAACGTCAACTCCACACTTGGTAAAGTTGTAAAAAGCAATAATTTCAGGCAGCTTCTTTTTATTATCAACAACCGTATCATCATGGTGTAGAGATGACAATAGCACTGTGACTTTTCGTTTTTTGGGAAAATATGAAAGTATGGTCAAGTCTTTTTGAAATCCAAACTGACTAGAATTTAATTGTTTATTGCGAGCTTCAAAAAATTATGGAGGAATATCTTATTTTTTCGAATGGTTCTTACTGCTGTTAGTCTGAGCTTTTTCAGTTACGTCATCCATTTCCATTTGTTCTTCATGTACCTCCTCTGGAACGTCAGTACCAGCTTCTTGTTCTTGAACAGGATAATCGCTGTTGACGCTAAGGTGGTTGATTTCCTCATCTGCTTCCGAATCTTCTGCATCAACAAAAGGTTCGATAGTTTCAGCGTCTTCTCAAAGCTTCCGGAGAGTATCTTGTTTCTTTTGCCAATCACATATCTTGCCTAACAACTATACCAAAATTAAAAAACCATAAGAATTCACTTAAAATATTCTTAACATAACTTCTTTTACCTTTTTTCGTGGTCCAAATAAAAGATTTAAACCGCAAAAAAGATTACAAGAACCGAAACATGAACTGAACTGCTGTTTGTGCGGTATAGTGAATATGAATAGATACTCAAAAGCTATTGGACGCCGTAGACGCGAGCAACAAATTTTAAGAAAGTTATGTATATGTTTCGAGGTACTGGGGTTTATCACACCCCACATGTCAAATGCCGGGTTAACCGAAGCAAAAATATTTAACTTTTTAATTTAGTTGAGGAAATTTGATTTTTTAAAACCCCTCTTTTTAGCCAAACCAAAATCTTAGTTTTTCGTGATGCCTAACGGTATTTTTGTTAAAATATGAAAACGTTAATATACCAATAAGAAGAAAAATTATAGAATAATAATATGAATTAAAGAAGACTTTATTGATAAAATGCTACTTTTTGTCTCTGGAATACGTTTTCCTCACTAGATTGTAAGAGCGAAAAAAGGACCTATTAAATGCATGTCAATAAAAATCCGGAAACTCATAAAACACTGTATATATTTTTATATTTCACCACTCCTATTTTTTTATAAATAAAATTTGAAAACAGTATGTTCTTTCTTTTAATGCTGTCTGACAAGGGGAGTTGTTAATGTTTTTTTGGTAACATATTAACTATAGTGCTACAGTATAGGATCGTAAAAGTTTTTATTTGATTCTAAGATTTATAACTGCTACTTGCAGTCAATGCATCAATAAAACGGAGTGAATTTAATCATGTTCTGCTCCTTGCTTATTCCATTATTACTTTATACCTCTTTTAATTAATTAATTATTGCACTTTCAAATATTTCACAAAGGCAATAAACTACACTGCTCAAAAAAAATAAAGGAACACTTTTGGATAACCCTGTAATTTTTTGGCTTGCTGTTATTTACAAATGAAAATTATATTTTTTTCCCACAAGAAATCAACTGTCACAAATCTTGTCGCTTTCCTACAACAAGTGTATCCTATAATGGGCAAGGGTCTTCAGGTCGATACAATCTATACAGACTTCTCTAAAGCATTCGATAAAATAGACCATAATATACTATTACGAAAGATGCTTCACTTTGGCTTCCAGGAGTCTTTAATTTCATTTTTTGAATCATATTTGAATCGACGTATGCACTTCGTGCAATACAGTGGTTTTAAGTCTCACTCTTACTTGGCCACAAGTGGCGCTCCCCAAGGTAGTAACCTAGCCCCCCTGTTATTTGCAATATTCGTTAATGCCATAGGAACGCACCTTTCTAGCAATTATTTACTTTTCGCAGATGATCTTAAACTATTCAGAGCTGTTCACTCCGAAGATGACTGTGATGTACTACAGAGAGATCTGAATATGCTTGAGGATTGGTGTACTGTGAACAAGGTTTATTTAAACGTCGATAAATGCAAATATATAACATACACAAGAAGACGCCGCACTGTTTCTTACAATTACAGACTCTCTGGCGCTGCTCTTGATAAATGCACTGTTATTAAAGATCTTGGTGTGTTCATTGATAGCGAATTAACTTTTAATTATCATGTTTCCGAAACACAGAAAAGGGCGCTCAAATGTCTGGGATTCATTTTTAGAACCACGAACTCATTTAACAATACTGATTGTCTTATAGTGTTGTACAACGCAATGGTAAGATCAAGGCTTGAATATGCTGCCATTGCTTGGTCTGATAGTTTCATAGGTCTTGGATCTATACAGACTCCTCTAAAGCATTCGATAAAATAGACCATAATATACTATTACGAAAGATGCTTCACTTTGGCTTCCAGGAGTCTTTAATTTCATTTTTTGAATCATATTTGAATCGACGTATGCACTTCGTGCAATACAGTGGTTTTAAGTCTCACTCTTACTTGGCCACAAGTGGCGCTCCCCAAGGTAGTAACCTAGCCCCCCTGTTATTTGCAATATTCGTTAATGCCATAGGAACGCACCTTTCTAGCAATTATTTACTTTTCGCAGATGATCTTAAACTATTCACAGCTGTTCACTCCGAAGATGACTGTGATGTACTACAGAGAGATCTGCATATGCTTGAGGATTGGTGTACTGTGAATAAGCTTTATTTAAACATCGATAAATGCAAATATATAACATACACAAGAAGACGCCGCACTGTTTCTTACAATTACAGACTCTCTGGCGCTGCTCTTGATAAATGCACTGTTATTAAAGATCTTGGTGTGTTCATTGATAGCGAATTAACTTTTAATTATCATGTTTCCGAAACACAGAAAAGGGCGCTCAAATGTCTGGGATTCATTTTTAGAACCACGAACTCATTTAACAATACTGATTGTCTTATAGTGTTGTACAACGCAATGGTAAGATCAAGGCTTGAATATGCTGCCATTGCTTGGTCTGATAGTTTCATAGGTCTTGGATCTATACAGACTCCTCTAAAGCATTCGATAAAATAGACCATAATATACTATTACGAAAGATGCTTCACTTTGGCTTCCAGGAGTCTTTAATTTCATTTTTTGAATCATATTTGAATCGACGTATGCACTTCGTGCAATACAGTGGTTTTAAGTCTCACTCTTACTTGGCCACAAGTGGCGCTCCCCAAGGTAGTAACCTAGCCCCCCTGTTATTTGCAATATTCGTTAATGACATAGGAACGCACCTTTCTAGCAATTATTTACTTTTCGCAGATGATCTTAAACTATTCAGAGCTGTTCACTCCGAAGATGACTGTGATGTACTACAGAGATATCTGAATATGCTTGAGGCTTTAATTATCATGTTTCCGAAACAAAGAAAAGGGCGCTCAAATGTCTGGGATTCATTTTTAGAACCACGAACTCATTTAACAATACTGATTGTCTTGTAGTGTTGTACAACGCAATGGTAAGATCAAGGCTTGAATATGCTGCCATTTCTTGGTCTGCAATATATAGAGTTTATGTTAACTCTATCGAAAATGTTCAACGGAAATTCCTCAAACGACTAGCCTTCAAGATTGATGGTCGGTTTCCTGCCCGGGGATACGACCATCGTTTGCTATTGGAGAGATTTGATTTTCAATCGCTGGAGATGCGTAGGCATTTTTCCTCTCAGTGCTTTATATTTGGTCTGATTAATGGTCTTATAGACTGTTCGCAATTGTTGGACATGTTGCGGTTTAATATTCCGCAGTTCAATTCGAGAAGTGCCTATCTCTTCAGAGTACCTCCGGTGCACGCAAATTATGAAACAAGAGCTCCCATCTTCAAAGCGTGTAATTTCTGTAATACTTATTCTATCTATACTAGCATTAATTACTTCAATGAGAATTCCAACAGATTTAAGCGTGATTTGAATCGCAAAACTACACAAATTCAGGACCGATATTTAGTAGTTTCTTCTTTGCGAAAACGAATAGCGACAACAAAAGACCTTCAAAGTACACTTAGGATGGCTCATCAGGTAACCATTTCTAACCAGACTATTAGAAACATGTTACGGGAAGGAGATTTTAAACCAAGAAGGCTGGTACGAAAACCTGTTTTAACTCGACATCATAAAACTATGCGATTAAACTTTGCTCGTGAACATTTGGGATGGCAACTTCGACAATGGAGGCCAGTACTTTTTACGGACGCATCAAGATTTCATCTCACTCGTTGTGATGACCGATTGCGTGTGTATAGACGTCCGAATGAACGATAATCCACTGCTGCTGTACAAGAAGTATCCAGATTTGGAGATGGTCCGATAATGGTCTGAGGTGGAATAAGTTTGGACGCAAAAACCGATATTGTAGTGATACTGGGAAGTCTTACAGTCTGTTAGATCAGGTTATTCCTGCAGCATATGGTATAGGCCCTGATTTTCTTTTCATGCAGGATAATGCAAGGCCTCATACTGCTGCGATTACTATAGATTTTCTTAACGAGCATGAAATTCGTAAAATGGATTGGCCAGCGATAAGCCCTGACGTCAATCCAATTGAACCCTTATGGGATATATTGGACAGACGTGTTCGACGTCGTCCAAATCCACCTCAAACCCTTCCGCAATTAACAGAAGCCCTAATCGAAGAGTGGGACAGTATATCACAGGAAGACATTTGAAGGCTCGTGAGAAGTATGCCAAGAAGATGCCAAATAGTTATTCGTGCTGCTGGAGGGCACACGCGATACTAAAACACATTGGTTTTCAGATAGCGGAACATTGCCATTTGGAAAATGTTTTCTTTTCATTTTGATATTGGCACTTTTTTTTAAATGTTGATCTTAGTTTACAAATAAAGGATTAGTTGAAAGTTCTATTAATCGGTTTATTTCAAGAAAATATGTGTCTTTTAGAATCTAAATGGTCATCTGTGTTCCTTCAATTTTTTTGAGCAGAAATATGAAATGAACGTAAATTGACTATAAATTTCTTTTTTGATCGTACGAGGTTCGCTCTGCTTGATTTCTTACCTCTGGTAGACTATCTTGCACATTGAAGACCCTTTCTGATTCAGAATTAATAGGGACACCACAACAAACACAAACAGAGGTGATTCAATAATGACAGCGATACAATGACAGCAGGCAACTAGATATTGTAGTACCTGAAAAATTTTGTGGCTTAGGAAAGATACTCTTATGAAACCTTGGGACACTCCAATATTTGCATTAGCAGTGTCAATCACGAAAGTGTAGAAGACTATTTGGATCTAAGCAAGATTTCTCCTGATTTGATAATTCAAAAAATAAAATTAAAAATGAAACTAAGAAAACTGTCATAACTCGTTATTTAAAATGTTCACCTTAAACTTGTAGTAGTATTTCTGTACCAAATTTGGTTAAAGTCGGTTAAGTTTTTTTTTAGTTCTCGTTGATACAGATTTTTATTCTTAGTATAAATTGACTAATTTTTAAAAGATTTGTGTTCTCCTGGCATTAATAGATTTCACACATTTTAATAAATTGGCACCTAAAGTAAAGGCCTTCTATCTCGGACATTCTAGCACCAGTACTGCTTGACTAACTGAAAAAAGAGACGCGAAAAGTACCTATATTGATCCTCAATTTTTCATCGTTGCGTGTTAAATGAAATAAATTTGATTACGTTAACCTCATATAAGGTGTCTACATCTATTGTAATAATTTTACGGAATGAGAGGGACGCGAAATATGTGGTGAAATTTATGAGCGCGGCAAAATTAAATTTTGTTGAATACCGTTTTATGATTTATATTTAATGCAGATTGTCGTTTTATTTTGGTGGTTGCTTTATTAGCTCGGCCAGTAACTAATAATTTTGTAATGTGTTTAACTAAGGCGTTATTTATCTTTATATTAGCATGTTAAGTCGGTCTGCTGTCAAAATCACTTGCACAATTTCAGTATAATATGAATTAATAATTTGTATCGCTAGGTACGTGGTTCAACATAAATACTAAATAATTGGCAAAATTATAATTTGTAAATTGACCATACAAGGTTACATCTACATAATTTTGCTTTGGTACTACAAATACAGAAACCGCCAAATGATATACCATTTCCAATTAACATCAATATCATTTTAGCTTGGTATACACATAGGTATATATTTTATATTTGTACTTCGCTATTAGAATAATTTACAAGGATAGATATTAAATAGTTTTTGAATATCGATTTACAAAAAAATATGATTATCGTGTTCAGTTTATTGATTCTCAGAAAAGTTTAGTATATTTACATTTGAATTTATAATTTTATTGAATATACCATAAGGTAACATCTAATAACTACTTCTAATAATGAAAAAGTAACAGTGAGGGAAAACCCATACTCAACATGTTTTAGAATAGAAGCAATCATAATTCTTAACAGATTTGCATATTAAATAAGCCATTAGCAAGCAAGCAAGACAGGAAATATCATTCGCGAAGAGTTCCATGAAAAACTTAAAAACCCAAGAGGAGGGTGATTTAGAATTTATACTTTTAGTTTAAAATTTTTTTGAAACTAAAATCAAATTCATATAATTATTAAATTTTTCCCAACCACAGGTATAGATTTCTTTCAGGATTTTTGCGGTTTTCTCCAGTAGTTTTTGGGATAATGGATTACAATTTAGTATACACTTGTTACACGTCAAAAACTCAAGATCTGAGGTTATTGACAATTTTTCAAAACCTACAGGGTGGTACGTTGAAGGATTTGTACTGAACTTGAGTATGTATGTTAAGAGTATGTTACAACCTATATCATATAAATCCCGACTAGGATTCGGTTTTAGTGAACCAAAACCTTCTCTCATCTCGATCAAGAAAATCTGTCTAAAATTAAAAGATAGAGATTTATCAGGGGGTTCCATGAGGAGGACAGGGTCCAGTGGTGAATTTATTTGATCGGTTAATAAAGATGCTATATCTGAAAAATATTCCTTAAATTTATGCTCTTTTTCCTTTTGTTATTTATTATATCCCAACCACCCTTGGACATGTTTGAACTGCGACTGAGATATGAATCGTTGCTCTTTTTTTTATTTTCTTTGATTTTTCTTCGGTACGAATTTCGAAAACGCGTATAATCATTTTTTATACCTAGACAATCAGGTCTGTTTATTTTTAGATCGTATAAGAATTTAAGTGGATCCCGCAATAGACGTAATTCGTTGGTAAACCATTCAATTTTTGGATATGTTTGTAAATTATTATATTGTTTGATTTTAAGTGGAAAAGCAACATTTATCTCCGCAGACAAAACATTCAAAAAGCTAGTATTAAAAAGAGATATAATAAAATTATCAGTACGCCACTGTTTTCCAGTAATAATAATTATTTGCCAACTCCTATAATTACAATAGAAGGCTATCTATATAATAGTCCAACTATCAATCTTACACGTCCTTGTTTTCACAATCACCTGATGACGGTTGAAAACTCATATCAATGCTATCAATAGCATTTTTCTGTACGTCGAAAAGCACTTTGCAAACAAACAAACTAGGTACAGTTAATGTGTATTTAAATATATGGTATAAAAACTCTATTTGATAGACAATTTAAATTTCTAGACACATGGTTAAATAAACAATATATTTTATATATATAAATAACGAAAACAGTCGATAGCTACTTCTTATCTTCAAATACGGCCCTGCGTCTCTGCAAGCTTTTGGGTTATTCTAGGACATTTCGATTAATTATGAAGACTTGTTTGCCACTGAATCATGACTAATCAATTATTTTATATTCTCCTAAAATTCCGGCAAGTTGATTGGCGTAAATTTAAAAATCATGAAATGGATTATGTTTCGACATTTCACCTTTTTAAAAAAGTCAAATACCACCACGTTCATACTTTGGAATGATTGAAAGAAAACGCCCAAACTGTTTTAAAAAAATTAATTATTTAATAGCTGAACGTGTATATTTATTATATACAGGGTGATTGTGGGTCGATGGTGCGATAGTTTTGACTCATTAATAAGATTGAGCTGCTGGATGAAATGTGAATAGGTATGAGCCCCAACAGACCCTCGTCAGGGTATACAGTATACGTTTTCATCAGATACAACCAAACGAATTATCTGAGCGACGTAATTTTATCCCAGATGATATCAGCAATATAAGTGCGATTTGTTCAACAGGCAATGACAAGTGAGAGAAAATTATTGAAATTGAAACTACACGTGTGAAGAGGAACATTTATTATGTGAATTGTACCTATACCTTCGTGTAAATTCGAATACTCCCAAGTACAACTTTTTTACGTAATTTTTACGTCATGAGATGCGTTGACATTGCGTCTTTTCGATAAGATAATAGACGTATTTTATACGTCAGAATGTCACAGTCGAATTAACGTCGAAAAAGAACGTATAAATTACGTCGAAGATATGATTAATGAAACGTTAAAAATGCGTCACTTATATGTTATTAACACGTGATATTAGGTCACGATTTTGGAAATATCAAATTCTTACATCCTCTAATATAAACTATAATCAATGTAAAGCTTTATACTGACACTTATTCTTATTACAAAAAGTACTACAAATTTACATTGACTTTTCTATACAGGAAGATGGATTTCTTCGAACTTAAATATATATCATCTAATTTTCATTTGAGAATTCTGTAGAATTTTTTACACCAACACTCAACTGTTGTATTCAAACAATTACAAAAATTGTTAGGTAATTATTATTTTACTATAACAAATAGCGTTAAGAAGTAAACAAATCGATTAAGTCTACACAAAAACTAAAAATCCTATTCTTAGGTGCATTTTCTAGCCAAACCTTCAATCCACTTTCGATTGACACATCAGTGGCTTCTTTACAAGAATGTTTAACGGCTTCTAAAACAATAAATAAATATTATTATTTATATATTTCTGCTCAATTAAGATTGTTTATATCCCAATAAATGCCTTACCTTTTACTAAAATATCAATAATTAAACTTTCAGAAACCTAGGCAAAATTGCAGCAGTATTTTAATTGTAACTTTTTTTTTCAAAAATATAAAGAAAGCAATTAATGTGAAAAACAAAACAACTCACCTGCTGTAATGTTTGTATTATTTTTGGCAATGGTAACATTTTACTTTTTCATTTGCTATAAATTTGTATAATTATCATTAATAATAATTTAAAAAATACAGACTTAAAAAATGACCTTAGAAAAACGTCAAAATTACATTTCCTATATACGTCTTTAATACGTATTTATGAAGACGTTTCTAAAACGTTTCTCTGGCGGGTAGTAAACGTCCTCGACTTAATTTCCCCATAAAATGACGTCACAAAAACGTACCCTTGCTACTATTTCTTAATAATATACAATTTTGTAAAACACAATGGAAAAACCGCCAGAATTATATAAACATACGTCTTTCTCCACCTAATTGCACCTCCATGGCAATGTCCCCTATTTAAGAGGGGAATCTGAAATGGTTACTTACAAAAATGTCCGATGGTGGCGCTAGTGAATCTCATTGAATATCAAATTATTCATTTCTTAACTTAGAGTAATTTTCTAGAATATTTTAATACATTCTTCTCCTCAATAGGTGTCGCCAAAAATTAATACATAGTGGCACAAAATATCATATTTCTATTTTGCGTAAATTATTTTCACATTCTTTTTTGTGCTAGCATTCTTATACGTTCGATGCTTATCTTCGCTTAGACCAGTTATAGTTATATACTATTATACATAAAAAGGATGAATGTAAAAAAACTGGTTTTATTTACGATAAATAGTCAAGATTTTTAAATATTTTCAACATATTATTTTTTTGCCAAGCCTCTAAATTTTCACAAATTGATGATTTGTGTGAAAACCGTAAAACATAGGTATATGACACCTTAAACTGAATCCCAGTTATTTTTGAGGGACTATTAAATACTCCAATACAGGGTGTTCTATTTAAAAAACCAGAACTATGATAATACATGCTTATCTCTTCTTTGGACCGACCTGTATGCTTGCAGTGTTTTTCAAAATGTATTAGGTTAGCCCTGTTGTTTTAGTTTGTCAGTTTCAAAACCATGAGATGTTTTTTTCATGCATCAAAGAGTGTCTTTCCTAACTATGATAATACATACTTATCTATTCTTTGGACCGCCCTGTATGCTTGCAGTGTTTTTCAAAATGTATTAGGTTAGCCCTGTTGTTTTAGTTTGTCAGTTTCAAAACCATGAGGCGTTTATTTCATGCATCAAAGAGTGTCTTTCCTAATAGTATACAATGTGTCCAGAAACTAATGGACCAAGCGAAAGCCACAAATTGTAGAGCAGATTTCATGGCAAACTTCTAATGCGAAATTGCTTCCGAAAGCAGTTATAGTTTTTAAAAGAAAGCGAAAGCGCCTTTAGCCATTGGAGTGAAAGGTGACAAAGATATTTCCCTAAATAGAAGCATTCTTTAGCCATACACTGCTGAATTAAATATGCGAACATAGGCGTCCAAACGGGTATCAACGGACATTTCTAATAAAAACTTCTTTGTCACTAACTTTTCGAGAATTCTGAGATCATTCTTAGGAAATATGAGGTATTCTTATCTCAAGATGATAGAATGCTGCATTTTCGAGAAAAATTAAGTTTTAGTTTAATATGCGGTTTAACATAGTACCTATCTATATGATTTACGATTGGTACATTACTTATTTTAACAGTAAAAATTTAAAAAATTAAGTAGAGTATTAGGTATTGTGAGTATTTACAGGGTGTCACAAATATAAGAAATGAATCATAGTTGTGTTTTTTTAAATGGAATGCCCTGTATATGAATATATTTTTAGATTCCCCGTTCAAAATAAACCTAACTTTCATTAAAGTACATCTCACCTAAACCTGACAGTTTTTTAAATATTTAAATTTTTATAAAAATATAGACATAATATGAATGAAAAAATTCACACCTAATTGTTTGTTCTTTTTAAGCCAGTCTGGGCTGATAAATATACCCACTCATCACTTGTTACGCTAAATATAAAAAGCCCCCAATACTAAATACAGGGTGTCCAATAATATAACTTATATGAACGTAAAGTTAAATTCTAAATAACTTGTTTATTTCAAATGGAACACCCAGTATAAGAGGTCAAAATTAGATGCATAAAGTAATTATCTGTCAAATATTATAATACTTTCCTATGAATAACTTTTGACGTTTTTGTGGAAAATGCACATATTCATGATATTAGGCGATTTTGAAATTGAATCTCTTAGTTTCATGTAGACCACCCTGTATTTAATGATGCAAAAATTAAAGTTTTCTTATAGATATGTATACTTATCTTTAATTTTGCATGGAAGAGGCACACATATTGGCAATAAGAGGAAGAATTTTCAAAATTATAATATTTATCAAGTCAGCCATGAGAATTTGAGAAGAAGAGAATACATTTTTGTAATTTAATATTTACTGTCAAATAGTCGGTTGAAAATTCTTACCTAAGAGTTGAGAATTTTTCATAAAACAGTTTTTTATCTGTGACATTTGATTTAATTCACTTCAATTCAAAAATGCGAACCTATTCCAAAGGAGAAAGCATACACATGATTTTTATTCTGGGAGAATGGTCCAAAAACGCTTTACTGGAATCGCGAGTTTACGCTCAAAGGTTCCTGGCGCAAAATCACCCCAAAAAAGCGGTCTTCGAGAGGCTGTTAAGGCAGTTTAACGAAAGATACCACCCAAATACAGTGCAACTGCATCAAGAACTTTTCAATATTGATTTTAAATCGTGTTGAATTTTGTAAATGGGCCAGGAACCAAATCATCGCAAATGAAAACTTTTTTAATTTTGAAGGAGCAAATAAATGAAGCGTTTAGAAGCGTTACACCAGATTAAAGTTGTTGAAGGATTAAGAAAAGGATTGAAATGTGCCTAGAGTCCAATCATTTTGAACATTTATTATAAAATTTATCAGTTTTTATGTAGGTATATCTTGTTATTTAATTTAAGTTAAAAATGTATTTATTTATTATGTTATTGTTTAAATTATGGTTTGTCAAATTCTCATGGCTGACTTGACGAATATAATTTTGAAAAAGTCTTCCTATACCAATATGTGCTTTTTCCATACATTAAAAAAATATACATATCTATAAGAAAACCTCATAGTGATTAATAGATAATTAATTTCATCACCATCAAATACAGGGTGGTCTACATGAAATTAACAGGTTCAATTAAAAATTCGCATAATATTATGAATATGTGCATTTTCCACGAAAACGTCAAGAGTTATCCATAGGAAAGTATTATAATATTTGACAGAGAATTACTTTGTGCATCTAATTTTTACCTCATATACAGGGTGTTCCATTTGAAATAAACAAGTTATTTAGAATTAAACTTTACGTTCATATAAGTTATATTATTGGACACCCTGTATTTAGTATTGGGGATTTTTTATATTTGGCGTAACAAGTGATGAGATATTCATCAGCCTAGACTGGCTTAAAAAGAACAAACAAATAGGTGTGAATTTTTTCATTCAAATTATGTCTATATTTTTATTAAAACATAAATATTTAAAAAACTGTCAGGTTTAGGTGAGATGGGCTTTAATGAAATTTAGGTTTATTTTGAACGGGAAATTGATTCATATACAGGGCATTCCATTTAAAAAAACACAACTATGGTTAATTTCTCATATTTGGGACACCCTGTATAGACTCACAATATTTTTAAAATGTAGCCATAAATCATTTTTATCGAACCCATGAATAAAACTTCAAGGAAATTAAATAGTTTAACCACAGTATTCCGTGTCGTATGGCGTGAATAACCCTGTATATACGTTCCAACTACCTAACTGGTGAAATTTTAAACACTATTTAAACCCCTACCAAGGGTATCTTATAATTTTATAATAACTACCAGTCGGGAGTTCTTGTATTCTCTCTATAGATCATAAAAAATCGGTTGTGTCACCCTAAAACTTTCCCGACTAGTTATAATATAATCAAAAATATATGACCTGCGTAACGAAACAGAATTTTAATAATTATTATAATTGTATTATTTCCAATAAACTAACGTAACAAACTACTACTACTTTATCCCTTCTTGTATTTATCCTCTAACAGTAGGTATACCCACAAAACATACCCCCTTAGAAGATTAACTTAAATGGCAGAGACTGGAACACTGTTTTTAACTATGCGGCCAGTCACGAGAGGCGCTGCAAACGAAAAGTGAAGAAAACTGTCTGTTCTACTACGCTTAGTTTGCTTTCCTATCGCTAGGTGCCGCCAAAAAAATTTTTTTTTAAACATCCCCCTATTTTATACCCACAAAACATATGTTATAGTCGTATTTTCCACAAAAGGGTGTGGCATAATTTCAAGTCTTAATATGATTTTTTGCGTTAAGAGTTTGAAAAAAGAGTGCGAGTCTTGTTTAAAAGTTTGTTTAGTTGTAAATTGTGCATAAAAATTGCGTTCAGTGTGTGCTATTTGAATTATTATGGCTCTTTTTGTTCGAGAAGTTCGGCCGGCAAAACAAAAATGTTGTGTTCCCAACTGTGAGACTAAGAATGGTAGTTTTTTCCGATTTCCGAACCCTAATAAAGAACCAGAAATGCTAATAAAGTGGTTGGCAAATATAAACAACCCCCGTTTATTTAACATTCCCTTTGATAAACTACTTAAAAGTTATCTAATGTGTGCGAAACATTTTCTTCCGGATGATTTACAGTTTGGGTGTCGAAGAGACCTTAAATGGAATGCAACACCAATATTACATCTTAATACAGGTAAGAAAACCACGCACCTCTATTAAAAGTGGTACATGTTTTTATGAAATAATTGAATTTATAGAGGAGGCACCTGGTCCATAACGAAGAAAATTGGAACCCTCTACTTGTGACATAGACATAAGTACTGAACCTACCACATCAAAGGAATCCGTCGGTGACCCTAGTATAAGTTACCCCATGGTCATCGATGACATGCCTAGCCCTAGCACATCGAAAGAATATTCCAAGAACGTAACTAGTCCAAGCTGCCTGTTATTTTATTTATGTTTTTAAATTATAAACTTTATTGTGTACCTACTATCTACTTTTTGACTAAATTAAAATGTAAACTAATATTGCTAATTGTGCGTTTCTATTTTAATAATAAATGTTTTATAATAATAATTGATTTTTTTTCGATCCCATTAATGTTTTGTCGTGTAACATATAATGGTGCAACATTTTTTGTAGGTTTTCAAAAATATTTTGAACAATATCTCGTTTGAATAATTTTTTGAAAAACTAGAATTAATAGTTGCACCATAATATGTTACTATTTAAATTTATTTGAAATATTCCTCATTAATATTATTTTAAATTTCCCGCCAAAACTAATTTATGAGTATGCGACACATCAATAGATGGCGCTTCTTTTACTTCCAATTGTTAACATTGCAGTTCGTATTCTAAAAGGGTATGTTTTGTGGGTATACCTACATAATATTACCATAGATGTTTATGTATTCTCTGATATTACTGTACCTGGCTAACGTTAATAATCCCTACTCCTAGTACATACGCATATACATAATATACTATACCACATACAACTAAATATTAATAATATAAGTACGACAAAACCATTAGATTTTTGTGTCACTGTGTATAAACAGCGCCATCTCTTCAATGCTGTCCCAACTACTAATTACTTGTTTGTTGGCTACAGTTATAAAAAAAATATAAGAAAATGGCGGATATTTGAAGAGAAATATGAGGGTTTTTTTTATATATGGATATTGTCTAATACAGAAAGTTTTCACGAACAATTTTAATTACAAGTGATTGTTAAATATATAAATTAGGTAATAAAGTAATATTATCATTATTAAATATTAGAATCATAGCACAAAATGAGGAAAAAGTTGCTGACTTTGAACTCAATTTATTAAGTAATTATTTATTGTTGTAGCCTCAAAATACCTTATTACCTAATCCAAACCTTAATCTTTAAGACCCTATTAAAATTTTTGCTACCAGATACGTATTAGTGGAGATTTCCATCCACAAAAATATATCTGTAAATTTGAAAAAATTACCCATGTTTGAACTCAATTTATGAGTTAACTATTTAATCTTTCCGCTTGAAAATACTTCATTACCTAATCCCATCTTTGGTCTTTAAAACCCTATGAAAATTTTTGCTAGCAGATACGTCTTAGTGGCGTCTACCATGCGCAAAATTATGCCTGCAAAGCGAAATATGATGATTTTCTAACTCTGTTTTTGAACTAACTATCCAATATTTCAACTTCAAAATACTTCAATACCTAATCCCATCTTTACTCTTTAACTCCCTAGCAAAATTTTTGCTATCAGATACGTATTAGTGGAGTCTACCATGCGCAAAAATAGGTCTGCAAACGATTTTATTCAAACGCCCCTCTTAAGCCTCCAGCTCAAGTACACGTTTTGTATAAGGGATATTCCATGCATATACACGTAAACTGGTAACCCACCCTCGTTCATTTCGCTGCCTTAGGCGTTCGAGGCGTGTGCGCCGCTCAGTTTTAGGATGAATGTAAGGTTAGCTATGTAGCACAACTACATCACAGTTTTCTTTTGAGTTTCCATGGGAATTAGTGTTTGATATTGACGAGGGGTCAAGGTATGGTGGGGCTCATTCCCTGTTAATTTTTAAGTGTACCGAGCGATTTATGGAGGAAGATGATAAAAAAGGGTCTACAAGGTTTCATGAATATTGGTTCATCAATGGTTTCTTGAACTGCTAAAACAGACGGAGCTGTTTTCTCAGCGACGGTGCAGCATATCTCTAGCAGTATCTCATTTCTGTGTATTGAACACATTATACATCAACGGCGATAATGTGGCAACTTAGGCTCTACGTGCTGCTTTTGCAGTTCGGCATTTACATTGCATAAAACACACGTCCACGCCCTGTATATCGAAAACGATAAGTTTTTTGTATCATATTGATAGATTCTATCAACGCTTAAAACTAACTCACCCTGTATAATATACGATTTAGAGGAAACCAGAAAACATGAGTTTGAACAAAACAAAAACTAGTTTCCTACCGTCGGCCGGAAGTTTTATATGGGCTCAACTTAAATTCTGTTCCTGAAACGGCAAAATGAAACTAGTGGAACTTTTAATGAAAACTGCATGTCGCCAATCCGATTTGATACTAGGAAAGTACATGTAGTGGTTGTTTCTCTACGACGGCATCTTCTGACGGCATAGGAAATGAAATGTTGGGCTACTCAGGTAGCTCTTTAGCTATATGACAACATATTATGTGTATTGTAAGTTTTTTCCTTTTTGTCAAATTTTGCTGTGACTTACTGGCCACCACATCTGATCATTTTCAAGCGGTTAACTAACAGAGAAGTTTGACTTGGATTAATCTTATTGTGGAGATAGCAGCTCTAGATATGAGATCCCACGTGTTTTCGATGTAATTCGTATCAAGCAAATTTGCTGGCCATTCCAATCTAATGATATTTCCTTCTTTAAGTGTCGCCAGAACCCTTCTTGCTCGATATGGCCTAGCATTCTCAGACATAGAGATAAACTGTTCACCCAACTCATTGCGTAATGAATAAATAGTTGCTCTAATAACATTTCCAATATAAAGTTCACCTAATGGGGTTCGTCAGTTCAAAATTTTTGCACCCCTTTGGTCTCTGTTGAAGACTTGGGGACATCCAGGCTATCCATACGCTCCTCTACCCATCGAAAACAAGCAGCCCGGTGCCGCTAAAATAGACTGCTTACCCTTAAAGTTCTTCTAGTACGTTAAGTCGCACTGTGATGTATTCTTCGAATAGTAGAAGTTGAAATAAGATGACGATCTAAGATCTGGCGTACTTTTGTTGACGCACTGTGTCCAATTCTTCATATCGACGAAGGCTACGCATGGTATTATCTTCTATTTCGTACTCTTCTTGGTAGACGGAACATTCAGCATTATCCGAAATATCTAAACTAGATTGGTGTTAATTGAGATGACAATGATCAGTGTGCGAGCCTGGCATTCATTAAAGATCATGTCGGGTCAAAATACTTTGATACACTAAAGTACTAAATTATACAAAGCCAGTAGATTCGTCCTTGGGCAAAAAACTTTCGAGCTACATTATACAATATTTGTCTGAAATTCCTAAACAAATCTACTAATTTAAAAAAAAAACACCTATAAAATAAGGTTTCATTCAAACTACTGGAACTGATACTCACCCCTGACTTTTGCATCAATTCATATTGCATACCGCCTCTGTTCCGATTTAATTGGGTCTTCCTGTATATAATAAATCCAACCGAAACGTCTCTCGAAGACCAAACTACTAAGGCGGCTCTGATTTTAGCATACACTACTTTTTTTTTGTACTCCAAAACAGTTATTGCGTGATAAAAATCTCGCGAAATGCAACTCCAACTAGCATTATCATATCAAAATGATTTGCACAAAAGCAAATTCGTGTTACGTTGTACATGGCGATTCGGACAACACACAGTTCCTCTCCCCATTCCACTCATCATATCACGCGCGTCCCCCATTTAGCAACATGATTTATCTATGTAGATTATATGACAGGTCGACATGTTTTAGAGCGGAAAAGGTACGACGAAACAGCGCTGGGCGTCCACTCTCAACTCCGGAATCTCGACATCGCGCGCTGCGTTTAGACAATAGGTTGGACGATTCAATTATTGCTTTTGTATGGACGCGGACGGCTGGTATTGTTTTCGTCCAGCTTATACGTATATTATGATGATGGTTGTCCTATAAATGGATTTCGTTAACAACGCAGTGCTAAAAAAATGCTAACTTGATATTAATCAGTCTTACGTCATTCTAAGACTACCTTTTTGATTCCACGGAATAGAGCAAAAATGGTTGTGTCAGATACTCCAACAGGTTCTGTAACGTGATTCTTTTTCAACCGAGTATCGTCCAAAGTTTTTTTTTTTTAAAGTGGTCACTTCAATAGGCCGCCTGCCGAGGGTCGTCTACAAGTGATGCTCTATCATGCTTAAAAATCCCTTGCCAATTGTAAACCATTTTTTTCCCCGGGCGAGGTTCCCCAGTTCGATAGAACTCAAAAAATGACTAAACCCTGTATCAATATCTAATCATGAAAAAAAATTCGACTTTGAAAATTTTAGGACTTTAGTAAACAGCATTAATAACATTATTGAAATACAGTTTGCTGACCAAAAGTTTTTCAAAATTTTATTAATACTGTTATGATCCTTCCCACAGGACACCCTGTATATCATTTATTATACTTCCACATGTTTTATATTCAGTTGTTCCCTATTGTAAATAATATTAGAGTTCCTTATTTTATGATGTAAACCATATTTAACAATTGATAAGCTGTTTTACCTAATTTTATTACTTTTCGGGATCCCTTAATTTTACGGTGTGAAACCACATTTATGTTTTATAGGGTATATTTTTCTTTTAGCATGGTCATAATATTGTAAACTTTATTGTAAGATAACATAAAATATTATGTTACCATAAAACCCTCTAATAGGTTTCACACCTTTCTTTCTATCAATATAAAAACTAACCCCTAATAAATGTTTAACCATTTTTAATGACTCTGTAGATATAAGATATAAAAAGGCATAATTTTGTGAGACAGTTCAGTTGAGTCAGTTCAGTCAAGTAAGTAAGTTCAGTTAGTTCAAACCAGTCAGACCGTTCAGGTCATTTTTATTCTTCAAACAGAAACCTTGTGAAACAATATTAATAAAGTAGTAATTAAAAATTAAAGTGTTTGAATGATCTTTAAAGTATAGTACCAAATTAAATTAAATAACTAAATATAATAGAAACAAACTAAATTAAACGAAAACATAACTTTGGTGTTAGCAATAGCGCCAAAGTAAATTAAACATAACATTGGAAAGCAATACGTGTTTTTCAAACTAAATCAAACACAACATTGGTGGCAGCGGAAAACTCTACGTGTTTTTCAAAGGAGCGTCTGACGCAGTGAAAAATACAGACGTCAGTTACGGAACAACTGGTAATTTTGGAGGAGCGCCCAGTACGCAACAAAGTTCCAGCTAAGGACTCCTGTGTTTTCATCTGAAAACCTGATCAAGCCAATCTACTGCAGCAGACATTAAGACTTGGGACGCCAAGTTGGTCTTAAACAGATTGTTGGTGACCAGATTCGGGATGAAGTTTTGGTAAGTCTTTATTGTTTCTGTTAGTGACGTTGTTTTCTTACTTTCTCTCCAGTTTTTTCTTTTGAATTTATTTTTTTATGTAAAAATAAAAATATTAATAAAAAAACTGCAAATAACTTCGTGTCTACTTAAAAGTAAAAATACCTTTGCATAAATTAGCAATCTTAATTTTTTTAAGTATTTATTAATTTTTACAAAATGTCAGGTAAAGACGCTATCGATATCTTAAATCAAATTGATTCCTTTGATGGTTACGGCGATGGCAATTCGCTACAATTTTTCATTAAGAATTGTGATACTATGATGGAAGTAGTAAAAGAATCTGAAAGAGCTAGATTAACTAAACTAATTTTTGGTACGAAATTGAAAGGAAAAGCTCAAGAAGCTACCCAATATAAACATTTTGCTAATTGGGTAGAAATTAAAGACTTTCTAATAGAATATTTTAGTGATAAAACTCCTTCATCTCATTATTTATCGCAAATCATGCATATCAAACAAACTTTTAGAGAAAATATCGAAAGTTATTCAAATAGATTAAATATTTTAGTAAATAAATATAAAGAAACGTGTTACTTAAATAATAGTCCAACTGAGGCTAAAGTTTTAATAGATTCGATGAACTCAAACTTAGTTAATAATTTTCGAAAAGGTTTGATTAATGAAAAAATACAAATCCGTGTTATAGCAGAAAACACGAATTGTTTAGATAGAGCAATTTCAACAGCTTTAGAAATGGAATTGGAACAAAATGAAAATTTTAAGCACAATCAAAATTTTAGAAATGTAAATTTTGTTAGAAATCAAAATGTTCAAAGAAATTTTCAGAGTTCTAGGAAAAATTGTTTATATTGCGGTAAAAATAACCACTATACATCTGAATGTAGATTTTTAAAACAATTTGAAAATAGAAATAATTATCCACAAAATTCTCATCGACCAAACTATAGAGACCAAAATACAAATATTAATCGTAATACTAATTTTGGGACAAATAATTCTTTGCAGTCATCAAATTTTCACGAAAACCAATATAGTCGACGTTTTCCAACAAATTTCAATCATAATGTCTCTAATTCGAGAAATAACAATTATTACAATCGGCAAAATACAAATACACCTCCGTACAATCAGAATACTAGAAATGTACAAGATTCAAGACAAACACAAATTATTCAATCTGAAAATATTACTCACGAACAAGCCAATATTCATAGGTATCATACACAAGACAACAACGTTTCTTGTCCATCAACTTCAGCAGCAAATGTAGAAAATGTTTTAATAAATGAGCAACCTATTTCTCATAGAACCGTTTTATTATCACAAGAACAGATTCAGTTAGATATTGTTAAACTTCAATCGCTAGATATAATAGATTCTGATTTAAATTTAATTTTAGATACAGGCGCAGATGTATGCTTAATTAAAGCATCTAAACTTAAAAATTGTAACATCAATAAAAATTCTATAATTGAGTTAAAAGGCATATCCCAAAAATCTGTATATACCATGGGTACTTATTCACTTTCGATTTTATTAAAAGACAATAAAGTAATTGAACATGTATTTCATATAATTCCCGAAGATATATCAATTAAAGCCGATGGACTTTTAGGACGTGATTTTATGCAAAAATATAAAGTGCAAATAGATTATAATAACGAATCAATATATTTTAACAATAATAATTTTAAAATTTTACCTTCAAAGTCTCTCATAACAATTCCTGCTAGATGTGAAATTGCAGTAGCCACTAGAGCAAATATTGCCAATGCTGAAGGACTCGTAGAAGCCAAACAAATTTCGGAAAACATTTACTTAGGTTCGACAGTAACAAATACTCAAAATTATAAATGTCTGGTCAGCATTTTAAATATTTCTAATGAAACGTATCGTATTCCGTTACCAAGGGTTAATATAGAACCTATTTCTAATGATTTATTAATTGAAAATGAAAAATATTCTAATTTAGTTGATAGATTTCATAGAATAAAAGACCTTATTAAATTAGAACATGTTAACGTAGAAGAACAAAACTCATTATTGGATATAATAAGAAATTTTTCAGACATTTTTTATTTAGAAGGTGACAAATTAACTTACACTGACACTATTAGACATAAAATTCCAACAGACCCTAATAAAGGACCTATTAATATTAAACCATACAGACTCCCTTATATACAAAGAGCAGTTATAAAAAAACTGGATAACGAATTAAATAAAGAGCAAAAATATATAAAGTATTTAAGTATGAAAAATTATTTAGACGAACATATAGTACTAACAAATATGATGTTAAATCAATTACAACTTGAGATTATTACATTATCAAATGCAATTTTATTAGCAAAAAAGGGATTGTTACATCCAGTAATTCTTACTCCAATTCAATTAATTGATGAACTTAAACCAATTATTGAAACACTACCTCATGGTCTTGAATTTCCAATTCCAGTGGACACTTCAAATGCAAATGTTTTATTGAATATAATCGATTTACAGGTATATTTCGAAAACAGTCGGTTAATATATATTATAAATATTCCACTAATTGAGACGGAATTATTCTATCTATACAAAGTATCACCATTTCCAAAATTATTATCATTAAATAAGTTCATTTTAATTAAACCATCTTCTAAATATATTGCCGTTGATGAAACCAAACAGAAATTTGTAACACTTTCTGAAATTGAATTCAGCAATTGTTTGAAACTATCAGAAGATAAATTTATTTTTTCTCATCAGAAACAAGTTTCTTTGGCACATGTTGTAGATAATTGTGAGATGAAATTACTTCAAGGTATAACGAGTAATATACCTGATATATGTGAAATTCATTTTTTATATACAAACAAAGGTATTTTTATTCAATTAATCACTTCAAATACTTGGCTATCCGCAGTATCTCATCCAGAGACTCTAACTATTTCTTGTAGTGATCAATTAAAACCAGTCGATATCACATTAAAAAATTTCGGAAGCGTCACTATAGGAAAACAATGTAAGGCTTATAGTGCGTCAACAACATTGGTACCACATGGCAACATCTTCAACTCCAAAGTATATACAAACTTTGTTCCTGCATTTGAAATTAGTGAAGAGTGCTGTGAAAAAGTGAACTTCACAAAAATTAACATGTCGGAACTTATATTAAATGAACATTATAAGACATTGGCTAAGCATATCCCAGAACTTAATATTGCTAGTCATAAATTAGATGACATTGAAAAACTAAGTGATGATATTTATAAAAAGAATATTTTATCAAATTACACACTTACAGGATCTCTAGTAGCATATATTCTAGCTATAATGGTATTGTTGTTCATTTGTTACAAGATTTACATTAAGTGTTTCAAACGAAGTTCTTGTTGTGGAATTGTTCCAAATATTTGTGTAAGAGTTAACCAAACAATTGAACCAAATCAAAGTAGATATATTGCAGAATATCACCGTGATCACCAAATTGAAAATAGTTGTCATCATGATGAGGACATTGTTCATCCAAAACGTAAATCTATAGTATTTACACCGACACGTAGGCCATCAGTCAGAGAGACACAGTAATTTTACGATTTACATAATAATTCTTTAATTTTAGCATATTATTTTAAGTGTTTTTATATTTAAGTTTTTTTCATTTATGTAGATAGACCTAGCAATTTTAATTATGCTATATCATATTTTAATAATAATAATAGAGATTTTCTAACAATTTCATTATTATAAAATCTCTCACTTAGGGGGGAGGTGTTATGATCCTTCCCACAGGACACCCTGTATATCATTTATTATACTTCCACATGTTTTATATTCAGTTGTTCCCTATTGTAAATAATATTAGAGTTCCTTATTTTATGATGTAAACCATATTTAACAATTGATAAGCTGTTTTACCTAATTTTATTACTTTTCGGGATCCCTTAATTTTACGGTGTGAAACCACATTTATGTTTTATAGGGTATATTTTTCTTTTAGCATGGTCATAATATTGTAAACTTTATTGTAAGATAACATAAAATATTATGTTACCATAAAACCCTCTAATAGGTTTCACACCTTTCTTTCTATCAATATAAAAACTAACCCCTAATAAATGTTTAACCATTTTTAATGACTCTGTAGATATAAGATATAAAAAGGCATAATTTTGTGAGACAGTTCAGTTGAGTCAGTTCAGTCAAGTAAGTAAGTTCAGTTAGTTCAAACCAGTCAGACCGTTCAGGTCATTTTTATTCTTCAAACAGAAACCTTGTGAAACAATATTAATAAAGTAGTAATTAAAAATTAAAGTGTTTGAATGATCTTTAAAGTATAGTACCAAATTAAATTAAATAACTAAATATAATAGAAACAAACTAAATTAAACGAAAACATAACTTTGGTGTTAGCAATAGCGCCAAAGTAAATTAAACATAACATTGGAAAGCAATACGTGTTTTTCAAACTAAATCAAACACAACAATACTTTGTACTAAGGACCAGTTTTGTTCTAAAATTTTCAAACTCGAAATTCTCGAAAACCATTAAGTTTTTCGAGAAAAAAGAAGTATGCCTTTTTTATGTAGAAAACTTTATTTTATCACATTTTTGACGCAAAATTAATAAAAATCACAAGGAAAAAAAGTTAGATCATAATTAAGGCAAGGGTCTCCCCCGTTTGCCCGCCTATGGTCATAATTTTTTATTCAATTTCATGTCAGTTTAAGTCATTTATCTAGGTGAATATATATGCTAGATTTGGTTAATTCATCTTTACTCGTTTCGAAAATATTTAAAAAAAATCGTCCTCAGGCAGTCATCTTTAACACCCTGTATGTTTGGAAATAGGGACTTTTCGAAAAATTACAATTTAGGTTTTTTTCATGATTAGATGTCACAAATTTTGACCAGCTTTTTTTGGAACACGTTGTATATATTGTTCGTAAACAGGGTGTCCTACATTAAATATAGAATTTTTACCTAAAGTTATTTTATCACGAAACAAAATAAAAGTCGTCTATTCCACAATATAACTCTGTATAATTACACTAGATCATCATTGGTACAACCAAACCATACATGTTTCGAAAGTTCAAACTTTCATCATCAGTGGCGAAATAACGTAGTGTCAGAAAGCGAAAATTGGATAATAGTTACTCATAATTATAAGAATCTAAAAGTAATAGAATACAGTAGGAAATTATACTTTAAAGCCGGAATATATTCATACAACTTAGCACATTGTGGAAATATTTTGATTAACAATTAAAATAAGTTGAATTAATAAAACATTGATTGTTCAATTGATGAATGGTAAACTGGGATGATTTTTTTTTCTTCCTTCTCATTATTCAAATTGATTGATAATTTAATTAAATATTCGTCAAATTTTCATTATTGTGCACAAAATGGCAAATTGAGATAATAATCAACAAGTATACATCGAAAAGATGTGATGAGAATGACAAATGAATTTGACATAAAGTAAAGTGGTGTGTCAGAGAAATGTAAGAAATCTAAACTGACACAAATCGCATACTAGAACTGTGGTGAGAACTATGATCAACCAACTGATGTGATTCGATTAGTAAAAGTGAGAAACATAGTCAATTATAAATATTCTTATACAATAAAAAGGTTCTTATTAAATAAAGTAAAGCGAATGAGGTGAAGTTGAATTTCAAAAACGAAACAATCTTACATCCTAATTGACATAGGTATCAATATTTAATGTCAATTATATTTATGTAGTATATTAAAGGATGTGAGTGGGTTTAGATAATATTGTTCTAATAAATAAGTGAGGTGAGGTTAAACGGTATAAGAGGTTTAAAAGATTCTGTTAGTCATGACATGTAAGTCTGTCTCTAGGAATATAATATGGGTAGATAGGAAATTTAATAAGAGAGTATACTTTAGGTATTAAGGGGGCGTAACTAATTTGATGACTATTTTATTCATATTCAGATATGAGACGATAACTATAAAGAATGTTATTTTATCAATTGGAACGCCCTGTATATTTTTGTTTCGCAAAACGAATCGTTGATTTTCTATCAAATTCCAAAAATATATTCGTGATTACTTTCCCATTGAGCTAGTGATCTTTAAATTTGCTATAGAAGGTGATTTACGTGGAATGTCCTGCTAAAAGATTTGAAGAAATACCATGCTCCTATGACACCTACCATTGTCGGAGGCGGTGGGAACGATGGGATGCCCTCTGTCTCTGTCCGCCCCATTCAAACCTTTCTTTCATAAATTCCTTCAAGCTGGAGTGTATGCGAACAAAAATCTACATTTTCAAAATATCTTCCCCATTGGAGATTTGCCAGATCCACCCGAAACGATTTTCAAATGGGAAAAGAACAAGACCAGGTGTATTCTTGTCCCACTTCTAAAAGCAGACATTTTTTATATAATTTTATAGGAATGAAAAAAAGGTGAACAAACTTTTACTTCGCTTATTGCTTGTTGTGTTAGGAAAGTTTCAGGAATATTAAACTTGACTCGAGTTGCTGCTTGTTTTGTATAAATATTTACTGAATGATTATTGGGAAAATTAAATGCAAATATAAGAAATGTATCACTCACTCAGTCGTATATTCTTTCCTACTTACGTATTTATTTGATAAAGAGCAAATAAATTTATCGAAGCCAAAAATATTTATTTTTCTTAGCTAATTGTATGTTTATTCTACTATTCTACAAGTCAGTCATACATAATATACTTTGAAGAAAATGCAGTAGCAGCCGCAAGGGAGTATGCACGCAGATTCCCTAATAGACGTCATCCAACGAGAGAAGTTTTCTCTGAAGTGCATCGGGCATTTCGAGAACGAGGTTTAAATACTAATACTAAGAACGTTTGATCGAAATCCAAACCTAAGTTCACGAAGAACTGCTGTCATGCTTAACATATCAAGGTCAACATTCTTAAGTCACTTCATAAAGATAAAGAGAAAGTCTTACCATTTTAGGGCTGGGCTGAGGACTATGTTAAAAGGCATAACTATTGCAAATGGTTATTGAATAGAGTTCAAGTAGATCGAGATTTCCTGCATAAGGTTTGCTGGACTGATGAAGCTTCAGTTACAAGAACTGGTATAAGGAATTACCACAACTTTCATATTTGGTCACAACACAATCCATACGAAGTGCAAGCGAGAAAGTTTCAACACCAATTCAGTGCGAACGTGTGGCTAGAAGTAATATCCAATAACCTCCTCGGACCATTCTTTTTACCAGCTAGGCTCTCAGCACAATTATTTTTAGAGTTTTTACAGAATAATTTAAATGATTTAATGGATGACGTGCCACTTCATTTACGTGCGAATGGTTGGTTTCAAATGGATGGAGCACCAGCACATTTCGGGCGGAATGTGAGAAACTAGATAACAGAGCATTACGGAAATCAGTGGATTAGCCGTTTCCCTGGAGAAGTCGAAAATAATCTTAGCCCCCAAGGTCGCTTGACTTGACTCCACTTAATTGCTTTATTTGCGGCTACCTAAAAGAAAAAGTGTATATGGTGCCGGTCAGAAAACGCGAAGAATTAGTCTTAAAAATTCAAGATAGCATCACCAAAAGATGCAAATTGTGTATTGACAATCACGATAGTCATTTTGAACAGTTTCTTAAAAAAAAAAGAACCGTAAAATCTGTTAAAACGTGTACTGATAAGTATGTTATTTTTATGTTTATTTTCAATACATTTGGTTTAGACGATTTTTATTTTTTTACTCAAAAATATTGCGTCATACGAAAAAAAGCCAAGAGTACTCTTTTCTTTTAAATTGAATAAGAATTGCAGATATAATTTTTATTTTGAGATAAACCAGTGCCGTATCGTTTTTTTCATTAAAAATATTGCAATCGGTAGCCGTACGCACGCCACTGCTGGAAATAAAAATAATATTATTACGTGAAAAAATGAAGCTAGAATACTTCTCCACACTGGCCAAATTTCATTAAAATATCTCAATTGGTTATAAAGATATTGATAAAATTCGAATTTGTTTCTTAAATTTCAACACCTTGTAACTTTGTAACGAAGCATTTTTGGCACATAGTTTATTAACCAAACTCACATTATTTGTCGATTATCTATCGATTCTAAAATTTATGCAGTAAAACCTGTATTATTTTTCCGTAGCAAAATCCTCGATTAAACTGTATGTTGGATTGCGGACTATCTTGCACCAGAAATCATCTACGAATGAAGATTATTTGATTAAATGGTTTTGTGCATTCAAATAAAATTATCACTTTCACTTACTGGTGCAGCGACATAGTTTTCTATAAACATGCATTTTTGTAATTGGCTCTTCACAGATACGTATCTAATTTTTCGCATGAATCAATATTCATTAACAACTCCCCTTAAGCTCTGAAGCACAATATATAGGTATGGGTTAATTCCACATAGTTCTAGATGTATCGTATTCTGATCCGTATTAACCGAATGGCAGAATTCACATGATGCTTATTTTATCACTCTCTGAACTCCTATATCAATATGGGGAGAGTTAGCTTTGTTCTTCTCCACTCTCTCACTTCTTCTCTCATCTACTTGTTATTATTCTTCTTTATCGATATGCTGGTGAATTCTATACGCATACCAAATATCCTGCGTGGGATAGCCGCCAACTGATCTTCCTATGCTCGGAGGGTATAGGGATTGCCAAATGTTTCTATACATAGGTACATGCTAAACAAACAAAGTAAGCAATTTGCGTTAATGAGAATCGCTCATATCCGAAATAAAATAATTCACAATAATCTGCAACAGTTGATGTTTAACTGAGTAATAGAATTGTGATGCGCGATGAGACGAGGATAGACTAATATAACCTGAATCCCAGACAATGCCTTGAGGGACACTACAAAAGTTTCTCCAACGCAGAAAGATGGGAAACCGTGACACCCTCCAATTTGCTTCTGTATATAAAAATAAAAGTCCGACATTTAATTTACATGAAGGCATTTCGATGTTCAAAAGTGATAGCACTCTATATTTAAAACATGTCATTCTTCGAACAAGAAAACACTACTAGTATACATAATACCAGTGGCGTGGTGTCTTGTTACAATTTTATGGAAGGCCAACGAACAATTAACTTGATTTTGCTTTACAATAATGCAGCCTTGCAATGACTGTCCTTGTTGGTAGAAGAGTGGAACTAGTAAGAATTGCTTTTTGATTTATATCAGGAGACTACTAACTAGTTTTTCCTTAGCCAACACGTAGGATGTTATCGAGAGAGATGCATAATTCATTATTTATCATCATTATAATATGACATTATATGTTGTGCTTGATAGAATTAGTACTATATCTGTACTTTTGCCGAGCCCGCGAAATGAAAGACGAAATTGCTGAATTGTGTGTGGTATAGATATCTGGCGAACCAGATAGAAACAGAGAGAGGAAACCTTCGATTTGCTATTCATGACCTTTGGTAAATGCCGACCGCGTGCCCGTGTTAATTAAAGTTCGGCATGTTTAAGCGATGCTCATGGAATGGCGAAAAGAGACAGCTAGAGAAAAAAATTAATAGAAACAGGTTTTCATTTATATAGTTCACGGTAGAATAATTCCTTTTAGTTCCTTATGTGTATTAGTAATATTGTTAGATCATAGTCCGTGGTATGGTATGAATTTTGATTAGTAACAAATAAAAATATGGTAGTGTCAGCTTATTATCTTGTCTCCACCAAGATTCCAATCGGTATCAAAAATTCAGGACATAAGAACGATGATAATCTATCATTCCAATCATAACTGAAGCAACGCTGCCAAATTTCAAGGAAATTGGTCATCAGAAATCAAACTGATAATTTTTTACTATATATAGTAACCAACTAAATTACTTAATTTTAAGTCATGTGTCAAATTTCATCCAATCACCTCTGGATAACAGCGATAATACCCTACATGTGATGTTTTGAGTTTGGTGTTTTTTTTATTAAAAATTAATTAAACGTCAAACTGAAAACTGGTTCAAAAATGTCGCGAAGATTTGGTATTGTATCTAACGATGCAATTAATGATATTATATCTAATAATATACCAAAAAATACAATCAAATCCAAAAAATATGTATGGAAAATATTTCTAGAGTTTTGTGCGACCAGAGAATACGACCTGAATGCTGAAACGAGTTTGCATAATTTGGCTAATATATTGAAAGATTATGCGATAAATATGAGAAAAGCTGACGGAACTGAATATAAAGAAGCAACTGTAAAAACAATTTGGAATACTACGAGTAGGCTACTCCAGGAAAAATACTTCAATGACTTCAAAATTGTATTCGACCCATTTACCAGTGTGATATTCAAAAATGCGCGAGATGCAAGAAATGCAAAACGTAAAAGATTACAGCAGGATCCAAACAAACGAAAATGCAGTTCATCAAATTTGAGTTCAAGTGATTTGGCTAGAATCATTGGATTATGGGATGAATGTACACCAGAAGGTTTACAAATTTTTTTTTTACCATATTGTAGCTGTTGAGTTAGCTTGGTGAGGTGGTGAACCAGCTGATTGCCTTATAGATTATTTCACGATTGAGAAAAATAATGATGGAATGCCAACCAACAGAATTTTAAACTAATTTACCTAAATTATTTTAATAATTATAAAAATTGTTCAACGTGACTCCCATTTTTTATCTCAACTCTCGAATAACATTTGAAATTCGGCGTTTTAGTGTAAAGCCCTAAGTAACTTTTCAGGTATAAATAAAGGACCTAAAATATATCTGTCAATTATCCCACAACATACACTAATGGTTTCATATCTTTGACGTTCTATCTCATGTATAACATGAAGGTTTTCTTGAGGCCAACACGCATAATATTTTGTTTGTTGCATCCTCTTCTTGTTGGAACTCAGCCTTCGTCAGTCCATATATTTTATATCTATTTCGTAAAAGTTTAGTCGTCTTCGGTCTCCTCAGTCAATTTCTAAACATTCCGGTATAAATAGGCGTTATATTTGTGTGCCTTTTACTTGGAAATGTAATGAACACGCACATTTTGGAAGACTAACATGTCTGATTTTTTGGTCAGCCTTAAAAACCTATTTATTTACCTAAAGGAACCGAATGTCCAGGAAACCGCCTGGCATATTTCTTAAGGGCAGCTGTGGGCTTTTGTTGCTCATTAAGAAAATTTCAAGCACAGAGGTCTTTTCCTCAGATCTAAGTTGCCGTTAATGAAATAAATACTAAATAAAATTAAATGTAAATAAAATTTGACGAGAAGATGATGTTCGAAATTAAATAAGTGTAAAAGATTTATAGACCAGGGTCGATAATTTTAAAAATGATAAAAAGTGAAAAAAAAAATGTAATATAAATTTTTTTTTATACCATCAGAAAGTAGAGATTTCAACGAACAAAAAACAGCCCAACTTTTTAAAAAAAAAAACAGATATTTTGACGTGAGAATTTTCGATTGAAAATTAGGGTGCTTTTTCGATATTAAGTCAAAATAAGATGAAAAACTAAATATTTTAACTCAAAAAAATTACTGTATGTTTGGGACATACAAAGGTAAGTTTTCACCAAATTTCGTGAAAAAATAATTTTTTTTGCAAAAAAGAAAAATAAAAAACCAAAAACTCGGTTATTCGAATTTTTCACATACATTTTGAGGTTATGTGAAAAAAATGTCGATACAAAAGTTGTAGATCTTTTTATTACCTACAACTTTTCCATTTAACTTTTTTTCATAGGACTTGCAGTTTTACCGGACATTGAGATTAACCGTTTTTTACCCTTAAAAACTCATCCCCTCCCCCTTCCCGACCTCAGATCGCCCGTAATTTATTTTTCCTTTCATTTGTTATATTCTCTATCTTTTCCAATGAATTTCATCCTACTATAATTTTTTTTGGTCCCAAAAATTATGGACCATGGTCTATTAAAGTCTGTAACTTCGGCATAAAGAAAGTCGTTTAAAATGTAAACATGCATCATTCAATATAACAAAAAAAATATTGAAATATCAATTACGTATTATTGCAAAACATTAATAGCTTGTTAAAATAATATTACATATTGGTAAAACAGCGAACTGTATGTAATAACAAATATATTATTAATTTACAACCAAGTAATGGAAAGTTCAACAAAATTTTGATATACGTAATTAATTTTTGGTATAGATATATAATATGGTGTGTTACAAATGCACAAAATAAATAAAATAGAAACAATAAATCAACTGTGTGCACTAGTCGAGTAATACAAGGGCAAATCAAATGTAAAGGGAAATTTTATTGTGTCAAAGTTTTTGTGAATTTTATGTAAATTTTTGCCATTAGGAATCTTCCAACCGCATAAGTCAAACAACCTATGAAACTTGCTGAAATTTTCGTCTACCAAATTAGCTGTCTTAGAGTCAACTTTGTCGTAAAGAAAAATCGAGCTTAAGGACATCGTAACTGACACTGACACAAAATTTTTGCTTCGATAGTCGCACAATCTTCTCCAGCCTGTATTTACTTGGTTTAATATAGTCATGAAATAGTGCAGCCAAACCTGGTCGGGATAGGCTGTAAAGAATCATTTGACTATCTTTTACCGTGAGAATGCTGCAAAAACCCTAATAAATATCGATATGTTCAGCTGTACTTAGACTGAGGACTTCTGAAACTTATCCCAATGTAAACTGGAATTTCACCAAATGTTAAAAGGATCCAGGAAGCATGACAGCGAGTGAGAGCCCGATACCATTCAGTGGCGTTGTAGTTAAAAAATTAACACGATTTCTTGACCATTCAACCTTTGAAAATATTTTAACAACGCGTTAAAGTTTTTTTTTTTATAGCAACGAGTCTTAAATAAAATTGATTTCAGTATATTTTTAATTTCAACAAGTATCGGGAGTGATCACTTCAGTAATCCGCCCCAGCTAAGAAGGCTAGTCTTCGAGTGATTCCCAACTATGCTTAAAAAGCTCGCGGCAAGATTCCCCGATCGATGAACTTTCTTCCATAATGGTTTGAACACACTTTCCTCAAAGATTAAAATAGCCTTTCATGCATTTAGAACCAGCCTCCAACCATGGTTTGAACTGTTAGTAAATGCGGCCCACATTTCGCACAAAACTTCTCTAATTCTTCGGTTTGATGAGGATCATTTTCACTATCTTTTTGTGCTAATTTGCGTTCCGAAACGTTGTATTGAGATTTAGAACGCTGTCTTTTGATTTGTAATTTTATTTTGAAGCCATAGGAGAAAAAAAATCAGTTCATTGTTGAGTCTTCCTCGTACACATGACGTATTTTATTCCGTCAATATCCACGAAATGCATATGTATATTTAACATGTAACTATACCGTTTTTAATTTCTGTAAAAACATAAACATTTATACCGATTTATGTGCAAATTTCATAGTATAAATGACAATTTTTAATTAACGTTATATCATCATCATTCGTATTAAATGGAAATCGGCTTTTTTGGTTTACGATTATAGGACAGGGTAATTTTAAAATTTTCTACGGCTGCTTTTTTACAAGGTTTTAGTTCGTTAGAATAAAATATAACAACAATTTATTTTATAGGAATATTTCATTTTATTTGACTCTCAGTAATTTTTCATATACCTTCACAAAATGGCGCATCCAAGAACTAGGTGTTCGCCAACAGATCATGTCGGCAACCCCTGGAGTCAAACAATAAAAGAAGCACCTCAAAATATTCCTCTTTGTAGACAGCATTCGATTATTACTCTTTTTTCAAAAAATTAATAAATTGTTAAACATTTTTATTATTTTTTTCCTGGAGTTGCTTCAAGAGCAGGATAAACACGCAGGCTAGAACAAATTGAGCGTAGATTCCATAAACATTGTTGCTAAGTTTAATTATTACCTGTGGATTTTTTTTTGTTTAAGATATAAATTAATATGAGAAAACAAACAAAAACTTTCAAAGTCAACTCCACAAAAAACTTTTAATTTAGTTATATAAAGGACACTAGTTTCGGCTCAACAAGCCATCATCTTACAAAAACATGTGTAGAGAAAATATCAAACATGAATACGAATAACATTACACGAAAACAAACACCTGTGTTGAGTAAATCAATATTTTTTGTTATTTATTTACTCAACACAGGTGTCTGTTTTCGTGTAATGTTGACTTTGAAAGTTTTTGTTTGTTTTCTTTTATTTGAAACTGACACTCCACTTTGATGATGGATAATTTATTTCGTTTGATATAAATTAATATTTATAATTATAGTTTCAATATTTAAAATCTTTTTTTTTCTTGTTACAGGTGAGTTATACGATAAACTAGAAAACCTAGGAAACAGTTCCTTTAAACATGATCCCAAATTACAAATTATCAGGTAAGTATATTATAAGTTAATTAATTAAATTAGTTTTTTCTGACATTCGTTTCATACAAAAACAATTATATTAATAAGTAATTTGTATAGAAGAATGTATATCTGCCTACATATAATTTATCGCAGTCTTTATAATACAAACATACTTACTTCTATTAAAATTTACTTAAAGATATCGCAAAATTATTTACCAACATTAAATATAACGTTGGCTGACCTCTTATGCAATAGTTTAAAGTACAGTTATTATTATTTTATATTATTTATAATTTTTAATAAAACAGACACCATACTAAATCCTAGGTAAATTAAATTTTTGATATATTTCGTAATATAACGCTATTATTATAGTTGCAGAATAGTCATGTTTTTATAAATAAAACACATCTATGCCTACTGGGTGTCCGCAAGTTTTCTTTACCTATTTGGTATTTAAGTATGACTGTATTGTTAGTTTTATAAAAAATTATACATAAATTATAAAAATAATAAATGGCACAAGAGGTCAGCCAACGTTATATTGTTTTGTTTTAAGTTATGCAATTATTAGAGGCCAAAGACCCTTACTCCTTTTATAATTTTAAAGGTAACATGTTTTTTAACTTCTAAATCCTTAAAGATTATTTCCAGTAAGTAAAATCTGATGTGTTACATAAACATAACTTCCCACGTTTTGTAACGTATTTGATTCATGGCAAAATTTTAAAGTTAACATGTTTTTAAACTTCTAAATCCCTAAGCAAAGTTTTCGGTACACCTATGGCCACCAAACACCATCATTTCTGCGAATTGTTTTTTCTTCAGCCGAACATCTTTTAGTATAGTTTTTTCGATGGTTTCTAAAAGTGCTGCACTGGTCACTTCAATAGTCGGTTTCGGCTGAGGATCGTCGTCGAGTAATTCTTTCCACATGTTTTTCCTGGACAAGGTAATGTCTTACATAATGGTTTGAACAAACTTTCCTTGGAATCTAACTACACTAAAGTTCGAAATCGATAGATTAATAACCCGAATAATATAAAACTTGACATTTATACTCGTGATGAGTTATAGAAAATTTTAGGACTGAAAATAACTCATCCACTAACTTCGATCTCCACCATTCCATGGAATAAAAACCGCCTTCTCGTGCGTGTAAATACTATAAGTGATTGTTACTCCGCTAACGAGGTAATAGTAAGTTCCCATGAAGATGTAATATCATCGCAATTAAGTTTAGTGAAGTTTTTGCACTTTGCTATGATTTAGTTGATCTCGGTTCCCTTCGTCTCAAAACCTGTGTTTACCTAAATAGCCCACAGACTAGATGAATAAAGACGCCGCATCAAAACGAGATGCAACTGATGACTCCCGAGATCATAGAAAACGTACAACGCTCGTTTGTGGAACAATTAGCTTGATCTGATCTAGATAGTCCTTCCAAAAACAAAATTAAATAGAAATTTTCGTTATTTCTTTAATAACAAAGCGACACCTCCAAAATTGGATAAGGAGGCAAAAACCTGCATTTTTGTGGCACATCAATGTACTCAGAACGACAGCAGCAACTCAAAAGTGCCCTAAAACCCAGGGGTTGCAATTTGAAGCAAACATGACTTAGCCCATGCCATGCGGCAGATTTCGGATGAAATACGTAGGGTATACAAAATTGCTAAACATAAATCAAAACTAACGTGTATCATTTTGAAAATAATCGTCCATTTCGTTACTTTACGTACACCCTGTATTATATTTCGTACAAATTAACGACTAATAGTGGAAACACTTACCTATTGAATTGTATGAACATTTATGGTGAATCTCATTTTAGTAATTAATTTTCTATGTATCCACTACATACTTTCTATCAACTTAAGTACAATTTATTATTTTTTTAAAATATTGAAAAGGTATTTGAACAGGATATGGGGGCATAATAATTCATATGTTTAACCATGTGAGTATGCAAAGGTAAAGCCAAATGTGCTAGTTGTAATATTGGTTTTTTATTATTATTTTGTTCTTTCTATTAATTGTTCTAGAAATGTTAAACATAATTATTATTATTATTAATGTTATATTCCATGAGAACTGTTTTAAATAATTAACAATCAGCTGGCAACTGTAACTTAATCAGGCGCAAATAATATAATCTGATTAAAAAAATGCTTAATGACTTTTACAATACATGGTTTCAAAGCAACATATTTAAATGTTATTATAGATACTTAATTATACAGTGAGAAGCGAAAGTCAGGCATAAATTCGATACAATTTGAACGAAACATCTTTGGAAAAAAACGTTCGCTAATTTTATTTACTTGATTATGTTGACATATAAATAAACAAATAAATGGTTCTTTATTTCCAACAGGGTATAACCCCAATTACAGGAAACATAGTCACATTATATCCGTGTATATATAATGAACAAAAAAAATATATTTTCATACGAAAAATGAATGAATGAAAATTAAAAAAGAGAAAAGAAAAAACAGAATAAACCATCAAAACATAATTCAATATAATAACAGAAACTACAAATACGTAGGTATCTAATCTAATTCACCAAACCAAGCCCGAAATTGTGGCAACAATATTCGCGAGCGTGCTGTGGTTGATATCAAGCAAGTGCTATACTCTGTTAAAACCGTCAAAATATAGTGTACAGGAGACTGAAGCATTATGTTAGTACGACAAGGATCCTCGTAAAATGTGAACCTAAGCTTGCCAGCCTGTCGTGGTATTAGAAAATTCAGTTTAGACAATAAATACTCACAGTCTGTTGAGCCATGCAACAGACTGTGCAAAAACTTAACGGCTAGCAGTCTTCGACGGCTTTCCAGTGAGGTCTCCCCGCACTCGTATAGGAAAATCTGATACTCGGCTCCCCTCTGCGGATAAACACCATAATCCCTAAATATCAAATATTTGAGAAATCTTCGATGCACCGCGTTTAGAGTCTCAGCATGTCTATTATAAGTAGTGTGCCATACAATTTGGCAATATTGCAGTCTGGATCTTATAAAAGCACTAAATAAAATTTGAAAAGTTTTGGTGTTATTAAAATATTAACAATTTCTTAGGATAAAACCAAGCAGCTTAGTGCAATGTCGCGAGACGTGCTCCACATGAGCCATAAAGGAGAAATGCTCATCAAAATAAACACCCAAGTCCCTGAGAACCGTCTCTCGATTCAAGACAGAACCGTCAATGTAATAATTAAAAGTAATTCTATTGTCTTTTCTCGTATAGGTCACCACAGTACACTTATCTATATTCAGATGCAACTTGTTTCTATCACATCAGTCTGCAAGAAAATGCAATGAAGATACAAACAGTCGTCATGGCTACGAATTTCATGAAAAAGTTTTAAGTCGTCGGCAAACAGTAGCCCATTGCATAACACACAATCTAAAATGTCGATAATAAAAATAATAAACAGCAATGGACCTAAGTTGGATCCTTGTGGTACGCCTGAATGACTCATACCCTTCATATTTCACAAACTGGCGACGGTCCAATAGATAAGATTTAAGTAGGCCGACCAACCCCGACGAAAAACCAAAAACATATATTTGAGATACGTTAATTTGAGATATATTTTCGAGTTTAAACATTGGAAGCTCCAACATCAAAGTCTAGCTCATACTCATACTGATAGATATTTTAATTAAACCAACAACAACTCACCATCCCATCTAAATTAGCATGGCTATACAACAAGACAGTGTCGACAGCAAAGGTGAAATATCTAGCACTGAGACCAGCATTTTTTAAAGATAGAACATATAATGAATAAAGCAATGGGCCCAAAACAGAACCTTGCGGAACTCCAATAGCATTCGTTGTGACCCCGCTGACCACACTACCAATGCTAACGTATTGTTTTCTACCCCTCAAGTACCACTTAATGAGTCTAAAGATAGTCACCCGAAAACCCATGCCAACAATACATCGCAACTAACCACATCGAAAGCCTTCCGCAGATCCACAAAAACCGCAACAACGATGTTTCTATTATCTAATTCAACTGAAATTTGATTTAATAAATCCATTGTAGCACTTAGAGTATTACTTTTCTTAATGAAACCGTATTGATAATAAATTTTATGTATCTGCCAATGAATTCTAGCATTCTTTTTTTAATAACTTTTTCAATAATCTTAGAAAATACGCTTAGAACGCTTATGGGCCGATAGTTTCCGTTTCATCCTTCGGTCCCGCTTTAAAAATGGGACTAATCCTACTTAATGTTAGTTCTTCTGGAAAAACATTATTTATTATAGTAAGAACTTCCAAAATATCATTTTCCACATGCAATTTTGCAACCATAGCACGGAGCGTTAAATTAGGCAAATGCATACAGTATAATCGTTCAAAATCATCAAATGACATTTTTTTTATATAAAGTAACATGCATAGATATTGACGCACATCAAATCACACACATCACGAAATCAATTCCTGTATGTCATATACGTGCACGGAAAGTGGACGATAAAATGGCGCCAATTTCGCGGAAACGTGACGAAATTGTAATTTATGAGGCTGCTGCTGTGTCCAGAGATGAAAGTAAAAAAATATGAATTCAGTATTATAAGTTTTATGATGACAGAGACGCTATAGCTGCATGCTGGGTTTTATAATATTATTTATCGTCTTAAGAAATAGTCGGCACGATGGAAAATCTTTGTTTGATTGTTGTTTCTATTATCTTGTAAGCCAATGGTCAACAAAAACAATAGGAACCAAGTGTTTGTGTAAAAAACCCTTAGAGGAACATTGTACCTTCAATTATTCTCATGGGTACTCACCAATTTGTTGACCGGAAGTCTAGGATTAGTTAAGAAAAACAAACAATCTTCTTCGGATCAATTGATGGGAGGAAAATATTGTGAAAAACAATAAATCAACTTTCAATGAAGAATTATTATAATTAGGCTAGAAATATTAAATTGTAGCCCACATAAGTCTGAAAAACCATGTCACTATGATTCTTAGTTCCATGCAGACTCTATATTCAGATTGGGATAACGTTGACTGCTGACTCAACATGATTTCTAAAATGTAATTAAATTTCTGGTGTTTTATATTCTTTGTCAATGTCCAGTTTGATGCAAAACAGCTGTACCCTACTTGTAATGTTAAAGATTTAGAAAAATCTATACAAATCAGGTTTCTCTTTTGCTTTCCGCAGCATCCAAAACATTTCCCTCTTCCTTATTCATTACATTAACTGTAAGTATATAAGGTCGAAAACTTAAGCGGGCATCGCATCCTTATTCAGTATACATACATTGGTAGGATCACTATCGCATCGCGCTAAGTTATTTAACAAAATCAACCCTCACCGTTGCGTTGGTATAGATCTCTTTTATTAAATGGGTCTGTGCGTAAATTAACTAATCGAATTACGGATAAGAGGCGGCGCGTGGATATATTTGTATGGAAAGATTGGATGTGGCTGAGGCGAGATGAAAAGTGTTGATAAGTCTTTTTTTTTTGTATTTTGCTTTGGAAGTACAAACAAGAAGAATACAAGCCATTAGGAAATGAAAGAGACTTCAATAATTTGATTCAGTTGAAACGGGATTTGTATGTTCTGATATCATTCAAATTAACGTTGGTGTATTATATTTCCTTTTCGGATAATTTAGTGAAGTTTGAGGAAATCTGGTAAAAATCCTAGAAAAACTTTTTCAAGCATTTTTCCAAGTTTGTAAGCCTTATAATTAAAATTAATTATAATAATCAAGTTTCCAAGTTCACCAAAATATTTAATACTTGTTTAAATCTCCACGTGTAATCACTGTTACCATCTTAAGAAGGGAATCAAGGCCAGACGTTATAAAAAGGATACCCGTGTTCTCGCAAACCGCTGGGCGATATTTGATGTGTTTTGGTGAAGTCGTAAAACGCACCTGTTATCAGTAGTAATACCCCTAGGGTCTTGATAATACCGTGATTTTCCTTGAACAACTCGCTTGAAGGATTCTCTATGACAAAATTTTGAGTATTTATCAAGGCCCGAGGAGTATTCGATAAGATAATTTTTTACTTTGTAGATATCAAAAATTGGATTGTCAATCTGACGTTTAATAATTTTCAATACAAAATGTATTAGTTTTAATCAAACAAATCTTATTCATTTTTATTTAAAACTACAGTTGTGAAAAGTACAATTGGTAAATGTTAAATTGGAAGAAGAGTTTGCTGAAGTTGACGGATTGTTAATTTCCACTGTTGAAGAAATTCCTCGCATGGTGTTGATTATTTCACCATGGCGTTCTTGGTTAATATTCAAGTACGGTTTAATTGAATTAGAGCTGCTATGTCCTGTTATTTTTATTAATTGCTGTTCAGGAATTCCTTTATTTGTCAAATGGCTAACTGCAGTTGATCTGTTCGAATGATTGGATATCTTTTTACACTTAGTGTCCAAACCAATAGCTTGCGCGATTTGGTCTCAAGAATAGGTGACTGGAAGTAATATTTTTCCCCCTTTTGGACAATAATTTATGGAATGACCGAACAGGGCATGCACTTTCGTTTGCAATATTTAGAACAAGCCACTTACTATTTGTACAACTTCCTCCTTGGCATGTTTTATTGAATATTGGATTGTATTCAACTCTGTTGGTTGGCGTTCCATCATTATTTTTCTCAATCGTGAAATAACCTATAAGGCAATCAGCTGGTTCACCACCTCGCCAAGCTAACTCAACAGCTACAATATGGTAAAAAAAATTTTGTAAACCTTCTGGTGAACATTCATCCCATAATCCAATGATTCTAGCCAAATCACTTGAACTCAAATTTGATGAACTGCAAGTTTGTTTGGATGCTGCTGTAATCTTTTACGTTTTGCATTTATTGCATCTCGCGCATTTTTGAATATCACACTGGTAAACGGGTCAAATACAATTTTGAAGTCATTGAAGTATTTTTCCTGGAGTAGCCACTCGTAGTATTCCAAATTGTTTGTACAGTTGCTTCTTTATATTCAGATCCGTCAGCTTTTCTCATATTTACCGCATAATCTTTCAATATATTAGCCAAATTATGCAAACTCGTTTCAGCATTCAGTTCGTATTCTCTGGTCGCACAAAACTCGAGAAATATTTTCCATACATATTTTTTTGATTTGATTGTATTTTTGCATCGTTAGATGCAATACCGAATCTTCGCGACATTTTTAAACCAGTTGTCAGTTTGACGTTTAATTAATTTTCAATAAAAAAAAACACCAAACTGAAAACACCACATGTAGGGTATTATCGCTGTAATCCAGAGGTGATTGGATGAAATTTGACACATGACTTAAAATTAAGTAATTTGATTGGTTACTATATTTAGTAAAAAATTATTAAAAATTGACATTGTCAATTGTCAAACACAATTCCAAGTGCGAGTTCCACTCAATATGTTTACAGCTACAATAATATTAATATATTGTCAGCATGGTATTGTTGGATGACGTCATCTTAATAAATTAATAATTTCGGACATCCTGAATAGTGCCAATTAATAGCTGTATCCACCACTATTAAACATGATTTACTATATTATGCCTTAGGTGTATTATCTCGATATTCCTATAGGTAGGTACCTACATGTATACCTACGTGTAACAATATTATGTAGGTATACGACATTATATGTATTATGACAACAAACATTTATGGTCATGAATGGAGAGATGTGACAAGTACGGAGTGTCCCATTTTCGACACTTTTACAGGGATATCTCCGTGATTGCTATAGTGCTATTTTTGCGTCAAACTTTTAATGGTAAAATCAAAATTTGAAAATGTTCGCTTGCTTAAGAGATACGGAGGAAAATAAAAAATCGGTTGTGTCACCCCAAAACTTTCCCGAAGATTGAACTATCGATATCGCCTCAATAATTTATGGTTGAGTTCGTTGCTATTATAATTTATTGATTCATCAAAAATTTGAAATACACCAATATAATTGTAAAAATTTGCTATAGGCGAATTATGTAATCTTTATTACTATAAACCGCATGGTAGGCCATGAAACAAATGCTAATAATAATATAAACAAAACTATGTTAACATTCTAGTTGTTATTGACATTTAACGTCAATTTGTTCATTTTTACATAAATGTTTGTAAAAATGACTTTTCAACATTTTGAAAAATGTGATATTATGTCAGTTTATACATATTGAAAGTGGAGAAACGTATAATCTCACAAATACGACGGTTGCCTTTCATATTTCGGGATTTGGCAACCCTGGTCTTGCAATCTGGCAACTGACAGCTCTATCGTAAAGTTGGACATTTTTGAAGTTATACGTACTCAGAACGTTTTGTCATACGAGCGCTATTTGTGTTGTTTACAGTAAGTTAAAAGATTCATCTTGATGGATTAACTCAGCAACAGTGCATGGATGAACTTAATTCAATTTTTGGCGATGAAGCTCCATCAAGGACTAGTGTTTATTGATGATATGGTGAATTCAATCGTGGTCTTTCATAAAAAAACTGCTCACCTCACTTGCATTTATTTTTATAAAAGGAACGACGGAGTGTTAAAATTATCATTGGCTATAAAACATAGATTGAGATTAATTTCTCAGTTTATTGTCAATCAAATTTAAAGAGGAGCGTGCGTTTAAGATAGGTGGGTGAACATTGCTGATATTTCGCGTTGAAGGAATATGTTTATGAAAGCTTAGATCGTACTTAAATTACAGTGATTAGACTGTGTAAGGTCAGCTTTGTGTAATATACAAGCGAAACTAACTTTATCATGTTATTTCTGATTATTACTATTGTTATTAGAATTGTAGCCAAAGGCGATTGCAACATAATGACTTGATGTTTTCGTATTAAAATGTAATGTACGATCAAGACCACCCATGTCACTTAAGTTTAACGTTTGATACTGTACTGTACCGACACAGCTATTTATCGATACTTAAAAATAAAAAAATTGTTACTATAAATAATATCATTCCATGTTATAGTATTTATTTATATCCGGTGATAAATAATCCTATTCACATATCTGTTTGATTCTTGTAAAATATAGAATATAAAAATGTCACTAGTGCATTGCTTGGCAAAAGTTGATTCGTCTGCAAAGGATTACACTTCATTTGCAGACGCACTGTTACTTAGAACTTCATTATATCTGTTTTTCGAATTATTTATTGATAAAAACCAGGTTTATTGAAATTTACTCAGCACAAAATAAATTGACTATCTATCAATTATGAAACTATCATCCCACTTTGTTTCAATTTATCAACTTTTCTTGGGTATTGGGACAAAATCTAAACTCAGTAATTCTGAATTTTAAATTCTATTTAAATTCTATTGCAACGTTTCGTCCTTTTGTTGAGTGTTTTTATTTATATAACTTTACAACTTTTACTTTATTGAGGTTTTGTGTTTTTTTGTAGCCTGATGATGTGCACATATTGCACGAAACGTTGCAATAGAATTTAAAATTCAGAATTACTGAGTTTAGATTTTGTCCCAATACCCAAGAAAACTTGATAAATTAAATTGACTATAATGATACGCCTAAGAAAACGGTTAATACTAGTGCCAGAATAGGGCATATGTGTGTGTGTGCAGGGGCGCACAGAGGGGTGGTTAATTTTGTATCATTCTGACTTTGCTGCAGAATTCTGTAAAAAACTCGGAATTTTTTATCATTCTGACTTTTTGCAGAATTCTCTAAAACAATTCGGAATTTTGTGTCATTCTGACTTTTTCTCCGCATTCTGTAAAAAACACCAATTTTTTTTTTCAGAATTCTGTAAAAATCTCATTTTTTTATCATTTTGACTTTTTTGCAGAATTCTTTAATAAAACTCGAAATTTTTTACCATGCTGACTTTTTGCAGAATTCTATAAAAAACTCAGATGTTTTTACCATGCTGACTTTTTGCAGAATTCTGTAAACAACTCGGCATATTTGTCATTCTGACTTTTTTTACCGCATTATGTAAAAACACCAATTTTTTTTTCAGAATTCTGTAAAAAATCTCATTTTTTTTATCATTCTGACTTTTTTTTGCAGAATTCTGTAAAAAACTTGGATTTTTTTACCATGCTGACTTTTTGCAGAATTTTTTGTCATTTTGACTTTTTTTAACGCATTCTGTAAAAGTACCAACTCTCGTTTTTTTTATCATTTTGACGTTTTTGCAGAATTCTTTAATAACACTCGGAATTTTTTATCATTCTGACTTTTTTTGCAGAATTCTGTAAAAAAACTCGGAAATTTTTACCATGCTGCCTTTTTGCAGAATTCTGTAAGAAAAACTCGGGGTTCTTTTATAATTCTGACTCTTTTACAGAATTCTGTAAAAAAAAATCGGAATTTTCTATAATTCTGACTTTTTTGGCAGAATTTTGTTAAAAAAACTAGTAATTTTTTATCATTGTGACTTTTTTTGCTGAATTCTGTAAAAAAAACTCGGAATTTTTTATCAATCTGACTTTTTTGCAGAATTCTGTAAAAAAAACTCGGGATTCTTTTATAATTCTGACTCTCCTTACAAAGTTCTGTAAAAAAAATTGGCATTTTTTATAATTCTGACTTTTTTTGCAGAATTTTGTTAAAAAAACTAGAGATTTTTTATCATTCTGACTTTTTTTGCAGAATTCTGTAAAAAACTCGGAAATTTTTACCATGCTGCCTTTTTGCAGAATTCTGTAAAAAAAAACTCGGGATTCTTTTATAATTCTGACTCTTTTACAGAATTCTGTAAAAAAAAATCGGAATTTTCTATAATTCTGACTTTTTTTGCAGAATTTTGTTAAAAAAACTAGGAATTTTTTATCAATCTGACTTTTTTGCAGAATTCTGTAAAAAAAACTCGGGATTCTTTTATAATTCTGACTCTCCTTACAGAGTTCTGTAAAAAAATCGGCAGTTTTTATAATTCTGACTTTTTTTGCAGAATTTTGTTAAAAAAACTAGGGATTTTTTATCATTCTGACTTTTTTTGCAGAATTCTGTAAAAAACTCGGAAATTTTTACCATGCTGCCTTTTTGCAGAATTCTGTAAAAAAAACTCGGGATTCTTTTATAATTCTGACTCTTTTACAGAATTCTGTAAAAAAAAATCGGAATTTTCTATAATTCTGACTTTTTTTGCAGAATTTTGTTAAAAAAACTAGGAATTTTTTATCATTATGATTTTTTTTTGCTGAATTCTGTAAAAAAAACTGAGCATTTTTTATAAAGCTGACTTTTTTACAGAATTATGTAAAACAACTCGGAATTTTTTGTCATTCTGACTTTTTTTACTGCATTCTGTAAGAAACACGAAATTTGTTTATTCTGACCTATTTTAGAGAATTATTATTATCTATTCTATTTTTTTTGCAGGCTTTTTTGCAGAATTCTGTAATAAAACTCGGAATTTCTCATAATTCTGAGTTTTTTACAGAATTCTGTAAAAAACTAGGAATATGATTGACATTCTGACTTATTTACAGCATTCTGTAAAACTCGAAATTTTTCAATTCTGACTTTCGTACAGAATCTATTCTGACGTTTTTTTCCAAATCCTGTAAAAAAACTCTGAATGATAAAAAATTCCGACAAATTGAAAATATTAATTGGATCGGAAATTTTTTGGATAATTCTCTTTCTCTTTTGTATCAGGCTGGTCAGCATGTTCATTGAAAAAGAAAACGTTGACCAAATTTAGGATATCTCCGAATTATTTTGAGATAGGATTTTTTTTTAATTTGAACATTAGTCTTTGATGTTTTCAATTGGATGAAGAAGGGCAGAAGGGAGAGAACGACGGATGAATTTTTTTACCATAGTTACTCTAAGCACACATCAAGTTGGTATTTAAAATTTGCTATTGAATTTGAGATTAGAACTGATTAAATCGTTTTTTGTTTTGCATAATATTGGTTATTTTCGGATCTCTTTCAGCATGGTTAAATTTATTTATTTTTTTATAATTTATTAAAGTCACTAGAAAAGAAAAAAAATATATGCGGAGGGCTTAGCATATGACGTTGATATATCAATACCTTGAGACACCATTTTTGGGACTGTTGTATAAGGTAAATTTGATCCTTACAATTTTCTAGCACCCTTTCCTTAACAAACCTAATAAACTCAACTCAACAACCGCAAACTTGTAAATGTGTATTTCATTATATTATGTTTTTGTACATTTTTCCGGGAGTTGGCGGCGGGCTTCTTATTCCTAAAAGTCCGTAGTGGAGTTCAATGGATTTTTCTCGCTCTAATAATTGATGACCTTTGATTTACTTGAAATGTATTTCAAACTAAATTTATTTAATTGAAATTTTTTAAACAACATGAACAAATAATTGTGTCTGGTAATATTCCTGTATTTCCCGGGATGTAATTTTAGTAATTAACAACCAAGTATGTAAGTCCTGTTTCTTTTTTTGTATTCTAAAACTCACGATCAGTCTTTGGTATGAAGTACTTACTGAAAACTTTTGAACTAGTAATTAATGGAACAAAATTGTGTGGTTCTAATTTTCGATCATTCTATATATCTACATAATTGCCAAAAAGAAAAACATGTTTGAAGTTACGTTCACCGATGCAGACTCAATGTATTGTTAGGTGTACCACCTGTCACTATTCCCCTTATTAATAGTACCTATACGCCACACAACTTTGCCACACTCCAATTTATTACATAATAATGTTACTTCTCGCAACTCCTCATCTACGACCGAAGTCATAGTGCATCAAGTGTGTTACCCAAAAACTTTCACTGCAACTCGCTTCTATCTCATTTTGTATGCAAACGAGTATATCTATAGAAACATAGAAGAAGTATGGTATGTAGATATAACTTCTTGAACTTTCAGAGTAATAATAGAATAGATTTCAATTATAATAATTATTGCAACGCAAAAACTTCTTGCCAATTTATATATAATGAGCAAACCTTTAATGGTAATGGGACATAACAAAAACTTATATAAATACAATAGTTTTTTTTCTATCTAAAGCTGCGTACGCACTTGAGAATTTTCCTCCGAACGAACCGAGTACTACCGAACAAAAGTTCGCGATGCTCGTTGCATTCGCTGGTCTCGAAGTTGTCCAATATTTTCGAGTTAAATATTTTTTTAGGTGTTCCTTCTGTTCGATTGCATTGGAGCATAATGGATATCGACAAGCATTAGTGGCAGCAGGCGGGTACTTACTTGCCAGTAGCCTGTTTCTTTTATTCTCCGGAATCACATCATTATACAGGGTGAAAGGTATGGTCAAATTGCTTTCATGTAAACATCAAAAAAGTGTGAATGAAAATTTAGCTTAGACATATGTGGGACTAGCGCCCTCTTGGTTTTAAAGGAACGCGAGTATTTTCAATCGATTCTGCGACCTTAAAAACATCCATCTGACCGTTATTTCTAATAATTCATAGTCAGTTAGAAAAAATAGTAAAAATAATATTTGTTTTAATTCCCTGTGTAAAAGTTAAAATTCCAGGCTACCGAACATGTTTCGGACACTACTATTCCATCTTTAGTTTATTACCCATAGAGTTTGTCAACAATAACCGATTTTTGATATTACGTATACGATATGGATATTTCATTGAGATGTCGGGAGCACGTGAAAGGGTTGCTTAGAAAGTCATACGTTACCTTAAAACTCTTGTATTCAAATAAACATATTTTGGGCCGAGGGTTGCGTCAAACACTATGTGAAGCATTGGTTTTATCTACCTTTAATTATTGTGATTTTGTTTACGGTCCTCTGCATGGATCGCATACAAAGAGTTCGGAACTGTTGTGCTAGGTTTGTAAAGGGTCTTAGAAAGTATGATCGCGTAGCCCAGGTAATCCATGATATGGGCTGGCTGAGAATAGAGGATCGTCGCCTTCTGCATCTTGGGAATTTTGTTATTCATATAACGTTTGATTCAGATGCTCCTTCTGATATTAGAGAAAAACTTGTACCTAGGAGGGATATTCATGATACAGATGTTCGACACATTGACCACCTTACCTTACCACATCACCGCACATCGCTTTTTCAGAGGGGTTTGACATACAACGCTATAAAGCTCTATAATACTATTCCTAAGGGGTTCCGGATATTGAGTCCAGCTAAGTTTAAAATTAATTTTAAGAGATACCTTCTTAATCGATACCATTAATTTATTCTCTTTCTTATTATTTCACTTTTATTCCTTTTAAATTTATAGTAGAGTCTTGTCCTTTGAGAGTGGAATCGTGCAATCACAGGGTGATCTTTTTTTTATTTTTTTTATTTCGCACACGGTGATTTATAGATAGGCAAATGATATTGAAGAATAGTGTTAATTTTTTGTATTTGTGTACTATTGTTTAACTCATGTTGGTTGCTATTTAGGGTTGAGTATAGTAGCTCTAAGCTAGACTTCGCCCTATCTAGTGACTGTTTTAACTGTGTTATATGTAGGTATAGTGTCATGATATTGTTACTTTCAAAAATAAAGACGATTTATTATTATTATTATTATTATTATTAATTGTTCTGTGTAAGAATGAATGAATTCCAATGTTTGATGAAGACAACATGGATTCAAAACGTTGCCATTAAAAAAATATTTGACATGAAATAAAATTGTAAGAGTAATCAATGAATAAGTAGACAGTAAGTTTCAAAAAATCGATTATCTTTGGTCTGAAAATTCTATTTCCTCTATGCACAATATTGAAATGTAATCTACCAACTAATGTCTTATGAAATAACATGCAAATTGGCTGTAAGATTAAACACATTCCAGCATGCACTTAGTGAAAATTAAAACACTTAAACATCATCTAGCTGTCGGTATCATTATTATTTTTCATATACTGAAATAGTGTTGTGTTGCCAGAAAATGGTTATACCAACATTACGCTGTTTGTGCTTGTACATAAAATTATGGAAATTATCAACTATTTAGTCTGTAAAGAGAGAAAGTAAATTTTTAAAGCTTTTAAAGTTTATAGTTGGATATTTTTTTATACATAAAAGTTACTAGGAATATCACATGTTGCAGGACTAGAAGTCTATAATGAAGTTGGAGTTTCGATGCTGAAAAATTTTTTTTATTTGGAAATTTACGCTATAATTATTATGTTCAGCCAGCGTGCAGTACAGTAAAGCTAGACTAGATAGAAATAGAGCTAAAATAGATGCAGCAAGTCAGAATGATTAACCCAAGTTTTGTCTGCAGTGACAATTCAATCTAGCACACCATCCTCATCTTCAGTATAGAGACCAAGTTTTTATAAATTCTGCCAATTGATCTATTGACATTTTAAATGTTTTTCTTATAGTCAAAGTTATTGTCTTTTTGTATAGTGTTATTTTTTGGTTTCTAATTTTGTTAAACGTTATATGTTATTACCTGTATGGTGTTTGTAATTTAAATAGATAAATAAATAAAAGAAAAGTGTCAAACTCGAAGAATTAGCATTAATAGATTCCAATCATTATTCCAACCAAAATTTTTAAATAGAATACTAAAATATCAATGTTCCGTGCTTTGAATCAGTCACCACGACCTGTCTCTCCCGGGCTCGTTCTCATTCATTTCTGTCAAGGACAATCGCATAAAATTCGACACACGAATATAGAACCCATCTTTGTAGACATACCGGTAAATTGTAGGCCATATGATACGCGCATTTGTGCGATGACTGGTATCTGTCGTTGAACGATGTTCCTTTTTAGGGCGCCCCTACTGATGTAAAGAATACCATTGGGAGTTATAATGCACAACACTTCGCTGTTATGGAAGCTCCTTTTTTATGTCTAAGAGGGAGGAAATCTGGAATGAGGCGAAATTTGTCTTCGTTTTATTTGGATTTTTTTTTTTGTAAGGATAATTTCGCCATCAAACAACAGATTTTCTAAAATGTTGTGCTGTTATACAGGGTGGCACAGAGGGTTCTTATTGGAAATCAAACAACGTCTATTCCACTAAATATGTATAAGGGCGAGTCACGACGGACGCCACTGAGTTTTATGAGATAACTAGACGTATTTCTTGATTTTTGTTGCAGGGACATTGTGTAGGTCTATTTCAAATATACAGGGTGCGTCAAAAAATATTGGCATATCAATGTTATGTTTCTTTGAAAAGCCCCATATTTTAGAAGTAAGTATGAAATATAAGATAAACTTATGTAGATGTTCTATATGCCTAAACACAGAGCGTTGATATTTATTCTGATTTGTCTTAACATAAAAAATTAAGGGTTTGCTGCTTCGGAATCTCAAAAACAGACTGTTTCTTTGATTCATTTGCCAATTTAATTGTGAAAAATACTAATCTTGGTTTTCAGATTTTTCGGTTTTATTATTATACCTACATTCAAACTATATTATCTTGCTTATCTCAAATGAAACATCCTGTATATTTTAGATCTATCATGTGAGCAATCCAATGGTCTTCTAAAAAGTATGAAGGTATTCTATATTTGAACCTTCACGTTTCAAAGTTATTCACCAATTCATGTAATTATTATCAATTTCATCTTTTATTCATCTTCTGGCGGAGATTCTCAAATTTGTTCAACTCCTCTTTGTATTGGATTCCTTCAGAACATAGTTTTTCATCGTCCCCCGTACTGCTTAGTGCAGGAATTACAAGAACTGGTCTTCTATTGTGGAAAATACAATAAAAGATGAACAGAATATTCATATATATATATAGGAGTTACATAACATATACAAATTACTAAAGTTGGGAGTTGCAAATATCAATATGTAACAACTCGAAAGTTTTGATGATATGCTGAATACGAATAATTACTCATAAACTCCGTTCGTACATACTGATATTTCTACCTTTGTCCATTGTGTTTCATATTTTCGCAAAGTCCAGCTCGTTTCAGCTCTGCTGTATTTTAATGTACTCGTACCTACTTTTTTATGTAAATAATATTTTTTTTTTTTAAATTATTAGTCAATGAAACATTATTATACTTTATTTATACCAAGTGGCCCATTTAAATGTATGCGCCTCGGACATTTTTAAGGAACATATCAATTTTTTACGGTAGCAACCGTATTTGGAATGGCACGAGGGGCAAGGGGGGATTTAAAGGATATTATTCTCAAAACCTATAATCCAGAAGACAAGAGACATTAGTAGGTATTTTGTGTATACTCGTAATTACATGTAACTCAAACATTTCTCCAAATTCCCTGGCCATTTGTAATATCCCTTTGAAAATCTGCGATCAATATCTGTATATATAGAAACATGGATAGAAAAAACTGAACTGTTTAGTATTGGGTGTCAAGTCCTGCAAGCATGGTCTTTCTCTCAATTTTTATCACTCGAGCTGCATTCACAGTTGAATCACGTTTCCTGGGAGAAAAACGATTTCTTTTGTGCGGTCTTTTGATGGCCTCCAATTCGTGTGACTGCTTTGCCATCGATATATGTTAAAACGACACATCTTAACAGGAAGGTTTCCAAACGAACAGTGTATTATTTCCTTTAGAAGCGTAATGAAGAGAGTTGGACATGTTTAGAGTAGAATCAAATTAAAAAATAACTTTTACCACTTTAATGTTATACATCTCGACACTTGTCTTACTCTCAAACTGTTTGTAGCTTAGAATATAAACTAAATGCTTTCATATATTTCGTGGATCGGGGTTTTTTTGTGAAAAGAAGTTAAGGGTTTTGAACTGGAAGAAGATCCTAGAGTTTTGCCGACTAAGACTCGTCAAGGAGTGTCTTCTAAGAACGAACTAGGGTTATTTATTTGGCCTAGTTGTACCAATTCTAAGCGCCTTCCCACTACGATCATAATGATCACTACTTAGTAAGAAGGAAATAAATGTACAAATTAACAAAGTTAAGAGACTCAGTTTTGTCACTTGTATCAAAAAGATTTATGGCCTCTGAAGTGAAAGATCATCCCGAAGTTTAATTAGGTGACAAGTTCTTCCAGGTCAGACACGAGAGGGAGTGACAGCTAATAATAATGCCAAATATAAAGGCCTACATATTTCCTTTCAATTGCACCAGAGAGGTCGGATCATTGGCGTACACTTTAGATTTGATATCTCCTCGCAACCTCCGTAAAAACAAATCTATATGACTCAAACCTTGAAGGGGTTCTTGTATTTTGGATGTATTGAAGTCCAGTAACGACAATTCTGCTCATTGGCGTTATTAAATGTTGCAGAGCACGGAGTTACTTCGTTGACGAACTGAAGTCTATATGTCTGGCAGCCTAATTGGATTTTGTAAGGGTGCAGTTTAAGAACTAGTGCACTTACGAATGGAGATAATTATCAAGAACAGAGATTTACACTTTATACGGATTTGTTTGTGTTGAACCGATCTCCTCAAACATTATAATCCATTTTTGAATAAGGCAAAACCTGGAACAGCATCAACGTATGCACACCTTCGTGAATCACTGTTTTGTTGAAATTTTCATACAAAGAACGTCCGGCCCGCTTCCAAGAAGCGTTCCATGGCGATTGAATTCCTATAAACCCTGCAAGCGATGGACATAATCCTCTGCCCCACCGATTAGTTGTGCAAACACAAAGAGCAGTCCCTTGATCGATGGTACGCTATTTTGCTGCAACTTTCTCACAATATCCAACTACTTTATTCCCTAGCAACTGTAAACTTTATATTATTCAGTAAAAATTATTAAGTTACTTCAGATATAAGCTGCAGTCTGCTCTAGACATTCTAATGTCTTTATTTTCTACTTTTGAAAATTACAAATTGAACACTGCAAATCTAAAATGAAACAAATTCAATACCATCTCTCTATACTACGTGAGACATTCCTGAGTTGCTCCTTTATTCAATATAAATAAATCCAATTTGGTATTTTGCAGCGCATTTCTTAGATATGCTGTTTCAATTATTATAATAAACACATTTCTCGACAGAAAAACACAAAACCATTTTGCTCAATAGTAACGTAATTACTTTGCAACTCTTTTGCAGAACAGCTGGCTGCTGTGTCACAATGTGCAGAGATAACATCAGTTGAGATAATGGGCTTTATATACCTATATATACATGATAGTGGGGCCTACCACAATTTCTTCCAAACAAGCAGTATACAAAGAAGTCGTGCACATACAAAAGAGGCTTAAAGCGAAATGTTAACAGTGGATATGTCAAAATAATGGGCGGCAGGAATTTGCGAAACATTTGCACATGGTGTATATTACAGTGTTGCAAATTTATTTGGAGTAATAATCATAAAAATTGAGCACTTTCTCATTCATTACCTCTCACACTTTGGTTCACAATAATTAATCACAAGGTGGAGGAGAGTTTATATATTATGAACAGCTCTATGGAAGGGCCATGAGAAACGACTTCATTGGCCTAAAGTATTGTTTGGGCTGCGATGGGGCGAGGAATAATTGGCTGGGAAAGTGAATTCTGAACCATATGGGAATATGTTAAATGACTTTTTAATGCATGAAATTAAAAATTTTCCTGGTTATTACTCGAGAACATGGGTTCAGCAAGACATCCCACACACGTCCAATGCCTATCTACTGTGAGTTCGTGGAATTCTCTCTGACAAATCAATCTTCGGGAGAGGTGACATATAAATTGGCCCCTGCGCATTCCAGTTTTAAGCCTTATGAATTTGTTCTCAGATATCATTGGTGCAATTTTAAGAAAATATCCGCAACGAAATGGCAGCCATTTCCGTGCTGATATTTATCATTAAATTCAACCCTCTTTTTAACAAGTAAAGCTCAGACTATAGCCGGAGTGATAAGACTTAATTCTATGGTGTTGCTGTCAGCATTGATGCGATTTTTGGCATAGAACTACAATGGTTTAGTTGCGAATCCAACCCACGACAAAACGACAAACTCCATTACGTGGTAAAGCCATGCATGTTTAGTAGAATCTAAGGAATTTTTAAACCCATCCATTTCCAAGGACTAGGCCTTTTCTTATCACAAACTAGATATGCAAGAACTATGGTAATCTTGATGTGTTGCAATATATTGTCTGCATCCATATGTCTAATGGAATGAAGGTTTCTTCCAGAGAGAACGCAAACCTTAAAAGATGCAGATTAAGATTAAAATTAGGAGTGCCTGATACACTGCGACCTGAAGGTGTTTTCTGTCTCCCCGTCTTGAGTTACTTGAACTTATGCACTCCAGTGGTTTGGCTGGTTTCAGGGACAACACATCTTGCACGATTTCATGCCCCAGGTGTTCCTTGCGTGGGCTTTTGATAGCGGCGCATCCTGTTACTAGGTGCTCTTCCCTACAGAAGCAATTAGTCGCTCTCTTCGAGGCCTAATCTTGCCATATATTTCCTAAGGCGACAATGTCCTGTAACAAATCCTGTAAGGAAACGTAGCTCATTCGTACTGAGAACCAAATAGATTTTTGATCTTTCATGATTGAAGTTTCTAAGCAATTTCTTGGAGTGTATCAGTCTAGGAAGATTTTTCCAGAGTATTGCTATGTCTGTGTCCTTAATTCCAAACTGTTCCTGGTAGGTGTGTTTCCCTAAGCCTCCGAACGGTTCAGGCCCAACAAAAGGGATAAACATTCCCTTTTTTGCTAACTTTTTCGCTTTTTCGTTTCAGAGGGAAACTCGGTTATTATTTCTAAGCTCGCTAAGACCTCTTAAGTATTCTCACGCCATTTTTGAGGTTGTAAGCTCAAAAATATGAACGCAGCGCTAATATCAGAGTGGATCGCAATGTCCCACTTCCGATAGTTCCTGTCCTGGTTAAATTGTACCCACCGATTGCGTGAAGTTCCGATCGGAAGACGTTGCGGTATATTCCGAAAAGCTGCTGACTGGACCTGTCATTATTTAGATTGGAAAAGTCTAAAATATTTTGTTGTAATATCGGGATAAAAATAAAATGACAATGGACATATACATTGAAACATTCTTAAATTACAAAAATATATTTCTGAGTAACAACCAAAGGAACTGTCCTTATGAAGTTTAGTTTATGGTATTAGAATTTGAATTTACTAGTGGAATCTCTGATTCGCTCCAAAAGCTTCGGACTTATTATCATGTCCCGGTATGAAAATAGATTTTTGTGGTGTGATTCACACTGTATAAATAAATATATTTATTCACGGATTGAATGGTACGTTTAAGTACACTTATAGTCGATTTAATCGGCGTTTATACTGTTGGATGTAGTGCTGTATATTATGAGGTAAGCATTTTAGACGTACAATGAGGCTATTGAAGAACATTTTACTTCCTAGCTCTGTTTCGCTGAAAAGTCGGTTTGAACGTGTGATCGAAAACGTAATGTCGATATAATATCAAACGGTCTCTTTATGTAGATGTAAGTACATATTATTTTATTATCTGCATGTAGATAATTTTGTTTAGATGACCAAGTACGCGAAAAATAAATTTAGAGCAGCTTGCTAAGGCTAGGCGCGCATCAGCAACTTTTAGGTTTGGGAACTAAAAAATTTAGTGTCGTAAAAATTTTCGGTAAAATTTGCAGCGCACACAGGCGACTAAGAATGCGCCATTACTTGAAAGAAGAAGAAGACGAATAAGAAAACTATTTTGGGTTCATTCAGTACTAAGCAAGACACATTTTAATGGATTCCCAAAAGATGGTGGTCATGAAGTCCTGCGATTTGTTTCGTCAGCATCTTCCCGTGTAATTTTCTCGATTTTTTCAACAAAATGTTGGTGAACCGAGATTCATCTTCCAGTGACTCCATTCCCCCCAAAACGGTGACAGAATAAAAATGAAATTGTTTAGTATTCCAAAAAACATATAAAATTTAATAAAAAAACGAAAACCGCAGAGTTTTCAAGTCATATTTTCCTTATCCTTTTATTTATTTTCATCCCTCACACATATATGGCATTATTCCCCATTGTATAACAGCTTAAGGCTATTAACTCTGAGGGGGGTTATTCTGTGGTTTTCTGTAACTAAATCTGTACGCACTGGACCAGATGGGATTTAATTTGCCAGTTTGTCTACGGACTTATACGTTTCTAATACGATGACAGCGGTGGTGTGGTTGTGAACTCGGAGATTTCCACCAATTCCATGTTCAAATTTGCAGACATGGGCGTACCGTAATCGCCATTGTGTACTAATGAATTAATTCAATTATAGTTGAAATTCTATGAACGCGGATAGAGAATATAGGAACATTTTATAAGGTAATTAATTTTTGGGAAAACTTTCAATTATTCCGTCAATATCAAAAAATTTTTCAATGATAAATGATTCAAAAGATTACCAAAACCATGTCACTATGGAAAAAATTCTAGTAACGCATCTATGTGGCCTTTTTGAATTGATTAATATTGTTCGATATCCATTTACAAAACTGCATACGCTTGACGATGTATTGATCACTCTTTTTTTGGAAAAAAGTTGAAAACAAATAAAAATTAGATAACAAAATTTGAGTTTTCTCTTATTTTTTTGACGTTTAGATTACACCCCCGTTCCTCGCGACTCACCCTATATATAAAATAGCCTTGTTTCTTTCAGTAGTTCTTATAGGGTTTACGGGATATGTCTTATGTTTCACGTTACTCTATTTATAATTCAGGCACAATTCCCTTTATGTTTGTTACGCGTATCATAAATATAGGATTTATCACAAAAGGCAAATAAAAAAGCCGACGCACTGTAAACATACACACCAAATCTAAATTGTTTCTGGTAACATAGGGTATAATATATGTAAATATCCTATACTTTACCATATCCCTAACATAATGTATGTGTATCGTAAGCCTTATAAATTGAATATAAATGCGAACTGTAACATTTAGAACATTAAATAAAGCACTGGGGCCTCCACATGAACACAAAAATATACAAAAAATTACTCCTAGTAAAAATACTTGATATTTTGCAATCTAAACATTTAAGTTGCTTTTTTTATTTTTTGGTGTTTTTGTTTTTACTGAGCTGAAGTATTTAAATCTGTGTGTGCCATACATAAATTATACAAAATCAGATGTATTGCAGCCTTGAATATTCCTCAGCGCTATCGATTTTGTTCCATCATTTTGCGCACAGCGTCGATGTTTCTTGGAATCATCCAGCATTTTAAATAAATAGCAAATAGATATTCTGTTCTCAACAACCACCAATCACTTTTTTCCCTTTTTAATTTAAATCTCTTCTACAACATAGCATTTTTTTACATAATGGTCTTTAGTCGTTTGGGCAGAATTGAGGTGGAGATTTAGCAAAACTCCAAAAATGTTGGGAATCTCACCAGAACCTTCCTGACTTGAGCATAGTTGTGATGTAGACTATATATATATAAAACCATTAGATGTATCCGATAATACAGTAGCAAGAACATGTTCCGTCGTTATTACGTTTTGGTTTGGTTAATTTTTTCTTTAACTTATCGTACTCTTCACGTATAGTCTAAATGCAATTTCTACTATTCCTTATACAAATAAAACGAAATATGATTAGTGTTTACCCCCTAATCATTATATTGGTGTACATATACACACATTATATATCCAAAGCAAACAGCTGCCGTAATATGTACATTGGGGTGGTAAAGATATAATATATACAGATCGCATATATAGGCGAAGGTATTCTGGTGATGACTAATGTCCCTGATGTGTGAATATCGATCAAGTAGTACGCTTGCCGCCACCGCTTTTAAGGTGAAATATGTCTTGGGTTGCTGCAACTGATTAGCAATGATTTATATCGTTCGGTTTTAGGGATGTTTAAAAAGATATATATATTTCACATTGATATAAGCTTTTAAGTAAGCGTATTGATATATTTGTACATTTATAGAGAGTGAAATTGTATGGTCGTAATAAACAAGGAAAACGAAAATCTTAGATAAATTTTGTGATAGAGGATTAGGGTAAATAAAAAAAGGTTTTAAACTAAAAGCATGTCACAACAAAAATAATAACTAGTGTGACCGATATGCTGTACAGGGTGTCTCATTTTGGCTGTCTAAAGTTAATTTGAAATATATAAATTTAACGATTCTACCGGGGCTATCCGTTCTCAGGCCTCTTTACATTATGTAAAAAATTGTACAGACACATAGTATTTCTAATATAATAAAATGTAATGTCAAAATAATAATAATTAATGTCAGATAGTTTTCAAGTGATTTAATGTATTAATTTGTGCTAATGTAATTTTTATAAGTTATTAGTTTAAATAGAGAGTTTCAATTCGTGTTGTTCTTAGTAAACGATTCTTTTACGATCCAGGGATTATTTTAACGAAAGGCGATATACATTTTTGATACATTATAAAAGGGCATCGAATGCTGGGTTTTTTGATACATTTCTCCCTCGTTTATAAGACGTATAATAAATCATGCCGACAGTAATGAAAATAAGAAAGAGTTTGCAAATAGATACCTATATGAATGAAACAAATAATTTTTGGCAACGTGTTATTTTCTCAGATTAATCTAAATATAATCGGATGGACATCATATGGTATGGCGAAGACTTAATGTGGAATTTAAACAAGAAAATTTGTGTCCGATAGTAACACACGGTAGCAGAATATTAAAACCATGATTTGTTCAATAGTTTTTCGTAGATTAATAAAATGTAAGAAGATCTATGAAATTACATAATAATTTTTAATCACACCTCAAGTTGATGAAACTTTTTCCGTCACTGTATACAGTGGCGCAATACGTTATGATGGTATACGACACGAGCGGAACACGTTAGGAGTTTGAGGGTCAATATTTATATGAGCAAAAATATTTATCATCACTTAAGGTCTGAAAATTTGTGTCCGATAGTAACACACGGTGGCAGAATATTGTAACCATGATTTATTCAATAGTTTTTCGTAGATTAATAAAATGAAAGAAGATCTACCAAATTAGAAAATAATTTTTAATAAAATCTCAAGTGGATGAAACTTTTTGCAGTCACTGTATACAGTGTATAGGACTGGCCGTGTTGTCGGACTGACCCAACACGGCCAGTCCATATACGACACGAGAGGAACACGTTGGGAGTTTAAGCATCAAGATTTATATGAGCAAAGCCAGCGTCTTTTTTAAAATATTTATATATCATTGTTAATACATAAAGGATTTTTAAAATATCGTAGGACATGTATTGCTATGAAAAGTTAAAAGGGTGCGCCTATGGACGGCTCCGGTCGGTATTGACATTACAAAGGGATATTGAGCTGTGGTTTTTTTATATCATTTTAAATTAAAATTAGAAAGACTATACCTCTCTCGAATCAATATGTTGCGTCGTGCGGAGTGACACATGCCTTAGTTCTCATTTGTTTTTTGCTGACGAATTTAAGGTTTCTAGTTGGGATTTTGGAATAATCCGTGAAATATTAAAATTTTCTCGTAGACGTCTAAATATTCTTCCTGATTTTGAAAGGGTAAAATCCTATAACTTAATAAAAATGGCTGATGATTTTGCGGTTGAACTGGATAACTCGAAAAATGTTTTGTTGGTTTTTCATTGATCGCCTTATAGCAAAATTTAAATATATCGGAATTGACATAGGAGCGTTTGAATCTTTTCAGGGATTATAGGGTAGAAAGCAGGGAATTGAATCAACTACAACTGGTGTACCACAGGGTAGCACCCTTCGACCTTCTCAAAAGAGTATATATAGACGCTGACCATGTTTAGACTTATAAGGATACTAACACTGCAATCTCAATTGTTAATAATTCTTATTAATAAGGTAATATTTTCATTCATTATATAGGTACCTAGGGTTAATTCTAATTATAATCCTCTTAAACATATTTTGGGTGATTCTACAAAGCCAACAAACATTCAAAAACATCCTCAAGCTTAAACATTCTTAATTTCTTATTAATTATCTATAGGTGGTTTATTTTCTAGATCTAAGATGGCTAAAAAGCTTTGCAAATTTATGTTACATTTTAGCATTGTACCTAGATATAGTGGAAGGGCACTGATAATAAGCATTTTACCAAGCCATAAATTCAGATACATAACGATGACTACCACAAGTTACGTCTACATAAAAAATCTCTAAATAACCATTGTATTCTGCTCAGAATTGCCTTAAAATAGTTCCTTTTATTGCTTTGTACACACACAAGTAACCTAAAACCAGATCCAAGGGTTTGTGAGCAATGCGAGTATGCTGACATGCAACTATTCATCAAGCGAAAGAATGAAAAACACGCCATAAAATTAGTCAAGTGTCGAGTTAATAGGTATCGGCATCTTAAAATAAACTTGAAACACTGTTTTTCACCAAGTTTATTTTTAATGAGTACCTATTATTATACCTGTAGGGGAACAGATAATAGGATGGTAAGCCGCTTTTGTTTATATTATAGTAGACATCATCGCATACTTAAATAAATTAACAACTGGGTACTTTAAAGTGATTAAAGTTTAACTTGAATGGGATATTATTCTTTCAAATTAAATAAAACAATATATAATAGCCATGTGTTTAAAATATCTTTTTATTTTGTTCGTAAAGATAAATTCATCCATTCACCTATTTTTGAATGAAACATTTTTGAAAATCATGGAAATTTGAAATGTATGTTTATTTTTTATAATATTTGTGGCTCTCAATACGACTTTCTAAATATTGGGATGTTTGTCCAATATACAAGGTGTCCCAAAATTGTACGGCAAAAATTTCTACTGTGTATAGTACATTTAAAAATAAATATAGTTTGCTTAATAATAACTACGTCCGAAAATGCGCCTCTAAGGAGCTACGACCCCTAGACAATGACTGAAAAAAAATGTTTTGGCATTTTCTTCTAAACTATGAAAGATCTTTTAATAAAATTTGGCAAGGTGGCTCAGTTTTTTATGATACATATTACCCTATATTCCAATCGTCGCAGTTGACTTTTGGGGGGACTGTAATGGTCTTTTTATTCCAGTTTTTGTATGGGTACTTTTTTCTAATAAATAGACAGCCAAGACCTCAAAGATGGAATTCGTGAGACTATCGAGGACATAGGGCAGCCACTTTGCGATTTGGTTATGGAAAATTTCATGAAAAGGATATGGTCCTGTAGGACTGGTCGTGGTGGTCATTTAGCTGATGTTATTTTTATTATTAACGGCATACCTTCCTCTTTATAATGAAAGAAACATCCGATCATTTATCTCAAAAAATGGCTTTTTCCCTGAATATCGAAATAACACCTCTGATTGGAAACCCCTTTATATTGTCTACTCCGTTTTCCTAATCCTCTGTGAGCCACATTCCTTGAAGTGCCAATGAATTATCTCAGAATTTATATACCAAAATAAAAGCAGAACAACAAACGATAATTTTCCCTTTAACGTATTTACCAAACAGTATTTCCGCATCCCCTTTTGTTATTGTTAAACTAGAAAATTGTCGCCAGTAAGATTAGAAGACATCTATACTCACTATATATGTGTTTTTCGAAAAAGATACCGAAGAAAAAAAAGTGTCTGTAAGAGGGTTTATTCCTGTATACCGGCCATTCGAAATAGTTTCGACGATTCCGTATAACGGGCAACAAAGGCACGACAAAAGAATAAAGGCAACTTGATCGAAAAAGAAAGTGGATTTACAGGGAACGCGGCGCGATAAATATATTCCAGCCCTTTTATGTTGGAATTTGTTTAGAATCGACGATACAAGAGAAAACGGAGCTCGCTCGTCTTCCTATAACAGCTTTTAAATTACCGGAACAAGCTCTTATATATCTATTTCTAATGATCTGTTTTTTTTTTGGTGTTTTATTTAAGCTACACGGTGATTGAACATTAAACTAGAATTTTTTTTAATAGGTGGATTGTGATTTTTGATTTTTTAAACAGAAAACTTACACCAAAAGTAAGACAAAAATCAATTATGTCACAATTTCGAAAAATGTGAAAAATTGTGACCATTTTGAATATTGAAATCAGGCAAAGCATTCACTTGTAATTATTAATTTAAATCTAGTCATCCTTGATAAAGACAGTGGAATGAGCAGTTGGAAAAGTGCGATTCAAGTATGGCAGTAATCAGGAATATTTAGAGTTTGTAACATAATAGCGCCCCATACACCGGCGATATATCTGTCATATCTGATACGTGGCGAGCCAAATTCGTAAATATATCGTTGCGTATATTGTTAACCACAAGCCACATATGGCACGATAAGAATTTCGTTCAAATTAAATCTGCAGGTTTGAACATGTCCGCCAAATCTCACCGTTAAGAGGGGAATCTGAAATGGTTACTTACAAAAATGTCCGATGGTGGCGCTAGTGAATCTCATTGAATATCAAATTATTCATTTCTTAACTTAGAGTAATTTTCTAGAATATTTTAATACATTCTTCTCCTCAATAGGTGTCGCCAAAAATTAATACATAGTGGCACAAAATATCATATTTCTATTTTGCGTAAATTATTTTCACATTCTTTTTTGTGCTAGCATTCTTATACGTTCGATGCTTATCTTCGCTTAGACCAGTTATAGTTATATACTATTATACATAAAAAGGATGAATGTAAAAAAACTGGTTTTATTTACGATAAATAGTCAAGATTTTGAAATATTTTCAACATATTATTTTTTTGCCAAGCCTCTAAATTTTCACAAATTGATGATTTGTGTGAAAACCGTAAAACATAGGTATATGACACCTTAAACTGAATCCCAGTTATTTTTGAGGGACTATTAAATACTCCAATACAGGGTGTTCTATTTAAAAAACCAGAACTATGATAATACATGCTTATCTCTTCTTTGGACCGACCTGTATGCTTGCAGTGTTTTTCAAAATGTATTAGGTTAGCCCTGTTGTTTTAGTTTGTCAGTTTCAAAACCATGAGATGTTTTTTTCATGCATCAAAGAGTGTCTTTCCTAACTATGATAATACATACTTATCTATTCTTTGGACCGCCCTGTATGCTTGCAGTGTTTTTCAAAATGTATTAGGTTAGCCCTGTTGTTTTAGTTTGTCAGTTTCAAAACCATGAGGCGTTTATTTCATGCATCAAAGAGTGTCTTTCCTAATAGTATACAATGTGTCCAGAAACTAATGGACCAAGCGAAAGCCACAAATTGTAGAGCAGATTTCATGGCAAACTTCTAATGCGAAATTGCTTCCGAAAGCAGTTATAGTTTTTAAAAGAAAGCGAAAGCGCCTTTAGCCATTGGAGTGAAAGGTGACAAAGATATTTCCCTAAATAGAAGCATTCGTTAGCCATACACTGCTGAATTAAATATGCGAACATAGGCGTCCAAACGGGTATCAACGGACATTTCTAATAAAAACTTCTTTGTCACTAACTTTTCGAGAATTCTGAGATCATTCTTAGGAAATATGAGGTATTCTTATCTCAAGATGATAGAATGCTGCATTTTCGAGAAAAATTAAGTTTTAGTTTAATATGCGGTTTAACATAGTACCTATCTATTTGATTTACGATTGGTACATTACTTATTTTAACAGTAAAAATTTAAAAAATTAAGTAGGGTATTAGGTATTGTGAGTATTTACAGGGTGTCACAAATATAAGAAATGAATCATAGTTGTGTTTTTTTAAATGGAATGCCCTGTATATGAATATATTTTTAGATTCCCCGTTCAAAATAAACCTAACTTTCATTAAAGTACATCTCACCTAAACCTGACAGTTTTTTAAATATTTAAATTTTTATAAAAATATAGACATAATATGAATGAAAAAATTCACACCTAATTGTTTGTTCTTTTTAAGCCAGTCTGGGCTGATAAATATACCCACTCATCACTTGTTACGCTAAATATAAAAAGCCCCCAATACTAAATACAGGGTGTCCAATAATATAACTTATATGAACGTAAAGTTAAATTCTAAATAACTTGTTTATTTCAAATGGAACACCCAGTATAAGAGGTCAAAATTAGATGCATAAAGTAATTATCTGTCAAATATTATAATACTTTCCTATGAATAACTTTTGACGTTTTTGTGGAAAATGCACATATTCATGATATTAGGCGATTTTGAAATTGAATCTCTTAGTTTCATGTAGACCACCCTGTATTTAATGATGCAAAAATTAAAGTTTTCTTATAGATATGTATACTTATCTTTAATTTTGCATGGAAGAGGCACACATATTGGCAATAAGAGGAAGAATTTTCAAAATTATAATATTTATCAAGTCAGCCATGAGAATTTGAGAAGAAGAGAATACATTTTTGTAATTTAATATTTACTGTCAAATAGTCGGTTGAAAATTCTTACCTAAGAGTTGAGAATTTTTCATAAAACAGTTTTTTATCTGTGACATTTGATTTAATTCACTTCAATTCAAAAATGCGAACCTATTCCAAAGGAGAAAGCATACACATGATTTTTATTCTGGGAGAATGGTCCAAAAACGCTTTACTGGAATCGCGAGTTTACGCTCAAAGGTTCCTGGCGCAAAATCACCCCAAAAAAGCGGTCTTCGAGAGGCTGTTAAGGCAGTTTAACGAAAGATACCACCCAAATACAGTGCAACTGCATCAAGAACTTTTCAATATTGATTTTAAATCGTGTTGAATTTTGTAAATGGGCCAGGAACAAAATCATCGCAAATGAAAACTTATTTAATTTTGAAGGAGCAAATAAATGAAGCGTTTAGAAGCGTTACACCAGATTAAAGTTGTTGAAGGATTAAGAAAAGGATTGAAATGTGCCTAGAGTCCAATCATTTTGAACATTTATTATAAAATTTATCAGTTTTTATGTAGGTATATCTTGTTATTTAATTTAAGTTAAAAATGTATTTATTTATTATGTTATTGTTTAAATTATGGTTTGTCAAATTCTCATGGCTGACTTGACGAATATAATTTTGAAAAAGTCTTCCTATACCAATATGTGCTTTTTCCATACATTAAAAAAATATACATATCTATAAGAAAACCTCATAGTGATTAATAGATAATTAATTTCATCACCATCAAATACAGGGTGGTCTACATGAAATTAACAGGTTCAATTAAAAATTCGCATAATATTATGAATATGTGCATTTTCCACGAAAACGTCAAGAGTTATCCATAGGAAAGTATTATAATATTTGACAGAGAATTACTTTGTGCATCTAATTTTTACCTCATATACAGGGTGTTCCATTTGAAATAAACAAGTTATTTAGAATTAAACTTTACGTTCATATAAGTTATATTATTGGACACCCTGTATTTAGTATTGGGGATTTTTTATATTTGGCGTAACAAGTGATGAGATATTCATCAGCCTAGACTGGCTTAAAAAGAACAAACAAATAGGTGTGAATTTTTTCATTCAAATTATGTCTATATTTTTATTAAAACATAAATATTTAAAAAACTGTCAGGTTTAGGTGAGATGGGCTTTAATGAAATTTAGGTTTATTTTGAACGGAAAATTGATTCATATACAGGGCATTCCATTTAAAAAAACACAACTATGGTTAATTTCTCATATTTGGGACACCCTGTATAGACTCACAATATTTTTAAAATGTAGCCATAAATCATTTTTATCGAACCCATGAATAAAACTTCAAGGAAATTAAATAGTTTAACCACAGTATTCCGTGTCGTATGGCGTGAATAACCCTGTATATACGTTCCAACTACCTAACTGGTGAAATTTTAAACACTATTTAAACCCCTACCAAGGGTATCTTATAATTTTATAATAACTACCAGTCGGGAGTTCTTGTATTCTCTCTATAGATCATAAAAAATCGGTTGTGTCACCCTAAAACTTTCCCGACTAGTTATAATATAATCAAAAATATATGACCTGCGTAACGAAACAGAATTTTAATAATTATTATAATTGTATTATTTCCAATAAACTAACGTAACAAACTACTACTACTTTATCCCTTCTTGTATTTATCCTCTAACAGTAGGTATACCTACATAATATTACCATAGATGTTTATGTATTCTCTGATATTACTGTACCTGGCTAACGTTAATAATCCCTACTCCTAGTACATACGCATATACATAATATACTATACCACATACAACTAAATATTAATAATATAAGTACGACAAAACCATTAGATTTTTGTGTCACTGTGTATAAACAGCGCCATCTCTTCAATGCTGTCCCAACTACTAATTACTTGTTTGTTGGCTACAGTTATAAAAAAAATGGCGGATATTTGAAGAGAAATATGAGGGTTTTTTTTATATATGGATATTGTCTAATACAGAAAGTTTTCACGAACAATTTTAATTACAAGTGATTGTTAAATATATAAATTAGGTAATAAAGTAATATTATCATTATTAAATATTAGAATCATAGCACAAAATGAGGAAAAAGTTGCTGACTTTGAACTCAATTTATTAAGTAATTATTTATTGTTGTAGCCTCAAAATACCTTATTACCTAATCCAAACCTTAATCTTTAAGACCCTATTAAAATTTTTGCTACCAGATACGTATTAGTGGAGATTTCCATCCACAAAAATATATCTGTAAATTTGAAAAAATTACCCATGTTTGAACTCAATTTATGAGTTAACTATTTAATCTTTCCGCTTGAAAATACTTCATTACCTAATCCCATCTTTGGTCTTTAAAACCCTATGAAAATTTTTGCTAGCAGATACGTCTTAGTGGCGTCTACCATGCGCAAAATTATGCCTGCAAAGCGAAATATGATGATTTTCTAACTCTGTTTTTGAACTAACTATCCAATATTTCAACTTCAAAATACTTCAATACCTAATCCCATCTTTACTCTTTAACTCCCTATCAAAATTTTTGCTATCAGATACGTATTAGTGGAGTCTACCATGCGCAAAAATAGGTCTGCAAACGATTTTATTCAAACGCCCCTCTTAAGGAATATGACCGAATAGGATACGCGCGAATAATAGTAACTATAAAGTATCAGAGCTGCATTTCGAAAGGACGCAAATAAAGTGAAAGCATCTAAAAAAACTGGCATCTCTTCTGAAGATGTGTATGTACCCTTCTCGCGACTCAAAAGTGACATATGACAAAATTCGTTTCGCCGCAATAACCAAGTCTTGCCCCACTTTGTCTTCAGTCTTTTCTTGTGTAAATTAATATATTTTGAAACCACTATAATGCCTACAATTGCCCTCCTTTTCATGCTTTGCAAAAATATTTTTAACCACTTAGTTTTTGCTAAAATCCGATTGCCGCGGCCAGATCTTTTAGCTCACATAAATACCAGATGCCAGATCAAATCCCTCTGAAATGTATAAATTTACTCCACGTATGGACGGATTTGATACCTTGAATCATGCATGCAGATCATATAAGACAATAAGTGCACTTTAAAATCGCCTTCTTGAAAGTGGGGGTTTTGCACTACGGAAGATTAATTCTGGTCGCCCTAGAAAACTTAGATGGAAATTTACTGATAACGGATATGATTTTGACACCCTGTACCTCGGCCGCCAAGATGTTTTGGATATTAAAGGTGTTTCTAAAAAATCTGGCCAAAATTTGTGAGCGGATTGGGGACCTCTAATCATGAAAAAAACCTAAATTTGAATTTTTCGAAAAGTCCTTATTTACAAAGATACAGGGTGTTAAAGATGACTGCCTGAAGACGATTTTTTTGAAATATTTTCGAAACGAGTAAAGATGAATTAACCAAAAATGTAGCATATTTATTCACTTAGTTAAATGTCGTAAACTGACATGAAATTGTATAAAAAAGGATGACCATAGGCGGGTAAACGGGGGGGACCCTTGCCTTAATTATAACCTAACTTTTGTTCCTTGTGATTTTTATTCATTTAGTGTCAAAAATATGATAAAATAAAGTTTTCTACATAAAAAAGGCATACTTCTTTCTTCTCGAAAAAGTTAAAGGTTTTCGAGAAATTCGAGTTTGAAAATTTTAGGACAAAACTGGTCCTTAGTAAACAGCATTAATAAAATTATTGAAATACAGTTTGCTAACGAAAAGCACCAGTTTTGTCCTAAGTTTTTCGAGAAGAAAGAAGTATGCCTTTTTTATGTAGAAAACTTTGTTTTATCACATTTTTGACACAAAATGAATAAAAATCACAAGGAAAAAAAGTTAAATAATAATTAAATCAAGGGTCCCCCCGTTTACCCGCCTATGGTCATCCTTTTTTAGAAACACCTTGTACATATTATATTTATACGAACTTTTTTATTTTTTTTTGTATGTAAATTAGATATTCTCTCTCTAACATTATTTTCAATGATTTTGTAAATTTCATCATAATCTCATGCAACAACTAACCAATTTTTGACACTATCGTATCTTTTAAAACAGTTTCTTGTTAACAAGTAAAGCTTTTGTTTATACAGAGGGAGGCAATCAATATTTATCAAAAAAAAAATCGAAGCTTTATGTTCAGGAACAAAAACAATGATTGCCAATATAAGTTAAAAAATAACAAGAATTCTATTATTGTAGGTCCTAAATGTAGACGTTTATACTGAATAGGCGCATAGGTAGGAAATTGCAGGTAACGATAGATTAAAGTGTTCTATTTTTGGTGCAGTGGAAAACCAGCAAATCCAAAAACGACTAAAATTCTTGCCAATGCGCCAAGAAAATTTTCTATTAGTCCGTAAGACTGTAAATAAACCGTATGTTTTACAGGAATTACTTTGATATTTCTAGCAAATTTTGTAGGAAATGCATTAAGTGTTTTAAAAATGAGAATGCACAATTTGTCTGCAAATACCAATGTAGTTTCTCCTCTATATGCGTTGCCTATAAAGATTCTAAGGATTTTCTGGGTGGTTAATCCAAATAATTGACGTTGCAACAATTCAGTTTCAAATGCAAATTATTCAATGTGGAATAATTCCTATTCTTTCACCAATCCATTGCATTGGTGCGAAGCCAAAAAAAAATCGGAGTGTGGTCCGTCAAGCTCGTCCTCTGCAACTTTGATAAAAAAGATCAAAAAGGTCATTCTGTGAGAGTTTTAAGTCCAGACCGGAGGAGACGACAAGTAATGGACTAGACAATGGTTCCAATGGGATGACATCATCTACTAATTCCAAATCCAAAAAGAAATATTATGATAAATTAAAAGATTTGAGATCAACCTGCTTCGTTAAAACTTTACCTTCTGTTTTCCCAATGTTCAATCGATCAACCAACGAAATTTACCAAACCCATACAAATTGTCTTTTGTCGTACAAGGATTTATCAATAAATTACGTTTTTACTCTGTTTGGGTCATCCTCAGATGATTTACTAAAATAGTTCATTTTAGACATACCTGTCCAGGAAGGAAAAAAAAATTATAGGTATAACATAATCAAAAATATATCAGCAACATTTACCGCAATTTGTTAAAGCGTTTAAGCGCTATCGTTAAAGAATACATACAGACACATAGACAGACAGATTTCCATCTGGAAATGCTCTTAATCGTCTCAAGGAACCTCAAAATAGTTATATCCGTTTTTACCTTGTAGCTCGTTCACAATACTTCCCTGTGCGGGAAAGTAAAACACAAAGTTTGGGAAATCTGTTTGGTTGACCAACAATATTAATTCATATATCGCATTACAAACGTTAAACACAATTTTTATGGACAATTCATTTCATGTTTGAGCATAAATCAATTTCATTTGAGCGAAAATATCAACAATATAAAAAACGGAAAAATGTGTTCATATAAACCATGCGGTTTATTGAATTTTTCTCATGTAAATAACTGTTTTTTTTTAATTTTATTTCAGGCAATACAACTGGGGTATAATAATTAAAATGCTTTTTATTTGTTGCACTATTTTATAGACTACTACATACACCAATAGATTCAGTGAATTTTGCTCTCAAAATATGGACATACAAAATACAATTAATTTTGTTGATTTGTTTAAAAATATATAAAGCATTTTTTATCTGCTTTTAGGCTACTATTATTATAATTGATATTTGCCCCCATCATTTCCGAAAAAATTACGTTTAAAAGTTACAATTATGTAGTACGGCAACCGCAGAGTTTAATGCAATTTGGATTCATTTGTTTTACCGTCCGTCGGCCGTAGCCCAGTGGTAATCCCTGGCTTTGGATGCGAATGTTCTGGGTTCGATCGCTGCTCTTGCTATGTTCTTTTATTTCTCATTTTTGTAGTTTAGTTTAGCATAGTTAGGTTAGATTAGAATGTTATTATTAATATTTTTGTAATTATAATAATATAAATAATAGTGTATCTTTCATGAAAACATTTCGTTACCCAGGTGATATATTTTAAATTATATATACAGGGTGTTAATTAAGTATCTGGCCAAACTTCAGGGGGTGATTCTTTGAGTGATTTTAAGGTAAAAAGTTCATATAAGCAGGTGTCCGGAAATGCATAGTTTTCAAGATATAGGGTGTCAAAAAAAATTTTTTTTTACACTTATTTATTAATATCTCAAACACCTGTTGACCAATTTTGTTGAAATTTGGCAGTATTATGGACTATAATAAGACGCTAAGTTAGCACCAATTAATTGTTGATTATGACTTCCAGTGGCGTCGTAAAAGGCAGTTTCACGAATAAAATAACAAAAAAAATGTGCGCCGCTGACTTTTTAAAAATTAAAAAAATAATTTTTGGATTAAGCCATTAAAAATACAACTTTTTTGTCTCTTGATATTTTTTCGTATCTTGCATCGTTTTTGAGAAAAAAAAATTAAAACCCCTTAAATGCATGTCCCTGAATAATTTTAAAAATCACTTTTACAGAATTATTGCGAATCTCGTTGCGAATTACGTTTTACCCAAATTCGTTGAGATTTCGCAGTATTTTTTATAATAGTAAAATGCTAATTGAATCTTATGTACTATTGCTAATATTGAAGTTCAGTGGTGGAAATAAATGCCTAAGACAAGACAAAGACGTATTATTAATTATACTTTGACAAAAAATACTTTTTTAATAAAAACGATTAAGAACTTAACAACATAACAACAAATAAAAATAAATTTATAATAGTTGTTGAAAATGTCCACCTTCAATTTCGATGCAAGCATTAGCTCGCCTTATCATTGATTGCCGAACACGCTGAAATATTCCAGGAGTATGTCTTATTTGATTGCATGAATCCCGTATGCGCTGACATAATTCGGCTTCAGTATTGACTGGAGTTTTATAAACCAGCGACTTTAAATGACCCCAAAGGAAATAATCCAAAGGATTTAAATCTGGCGACCTGGGTGGCCATGACTGTGGACTCGCGCGACCAATCCACTGCCCTCCATAAGTTTGATCCAGAAATTTTTTTTGACACCCTGTATCTTGAAAACTATGCATTTCCGGACACCTGCTTATATGAACTTTTTACCTTAAAATCACTCAAAGAATCACCCCCTAAAGTTTGGCCAGATACTTAATTAACACCCTGTATATATAAATTATTGAGACTATATCGATAGTTCAACTTTCGATTTTTTATTAAATGTTCATCATGCGACAATTATTGGATGCTGCTGTCTAAGGATATTATTGGGTTTAATGTGAAAAGGATTTGTGTATTTGATTTAAATTCTCGATTCTTTAGCTTGGTCTAACTTGTGAGTTGGAGTTGCAATAAAATGTGTTTCAAAAACTTACCAGTAAAAATTCATATTTTATTTTGAAGGTGAATAGAATGGTTGACCTGTAAAAGAGAGAAATAAGGATTAAAACAACTACAATTTAATTTGAAGAACTAGTGCATAGCAGTGGAGAGAAATTCTTTACTCCCCCTCCTATCATCATTCACAAAGAAATATTATCCTGAAAAAGACAGAACATTTTTATTGAAATGTCGCCGTCGTGAAAAAAAAAGAAGTATGACATGAAATAAAAAAAACTTTTATTTCATTTTTGTTGTTAATACGAACCTAAAACGCAATAACGATATCAAAAGAAAATTAAAAAAAAGGAAAAATCTACATTATGTCAAAATTATGCCACCAGTATCAAGCAAATTGCAAAATATTTTTTCCCTTACCAAAAATTGAAACCAAATTTAAAATAGTGTGTGTTCTTTAACCAAAACAGATCAAATTTAAAGACGCAAGTAAAAAATGCCTTATTTTATAAAAAATAATAATAATAAAATATAATAAATAATTAGAAATAACTTAATTTAAAATAACAATGCAAGGGGGGCTATATCAAATTTAATTTGTCAAGAATGAGCTGAAAACCAAAAGTAAAAAATCGCACTTAATTTACTTTCAATAATCATAATGATTTATTATGAAAATTTAGAATATACAATTGCACAAAAAGGATAGAGATTTGGCCAATGCCACTCTTCCTTAAAAAAGCATATACAAATAAAGAAAGAATGTACAGACCAAAAACTTAAGACTAGAATAAACAAATTTTCATTATAAATTAATGTAAAAAGTTAATCACACTATAAATAAATTCTGAGCTTAAATTGTCGCTGAAATAATTCCAATGGCAAATCAATTATATCAATACATTTATTTAGCAGTAGTGAGGCCATATACGAGAAACTGCCCTCAAATTTTGCTGTCATATGCTTAGGGATAGTAAAGGAATCAATACGTACATTAACATCATGAACATTAGAACGTCTACACAACAACTTATACAAATATTGAGGGTCACGAGCATATCTTATGTAGCAATGAAGTATATAAATACTCATATCTCACATCCAACTTTGGCTCACCCAATCTCTCAAAAAAAGGAGTGACATGTGCAGCAAAAGGAACCGTGCAAACAAACCTTATACAAGAATTCTGCACTCTCTGCAACTTCATTTTATTATAATGAAACAAAAAATAAAAATATACCGGAAAACAATAATCCAAATGCGGATAAATAAGAGCTTTAACCAATTTAAGTTTAGTAGGCTCATCAACCAGGTGTTTAAGATAGTATATCGAACGCAATTTAAAAAGTGAATTCCTGCATACATTGCCACAATGCTCGTTAAAATTTAGCTCAGAATCCACGATTACTCCTAGATCTCGAGCTTTATGCATCCAGGGGATAACATCATTGTTAATCTTAGCATTAAACTCTTGAGTAACAAAACTACCGTGGCGCTCGTTGCCAATGCACATTGCCACCGTCTTCCTAGAGTTCAGGAGTAAACCATTGTTAACACACCAACAAGAAAACTGAGAAAGCTCTCCATTTATTACATTATACAAATAAAAGAATCTATTTTCATAGGTGCATATTGACATTAAAAGTTAATCCCTTCAGGATAGGAGTTGAGTACAAATAAGAGCCTCCTGATTTTTTTTAATGAAACATATACAAATCAATGTATTCAGGAATATATCTTTTTAGGGTGTTTGTTTGGTCCATGTCATTTAATGTTTAAAGATAATTTTCCTCAAATGTTACCCACGATAATCTCTTAAATGGTCCATTTTGTGGGACCAATTTTCAAGACTCTTTGCTACTTCAGTAACACGTACTGTACGGACAAAAAATGTCCAATAGTGTTAGTTCGGAATCTGATGATCGTTTCACGAATAGCGCGTTCAACGACCAAAATTTTTAACTGAGCACTGATTGTTGACCCTGTAAAAAAGTACCTCCTATTTGATAATCCGTTATTTTAACAAAACTATTTCTGTCGTGCCCTGTAAAGGCGAAATTGTTTAAATTTATGTAAAAACTTTGTAATCTTCGGAATTGCACAATAAAAAAGGATATCCTGGGTAAGACAGCGCCTCCGGAATAATACAGGCGAATCCAGTGAGAATTTTCATTTTATTGTAAAATTTATGGACCACTAACGCCAAGCTAAAGGACAGTCGTAACTTTTCCAAAGATTAATAATAACTTGCTTTATTCGGAAAATTCGAACCTCTGCTTTGCACTTTGCAGCCATAAAGATTTTGGTTGGCTTTTAGCACCCCTATAGGTGACTATGCGAAAGAAAGGGATGGCGATGAAGGCATTCCATACTTTTACTATAGAGCGGACACAGAATGATTTAGTGATTCATTTTACCTTATTGTTTTTGCTAACAGTGTTTCCGAATTTATAGGATGCACTTTGGGGATATAATTAATTGCATTTGATTCGATTCACGGAGGTATCCAACATAAAACAGTTTAAACCAAAACATCAACAATGTAGAAAACTATGAAATCAGTTTGATTACACACACAATTTGCTCTTTTTATTCATATTCAATTCATTGTGCGTTGTCTAGTAAATAATTGTAATAATCGATGAAGACTTTTTTGCAACAGAAATATTTTTATTTTTCTATTTATCTTTCAGTTGTTTTTGTTACTAAAATTATTCTTGGTTTGCGACAATTTTGAAAGTTGTTTTTCTTTATTTAAATTAAATTTTAATTTGCTCGTTCATTACCATTTGGTCAATTTAATAGGTAAAGTTAATAAGGACCTTCAGAGAACATTTCGTTCCTCAACAACTACGGATGAATCGAATCAGTTGACTGTCACTGAAGATCCTCATTCTACGGTCAGAAAGAAACTACTCTACAATGCTGGTTGCTATTTAAACTTAACCACAGTCAATAAAAAATAGTTAGTATATACGAAAGGGCGCCAAAATAAAATGACCGTTATTTCGGACTTTGAGCGTTTCGCATTTGCACAAACCTAGGATTCCCTGCGTACGAACGACCAAAACCAGAAATATGAACTTTCGTCCAACTTTCGCTGTATTAAAACATCCACACTTAGGATTGAGCAAAAATTCGACCATTGGGCGTCTTCGGACTTTGCGCCCAACATATACAATTTTCAGCTCCTTGATTTTCAGACGTGAACAATATAGGGATCAATCGGAAAAAACGGACTCGACTTCATAAAGACCTTTACATATTATATTACGCATTGTTCATTATTACTATTATGGCTTGTATCTCTATTCACATTTCCAAATTCAGCCTATGTGTGTTTAAATTATAATATTGTCGATTCAGTCCACTTTTCTATAGCTTAATCAATTTCGCTCTCCTGCCGGCATATCGGCTAATTAACATATAATGAAAACAGTAGAATATGTTCGTAGAATAGTTGATGTTCTTTGGTGGTCTCTAAACACCATCAATTTTAAATTTATAAGTCTATTAACGGCGAGAGGCGCGTTATTTTCTCTATTGATGTCTGGTTTAAATACTACTACTACTGTATATGATTATTATTGTCATTTAGTTGCACACGTGTTTGTAGAGAAATATATCTATTTTTAATTTTAATTTTCCATTTTGTGTAATTGAACTAAAAGATGTTCAATTTATCATTAAAATTAAAATAGGTACTTGTTAAAGAACTTTTAAGACAGACAAAAACAGAATCTGTCAGTCGAACGTTATCATTATATTTATCTTTGTGCGAAAAAGCTTTTACTCTGCAAAATGGAGTACTATGGAGCATTGTCATGGTCAAAGTTCTCCCTCCATACTGTCATCCCTTCGGCGCTTAATGAATTTCTACAGTGGGTCAGCAGGCGCATAATGTTGAAACATAGGAGCAAAACGAAATATCATTGTAAGGCCGAATTATAGGCTAAACCGGGCCTCAAAGGATTATTGTTTATCTCCAAAAATGAAAATAACTCTATGGGAAGAAATTTACGAGCTTTGAAGGAAGAAGTTTCGGCGTATTTTTTGGCGAAAGATGCAATCTAACTTAAGGATAAAATAGTGCCCTAACTAAATGATGAAGTAATTCTTGGAGCTATATTATAGACAAAATAATATATACTTGCATGTGGCAATATTGGAGACTGAATTTATGTTTTTCCTCTCGCTCGCCACATTGTTTCCACCAGCCATTTTAAGCCTGTGGGTCTATATGTTATTTTAAAGTTTATAGCTATCGTTGCAGGACTTTCTTAGTGTTAGTGCTCACGGGATTTTCGTTTATTAGCGAGCGAAAATTATGATTTTGTCGTAAACAGAACATGATATAATGTTAACTGCAACATAATAAAAAACGATATATTTTTCATACACGGCAATAAAAGTTATCAGTCTCTCGATAGAAATGAATAATTGTTTAAAGTGTTATTAAATCCCACATAGCCATTGCGACTATAATAAATTGATTTTATAGTAACATACAACATACATTTTATTGTAATTTTCAAGCAAAAGTTAAATACACATGAAAAAAAAATATTATACACATTTTACTTTCCCACACAGGGAAAATCGGTGTGTCCGCCCAAAACCAAGTTATAATATAATCAAAAATATATGACCTGCCTAACGAAACAGAATTTTAATAATCATTATTATTATTATTGTATTATTTTCATTATTACCAATAAACTAACGTAACAAACTAACTATACTATTCAATAGTAAGGAGAAAAAAGTATTGCCAGAGCTGGGATTCGAACCCATAACCTTCCGCATGCGAAGCGAGCGCCCTACCAATGACACCACAGAACTATGGTTCCAACTATCTAACTGGTGAAATTTTAAACGCAATTTTCTAGTGAATTATGGGGGAAATCTCGCTGGAAAGCAGATTATTATTTTTGCTTGACAATGCACCTGACTCCAACCAGCATATTCACCAGATTTAACCCTTAATGACTATCATTTGTTTACTAACGTAAAAAAATTGATCAGAGGTAAAGATTTTGAGAACACGATGGAGGCAGAGCTTGACGAGTATAATAAAATACTCAAACCGTCCTGTTATGAACAAAATTATTCACCATTCAGTCTATTTTAACAACCATTAATTTTGGGTAGGAACATACGACGCCACGGTTATGGCTGTTTTTTGTTAAAACAAAACATAAAACGATTATCATAACAATTCCATAAAAAGTTCATTAAAATAGAGGTGTTTAGTGAGTGGTAAAAAGCGTGAAATAAGCAATTTTAAAAACAATTTCTTTTGAAAGATGTAGCATAAAAATAATAACTAACGTATAAAAAAACAAATAGGCTTCACTCAATTTTCTCAGTAATATAAAATTTGACTAAGTGACAATACACAGAGTGGCCTATGAACTTTATGGTTTTTCTTGAATCGGTGTCTTCGGTTATGTTGTTTAGCTTAATATGATGATATTTAGTGAAAGCTTCATGAATTAAGCTTGGATTTTCATCCGATCAATACCGATATTGATGAAAATTAAGACTCTCGGATAGAAAAATCAAACACTCATCTGAATAATTTTGCCGGAATTGAATCTGCACAAAATAATCATGTTTCTGAACGATATCATTCCATCAACAACAAATTCAACGCTAAATTATACTTTAAAGAAAAATTTATTCATTTTATGAGAGGCATTTCAAGCTAATAGTTTTGACACATTTATTAAAACTTTTGAGTATGTATTCGAACCCTTTAGTTTGCTTTAAACAATCATATGGAAATAACAATCTCTTCCGTATTTCATCATCGTCATGTCTCAATGTTACGGAACTTTTATATTTATAATGTCACCAAATTGCAGAGCTGACATATTATACATTAGGCGAAGTTTACTCTCCGAAATGAAAAGGAAATACTCGACAAATTTGCATAGTATACATACAAAGACTGACGACTAGCCTATTTCAAACATGTCTCTCAACCCCACCCCCAAAAATCATTCTTGGAGAAGATACTAATTTAAGTTTGTTGCATATGGAACTTTCTTGGAGATCTATCTGCATTTCTATAAACTGTATAATGTACAACTTTATATAATATGTACTCTGAATTTATAGTAAGACCTCTCTTGAGAAGTTGGAAATCTTTTTCGGTTTAAATTGTACAGTGACTATGAAAGAATCGAACCTACATAGGTAATATAAATAAAGCAATGCTTTATCAAAACTCGAAATTCATTTTTTTTCATTTTGTAAATACACTGTAAAAAGAAATCGTGTAAAATTACAGCAAATTAAATTGGTTACCGGATTTTGACGACGATGGATGTGAAATCGCATCTCTAATGTAAATTGACAAAAGTGTGTAAAACATATATACAAAAAAATCTGTAAAATTCGAGACTATTTCGTTGTATAGTTACAGTGTGTATGCGTGTGAACATATACAGGGTGGTCCAACGAAAAGTTTGCACCTAGCTTTTCTCTTTTTTTTGTAGTCGAATGCGAAAATGCTCGGACACGTCGATTTTGCTTTTGAGGGGGACACATTTTAAACATATTTTTCGATCTGCGCCTTTAACCCCCTAGCGGGGGTGAGTAACAACCCTAAAATTTTAAATGGAAAGAGGGGTCTAATGACATATCATTTGAAAGGACACAAAATTGTCTTTCTAATGATACCCTATTTGTCGAATTTTACTAAAACAGTTAATACGAAAACGACTTTAAAGACATTAAGCCGATAATTTTGGTATTAATGAGAAATACAAATAAGTTTTAATTATTGCGAGTGAAAACACCTGCAATCGTTAGTACATTCCAATGTTTGTTAGTTTTAACATTGCTTTGTAAAAAAAGTAAACAAGCTGTTAAATTGATTTATTAAAACGTTACATTAACAAATGTTGAAAATGTGACCCATTTGATTCCATACAATAATACAGATTTTGTTCAAATCTATTTCTAACATTTTGTAGCATATCAGGTGTTATGTTTCTGCACTCTTCTGTAATGCGTTGGCGAAGATCTTCTATGGACTCGGGCTTCGTGGCAAAACATTTATTTTTTAAGTGCCCCCAAAGAAAAAAGTCTAAAGGCGATAAATCCGGTGACCTGGCAGGCCATTCAATTGGGCCCCTCCTTCCAATCCACCGTCCAGGGAACCGGTCATCTAAGAACTGTCTTACAGGAGCCACATAGTGCGGAGGTGCTCCATCTTGCTGGAAATAAAGCCGATCAGCAGTATGATTTTGGTCATCTTCTATTATTTGTGTTATTAAAGGATCAATTGTGTCTTCAAGCATGTTTAGGTACACTTCACCAGTTAAATTTCCAGGAATAAAAAGTGGTCCTATAATATGATTTCCTAATATGCCACACCAGACGTTTATTTTTTGAGGATACTGGGTATGAACCTCACGGAATAAATGTGGGTTACTGTCATCCCAGTAACGGCAATTGTGCCTATTTACAGCTCCATTCAAATAAAATGTGCATTCGTCGGAAAAACAAATGTTAAATAATAATTGCGGATCTTCAATTAAACGCTGGCTCATTGCTTCACAAAATTGCAGCCTTCTATCAGGATCATCCTCATTTAGTTCCTGTACTAATTTGATTTTGTACGGATGAAATTTGTACGCTTTTAAAATTCGTATTATGGACGAACGGGAGACACCTGAGGCTTCAGCTAGTTGACGGGTACTTTGACTATGATCCATTTCAACATGCCCTAAAACAGCGACTTCCACAGCTTCATTTCTGATCGGTTTCTGCGGCTGGTGTTTTACATTACAGACAGATCCGGTATCTACAAACTTTTTAACTAACTTGCCAACGTACACATCATTCACATTTTTATCGGGATGTCTCTCATTAAATAAGCGAGCCGTAAGTCTAGCACTACTATTATTTTGAAAATAAAGTTTAACAATTTCAACTCGTTCTAGAATGGAATAAATCATTTTGTACGGTAAAAGTAAAATAACTTGAGAAGCAACCAAACTGAATCAATGAAAAGACTAAAATAAACGGTGTAAATTCTTTTCCTACACGTATCTGCAGTTTTTATTTCAACAAAAAACGCAAACGATTAGTGAGGAATTTAGTTCTGATAAATAAGATAGTGTTTTTGAAATCCCGTTTTTCTTCAAAGTAAATAATTTAGAAATGATTGTAGTTGTTTTCAGTCGTAATAATTAAAACTTATTTGTATTTTTCATTAATACCAAAATTATCGGCTTAATGTCTTTAAAGTCGTTTTCGTATTAACTGTTTTAGTAAAATTCGACAAATAGGGTATCATTAGAAAGACAATTTTGTGTCCTTTCAAATGATATGTCATTAGACCCCTCTTTCCATTTAAAATTTTAGGGTTGTTACTCACCCCCGCTAGGGGGTTAAAGGCGCAGATCGAAAAATATGTTTAAAATGTGTCCCCCTCAAAAGCAAAATCGACGTGTCCGAGCATTTTCGCATTCGACTACAAAAAAAAGAGAAAAGCTAGGTGCAAACTTTTCGTTGGACCACCCTGTATGCTTTTCCATTGATAAATCTGTAAAAAAATTTGAACATTACACCATAAAATGTGATTGTGTTGTGTAATTACATTTTTGTTTTAAAACCACAGCACGATTATTGGAAAACGCCATTTACAGTTTTTGTGAATTGACATAGGCTAATCATTTTACTGGAAAATGTTCGCCAACGGTCATTGTAATATTCCTGCAACTTCTCGTGTACTTTTACACAAGCCACTATTGGATTATTTAGTAGTACGCATGCTTATACATGGTGATTCCTAAATTGATGAAGATATTAAAATAAATAACATTTTCAAATAACTTTTTTTAAAAATCTGAAAAATAAGTCCGTATTTGACACTTTTTGTTTTGTTTTGTCAACTTAAATAATATTATAATTAATATTTATGTTAGGTGTATTCTGTAATAATTTAAAGATGAATGTAACTCGCTTATTTTTCAAATTATTTGAACATGTTGTTTATTTTAACGGCTTCTGTAGTTCAAAAAGAAGTATCAACTTAAAAAGCACCATTTATAGTCGCGAATATCAATTTGCCAATAAGTTGCTAATTTATCAATTTAAAGTAAAAGACCGGTAGTTATCTACCAATAATTAAAAACATGTTTATAGGAAAATAAATATAATTTTGACCTACAAATTTTAAGCCCTTAAAATATTTGTACTCAGTTGAGAAACAGCCTGTAGAAATGAAACGACAAACATACATAATTATCATATATATTTTATTTTTTTTTATTTTATTTTTTTTTCTTTATTTTTTTTTCTTAATCATATACTGCTGACTAGTTTTGTTTTTTTTTTGTATAATTTTTATGCGTATCTACATTCTTTTGGTCCGGAAATTTAATTTTTGAGTTTTATCTGAATTTGGGTTAGACCTAAACATCAGCACTGCTGCCGTCTAACCCTTTTCGTTGTTTTCGTTGTTAATTGTTAATTTAATAAGAGCATACATATATTCTATGAACAAATGTTGTAACGATAATAACGAATAAACAGATTATTATTATTATATCTATTAGGTCTTCTAAACCTATATACCTAATAGCTTTCTTGGCTTTAGACATTGAAAAAAAAATTAAATATAATAATTCTCCGACAAAACTGACTCTAAATAAAACTTTCTACTTTGAGCACTAACAAAACACCATCGTCGCGTCGGTGATTTCTGTACCGTCTTTCTCCTAAACAAGATTTGATCCATTCAAACTCATTTTTTCAGATACTAGAACATAAAACATTTTGATAATTATATAAATCCCCCAGTTTATTTAATTGTAGCTACCTGCTACTAGTAAATGCAGAAGAACATTGTCTGTTTCATTTACAAATACAAACTTCTTTTGGTCGCATGTCCCCGGGTCAGAATAGAGTGGAATAAAACCGCTGAATGAAGATGTCTACAAGCTTCCATGGAGAGCCAATTGATATCAACGAGTTTATGGCTTACTCGGTCGTACTTCCTGATGCCGAATATGTATCGCAAGCAAGATTTTTGTACACGTTTTTATCAACATTTAATAAACTAGGACTATATACTACATCACAGTAATTAAAATTACTGAGCACCAAGGCATCAGTTAGTTTAGTTTTAAGCTCTATTGAAAGTATATGTCTGTGTGGGTATAACATTTTCAAGAAGGCATATGATTTTGAAATGCATCCCGAAATATGCTCGGAAAAGCGCAAATCACAATCCATCACAAGACCCAAGTTTCTCGCACTCTGAGACACTTTCAAAGAGACAACATTAATTTTAATTTGCAATCAAGACCGTTTTAGGTTCCACCTTTTGCATGCTAAATTTATCCGATGGTCAGATCGATTCTGATGACTGACTGATATGGAATGAAGCCCTGAGCGTAAATCATCTGCTCGAAGGCCTTGGAATCGTTTAAACCATTCAGAAAAGCGTGCACTATAGTACGCCGTATGCGTCTTCTGTAGAAAAATCGTATTTTGTCCAATATTTTTAATTTTGGCTTGCAGATCGGTACAGGTTTTAGTGATGAAAATCTACACACATTCAGAGTTTCTGAAGAGTCACGTTATATCTAATCCGAAACCCTACTACAGATTTGACTAGACTTTGAATAGGGCCAACAGGGGTGATAATAACGCACTTCAACACACCCAAACAAAAACTGACCCAGCATGCCGACACCTGAAGCATGGATAACGGCATATGACGCAATGATTTCCAAAGATTACAGTAGCCCTCGATGTGATATCGCTTGATATTTACTTTAAATTCACAGCAAAATGGAAATTAGCTGTGAATTTACAAACTGATAGGTATTTTATATGTGAAAACGCATTTTTATCTGTAATATATTATATGTAAAGATACATTATGATGTATTTTTAATGTAATTTTACCAATAATTCTAATTTCACAGATTAAATGTGAATTTTTACTGCACTTTTACATCTGCAAATGCTTCGTTCTCTATAGATACAGGGAGTTAAACTAAAAAAGAAATGGTTTTAGGTAATAACGATGTATTATCAAAATTACTACATTCTTTGCTGCAATTCATATGAATGCAATAAACCTATGCTCGTAAAAGTAGTTTTCTATGTTTGGCAATAAAGTTATAACTGTCGCCAGCGTTTAGTCATGAAGTGTTGCACGACTGCAAATAAGTTATTTTCACGAGAATTTTATTTTTATTTTACTAACATTTACAATCAGACACATTGTATCTATTTGTATATGTAAGTATATAAAGGCAACTATACAGAAAAAGTTGGAAAGAGTTTTACATAATCCTTAGTATCTGTAGAACGTTTAATGCAATAAGGCGATATGGTAAATGGAATGTGGAAAATTTATGTGTTTTCTATCTTGCATTATACCTACTGTGGTAGTGTTTTGTTTCATGAGCGATTTGTTTTGCGGAAGCAAATGAATAGTATTTATTATTTGTATTATCTTATACAATTTATCTTACTAACGCGATATATGAAACTTTTTTTTTTATAATGCACCACCATGTAGGTATTAATAAAATTCAAAAATCATTTATTTTAAATTTTATGAAATTTGTTCGCACGTGTATGGAAGCTATAATGTACTACTATGAATTTATATTTTCATCTTTGTACAAACAAAAAACGCCTTGATTTAATTTTCGAAGCCTTGTAAACGAATCTGGTTGTATTTCGTGTGCTTTTGCCATTTTATGGTCCTAATAATGTTCAAGGGCCAATAAGACAAAGAACCGCCCGAAGTAATGCAAATATTGCTGCTGTTCAGGCAAGTGTTGCTGAAGACAGCAATTTGTCGATTCCAAGACGTTCTCAACAATTGGGACTGCCTCAAAGCACAACCTGGCAGATTTTGAAAAAGGATTTGGGTTTCCATCTATATAAAATTGTTCTCACTCAAGAACTGAAGCCATTGGACCACGGTAAACGTCGTGAATTTGCTGATTTTGCCTTGGAACAACTTGAAAACGATAAAGATTTTTTAAGAAAATTATCTTTTCCGATGAGGCACACTTTCATCTGAGTGGTGCGGTAAATAAACAAGCCTGTCGATTCTGGTGCGAAAAAAATCCACAAATTATTCATGAAAAACCATTACATTCACCTAAATTGACAGTTTGGTGTGGTTTTTGGTCTGGTGGAATCATCGGTCCGTACTTCTTTCAAAATGATGCTGGTAACACCGTTACTGTAAATGGAGAGCGGTACATATCGATGATAACCAACTTTTTATGGCCGATTTTGGAAGAAGTTGATCTTGACAACATTTGGTTCCAGCAAGACGGGGCTACGTGCCACACAGCGAATGCAACAATTGAATTATTGCAAGAAAAGTTTGGAGATTCGATTATTTCAAAAAATTGTGATATTGAATGGCCTCCAAGAAGTCGTGATTTAAAACCATTAGACTATTTCTTGTGGGGTTATTTGAAGCCATTGGTCTTTCGAAATAAACCAGACTCTCACAAGCTTTACAAGTCAATATTGAACGTGCCATTCATGACATACGACTTGATTTAGTGCAGAAGCAGTCATGGAGGTCCTTTGAATGACGTTTTATTTATAACTTAATTGTATCGATAAAAAACTTTTGAATTTCCTTAACAATAAGTGTGTTTTTTTTAAAAGAAATCATATCACTCTTATTGGAAAACCCCATATAATAATTGCACTTACATAGAAGTTTTGTTGCAGATGGAATTTTTGGATTTTTTCTTTGAATAAGGTTGAATAAACGTACATTTAAACATGTTCAAAATGTTAAAAATATACAGGATGCTGGTTGCAAAAATATGACTTTTTTCAAGTTTTAGTTCTCATATATTTAAAAATCTTCTATATATACCCATTTAGTTCAAATTAGACCAAGTATAACTTGAACCGCAATTGACATAAAATTTTAATAAATTATAAAAAGTAAATAAATTTGTTTTCTTAAATTACTAGGTAGATTTCAAATTAAAAACAACAAAACATGTTGGAATAGATCTATCAAAATTTATGGGAATAAAATGTTGGTCTCCGACTAAAATAAGAAAGTTGGTAGTCACTTTGCGTACACCCTGTATACGCTGAAAATACTCTCTAAAAAATCACCCAGTATACCAGGCAGCTATTCTTAAGAAATATACAAAATGTTATTCGCATGTTCTTAAACACAATCATATCTAATAAATTATGCGTATCATGTTGTGTTTCGACATCGCTGATACAAGGTACGTTATCGTTTGAGAATTAACTTGGCGCCAGTATAAAAGTTCATTAGAGTTTAATTAAAAACGGTTGTATGAATATTATTTATTAGTCATATAGTATCGTATACTGGGAATGGGAAATGATAAACTCTTGCATTTCTGCTTCCCAAATTATTTTAATCCTCTACCTCTACAGGAACTTTTCTTTAAGCAATTGAATTCTGTATCAGATGGGACTATTTAAAATAGCTTTGAGCTTTCTGTGGATAAAACAATTAAGTAACATTCTTCTATAGCATCAATCCACGCCCTCTAGAAACATTCAGGCCTTTCAACTTATTTTAATGGCGACATATGTCGTTCGAATTGTTATATTGATGTACCAAAGAGGCCTGTATGATTTCCGAGGTTGCATTAATTTAGCCCAACCGGATAAGTCGTTAGGACGTTCCAAAATAAGTGTTATATTTATATCGAGTGTCCCAGCACAAAGGGTTGCAAGTTTTAAATTTAAATAATGTATTTAAACACATTATTTATTGCTTAATAAAATAAAACTATAAAATTTGGGGTTTCTATATATTTTGCACACCCTATAGTAATATTTACCAAAACAGTTTAAGTTCTCATAAAATGGGATAGAAATATAGTACCTATTTTATGCAATAATAAACGCCTTTATTAAAAATGTATAAATACATTATACATCAAATCATCAGGAAGGCGAAGTTTAGCTAATAAGCTATTCTTTAACAGTTAACCTTTAAGATGACTTTACAAATAAATTTCTAAATATAACAAACCGAAAAATAATAATAATAAATTGATGCGATACAAGAAAAAAAAAAGAAAGGAAAAATATGCATCAGAGAATCAAATCACTCGATTTCTAAATTTAAATATCTTCTGATTGTACGAGTAACATATCTTCTATTTTCTTCCTAAAACTAAAAGGGGGACCGCTGTATAATTTTTTTTTGGATTCTACTTGTAGTTCTATATTTTTAATAAATATTAATACAATTTGAAAAAAAAATGGTATAAAATAAAATTGAAAAAAGTGTCAAAATTAAAAATTTTTAAATGGCAACCCCTCATTTATATATATTTTTTTGCATCAAAAATAGAGCAAATTTATGAAAGGATATCTATTCCAAAAATGTATAGTTTTCAAAATATTGATAATTTTACATTTTTACCTACTAGTTAGGCGCCTATGTATATTTTTTTAATAAATATTAATACATTACAAATTGAAAAAAAAAAGGAATAAAATAAAATTGTAAAAATTTTAAATGGCATCCCCCAATTTATATATATTTTCTTATTTTTTTTTGCATGAAAAATAAGGGCAAGTTTATGAGAGGATGTCTATTCCAAAAATGTATAGTTTCCAAAATATTGACAACTTTTCTTTTTGACCTACAATAGTAAATAATTCATTAATTTACCAATAATTTCATTCATGTTATTGAGAAATCATGGTGGCAAGGGTAATTAAACCCATTATCTCATAGTGATCTGATTTTAGCCAAAGTGTAGTTTTAAGCGTAAATAGAGAAATACCCCCAAAGAATTGAATTATTCTTACCACATACCTATCAAATAAAATTTGAATAATTTCTCTGTTTCTGCAGCCCTTTTTTTATGAGAACAAACATACCGAAAAACTCTGTTGACATTAAAGATGACTTTTATACTCCTATAGGTGCATACCTAGATACGACAAAAATATATTTTAATATTCCACAGTTGTAACATTTTAAGTCAGAAAATAATTCCGACAAAAATTTGTAGAGAGTGAAAATAAAAAATACATAAAAAAACGAAACAAAATGTTATCGTGGCTTAAAGCCAGCAGTCATCTGTTTTATTATTCCGTCTGTGTGTGAAGCGTGTGTAAAATCTAAAATATTACCTCGTACATGAAATACTGAGTGTAGTTTTATTATTATTATTTTTATTACGTACTTAGTGTTCACTAAGTAATAAAATTTTAAATTAAAAATGAATTAAATTTCTGGGATTACACCTGCTGAGCATTACAGTCATTGCATATTGAGAGATTTAATCAAGAACGTACATGACGTCTTTTCAGAAATATTATAACGTACCTGAGAATAATACTTGAGGAATCTCATTATTTTGAAGGAATTAAAAAAATGAGATTATGTAAAACCACAAAATTATTTTGTGCCAAATAAAACCCAACCCACCCTCATATTTGGTAATACAAATTTGTTTCTCGTTTATTTCCGGGACATCTACTTCCATATATATCCATACTCGAAACTGCAATACTGCTCAATTTTCGATTAAGATTATCCTGAAAATATACAATCAAAATGTAAAAAAGTTTAAAGCGGTATTTAATAATAGAGGTCTCTTTGAATGCTCTTCTCCATTACTACCATACGGTTTTATGACTATTAAATGCTGACCGAATCGAGGATTATACTTTGTTGGACAACTTCGTTCCTGTGGGAGGTTGGTGGGTTTTGTACACGCTGCGCAATCTGCGGGGAAAATATGGAAAGGAGCTACATACAGTTAAGCAGATGCTAAATGGCAATTTGAGATGGTCCATTCCATAGGTGCAACTAGACTATAATCCTTCGGGGGGCTCAAGCCGCGATTGATTAAACTGTGCTGTGTGATATTATTATTAAACATATATGGAACAAAATTCAAGAGGTTGGGTTAACCAATTTTGTCTTTTGAAAAGTCATCTAATTTCGAATATACAGGGCAATTAATGTTTTTATGAATTCATGTTTTTATGACAAAGCCAATTTTGAAATTTTTATAATTCTAATTGTACCGTTAGAAAAGTAGGCGTTCTGGCCTACATTGCATATTTTAAACAATTTTGACTGGGCGTCACGAGTAGTCTAGAAGTATTATGTTTCTTTTCTGTTTTTTTTTTGAGAATTCTAAAACCGGAGAACACTGAAGTCAGATCTAGGGAATTGTGCCAACAGTTGAATTAGGGATTTTGCATGTGAAATTATTTTGTGTTTAGTTTACTTATTTATATTTACTTACTCCTTACTACCTTTAACTATGCATGTTTTATAAATATTTGTTAATTAACTATTCTATTGTTACTAGGTAACACCTAACACCTCTTTCGAAGCAAACAAAAATTAATAAAAATTTAAAACATAGTACATAGTATTAATAAAATAGTAAAAGTTTAAATTAATAACATTGTGAAAATAAAATCCGTACTCTGGAATTTCTGTCAAAAAACAACATGTTAGTAAATTCCTTGTCCTTATAAAGTTCAGCGTCTGGAAGTTTCCTTCTACTGTCTTTAATTTCTGAAAAATTCGCTACCGCTGGCCTAGGATCGTAAAAAGCCGTACTTCACGACCCCATTACCATAAACAGATTTCAATTTTTTTGGGCCTTGGTTTGGTATAGGACGCTATCATACAGGACCTAATCAAGACCTAAGAAACTATCCTTAATGACCGTTTCCCGCATGTCGTTTGGCATGCAAACAGCCCTTCAAAATAACATTGTCCTGTGTAAATTTCACGACCCTATTATTAAGAAAACAGATTTCAATTTTTTGGGGCCTTGGTTTGGTGTAGGACGCTATCATACAGGACCTAATCAAGACCTAAGAAACTATCCTTAATGACCGTTCCGAAGAATGTCGTTTGGCATGCAAATAGCCCATCATAATATCATTGTCCTGCGTAAATTTCACGACCCCATTATTGAGAAAACAGATTTCAATTTTTTGGGGCCTTGGTTTGGTATAAGACCCCATCATACAGGACCTAATCAAGACCTAAGAAACTATCCTTAATGACCGTTCCGAAGAGTGTCGTTTGGCGTGCAAATAGCCCTTCATAATATCATTGTCCTGATTAAATTTCCCGACCCCATTATTAGGAAAACAGATTTAAATTTTTTGGGGCCTTGGTTTGGTATAAGACCCTATCATACAGGACCTAATCAAGACCTAAGAAACTATCCTTAATGACCGTTCCGAAGAATGTCGTTTGGCATGCAAATAGCCCATCATAATATCATTGTCCTGCGTAAATTTCACGACCCCATTATTGAGAAAACAGATTTCAATTTTTTGGGGCCTTGGTTTGGTATAAGACGCTATCATACAGGACATAATCAAGACCTAAGAAACTATCCTTACTACCCCATTAAGAGTTATATACATTCTCGAATTTAAAGCTTCTGTCGAATAACTGTATGATTTTAATGTTGTGTGTACTTATACCGCTCTTTCCGGCGTTAAAAAAATATATGCTAGCACCAACTTTGAAAAAACTGAATGTGATGTAGAGATTTTACAGTGACCGTGGTTCTCTCTGACGAAGGTGGAAGTTTCTCAGCTGCATAGTGACTTAGAACATCATCTGTGAAAGAGGAAATACGATTGCAATTCTGTGAGCTACCAGAATCAAGTATGACTTCCTTAACTACATTGAAAATTTAGTTGATTCATTTTTAAGGATTTACTAAATATACGTATTTTCCTAAACCACTTTTTCAGACAAATTGACACGTCAAAAACCCACTGTTTGGCTATTAAATATGATGAGGAAGACTACGCACGCCTCTTTGATTTTTCCATTTTCACGTAAGCAAACGACGCATCTACTTCGACAGACTAACACGGCAATCGATCTGAAACTTTGTATAAATTCTAGGCAGGAATGAGTCTGTCCTGGTGACTTGAAACGTTTAACCGCAACTTGTGTAGGTATAGTGAATTTTTCTGTTCATTTATCAAAGTCAAAAATTCGTCTATTTAAAACTATGTCTGTGCTCCACCATTATTCCTTCGTTCATTTTCCATGCTAATTATCAATGCAACTTAACAAGCGAACGCAATAACTGACAGTTTTAGTAGATACAGATGCATATTACCATTTCCCAACTTAAAATAAATGTTCTCCTAGTTTAAAGTAAGGACACCATCGCATTTTGTGTTACTTGTTTTTACAAACATTTAGTTTGGCTTTAAAATCAAATTAGACAAGAATTAACCCCTATAAAGTGTGTCCCGAAATAAAAAAAGAGGTTGATGAAAATATTTATGTGTTACTAAAAATTACAGCGTTTTTTATCTCATTTACAGCGATAGGTTACTTTTGATATTTGCTTCCATAATTCTCGAGAAAATTGCGTTTAATATTTCACCAGTTAGGTAGTTTTTTTTGATTATATTAAAAATATCTATAGCTATAAGATCAATTTCCATATTATAATAGCCTCTAGTAACTTCTGTTTTAGAATCACATGATACTAATTGGAACCGACGCTGTGTACTCTATGTCTGATTGGTCTGGATAGGAAATAGCTTCGGTTTCGCGGTTGTATGAACATTCAATTGGCACTAAAGTTATTGTTCCTGCTAAATTTGATTTGCATAATGTAAAGTAAGCGGTATTATAGTAGCTGCTATTTAGATATAATAATCATATGTGTATGATTCTGTATTATTGAATTCTTTCCTTAGGGTTATGGTTGTTGTGGTCAAAATAATAAAGAAAAAGGATTAAATTGAAAAAGTTTGTTTGCCGATTGAAGAAGAACTTCGCTATAATAGATAGTATTAGGATAAACTTAATGAAACTAATAAGCTGTTCAATAAAAGTAAATTACCTAATTCCAAACAAAGTTTTTTTTTATTGACAGTTTCAGCCTATCTAGAAAGAAAGACAAACAAAAATAACAAGCCATATCTATCGATCACGAGTTATGGGCATCCTTTATTCAAATTTTACAAGTTTTCAATTATAAAACTCGAAGCTATGTAGCAAAGAGTTTCTATGCAATCTATCGTTTTCAAGAAATAGTCTGTTTCAGTACAAAATAGCTTTTAATTAAATTATTCGTATAGGCCATAGATGGCGTTACTAGAATTTTTTTCATATGATTTTTATTTAGTACTAACCTTCAAACGATATGTGTATAAATTTGACAGCAATCTGACTATTAATTCGTGAGTTATAACATTTTGTGTCAAGCAACTTTTGTTATTGAAAAAAGTGAATTTCGAGTTTTGATAAAGCATTGGTTTTTGATGAAAAAAATACACCTGGAAACTGAACAATGGCTTGAAAAGCATTATCCGAACTCTATTCCATCGAGACAAATCGTAGAGAAGTGGATTGCTGAATTTAAACGTGCTCGTATGAGCACAAATGATGCAGAGCGCAGTGGACGCCAAAATGAGGCTGGTTATTCCAGAAATAGTCAAAAAAAATGACAAATTGGTTATGGGCGATCGCAAGTTGAAGGTGCACGAGCTAGCTGACATTGCAAAGCTATCAGATGGTAGTGTTTTTACCATTTTACACGAACATTTGGGGATGCGAAAGCTCTGTGCAAAGTGGGAGCCGCGTGAGCTTACTGTCGACCAAAAACAACAACAAATTGATGCTGAAGAAAAAATTGTTATGCACCTGTGGCAAGTAAAATATTAACACATTTATAATTTTCGAATAAGCAATTAAACGAAAGCTCTTTTCCTGTTCATTGAGTAGCTTAAAAAGTCAAAGCACTTTTATGCACATCTTTTTGTTGTGTTGCAATTCATGGTCTACTATTATTTCCTGTAAGAGCAACATCAGAGTCACCATTATTACATTGACAATTCAAAAGCTCCTGTGTGGCATAACCGTAACCGTTAACACAATCACCGTCTACATTAGCACCAACAGAGCTCGTGCTAACTGAAACTGTGTTGAACACAATATTATTATACGAGAGCACATACAATATAATACAAATGCATGTATGTGTGGATTTTACAAAAAGCTCCGTATCACTCTCTCTCACCACACGAATTTGTTCATTAAAACATCCCAAAGCTCGAATTTATTTCATGAAAAGTGCATCACCACTATGATACCACGGAATGGTTGGTGTATTCTGTTAACGATGTTATGGATTATGTTGATATTAGTACAAGCACACACGCATCCTCATTATTCCGTTATAATTTAGACCAAATTAAAAATTTGGTTTTCACACAGTATTTGAAGAATAGTACCATGTTTTGTCTTTCTGGCTCTTCATAGTACCATATCCAAAGATTTAATCACCATCAAATCATGGTGTGACTCTAACCTGTTGTGCTTGAACACTGCGAAAACAAAATCTGTGTCATATAAACGTACGCTGCAGTCTTTTGAACTTAATAATTCCACTATTCACGTCTTTTCTTCGGTGAAGTTTCTGGACCTTGTTGTTGACAACTTCCTGAAATGGAAGTTGCTCATTGATGCGTTATCAAAAAAATTAAGCTCTGCCTGTTTTGCGTTAAGATCAGTTTCCAAAGAACTTAACTTGTCAACTTCCATAACAGTATACTTTTCACTCTTCGAATCCCATCTTCGATACGCCCTCCCATTCTGAGGTACATGCTGTGCAACGCAATTTGGGCGTATTTTTAGATTACAAAAAAGAGCTATTCGATACTCTCTGAGATTGCACTATAGAGCCCATTGCCAGGACTTCTTCAGAAAATTTAAAATACTAACACTACCTTCCTTATTCATATTGGAATCGGTCTGCTTAACCCGAGGGGTAAACCGCGTGGCCAATGTGGTGTACAACCTCGAACCAATGGCAACAAATTATTATTAATTATTGACCAATGTGAGAAATTATTGAAATTTGTATGACCAATAGACTAATTAACAACCAATTAATAACCAATGGGACCAATTAAAGTCCAATTATGAACCAATTTCCGGCCCAATTAAAGCCCAATTCAACATTTTATATATAGAAACCACGCCCATCTACGGTGATCGTGTAAAATCGACGTAACTCGAATGATTCCGATTCAAACTCATCCTTGATTAGCTGTTTTTTTTTGTAATTGTATAAGACTGCTCCGATTGTGATTTAAGCAGAATATCCCTTACTATATATTTAATGTATGAGGATTTAATGTTGTTAACAAAAGGTCGTACTTGTCTGATGTTTTTGTAACATTTTTGTTTTTAAAAATTGCATTTATTTGTACAAACCATAGCTCTACATTGTGTGGTCAAAATTCAGGTGACTTGACAGATATACTAACATCATCTTGAATGTAGCTTGATCATTGATCTCATTAGAATTACTTTTCCTTCGTCTTTCGTGACATATTCTGCATGACATTTCTTTCGAGGTCACGAAATTGTATATGAATATTGAGCACGATCACAATTGTAAATGTTGGAAATTTAGGTCACACTGCCTGTCGATCACCACTGATGAGTCGTGGATCGACGAAACGGCCGTCTGGTGGAAGCATGGTAGTGTGAAATAAATTTCCAACATAACTTAAAGTCTTGTTGCTTTATGTAACAAGCAATTCTTAAATAAAGCCTCCCTGCTAGGGGATTCGGGCGCATCTAGTGTTGGCAATAGGATATAATGGAGTTGTTACTTCTTATCCGGCCATCGTTAGTGAACTGTGTTTCACCCGGCATATTGCCTGTTCACGCTAGGTGTCGCCACAAACATCTCTCTCTCAATCAATTCTCGTGCTAGTATAAGCTCTTTGTAAATGTTGGAAATTTAGGTCACACTGCCTGCCGATCACCACTGATGAGTCGTGGATCGACGAAACGGCCGTCTGGTGGAAGCATGGTAGTGTGAAATAAATTTCCAACATAACTTAAAGTCTTGTTGCTTTATGTAACAAGCAATTCTTAAATAAAGGACTTTATTAAGGGCGAGTTTCAGTTCAGTGTCAGATGACACTGTCTGTTCAGCTAACAATTATATTTAATTGACAGTGTCAAACTAATCTCTGGTGAGAAAATCTGCCAACAATCGATAATACTTATAACAACAACTAATAATAATAATAAGGTCATTACATGGGTAGGAAATACTGAGCGAAACACGCAATCATTTATATTAACTAGGTACTTCTTTTTGCACTTCTATGTAGTTAATTGCTCAATTACTAATTACATAGCAGATTAATCAGATATTTAGGGATAAGTTTTAGTGGCCAGTCGTATATAGAGACCAATGGGACAATTCTAGTGGACAAATAGTGAAAATTATAGGGAAATTGAGCCAATGCAATGCCAATTGTAGAGCCAATGTGGCCCAATTGACACAATTTAATATTTTAAAAGACTAATGCGAGCAAATGCAAAGTCCAATAAAACAATGCAAGGTCCAATGGGACAATATATGCGCCAATGTGTATAATTAATGGGAAATGTCCAATGGGGTGTACAAAGTTTTGGGTCGCGGTTTACCCCTCGGCTTAATCCGCAAACACCTGTCAGATATCTCTGAAAGACCATTCCATCTGCTTAGAAACGCCGAACATGATCTATATCTGCGAGCCCCATCCTCCGAATTAATCAAAAGCTCGATCCTATACAATGCAAAAAAAATGCACAACCATCTGCCAATGGAAATCAAATTTGCTATCATCCCTTCCTCGATTCCATAAAGCTCTAAAAACGTATTTGTTAGAAAAAGCTTTTTATACAGTAGATGACTTTTTTAATGTGCATTAATTTTTGAGCGATTCACACACTGGATAGTAGTTTGTATATATATATGTATATATATTGAACTGTAGAATATTTACTTAATTAATTTACTTTAAGTATCTTAATTGATTTATTTATTTGACGATATACCTGTATGTATTAATTATTATTCTTATGTTTTATATGTTTTGTTTGTTGATGTATGTCTACAAATTATTTTTAATTTTTTGACAAATATATATTTTATTTTATTATTTTATTTGAGTTTGGTACGTTAGTTTATTGGAAATAATGCAAATAATACAATTATAATAATAATTATTAAAATTCTAGTTCGTTACCCGGTCGGGAACGTTTTGGGGCGACACAACCGTTTCTTTTAAATGGAACACCCGGTATATTTTAGGCAGCGAATTTCACTTCGACATATCATAATGAAATGACAAATGACAATTCAAGTTTCATCAACAATAATTGTGGCTTGAACACGCTGTAAGTTTTTGTTATCTCATTGTAATTAACAATCATGGAAACATATCAAAAATATCTAAAAACAGACAACCCTTATTTTTTCAAGAATTATGACTGATTGATTCTTACTAAAAAAGTATCAACATTCAAAGTGATAAACAAAAACCAAGAAATTATGTATAAAATATTATGAAATACTTTGCTATATAATATCATGTTTTAACCATCACGAAATAATTTCGGTCCATGAAAGTCTTGGAAAAAAGCATTAGTTTTTGAATAAATTAACCGGGTATTTAACAGAAATATCGATGACAAAATTGATAGCCTATAATGGATATTTTACAATAAATAAAAATATAATTTTCAATTATTTCTCAATAACGTATTCGCATAGCAGCAATTAAAAATATGCAAATATGCTTATTCTCCCATAGAGAGAATACATTTTTACATATATTTTACACAATATTATGATCAAAATACAAAATGAAAAAAAAAAAAAAGATCAACGAGGTCAGTGTAGTATTCATTTTGAATTTATTACGCACATATGCATTTGAAGGCACATTTTCAATGGTATATTATACAAACGCCTTTTTGGCATTATTACAATAAATAATGAAATCACGAACATTCAAAATGTCCTGTGATTCCATACAACATAATAATGTGCAATATTTTATTAAATATATTTCTGTTAATATAATAATTTAATGAACCATTATTCAATTAAATTTACAAAACGTGATTATCAAACAAAACTGTTCACAGTATTCAAATAAATTTGAAATATTGATTACCGTGGCCACTAATGTTTGCATTTGCTTAGGTTTCGGGACTGTAAAAGCTTAAATTCTCTAGTATTGACAGATCAGCCAAAACTTCACAGTCTATCTAAGGAATCGTACATACAACGGTATCTTTTTTCAGTGGCTTGCACTGATAAAAGCTTAACTTATTCCTCCTTAAAGTCTTAAGACAGCATTCATTCATTGATTCAACTGATGAACCAAAATCGCTCTTCACGTGGAAGGCCTTCAGAGATATTTATCTTAACATTATATCAGGGATGGCCAGTGCTACGTTTCTACGAACTCAAAACGTTTATCAGAAAAATTACTCATTGCTTGTGACAATAGGAAAAATTCAAAATATTCCTAAATTATGTAGTATAACTATAATATATATGTACCACTTTGTCCGCTAAAGCTTTATGTCCGCTGCCTATGTGACAATACAAATGAGTTCAGTTGATTAGCTAGCAAGATAAGTAACCCTCTAGCAATATTTTGATTATAATATTTCAATTTATCGATCAAAAAGAGTTAAATGAACCATGGATGATAATATTTATTATCAATTGTCATTGAATAGAGTTTATTTGATATTTTAAAATTTTGCTATAGTTGATTGTAGGGGTTTTATTAAATTTTGAATTATTAATACAAAATGACTCATAATATAATTAAATCGTTGAAAATGGATTGGTTGTTAATTTTAAAATTATGATTGAATTCATTGTAAATAAAATAATAGATATAATTATTTTAGTTTATAATTGCCTACTTGTTATGTTGTGGTTAACAAACTGTAACACGTTTGTACAAGGTAACCCAAAAAAAAAAACAGAACTTTTCGAGTAATGACAAGATGTGTGAGGGCGAATAATGACCCGTCGAAGAGGGTTTATTGTCTTTATTTTACCAAATACTTCTAGCAAACACATTAATATGCACCGATCAGAATTTGCCGTTCAAAATCCCCTAAAGGAACAGTTGCCACTTGACCAATTTTTCTGAAGAAACAGGAGACCATTATTTTGGGTTGGTTTATTCTGCTGACAAACAATTTTCAAACGCTCGACGATTCTGGCGGTTTCAGGGTAGTGGATGACATAGTGGAGGGTATTGAGAGGGGCGAATTTGTTAACCATAATTTGTGTGACCTCAGCAGGGCTTTTGACTGTGTATCTCATGAACTTCTCTTCGCACGGTAGACGACAGGTGGTGGATGTTGACTCTCGTTTGCCTGATGTGAGGGTTTTCCCCAGCGGCGTGCCTCAGGGCTGGTTGCTGAGGCCATTGTTATTCATCATCTATATAAATGACTTATATAATTATTTGAGTCTAGGTGGGTGAAGACACCTCCATGGTTTGTTATGGCAGAAATATTTTTGCAACTAAATTATCATGCTAGGGGATTGGTTTTCAAGTAATTTATTCAAACTTAATGTGATAAAACTCAAAAACTTATATTTTCGAGCTCTATTGGTCTCAATGTCGGTGCCACGGCAAGCTTGTTGGGTGGTATTATTGCTGATATGCTAGGCTGGGCTCCACACATTGTTTGGCTGCAGAGTAAGTTATCGTCTAGTATTTTCGTCGTTCGCAGGCTCAGGAACTGCGCAAAGCTAGCTATTTAGAACTTTGTAAGCGCCAATTTTCAAATCTTTAAATATAATGCATCTTCATTTGAGATCCATAAATGTAAGCGTGAGTTTCGTCTACATGTGCAACTGTACAATAGTCTTCCTCGACAAGTGCAGCAATATAATTCGCTAAAATCATACTTGATCAAAAATGCATTTTATTCCCTGGATGTGTATTTTGAGGAGGCCAAAGTTTTTAATGATTAATTGTTTGTTGTATAGATATTAATTGATTCTAATTTTTAATTTTGCGATATATTGTTAGCTATAATTTGTTTTTTTTTTTGTGTATTTTATATTTGAGTGTTGTTTAATCGGTATATTTTGACTTGTTGCAATCAAGGGCTAATTTAGGTCCAAGTCATGGGGGGTAACTAGCTGTAACACATTCAATATAAATATATCGTTAAAAGTCAAGCTGTGTTTCCTCGCCCTGCTAACGAGGGGTCTGGGGGTCATATAACACCTCCATCAAACGAGGGGTCCGGGTCTTCCACCGGAATTTTTTTAAATAAACGAAATAAATTATCCATCATCAAAGTGGCGTCTCAGTTTCAAATAAAAGAAAACAAACAAAAACTTTCAAAGTCAACTCCACAAAAAAAAAAAGTCAACTGCACAAAAAAAAAAGTTGACTGAAAGTTTTTGTTTGTTTTCTTATATTTTTTTAAATGACTGTATGCAACTACTGGGCGTTTAATGATTTTGGGTTTTTCTAGTTCATGGGGGGGGTAATTACCCTGTTAACCCCCCCGTAAATCTGCCCTTGATTGCAATTATTTTATACAAAATGTACTCAATAAAGATTATTATATAAAAATAACACCCTAAGCATAGAATAATAACTATAGATAAGAAGGGTCAGTAGACGCTAAATTGCTTTTAAGACAGAGATAACAAAGGTGCCGACACGAGGTGAAGTAACTGTATATAAACTGTGCCCCAAGTGTAGCTGTGCCTATGCATGCACTCGTGTATGGTATAGGATATAGTGTGTAGCATACACCACAAATATCTCTGTGTCTCTTTCCCTCATATTTCTTATATGCTTCCTCTCTTTTGCGGGACGAAAATTTTATAAATCGTGTTGTGATGCGACCTTCAAAAATCACTCTCATGCGGCCAAAGAAGTATTCACTTCAAAAATCGCCTTAAAATTAAAATATACTTACTCTTTAACCAATATAGTTGGACCTGAAGTAAATAATATAAAATTAATTTTTAATGTGACTTTATATTATTACTTCAACCCTAGCTGGAAGCCCCCAATATCATTTTACAATGTTATGTAATAACGAAAATATTATTTTGTTAAAAATTCTATAAATTTCGGCTAAAATAGTAAAATTTGATTCCCTATGTTGTTTGTATTCTTTTTTAACCAAGGAATGTAAATAAATAATCTAAACAAACCAAACCCTCTTGGAAATTGGTTCTTGACCCAGTTTCTGTGTATGTGTAGGACACAATAATTACCGTCCGTATTTTCCGGAAATGCCATTTAGTTTAGCTATTTATCAATGGTTGGTTTTTTGCTAGTAGCGTTTTTCTTATTCTTTTTTGTAGACATACCACCGAGCGATCACATTACATAAAAACGAAGTAGAAACTACCATCCTATCAGGCGTCTGTAAAGCTGGGCGCGGTTATCAAGAACACGGCCGGAAAATAATTAATGATTCGCCAGCAGAAGCGATAAATTTCTTTTGCAAAGACATAAAAATTGGATAGACTCAACAAAAGCGATCGGATATCGCTTATATAGTATAATAATGGCAGTAGATTGTGCCTGAGTTTTATTCTATTCTGAATATCTTTATTTCATCTTCGTACAACGTACAGATACTTAATGGTAAAAATCACTTTTTCATTTGTTTAATAATTCATTCACAGACGCGTTATCGAATTTATACGAGGGAAATAAAAATGCAACGCCCAATCATCTCATGTTTATCCAGTGTCTTATATTACTATACACAGAGAAAAATCTCTGTACTAATGACATTAGTTTATTTAAATGCGGTTTTTTGTTTTATTGACTGATTGTATTTGTGAATATTGTGGGGCATTTTTAATAATGGATTCATGTGAATAGAATAGCCAACATTTCATAAACTTCTAATTGGCATTGATAAACATGCATGGCACGGTACTACGGTAGTAAATTCGGGTTATTAGCGAAATTTAATCGTCACTTTAATAAAGTGGTCATAACTGTATTGGACCCAAATTAATTAATTAAATTCCAAATTACTCGACGCCGAAACTTCGGTTCTCCTATAGTTTTCCCAGAATATTACCACTACACGCATATTAACTAGTGAGTCGAATATAGAGAAAATATATTAGCCGGATTCGGTTAAATGGACGATCGTGCGGATGAACACAATTAGTTTGTTAAATTGGTGTAAAGTTCATTAATTTATACGAATTTTTTGAGCATCTACGCTTTTGGCCTATAAACGTCCTACAGGTCATAACTGTACCTGATTCTTATTGAAACCTGGAAAAATGAGGAGAGAAAAGAATTTGTTAGCAATAGGACCAACTCTCTTACAAGAACAATCAATACATTTTTTGAATGCACAGATAGAGGATAGAGTGTTCAAAAGTCTCAATTAAATCATTAATGAAAATATTAAATAACAAAGGACTAAATATCAAACCCTGAGGATCCCTTGAAGTAGAAGGAAAACCGGAAGACATATACAATGTTTCACAAATTGTAATACTTAGTTGAAAAAAATATGATCAGAAGAATTTGACTAAAAGAGAAAAGAAACCAAAAATCTGCAAAATTACGTCAAACTGCTTGAGATCATGGATAGCTTATAACAGATTGATGTTCATAAGAACGATCAGTCAAGAATCCATGCTGATGCTCAGAAAATCTATTATGAAGCTGAGCATATTGTATAACAACTTCAAGAACTAGGGAAATGTAGAAGATTCAAGAATTAGTTTAAAGATATGTTTGCAAGGGTAGAGAGCGTACATTGATACAGCAATTCACAAGAAAACTAGGAAGCTCATCTGAGCCCTTTTAAAGCTTTTGTCTTGATAGTAAAACCAATAATATCAACAGTGTCCCGATATGACAATGCAAATGAACATAAACCCCTTTCACTACGAATAATCTCCAATCAATATACTGATTGACTTAGGCAGATGATTGTCTGTACCAAAACGGTTCTGCAAATGTTCTTGGCTTGTTTTTTGGTATTAAGCCTGCATTCGATGACTACAGAAAGAAATATCTCTCATCATAACCAGATTGAAACTCCAAGAAGAATTTCACTACAGGAAGATACCATGAATGATCGACATTTGATTTATCTTAACGGGGTTGGAACTGCACACTTTACCCCAGACCTGTTGTTGCAGAATTTCTTACGAAGAAAGAACGTCGCTTTCGAGAACCAGACTTGGAATTGTACCAAAAAACAGCAAGGGCATCAGCTTTAATTTTTATCCATTTGGATATGCAAAATTACTTTAAAAAAAGCCCTGGAAGTCGTTTATGAGGACTGTGGCAAACAGAGTTCTGGAGCTCCACCTGGAACTTGTGGAAGGTGTGCGTTCTTCGCGAGTCAATTAAAACCTTTCCTATCACCCAGATTAATTTAATTAAAATAGTGGTGACTATACTCGTGAGTGCCATCCTACTCGACTTCAGAGTTGGCCATTTTTTTTCGCAGAATTCGCAAAATTCTTCTGCCATTTAATTGGATTCACTTCAACTCAATTGGGATTGCCTCAAACAACTGTTTGGAGAGCATTAAATCGACAAATGCTGTGTCCAGCCCCAAAATCCTGGAGACGATGAAAGGCGCCTACTATTTTGTAATTGGGTTCTTGGTAACCATCAAGAAGATGTAAGATTTTTAGAGAAAGTGCTGTGGTCAGATGAAGCAACTTTTACTAGAGATGGCATAAATACAAACCATAATGAACATGTATGGTCTTTAAACAATCCTCGTGCTACAGTAATTTTCTACAAAACCGCCTTAAAATTCGTTGTTAAGTAATTTGTTATTATTAAATGGTTTTCCACGGCAACTTTGATTTTTCATTTTGTTTTCTGGTAAACGTTATTTTGATTTGAATCTACCATTAACTTGCAATTTATCGGTTTCTATAAAAAGGGAGAAACCACAACATCGACATACTTAAGTAAGTTTTTTGTAGCTTATACGTTGCTCTTTTTAAAAAAGTAAAAAAGTAATAATTTAAAATAATGAAGCTTGTCAAAGCTGTTCTTAATTAATTTATGTGTAAAATTTACCCAAATGATAGAAGGTAAATTTTACACATAAATTAATTAAGGACAGCTTTGACAAGCGCCAATGAACAGTTAATGAAAGTCAAAATAATGCAGATTATTTTAGGTTATTGGTCCCCAAATACAGGTAAAATTTTGACAAAATCGGTTAGCTAGTTTTTGACAAATGAACAAAAATGCTAATTTGACCACTAAATTTGGACACCCTGTATCTGGATAAAAGCAAAAAATGCTTGAATTGTTTTCAGGGATCTCCATTTTCGTTTGTTGCAACCATAATGAATCACCCTGTATACACATACTGCAAACGACCAGATTTACTACTACGCTTAAATTTTACTCTGGAATGTTTTGATTGAGGTGTCCTCTCGGATCCATAGTAGGTAAATTTAGTGGCGTTAGCGGAAAGAATAAGCGCACGCAAAACACAAGCATTGGCCTGAAAATTTACCGCAAAAGTTGTGTGTTTCTGACAGACAAGCAAACCAGACACCGCACACTATTATTGGCCACTAAACTAAAGTTTAGTATCCGGTATAAAGTTTATGAGCTCCGGCAGTCGGTGCAAATAAATTGTAGAATGCCGTCGTGTTATGTGACAACTTATGATGACATTCATTTAACCGTGAATATAACACACAGCAAATAATATAAATTTATTGTTAGTGATGCCATTCATAAAATAAATGCATATAAACGTTGCGTTTATATATTTAAAACGGGAAGTGTGAGATAAAATCCTGTCAAAAAATGGAGCGAATGTAAACGTTTTCTTTTTTTGGCCTTTGGGTTAATGTAGGTTCCTACAACTCTCTAGAATTTTGTAATATTTTTACAAGCATCTATTTGCACTTTTCTTTTGCTTCGAAATAATGTAATAATTCGTTATAAAATCATATATCTTTTAATAAAATAAAAGCCCATACATCAAAATAAACTCCACAAAATCTTTATTCAACAAGTTTAGCGTGAAACTATTCCTTCTAACATTGTTGAATAAAAAATTTTGTGCAGTTGATTTGGATTCATGATTTTTCTATTTATTAAATTGCCTCTTTCAAAATTTGAATAGTTACCAACATAACAATCATACCTACCTACTAGTTATTTATAAAATACCTAATATTACTAAAAACTACAAAAATATTTTCAGTTATTGTTGTACAAGCGGCTATTAGTTCAACCTTAAAAAGAAATTTAGATCGAATTGTATATATCGATACATTTTTTGCATCTCTATGAATGAAAGAAAGTTGAAATTTTGAGCAGCCGTTTCAAATGAAATGTATCCGTTTGGTGGGCGGTCAAATACTAATATATTATCATTTTTTATACATTTCGCACAATTGTTTCACTTCATGGCATATATCAAAATGTTTCAAAATTTATGATAACCGTAAATTCAAAATATCTGATAAAAAGAATTTAATAAACATGTGCAGACTGGCTACAATTTCAGTAATAAAATGTATTAAGTTTTATGGTCCAGATTTGAACTCGCGCCTTACTATTACGAAGAATCAGAATCAGAATCAAATATTTCTTTATTATTTTAAATATCGAGTATTACATTAAACATTACTTAACCTAAATATATATACAATATTTACATAATTATATAAGTGAGTATAGACAAATATATAATTTACAAAATATACAGTCTATGCAATAGGGACCCGGCACGGCCAGGGTGGGCATGATGGTAGGCCTCTTGTAGTTTTTAATGTTTGTTTTACAGATCAGCAGTAAGTGGCCTAGCTCCAAGAAATCTTTTATCCAGGCAATGAGTCTGTTCGAAGCAGTTTTAACGCAAATAAGTAATAAGATTTTAAAAACATTTTCTGTTTCGAGTGCAGGAAAATGTTATTATTACGAAGAAGTAACTTTAACATATAGACCATAGATATACCATGACTGTTTTTTGAAATTGTCGTTAGATGCAGACGACCAGAAGTTGAATAAGTTAAATTTTGTTGGAAATCAAGTATCTAATCATATTCTATGTGGACTCACCGACATTAAATTCAGGACACCCAAAATATAGATCAAATTTAATGTATTATAACTTTTTCTCCATAGTCCGATTTCAACCTTTTTTTTACAAAATGTAGAAAACTGTTGCGGTTTTAATTAATTTAATTTAATTTTCAAAAATACAGTTTACATGTTCAAATATACAGGAAAATAAAAAAACATATTTGTAACACTCTGTAGAGTAATTTTGCAACATAACCTACACCGAATATGCTTTTCTGCACAGTTTCATTCATTTGTAACATTTTGCTGTTTTATTCTTCTCTGTATCGTTATCGGTTTAAGAGATATGAATTTTTGAAAAAAAGTAAAAGTTTTAAAAGTTAGTACCTCGTGTTTACATTTTCCACTATAAAAAAATGATTTAAAACCTAACCAAATAAATGGAAAGTTTTTTGAATCACCCGGTATAAAATTTGTATGAGACCATTCTAACAAACTAAAAATATTCAACAGTATTTTGCCAATGTTGACTATTGTGGCACCATGCAAAACTGTGTTAATTAAAATGATGGAAAATGTGTAAAAAAACATTCAAAAACGATTTTGCTTTAAGAAATAACTTAAACACTTTTAGTCAAAGCAAAACTAGTCTAGGTATCACAGCAAATTTGAAGCGAATATTCGATTATCTGATCCATAACTTGGGTACTGTTGTAGGAATTTACAAGCTTCCCATACCTGTTATATTATGTTTACCATTTTTATGGACCTGACAAAAATTGTAACAAGTCGTATAATTAACAAAATTCCCACTATTATTAAGCAATGATTACAAATTTTGGACGTAGAATTCATTCACCTGGGCACTTAATATTTATGTGTGAATAGCAAGGTGAGATTCATGGCAAGATTACTGAACAAGTCGTACATGTTTATGTATACATTTTCGGATATATGATGCGATAATATCTTCATTCTCTACTGATGAAATTTGTGCAAATATTATACTGTGCGTTTAGCGTTTGTAGTTAATATTCACCACATTTTAAGATTATGATTTGTTTCCTAACCTTTAGGAATGGTTCAATGATAAAACTTTGATAAAAAAAAGAATTAAAAAAATATCGGATTCAGCCATCAACAGCAAAATGATACTGATTGTATCTAACGCCATTGCGGTTACAGGAAATAGTCGTCAAATAAACGCTGAGCAACAATCCAACAAGTTGAAATATTTCAGATTAAACAAATCATAAACGCCTGGTTAGGTTTACGATTTTTGTAGTGATATTGGTTCTGGTAATCTTGTAATAAATTCTCACAAGGCTCAAATTATTTCTCAGGGAGAGGACTATTAAAAGTTAAAAGTTTTCAAAGGAATTTCAAGAAATTCATTTATTTTTAATATGAGCTTGTTTTTTTTAACTTAGGTTTTGGTATTTTTGTTTCTAGTTTTTAGAACGACGGATACTTTCTTCAGTTTTATCATCGACCCTCGTAAAAACTAATCCTTTATATGTTTACGACAATTGGAGCCTCAAAGAGATCTCTGATATCATATTTCCCGTTTACAGTGAGAAGAGATCTCTCTTTCTCTCTGGGTATATAGGCAAACCCTCAGGCATTCTGCTGCGTTTACATGAAACTACAAAGATGCAGCCCTGACCGAAGATTGCCTTTATCTAAAAACTATAATATAAACAAAACAAAAAAGAATGAAACGGTAAACCTCAAAATGCTATTGATGCTTTATTTCTTTCTCAAAGATGTAGATAGAGGTATACGCTTTATGCGATTCTGTACATAATATAAAAGAGGATTTCTTGTATTGATTCGGTTTGATATTTGATATATCCGGAGAGAAAATAGAAGAAATATGAACAGAAGATGAAAGTATTGGTTTTTGAGAAGCTTTGTATAAAAGTAAATCGAGGTATTCTATAATAAATAAAATTAAAGACAAATTCAAAGAACAATGAACGATACTGAAAATCCTATATTCACTGTGTCCAAGATAAGAATGGGATAGCTTTGGAAATTAGAGAAAAGTTGTACAATTTTAACACCTTTTAAATGGTGTTCTCAAAAGTAAAGTAACCTTTACCTTATGACAAGAAACATAGTTCGACCAAAATCGCCACTTGTTACCTGTGTGTAGACGCGCCTTAACAGTCTTGGATATAATTTGAACACAATCATTGACCGAACAAAAAATAAAGCAACTGGCTCTTATTTCTCCTGATACTTCTCCATTATTATTATTTAGTTGGGTCAATTTTAGTCTGACAGCTACAGAAAGTCTTTATATACATGTAGTAAACTCTTGTCTATATTTATCTAATAAAATGGCATGGCAGCAAAAGAGAGAGCGCCTGTTAAATTGCCGAATAGGGAACACTTGGCGGTTGTGATTAAGTTAATTGAGCAAATAGAAGCAAGCGCTTGAAGCACGTCTTTTGTTTTACTCGGGATGGTTTTAGAGTCATTTACTTACTGCTTTTGATGATATGTCGCATATCGAACAATCATTACAAAAAGTGTTAAACATTTTAATTAAATAAAAGAGTCATATTTTGACGTAAAAAATCTTTTAAGCAGAACATTATAGCTAAGTTAGTAAATATTTTAAGTACGTATGTTGAATATATTTAAATCAGCCTATAATAATTATTGCCGCTTAATTTGCCTTTATACATATCAGGGCGCGCGTACACAAAAAAAATATCACAGATTAATATTCCAATGCAAGATAACTAAATTTAAATAAACAAAACAAAAAAGTGAGGTTTTGTTGTGATGAATACCTGTATAAATAAACATTTTTTTGTTTTAAATATATGATTTGTTCTATCCAAATAAATATGATCGGACAAAATCTGATGGTTTGCTAATATCGTTAAGAATATTATTACATTATACGATAAAAATTAAAATTAACACTCACCTTATATAAATTATATTTATTTATACTTACATCTTTAGTTCTATTAAATAAATTAACATTTTTATCAACTACTTGTATTTATTCTGGGAGTGAAATACTTGGTACGGCTCTGTGTGGTTTTCCGATTATTGATTTTACCATCAATACATCCTTGGCCTTCCCCTAAATTCGACAGAATGTATGATTAGTGATTATACATAATTTTATTGAGATCTGATTATCTTACTTACCAGATGTTTTGTACGGACCTCGTATACAATTTCTCTAAAGGTTTCAACTGATTTCCTTCGAATTGATTGTGGTTTCCGTGTTATTGTGAGTTTTTTTTTTTTTTGGGTATTTGATAGAATTCAGGCGGATTTAATGTTGAATTCTATTCCGGGTGGGATCTTTTAAATGGTATCTGATCTAGGAATGATCATGACCAGTAGTTCCAGTCTAACATCGAATCTGTAACAATATCGCTAACGTTAAAAATTAACTATCTGAACATCTCGATAGGCGTTATGCATTTTAATTCGTTATGACTTACCTTTTTCTGTTTGTTGTCATATTTCCGTTTTAGTTCGTTCTGCTAGCCCTTGTTCATTCTCCTTTTTGATCGGCTTGCAAATAGGCAGGTGCTATTGGGTCCTTGAGGGCTGCTTTGAATGGCGCGATTCCTTGGAAGGGTGGTTGACGGGGGGGAGTGCTTGGCGAGTCGTTGAGGGAGTGGTTCTAGTTTATTAGACCGGACGATGACGCTGGGTACTACTACTGCGATTCAGCAGAGCTCAGGTGAATCGCAGTAGTATTACCCAGCGGCATCGTCCGGTCTAATAAACTAGAACCACTCCCTCAACGACTCGCCAAGCACTACCCCCCGTCAACCACCCTTCCAAGGAATCTCGCCATTCAAGCAAACAAATATATCCATCATTTTCGGGCCTTGTTAACAAGTAAGTATAAGTACTAAGTCAAATAAATATTTATTTAAATCAAATAAATATTAGTTGGGTATTTCAAATAAACCATATATTTGTCTCAAGTACATGGGTTGTTTGTCGTATACCCTCTATATCTAATCTTTCAGTATCGCATTAAACCTCGATTTTATTCAAATTTATGCAACAATGACCTCTCAACTTTTCTCCCAGATTGTTACGCGTCTTCGTCTTAAATCAAACTTTCCAATATACAAAAAAGTATGGGTGTATTGTACAAGACAGAAATTAAAAAAGGAAACTTTGGCATTAGCAATTCAAACAGTAATAACTGTCTGGTGAGCCCATAGCTATATCTATATAATAGTTATCAACGATCAATATCTGAAACTCTTTTATTATTTCCGTTTTCAGAAACAAGATCTCGGAGGAAGCAATACTTTGTTACTTTTTTTTTTTAATTAAAATTCTAATGGTTTGCAATCATTCGTTATGGATATCATAACAGAATTGGAAAGTGAGAGAGTCAAAATTAAAAAAAATATTTTGAGCAAGAAAAGCAAACTAATGAGTGCACTTTAGCCAGAAAAATATTCCATTATCAGAAGAAGATGGCTTTATGAGCTAACAATGTGTTACAAATTGAACAGCCATATTGAATTCCGATTTTAATAACGATAAATATTTTTATTCCTTTATTAACGACGGTACGCTTTGTATTTATACACTACATTATACATTACATTATACATTACATTATACATTACATTATACATTACATTATACATTACATTATACATTACATTATACATTACATTATACATTACATTATACATTACATTATACATTACATTATACATTACATTATACATTACATTATACATTACATTAAACACTACATTATACACTACATTATACATTACTTTTAACTTTCACAGTTTATTCTGTAGTTTGCTGCAATCACTTATAAATTTAAGTATTTTTTAAATATTTCATTCTTGGCCTAATGCTTCTCTGGTAGGTCCAGTTCTCTTCGTGGTGTTTTATTGATTGTGTTGTTACATTTGGGTCTATCGAATTTGGTGATCAAGAATTCATGGGTGAGCTTTGTGTGATCTGTTCTGAGTCTTGTTATAGCGACTTATCTTGCGTTGGTCTGGGTGTAAAGCTCCAAGGTTTCGTTGACTTTTTGGATTCGGATAGCTTTGATTGCGATTCAAGCATTTGTTGAGACAACAATTATATTTATTATTGTTAATATTACATGAAAATCCAGTATTTTGAATGAAGGTTAATTAAGAACTCTCATAGTTGGCTCAATTTTGACAAAAAAAAAATGTTAATGGACAATCGTATTTGTTTTATTTGCGGAAATTTTTGGTGCAGTGTATACCATAAATCAATTTTTTATTTTCGTTTATTTTGTGTAATTGTAATTTCCTAACGATATCATGTGTCTTTATGAGAATTTTCCTTGAAAACATGTTAAAATTATGTTTAGTTTAGTGTTTAGCCATTGACCTTATCCTTCAATATAAAATTTTAGTTTAAAGAAGTAGTCCATGTTCAAGTGGGGTTGAATGTTCTACGTAGGAAATAAAAGTCTGACCGCTGAAAAATAAATCTCAACGATTCTTTTCTCTATACCATACATGTTTCAGAGCACCAGGCTCCATCATCAGTGGTTAGTTAAAAGCTTTATTTATTATCATTGCAGTGTGTAAGAAGTTTCTTATTTACAAAGAAAAAAATGTATTGAGGTCACTTCGAGGAAAGAATTATATTCTAAAACATCTAATAATTAAATAAAATCATTCTTTTATAAATCATTAGTTCAAAATTTAATATTTTCTTTCATAATTATAATTTTGAAATATATGACAAAATAAAGTTGTCTCAACACAGATTTTCCAGCCCTAAATTCTGATTATATTATTTGTCTAATATGTCAAAATATAGATTGCAGGTTTTACTCAACAGAAAATAAACCCTCCCATTCATTAAATTCTATTTCGGACGGTCCCACATGTTTCATTAATATTTGGCAAACACCCGACAGATAAAATTGCTATTCTGACCCTTTCAACATCCTTACTTTGGTGTCTACAGTTATTAAAAATCAGTGGCGTTCATTATTACTTTATGTGTTTGACATAGAAAACCCGTTAAAGAAAAATATTTCTCAGAGCCGTTACTAAAATGTGGATACACGAGTACTTTACCGAGAGAGCTTTGGCTTTTTGTCAAACATATTTTTTTAATATTCTACCGTGACCTTAGTTTGAAAAACGCGTCGTTAGATAAAACATGATTACAGTGTTCATAGAAATGCAATCCAACATCTTAAATAACACCAAGAGAACTCAACAAACTGGTAGTCCGCTTGCTTCCAAAACACATTGAGTTTGCGTTTTTGGGATTAATTAGTCCCTTATGATGACACCATTCCGAAAACCTATTCAAGTCTTGAATCACACTTTTCATAACTACAACAACATTACATAGAGAAAATGACAAATAAAATTGAGTATCGTCCGCTTACATACGAGTTCAACTGTGTTGAACAATGTGAGCAATGTCAAAAATATATCATGAAAACCAAAGGCGATCCAATATATTACCTTGTGCACTCCACATGTCTCAATCTAACGGCCTTTCTATGCATTAAGTAGTCCTGAAAGGAGTAGAATTTGAGCCAGTAAAGCCTCTGAACTATCCTTTGCTTGAGCAATATTGTCAACCACATTCAGCAAAACTGTCTTAGTGATATGCATCTTTCGAAAACTGTACTGCATTTGGGGATGTGGCTGAACCAGATAAGTAGTGGTCTTAGCAATATAAATCGTTTATATTTCACGTTGTAATAAAGAAATTATAAAATCAGTAAGCTAGTTCGAACATCTTTATTAAAGAATTTTGTGGAGTAGACGCCTTTGATTTATAAATACATCCCGCTCCTTGTAGGAAATAATATTATTTAGTATTTTTGACGTGCGAATTTCTGTCAGCTTTCTTTTGAACTTTTGGTAAAAAATGTCAATAAAATAGAAATTCTTTTAGGAAGCATTTTTCAACCATTGTAATATACTTTTTGTCCTATTTTCTAAAGTACAACACACTGGTAAAATTATGCAGATTTGGTTTGGGACACCCTGTATATGTACCCGAACACAGAGTGGACAGTCTCTCTACACCTCTTTGCAGTTTAATATCGTTAATAAAAATGCTAATATGGAAAGGACCCAAAACGGACCCTTGTGGAACCGCACTTTAAAGTTTTATAATAAAAAATGGGATTTATCAAAGAATATGAATGAAAAACCTACAATCGAAAATGTATTTACTCCTGGTTTCATGTTAGAGTAACTTTAATATTTTAATATACTCGTTACTATGATTTCGACATCAAAATTATCTTTAAGCGAAACAAAATGACGCCGCTATTACCATTGTGTGCAACATTTGTGCACTCAATTAACACAATGTGTTAATTGCTTAAGAAACATTAGTTGTACTATAATGTCGTAGTAATGGAAAATTGAAGTGCTAAACGCTCAGCTTCTATAGAGCAGAATCATGGATGCAGGCAATAGAAATTCTGAATTACAATAACAACATACTCCTTAATAGTGCCTATATAGATAGCGCTACTCGTATTTAATGTGACACCTAGTGCTGGTGTTATTGCTAATTACCAGTTTGCTTATTAGGTGCAATTGCCGATACAATACATGTACAAGGAAATTAATTAATCTGATGTGATATGAGTAAGTGATTCGGAATAATCTTGTTTGTTACAAATTGTGAAGGTACATAATGTAGTAATCGTAAGACAAAAATTAGTTTTCCAAGGTCATTAAATCATCACACTAAAAATTATCAATAATTAAAAATATAAATTAGAGCGACAACATCCTACAGTGTACGTACATTTTAACTAGTAGGTAAATAAAAGATGAACTAGAACCCAGATCTCGAACTTGTTTAATCTAATATTTTAATTAAGTATTGAGGCTATAAAATATCGATGTGATATAACTTTTTTATAGCAACTTGATAAAGGAATCAGACGATCAAATGTAACATTTGTTACCTAGTTTAAAAGTGCGAACATTGGTCCACGCTGTATAAAACAGACATACTCAACAGCACTTAACATAATATGTAATGAACCACTGTTATACGATAATTAAATTACCCAAATAATTTCCTTGATACCGTGTTAATCGTTTAAAAGTTACCTATCAACTAAAATACCTTTTCTAATTCTCACTTTGAAGGCCATTAACTCCGTAACGACACTGGCTAGACAAAAATTTTACATAAAAAACTATCATTCTTTTGTCGCACTCTATCAGCCCCTTCATTTACGACATGACCTTTCCGGACACCCTGTATATACGACTCAGTGTATGTCGAATCTGTTTCAATGTACATTGCGGTTCTAAAGTTTTAGCAGCACGCGTAATTTGAGTTTGAATCTATTGTGTATATATAATCTTTGCTTTACGTATATACCCGATTGAGTACTTGATCGCTGACACTCTAAAGATTACTGACCTGTTACTGTAACAGATATTCTACCCAAAATATCAAGACGAATCTGCAGTTACAGTAAAAGAAAAATTAGTACAACTGCTGATTAAATTTCTTTCTCCTTGTAATTGTTAAATTATTCTCAACAACACAAAAAAAATAAATACTAATGAATCATTAAAACTGTTCTATTTTTAATATTCCTTAAAACACTCGACTCTAAAATCACAACGACAATTATCCATTAGGCAAATTGTCTACACCACTTAGCGTTCTCTCTGCCACTAACAACTTTAATTGCTTCTGTATCAGACTCAACTTCCTAGTTTGGCTATTAAATGTAAGGAGAATACAACACCATGACAATACTAATGCACATTTACATTTTAAAATCAACATGTAAATGCATGGAACAATTCAACTTGATAATTATAATTGTCAACTATAGCCTAACGAGGATGGGTTTCATTTTAATAACAATTTGTCGCACCGTTTATTGATTTATTGGAACACTGGAAAACACAACAACAACTGGTAAATTATCAAATAGAAGGGTATCGTTTAGCGTCAAATTTCTGTCGATCACAGGAAAATAGGCATGGTGGAAGTGTAATCTACGTCAATGAAGATATAAGATACAAAGTGAAAAGTGATGTAAATAAACTAGGTGTGGAAGATCATTGTGAATGTTGTGGATGTGAAATATTTGTACATAATAGTAAGTTACTTGTTGTATCAGTATACAGACCTCCAAATGGAGATATTAATATATTTCTCGATAAGATTGAAAAAATACTTCGTGTTAGTAAACTAGAACAGATTGTAATTGCAGGAGATTTCAATTTAGACTTAATATCTGGTGGCAGATATGTAAATGCATTCTTGTCTCTTATAAATTCTTTTAATGTAATACACACAATCAGTGAATATACACGTATAACCGAATTTAGCCGTACATGCATTGACAATATTCTAACAAACGTACATTGTAATAGTTTCTTGTCTGAAATTTTGCACACACACATATCTGACCACACGGCACAAAAGATTACTATAAAAAATAACACGAAACACAATTTATATTACAAAAAACGTAATGTCAATGATGTAAATATTAGTAAGTACAAAACTAAATTGTCTAAATTATGTTGGGATAATATATTTCTAATAGACAGTACATTAGTTGATGAACAGTGGAACATGTTTACAAAATTATTATTAACACATTTCAATGACTGTTTTATGGTAAAAACATATCCAGAAAGAAACTTACAAAAAAGTAAATATAAAAAAAACACCACAGAAGTTGTTCAATGTAAGAATGAGTTGGATGCACTGTATATTATGAGAACTGTAAATAATCATTATAAGGACCTCTATAGTAATAAAAAGAAAGAATATGATTTATTGCTCTTAAACTGTAAGAAAAAAGCCTATGCTAATACAATAAAATTCTCTGATAATAAAATGAAAAGCACCTGGAAAATAGTAAATGAAATTACAGGCAAATCTAGTAAAAACGATATTAAAATAGAAGGTGACAAAGAGTCTGTTGCAAATAGTTTTAATGACTTTCTAATCAAATCTGTGTCAAATCTTTTAAATGATTTAAGAACTATCCCGTTTAATTGTAAAATTGAGCGAAATGTAGAATCCATTAACATTGATCCTGTAGATACACATGAAGTATTACGTACAGTCAGTAACCTTAAGAATAAGTCCAGCAGTGGATATGATGAAGTCTCTGCAAAATTAATAAAATGTGTAATACCTGAAATTTGTAAACCATTAGTTCACATAATAAACAACTCTCTTAAATATGGCATATTTCCACAGCATCTTAAATTGGCCCAAGTTGTGCCAATATTTAAAAAAGGAGATAATTCAAAAATTGAAAATTATCGGCCAATAAGCCTTCTGTCCTCTTTTTCAAAAATTTTTGAACGTATAATGTGTAACAGAATTATGGACTTTTTTGTAACAAATAATTTGTTGAGGTATTCACAACATGGGTACATCAAAGGCAAATCGACCCAGTCAGCTGTTTTTGAGTTTACAAATCAAATTGTTTCATCTATGGAGGAAGGAAATATATCTTTGGGATTATTTTTGGATCTATCTAAGGCTTATGACACTGTAAATCATCAGATTCTATATGAGAAATTGGAATTGTACGGTATACGGGGGCTAGCGTTAAAGTGGATAAAGTCGTATTTAACGGATAGGCAACAACAAGTAGTTATCGGAGGGCATCATAATCGGGCTTTCTCTAAAATAACTAAAATAAACGTTGGTATTGCTCAAGGGAGTGTCATAGGGCCGATTTTATTTGTTATATACCTGAATGACTTTGCAGATGTAATTGAGGGGGGAAACAAAAATATTAATATTGTAACTTATGCCGATGACTCAAGCCTACTTATTACAGCTAAAACATTACACAGCACATTGGAGATTGCAGAGACGTTATTGAAAAACACTCAGGATTGGTTCACACGAAATAAATTGGTTTTAAACAACGACAAAACTCAAACAATATTATTCAAAACAAAAAGAAAATTAATTGATCGGCAAGAAAGCGTGGTTGTGGGTGATTCTACATTTAACTTAAGAAAGAGTGCTAAAATCTTGGGAATAATTCTTGATGATAACTTAACATGGGATGAGCATATTTGTCACGTTGAAAGAAAACTGAATGCTGTTTGTTACAGTTTTAGAGTAATGTGCAAATTCATAGACCTTAAAACGAGACTTATGATTTATCATTCCAACTTTGAGACACAGATACGATATGGGATCATACTTTTCGGAAAGGGTAAAGACATTTACAAATTACTCATATGTCAGAAAAGAATTCTAAGAATCATTCTTAACTTAGATATAAGAGAATCATGTAGGGGGAAATTTAAGGCAAACAAGTTGTTAACTATCACAGGCATATACATACAGGAATGTATTATATTTCTTTATAAGAATCGAACATTGTTCGCCCAAAATAGTGGACAAACGTCATACCCAACTAGGACATGTAATTACACATATCCTAGGCATAGACTTTCTATAACTGAGATGAATACTTACTACAATTGTATTAAATATTATAACAATTTACCAAATCATATACAGTCAATCCAAAATCTCAGAGTATTTAAGAAAGAATTATTTAAGTACCTGGTAAATATAGAGCCATACAGTGTTGCAGAGTATGTAAATCATGGTGTAAGATAATTGTTACAAAGGTGTTTGTATTTTTTTTATTGTATGGTCTATATGACGTTATTTCGTTTTATGTTTGTACATAATTTTGAAATAAAGATTTGTTATTATTATTATTATTATTATATTACAAAATGTCCAAAGATTTTGTAACACTTTGAGCGTCTGTCAGTATTTTTGTTCTAGATGACAAGTATGTGGTAAAAAGGAAATTTTAAAACTCAGCTCAACTATTGACATAATACGAGTAGTATAATCAATTTTAAGTTTTCAAAATTTTAACAACTTACATGTGTATGTATACATGTTTGAATCCACATTATAACTTAAGACACTAGGTAAGAATTCTTTGTAAAATTTACTAATGCCACTGAATATAAAAGTATTTTGTGGAGTAGACCCCTTTGATTTATAAATAAATAATATTAATGTTTCTAAAATGTCCATGTCTTAATTACAGGTCTCCTTGTTGATGAAGGCGAGAGAGCAACGAATCTATATATTCCACAAAACTGATTGTATACCTACACTTACATTGACAAATTGCTCTGAAGAGGGGTAGACCACTATTCTATGGTCTCTAGCTGCTCCGGCATCATTTGTGGTGAAAGCTCGTTGACAGAGGCATTTATTTCCGATGGCAACTATTTTGTTTTTATCTGTGAATGTGTAGAGGATGTTCATCTGTGCAAATACTTCGAGATATATACAGCGTCTTTCAAATAGCCCGCATCATATATAGGAAACTATTTTATTATTAAATTTAAATAAAATGGTATAATATCACTTAAAGAAAAAGCTTTCTTAAAATACAAAAAAACCAAAAACCTTGTGCATTGGTCTGACTACAAAAGAATTCGTACTCAAACTAATATTTCAATTAGAGCAGAAAAGAAAGATTATCTTGAATTTTTTGTCATTAATAATCTTAACGGGGGCGGCAATGTTAAGGAGCTTTGGAAAAAACTGAGAGAGCTAGATATACACAATAAACAAGCATCGCTAACTATCCCGGAAATTTTGAATAATCCACATTACATTAACAAACACTTCCTGCGTCATTCTTTAAACAGAGGACCCAGTGATCTGATTGTTGTTGGTTTTTATCAGAACAATTTTTTGTGTAATTTCGAGGATTTTTTTAGTTTATTTACTATTACAAATGAAGCTATAAAAAAGCATATTCTGGATATAAAATCATTAGCTACTGGGGCCGATAAGATTAATTTAGAGATGGTCATTTTATGTCTTCCGCACATTTTACCCTACATAACAAATATAATAAATTCTTGCATTTTAGAAGGCCAATTTCCAGATGAATGGAAGGTTTCAAAGATATATCCTTTCCCGAAGACAAGTACAATAACTTCTATAAATGATCTTAGACCGATTAGTGTCCTTCCAGTACTTTCAAAGGTTTTAGAAAAAATTATGTACCTTTAGATTCTCTCGCATGTAAACAAATACAATATTTTACCAGGCTACAGCTCTGCTACAGCGCTTTTGGACATTGTTGATGACATAATTCGTGCGACACAATTGATCATGAGACGCTTCTATCCGTTTTGAAATTTGTTGGGTTTTCTGAACAGTCAATCAGATTCTTTCACAGCTATTTGCAATATAGGTTTCAATTTGTTCAAAGAAGTAATGGGGAATCTTGAAAGGAAAGACTGACGTGTGGAGTTCCACAAGGGTCAATACTTTCACCTTTATTGTTTAACATTTACACATGTTACATAGGGTCAAGTCTAAAGCATTGCAAGGAGCATGTATATGCGGATGACCGGCAAATTTACTACAGCTTTACTTACGACGACTATTATCTAGCTAATCAAGATATTAACGAGGATATTAACAGAATTGTGGAGCTCTCTCAAAAGCACGGTCTCATGTTCAATGCCTCTAAGTCTGACGTTCTTGTCTTTGGTAAAAACAGGCGCTTGTTGGAGTTGCAACTGAATATCAAAGTAAATAACTCAAGTTTAAAGATCTCAACTTCAACAATAAATCTTGGCTTGGAATTGGATGTCGAATTGCGGTTTAAGTAGCATGTGAGCATCAATATCCAGAGAGCATATTCGTCATTAAAGATGTTATATCCCTATAGGCATCTACTATCACAACCTTTGAAAAAAAACCGATAGTGTAGTCTTAAGCTACTTTAACTTCTGTGATGTTGTGTATGGACCGTGCCTAGATTGTTCGGATAAAGACAGACTTCAAAAAGTTCAGGAATCATGCCTTAGATTCGTGTATGGAATTAGAAAATTTGAGCCTGTTTCGCACAAATTGAGGGAGGCTATGTGACTGCATGCAGGATCGAAGAAAGCTACATTCGCTAATTTTATTTCATAATATAATAAATAACCATCGTCCTCCATACCTCTCTAATAAAATTAAATGTAGGACTGATGTTCATACGTTGAACTTACGTTTTCGCGGACTTATTTCGCCCCCGCCTCACAAAACTTCATTATTCAAGAGATCACTTAAAATTTATATGCTATACAATAACATACCAGAGGACTTCAAAAAGTTAGGGGTTACAGCTTCAAGTTTAAATACAGGAATCGACTTTTGGATTTCAAATAGATTTTTTGTTTAATTTTTCTTTTCAGATTTTTTGTGGAAAGTAGTAAACTTTGATTGTAGTAAAAGGCATGACTAAGGAGTGGAGTTATTGGTCGGACGTATTAGAAATTTGGTTTTAAAGTTATGAATTTTGGAACTGAACTTAGAACTTTTTTTAATTGTTTTCAACTCCATTTTGCATATCAAATCATTATTATGTTATGTATTTATGATATTCTGACTTAATCCGTACGTTGTTATGATTTGAATGCAAATAAATGTATTATTATTATTACTTATGCAAATTCGCGCGCTAAAATGAAAAATGACACTGTTATCTGTCGAAAGCGACTATATTTTTTCAAAAATGTCGCACAAATTGCATGTTTGGGATAATTAAAAAAAAAAAACTTAGAACGTCTATGCCAGCTACAATATAGCTGCTTTTTTCACAATTTTTGGCAACTAAAATAACGTATTTCCTAGCATAATATTTGTTAATTCTATTTTTTAAGCATTATTACATTCGGTGCTTGGTTTTTCAAAATTAGCAAAAGTTAGGACTTGCAAATTTTATTAACATAAGGATGGCCGCCGGCGTATTTTCTAAACAGGGCTGAAAATAAAAAAAAACTAGAAATGTCACAAGATATATTTGTTTAGTATGAAATAAATATAATCCTAGTAACTAAATAATAATAATAATAATAATAAAGACTTCGATTCATAAAACACACAAAGAATTATATTTTTGCTACTCTCTATTTTTTACATTCGACTATGTTTCGGTGCATAATGAGCAGCATCATCAAGTCAATATTAGTTTTAAGTATCTGTTAGATCGTGTCTTCTACTTCGTTGAATTAAAGGTCCTTCAGTTGTTATTCCTTGTCCGGCCCTCCATAGTGAACTTTGTTTCACCGGGCATATTGCCTACTCACACTAGATGTCGCCAGATACTGTGATTCAAATTTCCAACATTTACAAAGAGCTTATACTAGCAATCGTGCTAAATTTAACACTTACAATTGTTTTAGGTACAGGATTTTGTAGCTATTTGCATATTATTTCGTTTATCTTGTTTCTTTGTGTTTTATTATTTGTTTCTGGAAAACTACATCTACACCACACACTTACAAATCCAACTACACATGCCCACATATTTGCCAAAAGCAAATAGATGAGAACCTTCTCGTCGGGCTATGAGAGAAGCATTTATTTCGTACGTAGGTATGTATGTGTTTAAAGATAAAACGAAGTAAAATTGGAGCGATGAAATTTTACATCAGCATTACCAAACTATGTGCCTATTATTACTATAACTGCATTTCAAGAAATTTGATAAGTAAATAGTCTCTGAAACACATAGATCTTAGTATGCACTCACTCATCTGTAAATATCTGAATGTTTATTATTAATTTAGTATGGATATTGCAAATATTAATCCAATTCTATACACGCCAAGATATTATTTGGTTAGAGAGTCTACAAAATGTTAAGATAAGATACGATAGGAGTAGTTTCTGGGCCTATCTTCGATACGCGCTCCCATTCTGGGGTACATGCTGTGCAACGCAATTTGGGCGTATTTTTAGATTACAAAAAAGAGCTATTCGATACTCTCTTAGATTGCACTATAGAGCCCATTGCCAGGACTTCTTCAGAAAATTTAAAATACTAACACTACCTTCCTTATTCATATTGGAATCGGTCTGCTTAATCCGCAAACACCTGTCAGATGTCTCTGAAAGACCATTCCATAATTATCTCCTTAGAAACTCCGAACATGATCTTTATCTGCCAGCCCCATCCTCCGAATTAATCAAAAGCTCGATTATATACAATGCAAAAAAAAATGCACAACCATCTGCCAATGGAAATCAAATTGCTATCATCCCTTCCTCGATTCCGTAAAGCTCTAAAGACGTATTTGTTGGAACAAGCTTTTTATACAGTGGGTGATTTTTTTAATGTGCATTAATTTTTGAGCGATTCACACACTGGATAGTACTTAGTAGTTTGTATTGTGTGTTTTGTGTATATATGTATATATATTGAACTGTAGAATATATAATTACTTTACTTTACAGTTACTCCCCGAAAAGGCAACTGGCAAACTTCTATTCTATTCAAGATTTCCAAGTCATCATTAACAATCTGGCAACCAGAATCAATAAAATTTGGGTTTAAAGAGTAAAGAAGCTGCGTGTCATCCGCATACATCTTCATTGAACTATTCTTAATAATCCTAGGAAATTGTGACGTATAGAGACTGTACAAAATAGGTCCAAGGATAGATCCCTGTGGCACACCCCTAGAAATTCATAATGTAGAAGAGATATGACCATTCAGTAATACTCTCTGCTCTCGATTACGCAAAACAATTGCATAGAAATAATACAGCACTGTCCGATAGTCCCAAATAACGTAAAATTGTCAATAAAATATTGTGATCCAAAGTATCAAATGCTTTAGAAAAATCAAGCAGTACCAATATACTGTATTGACTATTATCAGTAGCTGTTATAATCTGGTCAGTGCCATCCAGTAGAGCCGAAGCACAACTGTGGCCCTCTCTAAAGCCGGATTGTGTCTCAGGCAAAATACTGTCTTTATTTATATGTTTACAAAGTTGAACTTTTATCACTTTTTCCAATATTTTAGAGAAAACTGGTAATAAGCTAATCGGTCTTAATTCTTTAAATTCTTTAGGATTTTTTGTTTTCGGTAGAGGAGAGTACAGTGGCAGATTACAGCATTTTCTATTTTCCGCAAAAGATACAAATCACTAGAAAAACCTTTACCCAATCAAATGGATATTTAAACAATTTGTCAAAAAACTTATTTGTGATTGAATATACGAATTTATCGTGAAATTATATGATGAAATTTTGCGTATATCCATATTTTTTTGTTATTTCCCAATATCAAAATTATTATAACATCTCATGCGTAAAGAACCGATAGACCCTTCACAGTTATTCATCCGTTCAAAACATATACCCAATATTTTTCTCATATATACATTATTGCCAAATCATTGTCCATCACCAACTTCATCTTATTTATTACATTCCTGAAGCCTAAATCAAAATGACAGAACTGATGACCTACGGTTTCGTTTTCAATTCTCCATTCCCCTCAATGTATGGATGTAACTGTTCCCTTTGATTTATTTGATAGCCCGCACTCTTAGTTTCATTTTTTTTTTCAATATCGAATGCTTTTGCACCCTTCAGGGATGTGTTTTATTTGATTTTATGCTTATATTTGTTGTTGAGGATGCTTTACATAAATTGAGTTTAATTTTGTTTTACCAATGTGTACGTACAAATAATATAAGAATCAAATTATTGAATATTGATGATCTCAAGCTACCTGAAGAAAGCACAAATTTGAACCGAAACGTTGTAATGTTCTGACATAAAATTAAAATGTAATTTTAAAAATAAAACTTTTCTATCAATTTTGAACCTACAAAAAATGGTTTCTTAGTAAAATCTATGGCCTCTTTTTTTAATACAAATATAATATTAATGGACTGGAAGGGGGCGGCAATTTATACCTTTGCCCCCTATAGAAAAATTCGTAAATCCAGCTCTGATATTTATACATAATTTTGTACCGCGAAAATTCATTCTAACTAGACGAGTACTCGCAAACATCTTTATCGTAAGATTATATTTGATCAACACAAATAAAATATTACTTCGAAAGATAATAGAAAATTCCATCAAATATGATGTAGAAATTGATTTGATGGCTGATGAAACAAACATATTCTGTGTACCTACACATCATAAATGCTAAATGTCTTTATTTTTCTTTTCAGGTAAGAAATGACAACCGAAGTCCTTACAGTTGTTTGCGTAGATCCTATCGATATACAATTATTTTTCTGGTAAGTATATATAATATGACAAAACGAATATATTGTTAAGCATTTCGGGTCCACAAATCCAGATATACTATGTGTCCACGGATAGAGTTTGGAAGAAGAAAAACTTTTTTATTTGTAGATTTTTTGTTTTTTTTTTTTTAATTTTATGAAAATATTTTCAAACCCGTGATTTATTACACTAATTGTGCAAAAAACAGTTTATCTAGACTTAAGAGCGCGTTGAACTTCAATTATTGCTTAAACGGTGTTTCCTTAGAAAGATTGAATGAGGTTAGGGACCTGGGCGTCATTTTCGATCGAGAGTTTACCTTCGTGCCGCAAATTTTGAGCGTTGTTTCTGGTGCATTATTCGAAATTGGCAGTTTAATGATATTTTCACAATGAATGTGCTGTATTATGCATTCGTTAGGACCAAGTTGGAATTTGGTTCAGTTGTGTGGAGCCCCATATATGAAGTCCACATTCGATCTCTGGAATCAGTCCAGAGACGCTTTCTCAAGTATCTGGTTTTCAGAGCGGAAAATGTTTATCCACCGAGAGGAAGTGACCACGCCGCCATGCTTCTGCGTTTCGAGATTCCCTCCCTCGAGTTGCGAAGAATTTTATGCGGAATTAAGATCTTGTATAAGATATTACACGGTGCAGTGGACTGTGCAGATCTTTTACAGGGGATAAGATTTCGTGTGCCCCGCCTAGAAGCCAGGCATGTTGCCCCGTTTACCATCGGTCCTTCCAGAACCAATGTATTGTCGCAAAGTCCGATGTACTTCATGTGTGATTCATTTAATCGGCATTGTGGTCACCTGGACATTAACTTTTCGTCTCTGTCTGAAATCACCAATAGCCTTCTTAATGGGTGATCATCGAAGGTTCTCAAAGGATGAATTGCTCTATAACATGGTAACATCTTTTTAGTCTGCAATTGTAAGTAAGTTTTATTATTTATTATTATTTTGTTATTATTGTTTTATTATTTATCATTATTATTTTATTATTTGTTATTACCTATATTGTGTTTATTATTTACTTTATATCAATCTTGTTTCTTTTATTTTTATTTATATATAAAGTGTTATTTTGTGTTATGTGCTTTAGATTTTCCTGTAAATGGGTGTGACCTGTGGGAAATAAATGCTATTATTATTATTATTAAAAAACACTAATAAACTTTTTTCTCAAAGTGGTTAATTTCATATCTACTATTAAAATAATAACATAAAAAAACAAGGTAATATATTTTTCTTGAATCTTGAACTGATACCTATGTGTGTATACACATCAATGAATAAAAATTTTCATTCAAACAAAATACCCACAAAAAGTGGTATACAACAAAAAATTCCACAGAATCATGCGATGTTGGTAAGGTAAAAACAAATACAAAAAAAAAAATAATTAAAAATATTATATGTAATTGTGTATGTGTTATATATATTACCTTTTTACACTGAATGTTGTTGTGATGTAGTGTAAATGTACCACTTACTTGTTTATTTTTAATTATGTTTACAAAAAAAATTTTTAGAAAGGAGATGTACCTGAGGAAGGCGAATAAGTCGAAACGTTGTACCTTGACATGAAATAAACATATTTCAAAAGGAAAAAAAATTCCCTTATAAGAACCTTAAATCCCAAGAAAAGAAAAGAATAAAAAAAAAAACAAGGAAATCAAAATCATTAAAAATGTTATTTTTGATATACCCTGTATAGTAATCGTAAATTTCGTACTCGAATTTGTAGTTTTGACACAAGCAGACGTTTTTATAAAGAATGACTTTTTCTTCTAAATCTACAAATAAAAAAGTTTTTGCTCTTCCAAACTCTCTCTCTGGACACATTGGCTAGAGTTTGGAAGAAGAAAAACTTTTTTATTTGTAGATTTAGAAGAAAAAGTCATTCTTTATAAAAACGTCTGCTTGTGTCAAAACTACAAATTCAAATACCAAATTTACGATTACTATACAGGGTATATCAAAAATAATATTTTTAATGATTTTGATTTTCTTGTTATTTTAATTTTATTATTTTAGTAGTAGCTATGAAATTAACCACTTTGAGAAAAAATGTTATTAATGTTTTTTGCACAATTGGTGTAATGAATCACGGTTTTGAAAATATTTTCATAAAATTAAAAAAAAAAAAAACAAAAAAATCAAAATCATTAAAAATGTTATTTTTGATATACTCTGTATAGTAATCGTAAGCAGACGTTTTTATAAAAAATGACTTTTTCTTCTAAATCGACAAATAAAAAAGTTTTTCCTCTCATTCTGAAATTATTCTCGCGTATATAAACATTCACGTACCACGAGTAAATTAGAACTGAAGGTTGAACTGGCCAAGGCACAGATCTTTAGCCATTTTCAACAATTTTGAATCTTAACAATCTTTTAAACTTTGAGTTTAATTTTAGTCCCTGAAATCTTGAATTGCCAAATTCTCCCTCCTCACTTTGCGCCCTCCCACTCTGAACACCATCCAAATAGTCAGACTAACACCATTGCACATTTATGTTGCACCCGTTCGAATACAAGCTGAAAAAGTTTTTATCACAAAATATCCAAGCAAGTTAAGAGCTAGACTCATAGGAAATGCAACTTTCCGGCAATCCAATAAAACTTACTAGCGTTATCTCACATCGTCCTTATAATATATACCTACCTTCTGAGTGGTGTAAGAGTTATAAGGGATGTGAGGCACTTTTGGTAACATAAAGACTTATCTCCTGCTTTCTACTCTGTTAATCCCTGCTGCAAACTAACTATACCTACTATTTACACCCCCTTCCATAGTTAAAAGCTCAGGAAAAATAAATTTAAGAGTTTTTGTACATCAGCCACCCTCGGCTATGGTCGGCTGTCGCAAAGAGATAATATAAGGTAAGGATTTTTTCTGAAGGGTGAAAATGTGAAGGCGTTTTGTCTAGGGTTGCATGTGGAGAAGTTTTATTGTTTGTGATAACGAATGTGCATTGGCGCGTGAAAATCGCACAAGATGACCTAACAAAATCTCATTTTTGATCGCCATTAAGTTTGTGCAAAATGGGTCTGTTAATGATATGAAACGCAGTAACGTCTTTATTTTCCTTAACCGAATCTATCGAAATAAGTGCATAAAACCATGCAAAGAACGGTTGGCTTGCTTGCCTCTCAAACACTCAGAGAGGGAATTAGAACAATTAAAAGTATGCATAAAATGGGAAAATATTTTAATTAGTCGCTATAGCAGTGTAAAATTATTATTTCGTTATGACAAAAATGGAAAGCGAAGTCGGAAACAACAATAAGAGAAATCAGAATAATAATTTACGTTTTGTAAAATTTTAGAAGTTGATGGGCAATTCATTTTGTTTTGCAATTTATTTTAGTTAAAAGGTAATTACAATGCTTGACGATATTTAATAGATTTTATAAAATTACATTTTCTGATGATATTCAAACGTCTTCGTTATACCGGCTCATGCGTCTTTTGTTTGCAGAAATATTCAAAAGGATATGATATCTTCTTTAAAAGAGTCATATTTTGACAAAACTAATCTTTTTAAAAAATTAACCATTGGCATGCTATAGGGGTTAGTGACACTTTTTTTCCCCCTATTTTTTACGCCACTGGAATAAATACATCTTTTTAATTATTTTTAATTCCCTGTTCATTTTTGCTTAAAGTGAACGGTTTCGGAGGAAGGTCTGCAAGTGAGATACTGTGTAACATTACATAAATTTAGAAAATTTGCCATATTTCAAAAACGCCTTTAAATATTTTTTCAAAATTTAGTGACCGATATGTTCTTTAACAAATTCATATTTTGACGTTTCAACAATATTTTTAAAAAATTAACCAGTGGCGTATAAAATAGAAGCATTATAAGTGACACTGGTAAATTTTGCTTTAAAAATGTTTACGTCAAAATATGACTTTTTTAAAGAACATATCGGTCACTAAATTTGAAAAACCAAAAAATATTTAAAGAAATTTTTGAATTATGGCAAATTTCCCATTTTAAATTTGAACCTTTGAGACCCTGTAACTAGGCAACTAAGGCCTTTATTTAAAGGTATAAATATGTCCCTATATCAAAATGCATGACTTAACGAGACCTTTCTGTGGTTGTCGGTCGAATATAGAAACACCCAATATAGGCGCAACCACCCCTCCCGAATGTTGGAGCATTGAAAAGTATTTCTAAGCAGGCAGCATTGATTTTGTATTATTATAAAGTAACCCCTAATATTTTGAAAGAAAAATTCATATCACCTGGTCGATTGCAGTATTATATACGAGGTATGTTAAAAAAACCTGACTTTTTAAATTCCAGAGGCTCCGTAGGTAAATTTGATTTTCGAGGTTGCTTTTATGTAATGTTGTTACACATGTCCACAACATATCAAGTTGATATTTTGCATTTTTAGTTTTGTTTTTGACATATATAGACGTATTTTGCAAATGACAAAAATAGAACAATGAATCTGTATTAAATTTTTATGTGAAAAACTAAATGATGTGCTCCAACTTAGTTTTTGGCCAAAAACAACATCGAAATCATCCCTCAGCCAGCGTATTCACGGGACTTGGTCCTTGTGACTTTTTCCAAAACTGAATCAAAAGACGACGTTTTCCAACGGTTGAGAAAATAGCGACCGCATCACAGAAAGGGCTCAAAGTGATATCAGAAGTGCCTCCCGGCTTCCTGAGGAGGAAAAATGTCTGGCTATATAAAGAATTTTGTGGAGCTGACGTCGTTTAATTTACAAATAAATCCAGCTCCTCTACATAATGGATTACAAAAAAAAAAAACATTTAAATTCGTGGATGACTTTTTGAGTTTTCCTTGTTTTGTAAGGGAATATCGCGATACTTGATTTTGTATTTCTACTTCAGGGGGTGTTATTAGCTAATGAACCATCATAATGACTATAACACCCTGATGTCGAAATAGTATATTGTGCAACGAACAAGAAATGACGAGTATGATCGTTTGCAGGCGAGTGCTACAAATCATACGAGTAGGAAATGGTGATTTAATAGAGAAGATTCAACTATATTCAATATCACTGTTTTTGATTATATAAATAGCTTTGAAACTTTCGAAATTAGCGAAATAATTTAAACTGTCAATTTGGTTCGATTGTATTGTCGGCGTTGCTATATGGTGATTTTTCATAACCGATGTCACTTTTGTCATTACCGGGAAATTTACCGATGCATTTTTACACAATTTACTACATTTTCAAATTATGATTGAACATATAGTAAAGGCAATTAAAGACAGTCATAGACAAATATATTAAATTCCTATTTTACCTAATTACTGTTAATGTATTCCGTAAACACACTGTATTGCTCAACTGCACTAACCAAGCGAAAATACCCCCCCAGAAAAAATCCATTCAAACCATTCCAACATTTAACGCTTTCTATGTACGATATTTCATGTAAACCGACAATAAAAATGTCATTAAATTTTTCCGCATGCCGATTCTCTTATAAAAATCCCGTGGTTTTAACTGAAAAATGGATTCTAGTCTGCCGTTTCCTATAGAAAATGACATCTTTCATACATACCTATCTCTACCCTGTTCCAAGCGATGACGTCTTTTCCAAAGAAAACTATAATAATACGTATATCGAAACGTACCTATACCTGCCTACTACTGTGTATGCAAAATCTTGAGTTTTCCTTCTCGGTAAAACGATATAATACATACGGGAATGTGAATAGATTTTTGTTTGGTGCAATATGATTTTCCTGAATGGGATATTATTTTCCTATTTGCACGCTTATATAAATATATAAACACACTGTTATATGATAAAAAGCTAATATGTTGTGAGCGGAAAAGGGCTATAGTTTAGTGTTTGTTCAAAAACATGATTGATGTTTAACACATTATTTTGACGTTAGGACACATATGAGAAAATTCGGAAGCCATTACAATCACTTAACTCGTTATTATGTATCTAAGGTGGATGAAGCTTACGTTTTAACTAGCTTCAAAAAAAACTACCAAACGTTATCTAAGCAACTAATAGAAGAACATTTGATAGCTATGTTAACGGTTGTCGTCTTGCCTCCTGAAAAAGAATGTAGCTTGTAATCAAATGCAAGTAAAAAACACAACATTTGGAAATAGAATCTTCACGATATCTACTTATCTTACCAGCATACTGAAATTTCACAGTCGAAATCTTTTTTGTATTGTTTTCCAAGTTCTTTTAAAAACACGTTTTAAAACCAAATCAAATTTTCTACTATACTCTGCTATATTTAGCCTGCCGAATGTTCATGATCACAAACTTCTATCTTTGTTCAGTTTTCTTGGCTAGCACCTGTGACAAATCGATGAAAACTATGGCAAAATTAAAGGATTGGGCTTCGCATTGCTTACCCATGCAAAGTAATCGCAGAAACTGACGCCTATTTTGAGGAGAAAGAGATACTATGAAAGTAGTATCGAAAATTTGGAAAATCGCTTTATTGCCCTCGAGACAACTATGTTGAATAATAAAATCGAGTTTTGTCAAAACTTTGATGTTAAAATTCATATCACTTACGTAGTGCTTGGAAATTATCGCTCAAATACAATGAAAACACTGTCAATTGGTTTTTGTTTTTCATCATGCAAACTTTCGTTTCTCCATTGAACTTCAAGAAAATATTTCTTGAATTTCTCAAATGTTACTTTATTCCAACTCTCCCCAGAGAAATGATCGTCCTTACTTTTCAACTTTTTCAAAACAACTTTAATATTTATACTTTTTTTCGCCACTCTTAAATAAAGGCACGTTTGTCATCGGGCCTTTTGTGAATGCCAAAGTTAGCTTGCTGTGTATGTGTAGAAGTTTGTAGTTCTCCTCCATTTTATTTTCGCTCTGTCTCTTTGGGAAATTATTGGTGTACGCATAAAATATATACTTCATATTTGTGAAAAGGTTGGGGTGCCAAAAATGGAGTTGAAGGAATATTTATTGCCTGGGAATGCTGTGCGTAGCGTAAATGCAAAAAAATTTAGGTCATGTAATTTTTGTTATTCGTAGGAAAGAAGGAAATAAATTTCATGGAAAAATTTAAAAATAAACTAATGGAAAATTTCAAATTTCCGTTCATAGGAAAGGTACAGGTATAACATTACAAAGCCTGTAAAAAATCACAGAAACCCCTTGGAACAGTTACCCCAATAACAGCACACAAACTGAAACCCTACATAATATTTTATTCAACCCTTTGTGATTCAAAATTTAGAACAAAACCATATACATATATACCTAAATTAAGATTTAGCGCTGTTGTTTATACCGAGTGAGCACAGTAAGGCTTTCCAGCCACAATAAATCTAGTAGGTACAGTTTTACTAAATCCTCGTCTTTTTTCTTTTGTTTTCGCCAGCGTAACATCTATTTTCAGTCGACAACAAATTAAATTTACTATATAAAGTGGGGTGAACACCAGCAACAATGTAAAGTTGTTTCCACATGTTGTTTGGGGTTTAGGAAAGTTTTGCCATGAATTAAAGTTTTTCGCTATAGTCCTGCAGGCACGCTGCTTTTAAAAATAGTTTTTGCGAACGGGAGTTATAAGTTTTACGAAGTGACGGCGAATATAAAAAAGAATGTTGGGTTGGACACATAGAGGTACAAAAAGTTTTCGCTTAATGATGTTTAACAGTTCAGCAAAATTACATTCCAGTACAATGTGTCTCACAGGAAATAATTAACCTAAACGACTCCGCTATAATCTGCATCTATCAGTCATTTTATTATTCAACATAGTTGCATTCGAGGGCAATACAACGAGTATAGCGATTTTCGAACTTTTCGATAGGTACCACTTTTATAGTACGATTGTGTGTGGTTGGGGATATTTATTTTCAATAAATCGTCTATTGTTCAATTTATATATTATATAATAAAATTGTTGGTATAATATTGAAAATAAAGTTGTTATTATTAAGTTATTATTACATGACATGTTTCGCCATATACAGGCATCATCAGAATTAGCTCTACAACACAAAGAAACTAACAACATACAACCATCGAATATTAACTATAGATAAGAAGGTTCAGTAGACGCTGAAAACGGCATCGACTCGTCGCATTCCCAGCCACATTTCTGGCCCGCTACTATATATACGAGTACTATAAGTTACTATACTATAACTGTAGTAGCGGCGAATTGCTTTGAAGACAGAGAGATAAAACGTTCCGACACGAAGTGAAGTAACTGTATATTAAACTGTGGTGTTCATTCCTCATCTGTCTCACTACGTGCATCGGGAGGGATAGCGACTACGTGAAAAATATTTCACATATTTATGTAGATACTCATGTAGTTATGTAAAAAATTTTATTTCTAAAGTTTTTGAAACTACAAAAGTCTAGAACACTTACTTTCTGGACATGACTCGATGAGACGAAATGGGCTACCTCGTTTTTAGTCGCTTTTCAAAAAATTAATTTAATTGCTTACGTTTTCACAGCTAAATGGACCACCCATTAACTTTTTAATTTGATTAATGCCTCAAATAAAAGTTTAATAGTTCGAAATAGATTTTGTAATGTTTTCACATATACAGCGTCTTTCAGAACGTCTGGGCGTAGTCCTACTTTCTTATTTCAAATTACTATCCTATGTTTTGATTCGATTTTGACATTATTCTCAAAAATTGTAAACATTTTTTAATAAATGATTATTTATTTATTTATTTATTATCAGGGAATTGCTTTGTAGACATGAACATCAAACCATGCCGACTTTTAAACAACATCAAATAAGTAAAAATTTTCGTTCAAAAATCGAGTAGATTCCCACACAATTTTAATCTAAAATATGTCATCAGACTTCCTCAAATCTCTCTGTATATAAAAATGTTCGACATATTATAATAACCCGTTAAATAGTCTATTGAATATTTCATAAACTTACCTCAACCTCCTCTAAACCAAGAAAATGCTGTTAGGACTTACCTATAGAAAACACGAAAAACTTTGAATTTCATATTGTAAATATTGTATAATATTTTACAGTCACATCTATGTAGTAGTAGCACGTTTAAATATTGCTGGATATCAATAAATGTCGTAATAAATACCATACAAGTACACCACAATATTTTCTTAAACGAGATTTCTTTGCATAAACATTCATAGATGTATCAATATCGTGTATTGGAATTTCTTTGCTTTGCATTTTTGTAATAAATATAATACTTGGTATTTTATTTTTGAACCTGCAACAGGATGATAAAGACAGCTTTCTGCATTCGTATCAATTTTATAAATTATTGCGGCGTTATACGATGGCCGTTTATTATAATATGGTAATTTGCTTGCAACCCGAATATACTTCTCAGATCAATCAATTCATTTGATAATTTTTTACTAAATATAGTAACCAATCAAATTACTTAATTTTAAGTCATGTGTCAAATTGCATCCAATCACCTCTGGATTACAGCGATAATACCTCAGAAAAATAAATAAAAATAGAAATGTCATCTAATTTCAATGTTTGTCTTCATAACATAAAGGTAAATATTTACCTTTTTAATGCTGCCTTGGGCTATTATCAAGCAACACGCTTTCGGCATTCTCTATGACAAAATTATCTCGGTATTATCAAGAGATTTATTGGCCATTAATTGGTATTTTTTATTATTTTCCTTTCTTGGGATTTAAGGTTCTTATAAGCAAATTTTTTCTTTACGAAATATGTTTATTTCATGTCAAAGTACGTACAACGTTTCGGCTTATTCGCCTTCCTCAGGTACATCTCGTTTCTTACCAACATCGCATGATTCTGTGGAATTTTTTTTGGTAGTATACCACTTTTAGTGGGTATTTTGTTTGAATGGAATGGAATGAATATTCAAACAAAATGAATGAACAAGGTTCAAGAAAAATACATTACTAAAATTAATTGGTATAAAACATATAAATTGGCAGATAATTATGTTGTTGTGACCTTGTGTTCACCATTCCATCATCAAAAAATACAAATTTCCTCAGCTACTCCTTAATAATGCAGTGGAATTTGTCGATCTGTTTTATTGTTTGTTTTGGTTTTTTTATTGCCTCCAGTTATTAAAGAAAAATTACTATAAAGTTTTTATTTAAACTTAAAACAATTTATCAATCTTACCTAACACACAAGTTTCACCGAGAAACTTCCAGTAATCAAAATCCCTTCTTAAAAACATTTTCAATTTATTTCTGTCAAAAATAATAATGAAACGAAAACATATCTATTAAAGCGAAATATTTATCTTAAAATTAATTAATCCAAATACCTACCAACTTTGTGTAATAGAAGTGAAACTTATCCATTTCCCCCTTTCTGGGTTTCCTTATAAGGATACATTCTGAAGTAGGTGCTTAACTCTATAAAATAAATCCATCTTATAGTTTTTAAGTTTTAAATGGTTGAGTATTATAATAATATTAATAATTTGGAGAAGAAAAAAGAGATGATATGATGGATTGCATTCAAAGTTACATAGTTTTATACTTTAAAAAGTTTTCGAAACTGTATTTGAGTACGTATATACTTGGATTTGACTTAAAATTTTATATTTTATGGTAAAAAGATGTTAAAAATTTCCCAAATTAAAAAGTTTTATTCAAGTGCTTGGATGTCGTGTTTTACTTTACAACCATGTACGAGGGTTGCCTTTTATACGAGTATTTCGGGATTTGGCAATCTGGCAACTAACAGCTCTATCGTAAAGTTGGACGTTTTTGAGGTTATACGTACTCAGAACGTTTTGACATACGAGCGCTCTTTGTGTTGTTTACAGTAACTTAAAAGATTCATCTCGGCCCAAAAGTGGAATTAAATCGTGAACATTTTCGTGCGATTATTTTTTTACAACTTTTGACGTGGATTAACTCAGCGACAGTGCATGGATGAACTTAATTCAATTTTTGGCGATGAAGCTCCATCAAGGACGAGTGTTTATCGATGGTATGAATTCAATTGGGATCGTAGTTCACTCCAAGACGAATTTCGTGAAGGTCGTCCAAAATCAGTTGTTCCGAAAACCATTGATGCTGTGTGCGAACTGATATTGCAAGATCGTCATGTGACCTATCAAGAGATTGAGACAACCTTAGGCATTAGTGGGATCAGCATACATTCAATATTGCATAAACATTTGACTGTCAAAAAAATTTTTTCGCGTTGGATCGCTCAAAAAAAGGCTCGTGGCGATTGGTCAAAAGAATTGCTCAAAAAATACGATTGCGGTGCTTCGAAACACGTCTATGACATTGTGACAGGTGATGAATCGTGGATTTACGCGTATGAGCCCGAAAGTAAACAGCAGTCGACTGTATGGGTGTTTCAAGATGAGCCAAATCCAACAAAAGTTGTTCGCACACGAAGCACTTCAAAGCAAAAAAAAACTGGAGATAAATAATAAATAAAAAGGACTTTATTTTTAACTCGGCGAGAGTCAGCTTAGCTGTTGCTAACCGAGCATGTAAATTAAATTACAAACATAAACTATAATTGAATTTTGAGTGTATACAAAACATAATATCTATATATATACAAAAAAAAAACCTATAAAGAAACAAATCGAGCTAACATTAATTATTCATTTAACAAAAACATCTTGTAATTTCGCTTGAAGCCTGCCTGACTAAGACTGTACATTTCCATTTGTACCTACTGCATTATAAAGGCGCGGTGCGATGTAAGAAAACGATCTCTCGAATATGGCTGTTCGATGTGTAGGCACATTGAGGAGGTATCGGTAACGAGTGTCTCTGTCATGATCAGCCCATCTAGTGGAAATAACCTTATGAACCAAGCAGGCCATGTGTAACAACCTACGTTTATCCATTTTCAGCCGTCCCAACTGGTTAATATAAGGGCTTATTATGATTATGATCTCGAGCCCTCAGACCGAAGACAAAGCGAACGTCGCAACCGTACCACTAGAACAACGCAAAACAGTCAATTCTGGTACACAACCATTTGTTTGCCAGTTGTCTTCCAAGAAATCAGGAAAACCAACCGCCGAAGACAGATCACTCTTCACCACGACACATCGGCTCAAACAACGGCATTTTTGAGCACCCAAAACATCGATTTGATGAGTCATCCGCCGTATAGTCCTGACTTGGCACCGAATGACTTCTTTTTATTCCCGTAGGTAAAAAACAAACGGAGAGGTCAACGTTTTTCGACACCTGAAGAAGCGGTTGCTGCATTCAGAATGCATGTTTTGGAGATACCTCAATCAGAGTGTCAAAAGTGCTTCCAAAATTGGTTCAAACGCATCCCAAAGTGTATAGATCTTCATGGGGAATATTTTGAACAACAATAAAGTGATTTTCGATGATTAATATTTGTTTTTGTTCTCTAATCCCGAAATATAAAAGTCAACCGTCGTACTAACTTATTTTCAACTTTAGTGATTTTAGATAAATAAAATACTGATGAACATCAGGATTTGGCATGCGTTTGAAATGATTTTTGGTAAAATGTTAACGATCTTTTGGCAAAGCGAGTCATTAGGTGGATACTACTTATCTACCAAAAATAATGAGCTTACACCACTGTTACCGAAACGCCCATATTTACAGAAGAAAATGACGCTGACCACATAAATATCTAGTAGGGTAAATACAATTATTTTCCCGATATTGTCTTTGTTGTGGTTTTGGAATGTGGAACACACGCAGGTGGTAGTTACATCAGTGTCACATAAGTTGGGATTAACATTCCCCTTTATGAATTACGACATTGACCAGCAGCGTAGCAACTCGTAAGTCTTTAAAATATTATTTTCATATACAGGGTGAGTCAAATATTATACAAACATATATCTTTGGAAGCATTTTATATTATTTTTTTAATCAATATTATCACACCCTAAGGAATACGTAGCCGCAAGTCTTAAAGGTCTGTAGGTACCAAAATTGAGTTTGAAGTAGTCTGGATATTTCGGAAGGCTTAATTTAGCAAATTGATTACGAACGTTATTAACCAAATAAGGAACGTCTTAAACAGTCGTTAATAAAGTGGATAATCAATTTAAACCATCAAAAGTTTACGCCGATTACTTAACTATTAGGATTAACAGCACAGAAATGATGTTTTAGAAAAACTAGAGAACATGATTCACTTAATCTAGTAAGCTTACAAAACAAGGAAAATTATTACCAACAGTGAGAATTATTTTGTACACTTTTAAGCGACATAACATCATGCTAGAGAACTACTCTGGTAGTGAAATTAAATTAGTCTCGTCTACGAAAAACACGCTGTTTTATGTTAAAACTCCCATTTTTTCTCTCTTTATTTGTATTTTTAATTTCACCAAATAAAACGTACAATAAAAGAGTATAACTGCAACAGCACAGCATTTTAAAATGGAGAAATGAATAAATTATATAAGTTGGAAACAGCACATGTTTGCTTTGGAATATTATGAAAATATTCTCATTTAGTAAATTGTTTAAAATATTCACTTATCTGCACATAACTTTAGAAAACTCAGTTATCATCAACACCACCCATTTCGGGGGCTGCTACTTTTTATTGTTTTTCTATTTCCACCTGTGATTGGTGATGGCTTCAAATTAAAACATGCAACATTAACAAAACTACAAAACTTCATTTTGAAATTATAAAAAACTACATTTTATGATCTAATTTCCGTTTTCCTCCTTTTGATTTCTTATTCAAACAATGGAGACTTCTGGAGACCCTAGTAACTACTGTACCCGAACGACAAATGAATACAAACAAGCCTAGAGAGTGTGGAAGCCAAGAAAAGGAGAAGAATATAGTAGGAAAGTGAAAAAAATAACCTAAACAATCCCTCTTAGGATTTGTGCGTCCTAAGCAAATAGCCTGATTTTTATTTGAGGTAATCTGGCAGATTACTTATGTTGATTTTTTTGGTAGTTTATAGGTACACAGATAAAATTATATTGTTGTATTGTATTGTAAAGGAAAGTCAGATTTTGAATGAATTAAAATAGTAGTTCAAATGTTGATTGGCTAAACTAGTCATTATTAAATGCCATCACGGGATTAGTTATATTTTATTGTCTCTAAAAAGTTAAATGGCTTTTTTGAGATAAGTAAATAGGATTTCTCTAATTACTTTGTCGAAATCCCAGTATTACATATCATATAAAATTTAAGCAGAAGAAGACTTCCATCTAATTGTTCCAGAAGGTTATATTAGAATTCAAAACTGTTTGTTTTACCTTTCTGAGTTAATCAACATTTGTGTCCCACAAAAACTGTTGTTGTTGCGATTGTTCTTTGATTTGTAACAAAAATTAATCTTTTCCGCGAATATAAGACTCCATCAAAAGAAGAGAACAATACTGTCAAATATCTTAGTGAAATTAATCCTTATAAAATTTGATAGTGCTGTCGTCGAAAATCTGCAAAAAAATGACCGACTACAACTATATGGAATAACCATTTTATAACACTACAATATACAACATGTTGATAGAAATTGATCTTAAACATGAAAATAATCCCGAAAACTTTTAGACTATTAATGTAAACAAAGAAAATAATAATAAACTATTTGACACAAGCAATTTGTCTGTCGTGTTAGTAAAAACATATTACCAAAACCAAATTATGACGTGAAACTAGAGCTGCAACTATATTGGAATTTGTCAATTTTTTTTGAAACCCATTTTCATGATTATATTCTTAGCAAAACATATGGGACAAGCAATTTCGTATATTTTTAGTCACAATTGTATGCCAGAATAACGTACCCATTCGTAAATTCTACTTAAAAAGTATTAATCTTTAAAAATATGTCTCACTCCACACATACATATTTTTTATAAATGTCACTATTCCAAATGTCATATAAACTGTGACAGCTACCGCACACAAAAGGTAACTGTCAAGCAAATTATTAGTAAAATAAATGACACCAACGTCAGAAAAAAATATTTTAAAATGATGACAAACCAACTAATTTCAAAATAGAGGGATATGGTAGAATCATAACTGCAACCAACGAATTTCAAATTGGAGAGATATGGTAGAATCATAACTGCAACCAACGAATCTCAAAATAGAGAGATATGGTAGTTATAAAAAATAACGTCCACCACTATTAACGTTAACGTTATTTTAACATCTGGTTAAACCAACGAATTTCAATATAGAAAGATGCGGTAGTTAATTTTTAGCATAAACTTTAAATTTATATACGGGGTGAATCAAAAATGTATTTCTTTATTTTGTTAGGGAGAAAAAAGTAATATTTTGAATAATTTTTGGATTTCTTTAGATTTCAATTCAAGATTTCTTTGAAAGTTAAGTTCCTAGAGGTGATCCACGGGGTAACTCAAAAATGTTTCTATTTATTTTCAATATTTTTAGGTACGGTAGAACGTAATAGATAGAAACATTTTCAGATTTTTTTTTGTTTTTTTTTTTGGAATTTTTTTTTCTTGAAATTTTTTTTTTTTTTGGTTTTTTTGTTTTAATTTTTTTTTTATTTTTTTTTTTACAACCCTCATACAACCACAATGACTATTGTCATAGATAAGACTACCACAAGACGACTGGGAAATCCCTTGCGGGATTTCTTGTCAGTATTAATAACGACTGCCTGACCACGCTTGTCCAAGGCGCCCGAAACATCCTGTGTAAACACAATCAAAGTTGTTAAAATTAGTTAAAGATTGGTATATAATATATTACTAACTAAAAGCTCCTATAATGTCCGTAAAAAAAGTAGGGAATATTAACAGGACCAGAGAAGAATCTGTTTTTCAATCTACATGTTGCAAAAAATTATCTCACACAACACAACACCATTTGCATTTGCGTTTTTGATCAATATTCCATTTTGCATCGCACATGACTCGTACCTAAAGCATTCAACATGAAATAGTATCTCTGTTTATTCCCATAAATAATCCGTAATATTTTTGAGTGACTTAAACCCAGGGATTATCCCTATTAATGTCCCTTATCTGCAGATGACAAATGTGCATGAGTCCAGTTGGAAGTTAGCATATAGAATGTGTCGAATTAGAATCATTTTGGGATATTTGTAGCCTGTCTAGTTTTTATTGTATTTAGTTATTTGTTATTTTTCGTTGAAATTCAAATTGATTTTCTAGTACAATAATATGACCCTGATTATACATTTATGTTTTATGACTCATCTTTAATACAAAATCCAAGCTTTATCTCATTGGGGTCATTAATCTTAGACCTATCGTCTCAATGACCATCTTTTGGAAGGTGGAAAGTGTTCTTATAACTGAAGATTACTACTCTTAATAATCTAAGAATAGTTTAAAGATGCAATCAAAGAAAATGACAGGAAAATGAAGAGTCATGTTGAGCCGGCTGCACTGCACAACATGAGCCTCGATATTAAAAATCACACATTAGTTCGCTCATTCAATTCAGACCAGAAATTTAAGTGGAAAATATTCTTGTTATTTTTTTTAATAATTCTTCATAAAATATAAAATGTTTTGTTGTCTACCGAAACTTCACCTCTATATACTCAATCTAAAACTCAGTTTCTCTGCCTCTTCTTCTTTTTTTTTTGTTCATTTCGATTAGATGCGGTGCTTTGCTTTCAATCGTAGATTATGTAAATTCGATGCCATAAGCTATAATACGGTAAATCGGAAAAGACGATAGCTAACGTAACCTATAACCGAGATATTTCCTGAAACATTAGCGGCAGAAGCAGCAAAGCGCACTTTAGAAGGAAACTTTATCGATCCTAATCCGCTAATCACCTTATTAAACTTTAATTCGTGAGAAACTAAGGGGGAAATCGCACTTTGCAAAGTCTTTATCTGAAATTATAATAATAAAATAATGGAATTGAATATTACCTTATATGACAGTAAAACGTTCGCGAAATTCCTGCTAAATTAGATGCCGGCTAATTGATTTATATTGTGTTTGAATACAATGGGAAGTTTTAATAGGTAAAAGAGATTTAATGGTGTTAAATGGTTAATATAATTGATAGAGCCAGAAATGACTGGGATGAAGATGCTGATAAATCTTTACAAAGACGACAGGCAAAATTATGTGTAATCTCAGAGTTTAGGACTATTTACCGCCGCTAGGATGAAGAAATATGAAGAATCAGAGTATTTTGACTACTGGTCGGTCCAGATACTGTATTAGAGACCAACGCAAGCTGAGAGACCTACTGAAGAATATACAAACCTTCACGAGCAAATACAGGAAGAAAGTATTCTGTTTTCTTTCTGTTGTCGATAATATTTTAAGATCTTAAGTTTAGAAGTAGACTTGCTATTCTATTACCAAAAAAAAAACTTCAAGATTAAACTATTCTAACAACTTTAATTGTTTAATACAAATAAAACTTCTTCAAAGTTTCCATTCATATTCAACTTTAGTATTTAACCTACACAATCAAAAAAACTAACAATGTGTGTACTTTTACAATAAAAGACTTTCCTACTGGGAAACTTTGTTTAACTTTGCATTAAATAGAACATTTTTGGCAACACGCCTGTGCCTGTATTTACGGAAAGTTTTAAACGCAACTGAGAGTTGTAAACTAAAACAACATACAATATACAAGCAGAGGCTGGCTAATTGCGGAAGTACTGTGGTTAGCCTTGATGATTAGCCTTGGAAAGTTTGCCTCATAGAAACCGAGAACTCCTTTGCGAATTAAGATCTTTAGATATGCTGTAAAATATTTCTAATGTGATGGATAAACACGATTTTAGGTTTTGTTGGTCTTTAGCATTTAAAAAAGGAACCAATATGCATTTCGTTTTTGAAAAAACAAGCTTAGTTTAGGGTTGCCATGAGAAATTGTTTTAAAAATTCTACAAACAGAAAATTAGATATTTTTCGTTACATACTCAAATTTGTGCGTCTTGGTTTCGGTTTAGGGCGACTCTATACAAAATCTAAATAATATTTCACGTAGAAATATGCAATAAACAAACATACAACGATTTGTGGTAATTCGAGATAAAAGAAAACGAGAGAAAAAATGTCAACGTGCTTTAACAACATGACTCTCAATTAAGTTGGTTAAAACTTCAACTAATGAGATACCATATTTGAAGCTATGAATAAAAACATTTTAAATGTGTAAGTGTGCTTTCGCGTATAGGACGTAATTTACATTTTACTAAATGCATTTTCACATTATTTTTACCTTTTAAAACAAGATCGTACTTGATATTTGTAAATTTGTACAGGACGTATCTATTAAAATAATTTTATAATGAATAAAAACACATCAACTCTATGAAATGACTTGTGGAGTTGACGAGATTGCTGATCAAGCTGTCAATCAATTTTCATTATTGAGCTATGCTCTAAAATCATAGGAGTATATCAGATCGCTACAAAATGCAAAATAACCTTAACTTTATTATATTATAGTATTATTTACATTTTATACTTATTTTTTAGGCCAATTATCAGATTCAACTCAATCAACACACTATATAGTAAATTACTGTTAATCTATTCCGAAATGAATTCTAGAGTTTTAGGTTACGTAATTACATGCGGTGGTATATACAGAGTGTCTCCAGGCAATACTTTGCAGCCTCAACCAATTTGGAACACAGTGCACAATGTTCATACGCCATGATGCCCCAAAATTCGAAGTCGACCCTCGGCAAAAATTATAGTGGAGGATTCTCGGCTAAAAAGGAAATGGTTGGAGTGTACGCTGCAACCATTTTGAAAATTCTGGATGATAATCTTGATCAGTGCAAAATGGGATCCGAGAATGCGCACGAGCGTTTATTATTTGTTCCCAAAATTCCATGGGAAGAAATTCACGAGTGATGCGAAGAAAATTTGAATTGAAAAAAAAAAGAATATTTTATTTTTAACAAAATAGTCCATACTACTGTGGATGTCCAATAATTTGGCAAATGAAAAGGCTGTCGCATCCACTAAATTGTTTTATATTCAAAAATACATGTTTCGACCCTAGCTAGGGTCATCATCAGTTAGGTAGAAACAATATTTATACAACTACAAAGAGGAGAGAAACATTATCAGTAATTTTATATCATAAACTAACATTACAACTTACCTAAGTAAATTTTTTATAAAACATTTATCAAAGGTATCATCTTACAAACTCACACTAACAAAATAAGATTAATGAGGTTCCTTATTGGAATATCCCATGATTTCAGTTATATCGACTTTTTTCTTCTTACGAATCATAAGAATAAGTTATTAGTTAAAAATCTTAAAAAGTTTTTCCTTAATTACTCCAGATTTAATTAACAATGTGCGATGCGAAACATGAAAACAAAATGATGATAACCCTAGGTAGGGTCGAAACATGTATTTTAAAATAAAAAACAATTTAGTGGATGCGACAGCCTTTTCATTTGCCAAAAAAATATTTTCTACACCAACTTAATGTCTACGCAACTCTTACGTTATTTATATCCAAACCAATATATGCGATCGCCCGCTCATAATCTCAACCATAACAGTTAATAAATGTTACCGATACGAAAATAATAACAGGAAAAACCAGGGGAAAAGAAAAAATATCAATCCGGAATGATAACGAGTTGATTTCGTGTGTGCAAGTAACACTTGGGGTTGAGGAGGAAAATCCACATTGAAAGCTTCAGTGATTTATCGGAAAATCTTCAATGGCAAAACAGAAAAACGTCGCGCGTGGGGTGACGATCGACGTGTGTAGGTATACGCGAGATCTGAATAACTATAAGACTTTTATCGAACTTGGACCAGACGTATACATATAAAGGCGGGATTGCGATGCATCAGTATAAAATTTACGGTGTGGAAATGTATGCAACCGGCATACGATATTAACTTTCACTCTTTTTTTTATCAGCCTTATTCCAATATATTGAAGAAATGTTTTCCTTCCGCAGATTTGCATAGAATGAAAATGTCACAAAAAGAATGTGTAACTATAGGCGGTCTTGTTGGGTCTCCAACGTTTTGTGTATGTTTTATGGTAAATCGCTCTAATTGTTTACTGGATTTGGAATCAGAACACCTGTAATAAGACACCGCGCCACTGGTATTATGTATACTAGTTGGGTGATTTTATAGATATTTTCTATTAGTTTGCCCGCTAATTCAAAATGGTTACACACCCAAGGCTGGCCGCCAGTCAGGAAGACCCCAAATTCTACAAATTACTATAAACACTCTAATACTTTCTACTAACATGAAGTTTCATTACGTATTTTTATTTGCATATAATTAGGAATAATAAACGCAATAAAAGCACCAGGAAAGTTGCAAGTACGTAGCAGTAACCAGTTTAAATCGTCTTATAACTTTAACTTTAACAAAATATAGAGCTGAAAATTGTAAATGTTGTTTTTTCGGGATAAAATACATAAACTGTTGGAAACTTAAGTTTAATTGATGTGTTTTTCTTTCTGTCAGCTTTTTAACAAACAAGTTTCGTTATCATGATTTGCATGAATATTCTAATTTTACTCATGTGAGCATAATTGCGATATCGTGTGAATAATAAAAATTTGCTATAATAGTCATATCATTACCTAGTCCAATCCTTAATTTTAATCAAATATATTAATAAATTATGCAATAAAAGCTCCTTTTTAACAACCTAGCAATCATGCATTGCGTAAGAACGCGCTCTTTTTTCCCCTATTATGCCTGGGATCAAATAAATTCAAAAATGAAAGTAAGGCGACCCACCTAAATTGAGTTTAATTTATCACAAGCACAAAAAAAAACCTAAAATTTCCCGTACTTATGACAAGGCATTTATGAGAGGCAGGGATAAATAATAATACTACAGTCCCAGATTATACTCCGCCTAAAATCCATACAAGGAAAAAAAAACTCACTCACTGACTCGTATTTTGAGGTCGGAGATATAACGCCATCGCATATCCTGCTGAGATTGTCTCGTTTATACAAAAACGGTTCTGTTAAATATAATGAAGAGAGTCATTTGACTACTAATGTTCTAATCAAGGACCTCGATTGCGAAGAGGTCTGTGTGTATACGGGCTGTTAGACGCAGCCGGCTGCCTCTTTAATTTAGGATTGTTGCAAAGTTTAATGAGATAACTGTGGCCATGTTGGGTGCTGTATGTTCGGAACATTTAGCAACGGAAAAGTATAGGAGGGTTGCCTTTTATATTTCGGGATTAGAGAACAAAAACAATTATTAATCATCGAAAATCACTTTATTGTTTTTTAAAATATTCCCCATAAAGATCTATACACTTTTGCATGCGATTGAACCAATTGTCGAAGCACTTGTGCCACTCTGATTGAGGTATCTCCAAAACGTGCATTCTGAATGCAGCAACTGCTTTTTTAGGTGTCGAAAAACGTTGAGCTCTCAGTTTTTTTTACGTACGGGAATAAAAAGAAGTCATTCAGTGCCAAGTCTGGACTATACGGCGGATGACTCATCAAATCGATGTTTTGGGTGCTCAAAAATGCAGTTGTTTGAGTCGATGTGTCGTGGTGAAGAGTGATCCGTCTTCGGCGGTTGGTTTTCCTGATTTCTTGGAAGACAACGGGCAAACAAATGGTTGTGTACCACTCAGAAATGACTGTTCTAGTCTAGTTAAGCGCTGATGAAGATTTTTATTATATTGCTCCGAAACAACCCCATCATTGGAAGAACATGCTTTTGTTTGGTGTAAAACGCTGTCATTCAAGCGCTGAGAAACTATCCTTTATGGCGAATCCCTGATCCCTGCTAAATACGGTGGAAGGACTTTTGAAAATACTGTCAACTGATTTTAGTTTAAAATTATTTATTTATTCATTATTGTTTTTATGCTGAATTTTCGTAATACTTGTAATTATGTACGGGAATTTAATATGTTTGAATTTTAATTTATTAATTACCATCAATATTGCCAATTATATTTTGGCTAAATCCATAAATTGTTAATATAGTGAATAACTGGTTAACCATAAATTATCATTTTATTGTTATTTACAAACAAAAGTAGTGGAATGTCGTTTAGTTTATCAGTTAGTTTATTGATATAGTCAAAACAACAATAATGAATAAATAAGCTTTTTCATAATAGGATTCAGTTTCCAATATATACCGTTGACCTATGCTGCGATAGATCAATTAGGTGAGGGCACCCAATGCAGGTGCAATTTACAATTATATTTCGTCTCTGCCCAAGCAAGTACCTAGTCTAAATTAGGTTTTATTGCCGACAAAAGTCTACAGAATATTCTAAATACCAATATAATGACTCAGTTGGATTTATCAATATGAAAATTGCTGGATTGGTTAATTACCACTAAAGCTTTATTTGTCTGTAATTTTAAGAGCATATTGTAAATTGGAGCCTGGAGACTATCATCTATAACACAACTTATATTCATACCAAAAAAAAAATATTTTATTACGGTTGTCGATGACGTTCTTGCCATTCCGGCTTTAACAAAAACAAACAAATAGTTAAATAGTGTTAAAACTTTATTAGAAAACAAGAAAAATATGATATATTGGGTCTGCCAGATAACTTTTTTTTTTTTGAAAATGCTATAAAAGAAAAACTGCAGAATATTTTCTCAAATTTCTTTTTTTATTTGAAAGTACAATCCTTCCGGTTAATAATGACAAATAATTTCATTCAAATGGCTGCCTCGGCTGGCCATGCAGTAGCCTACACGATCGGTCCAATTTTTAAGCACATTATCGATTGTGTGCAGCTGTATTTTACCAATGGCTTCACGAATATTGTCCTTTAAAGCGTCAATTGTCTCTGGCTTGTCGGCGTAACACTTATCTTTGACGGCACCCCACAAATAATAGTCCAACGGTGTCAAATCGCAGCTCCGAGGTGGCCAAACGACATCAGCTCTGCGGCTGATAATGCGATCTTCAAAAACAGGGCGCAAAACATCGAGTGTAGCCTCGGCTGTGTGGCACGTAGCGCCGTCCTGTTGAAACCAAATGTTGCCAATATCCTCCTCTTCAATTTTTGTGAACAAAAATTCATTCAACATGGCCCGATAACGATCGCCATTGACTGTAACGGCCACTCCTTGCTCATTTTCGAAGAAAATGGTCCATTATGCGTCCGGACCAAAATCCGCACCAAACAGTGACTCGTTTTGGGTGCATCGGCTTTTCAATGTATGCGTGCGGGTTTTCTGTGCCCCAAATGCGACAATTTTGCTTGTTTACATACCCGCCAAGATCAAAATGAGCTTCATCTGAAAAGATGATTTTTTTGGCAAAATCGGCATCTTCTGTAAGTCGGTCGCAGGCCCACTGAGCGAAGCGAAAACGCATTGGATGGTCAGTTGGCTTCAACTTCTGAACCAATTGGACTTTGTATGGCGTCATACCAAGGTCTTTATGCAAAATTCGTCTCAATGATGTCTCCGAAATGTTCAATTGTTGAGACCGACGGTGAATTGATGTTGATGGCGCACTGTTTTTGGCTTTTCACGCTTTGGTTTATCGATGAGGATGCCAGTTTCTTTCACTTTTTTCACGAGATAACGAACATACGGAGCTGACGGTGCTTCTCTACTTCCAAAATCCGTACGCAATTTTCGCACACATGCTGCAACATTACCATGATTTTAAAAGTAATGTCGCAATATTTCCCAGCGTTGTTCAAGCGTATACACAACCATATTCGTTCAGCGGAAGGATAAAACTAATTATCTGTCAAATCAGACATGAGCTAAGTGTTACCCTTCACGAAATAAGCACTAGTTGAAAAAAAAACGTTAGATGGCGGACCCGTTACCAAAAGAAAATTAGACCAAACTATGTACTAATTGTAATTTTAATTAAATTTTAATAATTCAAATATTTTTCCGTAAAATGGTAAGTTAAACGATAATAGCACATATTGATGAACGATCTAAGAATGAGGTGTGTTTTCCAGACTTCAATAGAAATTTAATGGAATATTGTATGTCTTAGCGTTGTGTTTGTTCGATTGTTGACATGCCACTGATGATGGGACTGGTCTAGTCCCGAAACATGTATGGCCGATAGTTTCTATTAAATTTATTTTGTGCAGATTCGACTTTCATTTAAATACTAAAATTGCAACTCCACTGAAGAATGGATTATTTTTTCAAATTACCAATATAATCGTATTTTGCCTTGTTACTTTAGTAAGTATGGAATTAAAATTTGAAGAATTCCAACAAAAAGCGAGTTGGTGGCTTATCAAAAACACGCAAAATTTACATAAAAATCGCTTTCTTACATAATACAGCATTTTTGTTTCCTTTTAACTTATCTGGAATATCCCATTTTGAAAGATTGATTGCAATTTTTACCAGCCACAGCAAAACTACGATCATAAAATATAAATGCGGATTAAAGGTTAGGACATATTTCACTTGAAATCGATTTTATCCTGAAGGATTTTTGTTACTAAGATCAGGTTTTTTTTTAATGCCCATAAAATAATACATAAACGCGCCAGAATGAAATATGAATCTTTATATAACGTACATTGGATGGATAGGTAATGGATCAAGACAAGAAATAATTATCCAGTAGTTTACGAACAAAATTTTATATCATGAATTTGTGGCCGTAATAGACCAGGGTCGATAATTTTTGACACCAAAAAACATTATAGTAGGATGAAACCCATTGGAAAAGGTAGAGAATATAACAAAAATGAAAGGAAAAATAAATTACGGACGATCTGGGGTCGGAAAGGGGGGTTTTTAAGGGTAAAAAACGGTTAATCTCGATTTCCGGTAAAAATGTAAGTCCTATGAAAAAAAGTTAAATGGCAAAGTTGTAGGTAATAAAAAGATCTACAACTTTTGTATAGACACTTCTTTCACATAACCTCAAAATTTATGTGAAAAATTCGAATAACCGAGTTTCTGGTTTTTTATTTATTAATTAAATACCTACCATCAGACTAACTTCTTTCTTTTTGTTTAGCGTAATAAAACACTCTATTTTCTCTTGGTTAGCTCTAAATTTTATTCACATATGTGAAACATATTGTAGCTTCATTATTATAAGCCCCAACTCACTTAAACCCTAGGTCTTCCTCTCCAAAGTTGTTGCCTGAAACATGCCAGGCAATTCTATGCATGATTGTGAATACCGTAAATATATTGATGTACTTACCGTTGTAAGATTGTCCTTGGCTATGCCCTCGGTTGTTCTTAGTTGTTTGGGTATTTTATAGAATTCATGCGGATTTAATGTTGAATTCTATTCCGGGTGGGGTCTTTTAAATGGTATCTGATCTAGGAATGATCATGACCAGTAGTTGCAGTCTAACATCGAATCTGTAACAATATTGCTAACGTTAAAAGTTAACTATCTGAACATCTTGATAGGCGTTACGCTTTTCAAGTCGTTATGACTTACCTTTTTGTGTTGTGGGTGCCACTGGGTCTTTGACGGCTGCTTTGAATGGCGAGATTCTTCGGAAGGGTGGTTGACGGGGGGTAGTGCTTGGCGAGTCGTTGAGGGAGCGGTTCTAGTTTGTTAGACCGGATGATGACGCCGGGTACTGCTACTGCGATTCACCTGAGCTCCGCTGAATCGTTGGCAAGGAGATCAGTGGCAGTATCATTTGCAGGAACAACCGCTTGTTTTTGTTTCGGAACAAGCGACTAGAGGCTCCATATCTTCGTTTTCTTTTCTATCTTGTGTCGTATGTTTTGGTTTCTTTATTTTTCAGTTCTCTTGTTCTTTTGAACGATATTACCGTGGGGAAATGTGTGGTTTCGGATTGGGGTTGTCCCTGTGAAGGTCTTCCTGGGGCACTATAACTGGAGGCCTCCCGCTGCTTAACCCGGGTCGCGCAACGCATACCTGTCTTTTAACATCTTTTCTTACAAGACCGTTACCTGGTTATAGGCCTCTGAGTGGCTGAAAGTCGAGATTGGCACTCTTGGGGAAGCTCCGAATCATACACCTCCATTCTGGGAGCATACGACGGCGGTGGTATCGTTGTAATGAAACTATATGTTAGGTTAAGGTTTCAGTTTGGCATATGCTATAATTATGCTGGGTTTCTCTTCGTGTTGGACCAGGACTTTGTTCCTAAAAACCACACAGTTGTATAGGTTACCTATACCTTTTTTAATTCCCAGCTATGACACAAAACAGGGGCACTGTAACTAGTGTTACCGTTTTCTTACCCGATTTTGACTAATATATTCAGTGTTTAATTTTGCAAAAAAAAAATATTTTTTCACGAAATTTGGTGAAAACTTACCATTGTATGTCCCAAACATACAGTAATTTTTCTGATTTAAAATATTCATTTTTTCACCTTATTTTGACTTAATATCGAAAAATCACCCTAATTTTCAATCGAAAATTCTCACGTCAAAATATCTGTTTTTTAAAAAAGTTGGTGTGTTTTTTGTTCGTTGAAATCTCTACTTTCTGATGGTATAAAAAATATACACTACTATGGTAAAGGTTCACAGAAAATGCACACCTTCAAGCCATTGTTTGGTTTTCACTGTATTTTTTTCATCAAAACTCGAAATTCACTTTTAAAAATTCTAGTATTGTATGATCTATAAAGTTCACAATCTCGATGGCTTAAAATGTTTCTTTTTTTAATAATATGGCATACGGATAGGTATATTCCTTATTCTTGCGTTAACGAACGAATTTTATTTTCCGCAAAATGTATGTAAATACACTACTTCTAGCTCTATACCTATACATGTCTCATATAAGCCCCGCTTGAAAAGCTTAAGTACTTTAGACTAACTACAAACACATTAGTTCGCTAGCTTTAATGCCTAAGTATGTACAGAATGTACGTAGTCTTTTATATAAAGTGATGTGCAAGATAACATCGTGTCCTATAGATATAGATAGAACATAGTGTTTACTAATAGTTTGTAAAGGACTGAATGGTATATAGACTTTGAGGAAATATTAATTAGCTCAAGTAATTAAATTTTAAAACCGCAAAGTTTCAAAACAAATCGTAATTTAATTATAATTTTAGGATGTCCTTGCTCAAGGTTCTAGAAAAGTAAGTAAGATTGTTTGGTTAATTCCACAAGATCTACTTTAAGGTCTTGTTATGTCTCTTTGTCCTGCATATTTCTCTCATCTATATACTTTTACATCTAATAGAAAATATTAAATTAGCATTTACTACCCCAGTGTCTGTAACTTTTTATTTTTTTAAGATATCTTTTGCATACTGTATGCCAACAGTATTCTATTCAATAAGATCGAGTTCGCGGAGTGTTTCGGAAAATGGACAACACGCTAGAATTCTTTCCATAAAACGAAAATTCCTCAACGCACCTCGTATATGATGTACCTATGTTACCCTGATATCTAAAATATATTATTTTATTGTCAATGGTGCTTTATTTACTTACCATTCGTTTTTGGAGGCGGTGAAATAGAGAAAGCTTGTAGGAAACCGGAAACTCCGTTGTATTCAGTACACGAACACATAACTCTATTTTACAATAACGCATCTGCCTTTGACGCTTTAATATATCAGCATACCTATGTGGATGTATTACGCTAAGGTAATTACATATTCACCCCCCTTATTGTAGATAATTAGTACCTACCTTATTAGGTGTTGATAATGTATGCAAAAAAGGGGCAACACTTCGTCAACGCCTCAAGTAAGATTCAGCTTCCTCGTTTTTTCTATATAAATTTTGTATGTGTTGCTTTATTTATTAATGTATTGTTATTTATATTAAATATTATAATTTTCAAGTTGATTTAGAATATGATCAGTAAAAGACGAAAAGTGTCAATCATTTTAAAAGGGCCTTTCAAATCGTCTAGGCCGGTGGTCGCCAACCTTCTGAATGTATTGATCAAGATCAAGACCTAAGAAATTATCCTTAATGACCGTTTAGGCATATGTCGTTTGGCATGAAAATATCCCTTCATAATATCATAATAGCTATCGTAGAAGAATACATACAAACACACAGACACCATGACACACAGACACACGAGGCACATAGACAGACAGACTTTCCCTGTGCGGGAAAGTAAAATACAGGGAGTGGTTGAGTGTTTGTATTGAAGGCTCTCACAAAGACCTCGTTAGTAAGACCTGGCTTTACAATACAATAGATTTTAAACACTTCCAAGAAATCCTCTGAACATAAATTAAAATTCAATTTCTGCTCAATTTAACCTAAAAGTAAATTAATGTTAAAAAAGTATCCGCCATAATATACACTTGCATTAGTCTCCATTATTATGCTACAGAGATATACATACACAACCAGCAGAGTGTCCACTCTTCCATGATAAATTTTAACCAGCATCTCCTAACTCTCATTCTCTTTAATCTGTCGTTTTTTTGTTGTTTCTCTCTTTTTTTGTTTTGTTGTTGTGGAAGTTGCGGACTTGAAATACAATAGCAGTAATTAGACTAGCACAAGCAGAGCAGATTCTATTTTCTGTTGTTTTATGTAGATTGTAGGTATGTGTATATTGTTAGAGCTTATTAAGCTTTTGGACATTATTGTGATATAAAGCTTTTTATTGTTTGTTGTGTGGTATCATGAAAGGGATAATCTTATATTATTGTGCTCCAATAGGGACTTGGAAATTTTGAACTTTCATTGTGAACGTATCATGAAACCAATCACCTAACTGTCAATATCAAAACATTCAGTAAAGAAAATATTTTCATCGTGGGGAAGTATACGAAGGAACAACGTTTACCAATAATTAAAATTTACTACCGAAAGTCGATGTGCGGGACTTTAAGAGCGTTAACGCCAATTTTTGGTTGTAATTCTCGTCTCAGTAGACTAGCAATACATAGTCTAGTGAAAAAAACTGAGTTTACATATTCGCTCTCGAATGTTGCCGTGCCAGTGGGATAACGAGTTGGTTGAAGTGCCGAGAACATTGCTGCCGTTCAAGCCGCTACGCTCAAACCACACTATGGCGAATTTTGCGATAGTATCTTGGCCACCACGCTTATAAGATCACGTTCAATGTTGGATAGAAATGACCAATTTCACCGTAAAGTTATCGTCAGTGATAAAGCGAATTTTTGGCTAAACGCCTTCGTCAAGAAAGAGAAACAGGTGAAAACCAGAAACAACCAGTTTAGCGTTTACAGTCAAACTTATTGAAATCTATAAATTCGGTGAACTGGACCTGTAAATACACTTAAAATTATAAAGAAAACAAGATTCACTAAATAGATACAATGTACACTGTGCAAGATGTCAGATATATTGCTAGAATAAAGCTATTAGCTGACAGCGAAACTCTATTAAATCGAAAAAATTAGAACGATAAGAAACTGTAAGTCTATAACCACAACTGCCGCTCATGATTTTCCGCTTTCACCTAAAGCGGAAATATGATTACTGATAATCTTAGCAAAAGTGCGAGTTTATCGTCTAAAATTGCACACTTGTTGAGTGGATGATATGACTGAACTACTACTATGTGCTGTGGCTTGTGAAAATGATATCGTTTACGTAAAGCAACACATTTTCTTATAACTTGTGATATGACTTCATATTTGAAAGTGTATATGATACTTTTCTTAAATCAGTTGTGCTAGCTGTTTACTGTTATCTGCTTTAGTTTTGTTACATTTTGCTTTTAAAGCAATTTTAGCAAAATATAAATCAAAAATATGAAATTTTAAAAGTGTTCATCTAATTTTTTTTGAACAGTGTATGGCAGTGCGTAAAAAGTACGGAACTTTTTCAAACCCATCATATCTGGACAAACGTAAAACTTGGCAACTTCATACGATTAGGTGGACAATAAGGCATTACTTTTTGAGCCCGAAATTCACAAATAATGTTTTTAAATTACAGGTAGGCTTCTTGGGCATGTTTTTGAATCGGAGTTATATATTAGAGCACACGTTTTACCACAACACTGTTAATTCTCGACGGGTGTTTCGCTAACACAGTTAGCATCCTCAGGTGAGAAATAAGTCTCATAAGGTTTGAGTGTGGTGCGCGGTCTGATTGGTGGAATACCAATAATGGCGCCTCACAGTGTTTGGAATTAAGCCCGTATCTATTCAAAATTCTAGACGAAGATTTCCAAACTATTTTAAGAATATACCAAAGAAATTTTAGTAATGTGTGTACAAGGAAATCAAATTAGCTTGTCAATTATTTCATTGATTGAATTGTGGAAGCATATAAATTTACTCATGTTGGTGTGGCTATTATGTTTATGCATTCTTTAGAAAAACGGACATAAAAAGATTGGTTTCGGAAGCTTCTGGTCGGTCTGCAACTTCTTTGTAAAATCAATATGATGATATATAAAACACGTCAAACTGACAGCAGGACGGATCACCCTTGATCACAATGCGACAAATGTGATTTCTGAATTCATTCGATAGGTATCGTGTATACACTGTGTCCCAACTTGCTGGTCTAGACTGCATGGTATTGGCATTGTTAGCAGTGGTTTTCGCGAACTCGACGTTTTCCTCACAAATATTTAAACATTTGATCATATCATATTTTTCGTGACTTTGAAAAAGTCCCGCCATAATTTCAATGCGTTTCGTAAAACTGCACTGTATGTAGTGTCATAGAGACATCACAACAGATTGTGCCAATTTGGTCTAAGACCTGTAAATGTGAAAATCTCCATCTTTTCTTCATTTTTAAAAATTACCATAGACAATTATTATAGATTTTTGAAAAGCTAAAAATTAGTTGAATCGAAATAGTAAAAAATATATAACAAATATCCATTAAGGAAATACCGAGTTTGGTTCATAACTCAAAATAGAAATGACCAAAAAGCAAACTTAGTACGCCACTGGGTTCTAGGTAAAACGCATTTCGGTACGGGTCAATTAGCTTGAATGTATCGGTAAATCAAGAAAAACAATAAAAAATCGAGATTTTATCCCCAAGTGATATTATTCAAAAATAACCAAACAACCATGTTCAAGAAAACGTTTAGCGGATATATTTTGTATAATTGAATTCATCTGCATTTAGAATGGTCGTTTAATATAATATATCTGTACAGTTTACGAAATTGTTTATTTTACGTTTATGTTGGATTTTCGTTCGTCTTATTATTATTATTTTTGGGCCATGAGACGTGGGTAAGCTATATAGTCGTCTGATATGATGAATGAAGCTGGAAAATCCGTACAATGGCGTAGTCGCTTTTGTAACATTCTTTATAAGACTTGGTTATAATCCAAACATTAGGCTGCATTTCTGCCCATATGGAGTTCTTGTTTTGTGAACAAATAATAATCGTTAGGGACCAGCTCGAGCAACTAGCCGACAGGACAGGAAGGACAGACCGAGATGTCGGCGTGCCATTTACGAGGGCCCTCAAGAGTAACTGGAGAGGTAAGGATTCCTCCTTGTGTGAGACAAACTTTTCGCACCTTCGTCGTATTTATCCCTTAAGTTACCACTATCAAAAAAAAGAAAAGAAACAATTCACAGAGGAAAGTAGCTTTTCCCGCCACTGGTTGGTGCTAAATCCATTTCATAACTTGAGAATAATAGCATGTAAACGGAAGAAGGGATACAATAAAACTCCTTGGAGTAGAAGTATAAAAGTAGAGTTTAAAAAATATATAACACCCGCTACAATGTATTATAAAAGTAGTGCTATAAAAAAAAGAGAAAAGATTGATGTATTATAAAATCTTACTTTATTACTAGGAATCTAGACGTAGTGGATCCAGAACTTTGAAGTTTACGATGATTACAGCGATACATAGTGGTTGAATGAAAATTATGCACAGTCAAGTTGTTACTAAAAAAATATAGATTTCATTGTCGTTTTGACTATTACAAACTAAAACTGATTATTTTCCAATAGACTAAATCTAGGCATTGCGGCTTAGTTTTGAAAATTGTATGTTTACAAAATGTATTGCACCCTTGTATACATCGTCGATCAAACTATGTCTTCATTCGATCTGTTTGAGTATTTACATTTTGTCTGCGTTTCTTCACTAGATTCCAGATCCATATAACAAATCGATTGGTAGTTGAAGTTATCTGCCAAAAACGATATTTGACGGTGTTCCTTGCGTAGAATCGTGGGTGGCAGATTTCATAACTAACTGTACCACGTAAGTGGTGATTGTGGATGAAGGACAATAGCTCGATTGACTTCTTAAACTACTTCTGACTCGTTTCTGGAAAGAAGGCAGCTTCTGTCGTCGGTACTTTACTAGGAAACTCGTCAGCATAAAACCGTTTTCGGATTTCGTCGTTGGATTTAGTCATGCCATTGTGAACTGCTCACAAGACTTCCGGGATTCGTTTTTTAGGTACTATGAACTGTAACTTTTAACTCGTTGTGACTTTGCGGCCGATAATTAAGTATTTCTTTTCTAGCCGATAACGTAATTGATCTTCATCTTTCTTTCCTTCATTCATTCATTGTCAAATAGTGTCCTCGATAAAGAATCAGCGTTGCCATAAAGTCGTCGTTTTAGTTCATCTTCAGTCTTGATTTGACGTTCGAAAGAACAGACACAACCAAAGAAACAACAAAGCATTTTCATGCTTCTTGTTTTTCAGCCTCACGTTTATTGTTTGTTTGGTTGTGTCTGATTTTTTGTTGACTCAATTTCAGGATTCTTATTTCCTAGCCTCTTGGTCTTTTCGCTCTTCTTCTTTGCTTGTATCGACTTATTCACTAAAAAAAAAACCTTACTATTGCAGTTTATTTGACTCCGAGAATGAAAAATTGGAATAAAATACAGGGTGCTCTATTTAAAAAATTATAAGTTTGTTATTTCAGAGTAAAAAACTTTATTTTTATACCCCGTACACTATTAAGTTCATATCTAACGTATGTAAAATTTTGCACAAATTTCACACAAAGAAGCAAGCAAGCTTATGTACTTAAAGATATTTTTGATATGATTCTGAAAGTGTTTAAACTCGCAACTAATTAAATTCTTGTATGTACGCGTATTCAGCAATTTATATAATAATAATAATAATATGGAAACGTCTATGGCTGAATTTAATATAATAGAACGTGTATGTGTCTCTTCCATCCACAATATTTGGTGTGTAGGAAAAGCTTTGAAGTATTTCCGTATTAAATTCTCATCTTTTTGCCGAAAATATCCCAGCCATATTATAATATTATATTTACGTATATTTTGGTGACTTATATACAAGCATTCACATTTATAGGCTACGTATCTATTTAAGGTGGCGATTACTTATCATTGGATTTAAATTTCTCTACAGCAAGCTTTCTCTTTTTCCTGGTTTCAGATTTCTAGAGAATGCGGCGGTTGGTTTTCCAGATTTCTTGGAATACAACTGGCAAAAAAATGGTTATGTACCACTCAGAATTGACTGTTCTGCGTTGTCCTAGTGGTACGATTGCGACATGTCCAGTTTTTCCGAAAAAACAGGCGACTATTTGCTTGGAAGTACTTCGTGCGCAAACAACTTTTATTAGATTTGGCTCATCTTGAAACACCCATACAATCAACTGCTGTTTACTTTCGGGCTCATACGCGTAAATCCACGCTTCATCACCGGTCACGATGTCATAGACGTTTTGCGAAGCACCGCGATCGTATTTTTTGAGCATTTCTTTCGACCAATCGACACGAGCCTTTTTTTGAGCGCTTGACAAATTGTGTGGGATCCAACGCGAATAAATTTTTTTGACAGTCAAATGTTTATGCAATATTGAATGTATGCTGGTCCCACTAATGCCTAAGGTTGTCTCAATCTCTTGATAGGTCACATGACGATCTTGCAATATCAGTTCGCGCACAGCATCAATGGTTTTCGGAACAACAACTGATTTTGGACGACCTTCACGAAATTCGTCTTGGAGAGAACTACGATCACGATTGAATTCACTATACCATCTATAAACACTGGTCCTTGATGGAGCGTCATCGCCAGAAATTGAATTAAGTTCATCCATGCACTGTTGCTGAGTTAATCCACGAAAATGTTCACGATTTAATTCTATTTTTGGGCCGAGATGAATTTTTTAAGTTACTGTAAACAACACAAAAATATCGCTCGTATGTCAAAACGTTCTGAGTACGTATAACCTCAAAAATGTGCAACACCAGGGTTGCCAAATCCCGAAATATAAAAGCCAACCCTCGTATCTTTATGCTCTAGAATATCCGAGAATGTAATAACTTATTCAATTCTTCTGCTGTTCAAGTACAGACAAAATCAAGTACAGCTCTCAAACGGTTCTAACGACGTATAATAATATAATATGAAATATATACCACCCTAAATAAAACTGAAATATCAAGTGGTCCAGTTTCTGACATTTCGCCTGAATGGGCGGAACATACTTGATAGATAGACACATAATGTGATGAGTTGAGTGGTCATGGCCTCCTGCGATGCGTGATTTTACTCACACTTCATTGAAGTCAGTATAGCAAAGCCCGGCTACCCTTAATAATGATCATTAGCAATGAAATCGCTATAGCAACTACTATACAGGGTGATATATAAAGGATTTCTTGAAGCTAAGGTGAACTTCTTTAACGTGTGAACAATTTTATTTTTCGTAAACTAGAATTTCCAGATTCATCCAATTAGGGGTTCTCAATAATTCTAAATAAGCAGACGCATACGTGTAATTGAGTTTATTGACAAGCATTTAAGTATCAGAATTTATTTGTTTTTGGATCTTTACAGTTTTTTCTTTACAGTTTTTCCTTTTTCTTGGGATGTAAGAGTCTTTATAAAATAGAAATTTATCTTTGAAATATTGTTTTATTTCTGGTCATGCACAACGTTTCGGCTTATTCAGCTTCTTCAGGTACATTTTTTCTTACCAACATCGAATTTTGCTTGCACTGCTCATTAAATTGGTATTTAGTGGGTATTTTTGTTCGAATTCAAAATTCAAAAATACACATTTATTTACTTTTTCCACCCTGTAACACCACATTACGAGTGGCTGCAGGGAATTGGTTGGCACCCGCGGTTTCAGTCCGAAATGCGAGTGGCAACTGGCGATGGCCATTATTTATAAATTGTTGGTGGTAATTGTATTGCATGAAAAGAAACGCGTTTTGGAAATAAATTGGTTTGGATGAGATTGATCGAAATGGGGGGGGGGGGGGGGGGAGAGGGGGGTTAGTTGCAGTGCATGTTCTCTGACTGTTTCTGTGCAATGCTCGTTAAATGTGCAACGCGTCATTTCACTGAGTGCTGTGTGCACAATTTGTAATTCATGTTCGTATTATTTTCAGATACCTACTATACAGAGTGAGTTATGTACAATGTGCAATGTGTGTACAAGAAGTTTTCTAATTAAACAAAACTAATTTTAAATCATTCATCATGTGAAATTCTTTGAGTTCAGATTCAATATAAATTAAAAAAAACTTGGTTAAGCCTTTTTTTTAAATATGTATTTTAGTTTCTCCGTTTGAGTTTGGTGTTCAATTTTATCCACATCTTGCTTAACTCTTCCGAATTGTATTGATTAAGCGAGAATAGCTCAATATTTTTAAACCCATTTACAGATACTGAAAGTAACAACATTATTATGATGTTAAAAAACAACTCTTGTCCGGGATTTGATAATATAACAAAGCTACGTCTAAAACAAGTACGGCACTTAGCTTTATAATAAACCAGATTTTTGCCACAGGAAACTGTCCACTGCATTTCAAAAAAGCTGTAATAAAACCCATTTATAAAGGTAGTGAAAAAAATAAGGTCCTTAATTATAGACCTATTAGTCTAATTTCCAATGTGACAAAAATATTCGAAAATGCACTAAAAAATAGAATTGTCGCATTTTTTTATAAAAACAATATAATATCTACCAATATGGTTTTATCGAAGGAAAATCCGCTGGACACAGGGACCAATTTTATTTTTGGCTTTCGTAAATGACCTCCTGGAGATGAGATGTAGTGGTAAAATTATATCTTACGCCGACAACACTGTGCTGTTGGTTGACGGAAAGGATTGGGTTGGGTTGAGGAAAAGTTTAAGGCGGACCTAACAACAATGATACAATGTTTGATAATAATCTGCTAACCATTAACATTGCTAAAACCCAATATCTACCATTTTCGGCATATGAAGACCGGCTGCCAGTGTGCGATGCTATTGGAGCTACCTTGCCATTTAGACCAACTTCCTTGCATATTTAGTCAGTTAATTATGTGAAATATTTGGGCATTTTCATCGATAATAACCTCAAGTGGGACACCCACATTCACCATTTAGTTTAAAAATTGAGGTCTTTGATTTATCTATTTAAAAGAATTAAAAAATGGGGCTAAGGCTAAGGCCAGTTGTGAACGTACAAAAAAGGATTCTTAAAATAATTTTTAACCTAAATATAATGTATCGCTCAGACCGGATCTTCTCAGAATTTAGAGTACCTACCGTAAGAAAACTTTTTTATAAACAAGCTGTACTTCAAATGATGAGGAATAATCTATTATGTAATACACCAGATCATAACTACTCTACCAGACATAGAATCAATCAAAATTTAAACTTACCCAGGACAAATTTGACATTAAGGCAGAGATGCTTTACGGACGTTGGACAAAAAATTTACAATAAGCTGCCTCGAGATAAGAGAACGAAACAAAGACTAAAAAAATTTCCGAGAATATTAAATGAGTGGCTTCTGGATTTTGACGAAAATTAAATGGTTACAACTTGGTGCTGGATGTCTATCTATATTATATTTTGTTTGTTTTGTATCTGGCTTTTGTTGTTTTTTGAATTTTCCTTTTAGTTTAGTTTTTTTTTTCTTTATTAATTAAAAATCATTATTTATATACGTATGCTCACTATGTAAAATACAGATCAGTTAGATTATCGTAATTGCTGACAAGTTTTTGTAACTTAGCGAATTAAGATTTACCTAACTGTAATTTGTTATACTCCTGAATAAATATTATAATTATTATTATTCATTAATCTTGAAGTAACTTCCAACTCTATCATTCCCTGAATTAACAATTTGCTAGTGCTGATTTTGTTCCAAAAACTTTCAAGACGTTAATTTTAATAAATTATGCAGTGTATTGTATAGTATCCACGTATCCGTAACTGTATCTGTAAACCCTAGTATAATATTTGCTAGCTAAAGCAATATCCGACACTCTTTTGTCTTTTACATCCATAATTCTCGTTAAACATGAGCCTCTTTTTTGTTTATAGAGGTAATATGTGTTTCGCCATTTTACATGTAGGTATCTATGCGCCACCGGTGCTCGTATATTTAATCTTCCCGACTTGACAAAGCTTTTGTAATTAAAGCGTTCTTTTGATTATACGACTAAAATTACAAACACATTAAAAGGCGTATACTGACGCTCCAATTCCACTTTTGGTTATTATTATGTTTGATATAATAAGGGCTGGACCTCACAATATGCGACTCATATAAAAATGTTTTATTATGTGGCTTTTGTGCGTGAGTTTAATTTGTTTTGTTTCTTCCGTCTTGGGATTGCCAACTGGAGTGATGATGGCTTAATCCGAAAATAGTTTCTTCTAGTTTTTTATTAAACACTTTGTTTTATTTTATTTGAAACTGACACATAACGAATAAGGATAATTTATTTAATTGAAATAAGATTAGTATAGAGTCGTCTTTATTGTGATCATAAGTATTTGCAGAACAGAAAACAGTTTGTTTTTTTTTTCCTTTTAATATATATGTTTTATCTATTGATTTTGAGTATACTCTCCATTCATCAGATGTTCTTCTGTTACAGACTTGGGGTTGTGTTTGACGTCGGATTTTCCTTCGTTTACCCTAAAAGCATGTGAAGCTAGCCGTGTTTATGGATTTGTCGTGCGGTACTGTAGGAATTTTAAAGACACTATACGCTCCAACCTTGAATTTCCATCTATTATTTGATATCCATTTTATTCTTTATCAGGTGTCCGGTTTTAAATGTACCCCCTTTAACTTTATTATTTCACGTTTTAGAACAAAGTGTCTAAAATAAAAATTGAATGGTTAAAAACATTTTTTTTAAAAGCTCTATTTTACACATATGTAATGCCTAAAGCCCTTTCTCGTTGTTACTTTTTGAGTAATATAAGATAGTGTATACCAATTTTCACTACGACGTTTTATTTTTGAAAAAACATCATCAACTTAGTTTTTTTAAATAAGGCGCTAGATTTTTTATTATTAAATTTAAAGCTATTTTCAAATCAAAAATAGGTGATATATATCATACGTAATGGTTTAAGCAAGATTTCAGTGTTTTAAGCTGTTATTTAAAATTCTTCAAGGAATTCGTCATAGTTTGGCACTTATTTTGCGTAAAACATTGATGTGAGAAAGGCGTTTTTTTAATAACTTCAAAAACCACAAAAATTTTACGAGTTCCGACGAAATATTTTTGCAAAACTTACTACTCTGCATTCAGTCAGTTAAGTGCCAACTTTTATTGAAGAATTTTAAATAACAGCTAAATACACTGAAAAGTTGTTTAAACCATTACATGTAATATACCTTTTTTTTTATTTGCAAATGGCTTAAAATTTAATAATAAAAAATCCATGACCGTATTGAAAAAAAACCAAATTGATGATGGTTTTTCGAAAACGAAACGTCGTAGTGAAAATTTGTAAACACTATCTTATTCTCCTCAAAAAGTAACAACAAGGAAGTGGTTTTAATTTTTTTATATCAGTAAAAATAATGTCAGAAATAAATAAAAACTAAAGTCGCAAAAAATAGTTTTTTCAAAAATTCTCAAAAACGGCTAAAGTTACTTTACTTTTGCAAACACCACTTAAAAGGTGTTTAAAATGTACAACTTTTCGCTAATATAACCGACATTGTAACTCGTACCGTTTCCAATGCTATTCCATTCTTATCTTGAACACAGTGTATATATTGTCTCAGAAAGTATTTATGGTATAATAGTAGTAACGTTATATTATAGTAGGAGTAACAATATAATATATCTACTAACTTGCATTCTGGTAAAAATTCTTGTTCCTAGAACAAACATTTTTTTCCGTGCAGAACTCGAATTCTTTTTTTTATTAGCCATTTCGTAATTTTCGAACACCAATAATGGCATCCAAAAATTTGGCACGTGTAGAGAGCTAATCTAGCTTCATTTTTTCATGTAACAATATTATTTTTATTTCTACCAGTGGCGTGCAAAACCCGTAAATTAAATGAATGTCTGCGTATTCCTGGTTATTAAATAGAATACTTAAATGCAAACAATTTTGTTTTGACAAAATTATTGACATTTCTGTTTTGTAACCAAGTGTTTTGTTTTAATCAAAGCTTATGTGATAATTATGTTAAATATGTGTAAAACGTGTAATGATGTGATTTTTATTTTTTTACTCAAAAATGTTGCGTCATACGAAAAAAAGCCAAGAATACTTTTTTCTTTTAAATTGATTGCAGATATAATTTTAAATATGAGATAAACCAGTGGCGTATCTGTTTTTTCATTAAAAATATCGCAATCGGTAGCCGTACGCACGCCACTGGTGGAAATAAAAATAATATTATTACATGAGAAAATTAATCTAGACTACCTCTCTATACATGCCAAATTTCATTTGAATATCTCAATTAGTTATAAAGATATTAATAAAATTCGAATTTTTTTCTTGAATTTCATAGTTTATTGACCAAACTCACATTATTTCTATCTATCGATTCTGAAATTTATGCAGATAAAAGTTGGACCACCCTCTATAGGCTTCAGCTAGAAGACAGGAGAGCAGTTGCTCATTTCCAATACTAGCTTTAGCAAAACAGTAATAAAGAACTTTTGGAATGTTATACAGCAATTCTAGATTGAAAATGTAAATCACATTATTTATCCTCAAAGAAAATCTTGGCCCAACATTCTCACACCAATAAACGAACAAAAAAGAAAATAATAACTAACGAGTTCGTAATAACCTCCAGCAGCTTTCGTTCCGTAATAATTCTTCCAAATTACGGTTGGTTTTAACCTGGGACCGAATAAAGAAGAAAAAAAACACAAGCGAGTCGAGTCGAGCTCCATACCGGAAAAGGGTCGAATGTTCCTTATATATTTATCTCGACCCTATACGTTTTCTATTGATTTAGTGTTTGTATATATATATATCACTCTATGTGTTTGGGGTTTTGCAATTAAGGCACCTCGGTGAAAACAGAGACCGGGTATAAAGTCATCTTCCAAAAGCAATTCGCTTTTTGGCTATACCTAGTTCTATTGAGAAAGACAATCAAGTTCGTAACACTAGACCTATAAAAAAGGTGTTAATTTTAGTTTAGTTTATAAACTTATTTGCAAAAGGCGGGATAATTTCTAACGTTTAAGTATTATTAGCTTGAATTTTCTTTCGCAGTTATTCCATCGTCCGACAACGCTTTGCAGATAATGACAAATGTAGAACAATTATAGACCCTTAAAGTGCTTTATTATTTATTTAATTATTTATAATCAACAACCACAGGATAAATTCTCAATTACATGTTGTATCGGGTCCGCCATCTAACGTTTTTTTTTTCAACTAGTGCTTATTTCGTGAAGGGTAACACTTAGCTCATGTCTGATTTGACAGATAATTAGTTTTATCCTTCCGCTGAACGAATATGGTTGTGTATACGGTTGAACATCGTTGGGAAATATTGCGACATTACTTTGAAAATCATGGTAATGTTGCAGAATGTGTGCGAAAATTGCGTACGGATTTTGGAAGAAGAGAAGCACGGTCAGCTCCGTATGTTCGTTATCTCGTGAAAAATGTGAAAGAAACTGGCATCCTCACCGATAAACCAAAGCGTGAAAAGCGAAAAACAGTGCGTACACCCGAGAATATTGCTGCTGTGGCAGAAAGTGTGCGTGAAGCGCCATCAACGTCAATTCACCGTCGGTCTCAACAATTGAACATTTCGGAGACATTATTGAGACGAATTTTGCATAAAGACCTTGGTATGACGCCATACAAAGTCCAATTGGTTCAGGAGTTGAAGCCAACTGACCATCCTTGGGTTTTCGCTTCGCTCAGTGGGCCTGCGATCGACTTAGAGAAGATGCCGATTTTGCCAAAAAAATCATCTTTTCAGATGAAGCTCATTTTGATCTTGGCGGGTATGTAAACAAGCAAAATTGTCGCATTTGGGGCACAGAAAACCCGCACGCATACATTGAAAAGCCGATGCACCCAAAACGAGTCACTGTTTGGTGCGGATTTTGGTCCGGAGGCATAATTGGGCCATTTTTCTTCGAAAATGAGCAAGGAGTGGCCGTTACAGTCAATGGCGATCGTTATCGGGCCATGTTGATCGAATTTTTGTTCACAAAAATTGAAGAGGAGGATATTAGCAACATTTGGTTTCAACAGGACGGCGCTACGTGCCACACAGCCGAAGCTACACTCGATGTTTTGCGCCCTGTTTTTGAAGATCGCATTATCAGCCGCAGAGCTGATGTCGTTTGGCCACCTCGGAGCTGCGATTTGACACCGTTGGACTATTATTTGTGGGGTACCGTCAAAGATAAGTGTTACGCCGACAAGCCAGAGACAATTGACGCTTTAAAGGACAATATTCGTAAAGCCATTGGTGAAATACAGCACACAATCGATAATGTGCTTAAAAATAGGACCGATCGTGTAAGCTACTGCATGGCCGGCAGAGGCAGCCATTTGAATGAAATTATTTGTCATTATTAACCGGAAGGATTGTACTTTCAAATAAAAAAAGAAATTTGAGAAAATATCCAGCAGTTTTTCTTTTATAGCATTTTAAAAAAAAAAAAGTTATCTGGCAGACCCAATATTTAATTTAACTAAAACTAGAATTGCCTAAATTAAAGTACTTAAAAACCAGACTTAACACTAACTTAAAAACCTAAATGGCGGAAACTTCCATATTAGCAATACTAATCAGATTTAAGTTTGTTTAATAGAGCATTTTTGAATTATTGTTTTAAATTATCTTTAAATATCACAATAGTTCTGGTATCAATTATAATTTCTAGCCATAGTTGTAATGGGTGATTTATATTGATAATTTGTTCTGGGTGTAGGTATATAAAAGGTTCTATTATTTTTTATTCGAGTTTTTGAAGAAGGCACTGTTAAATTTATTGAGGGTAGTGTACTACAATCCACTGCTTAAGCCGTTAAGTATTTTAAATAGGTATAAAATACTTTGCAGATTTCTTCTGTTAAAAAGGGATATAAGATCATATTTCCTAAGATTGAATTCATAATTGGATTGGTGACTATTATATGGAGAGTAATGGGATTGTCTGACAAACTTTTTCTGAATCCTCTGCAGCATCAAAATATATTTGGTATACATTGGTGACCAAATTACACTGCAGTACTCGAGTCTGGCTCTAATGAATGTATTATAGAGTGTTTTTTTATTTTGAAATTGTTTGCTGTCTCGCAGTATGAAGCCTATTTGTGATATGAATTATATGGTTTGTGAAACTTAATTGATTATCAAATATTATACCAAGGTCTTTTACTGAATCAGTTTCCGAGAGCAGGCAATTATTTAAAGTGTAGGGGAATGTAATTGGTGTTTTTGAATAGGTGTATGTCATGACTTTCCATTTGTTTATATTGAAAGGTAGCTTGTTTTGTATTGACCACTGATAGATATTATGTAAATCATGTTGAAGTTCACGAGAGTGGAAATGATTTTCAACAACCTTACAAATCTTCATATCATCAGCGAATAATGAACATTTACTAGACTTTATTACCGCTGTTATGTCATCGATGAATATAAGAAATAGAAGCGGACCCAATGTACTTCCTTGAGGAACACCTGATTTTGAAATGAAAACCCTAGAGTATGAATTTTGTATCGATACGAAAAGGCTTCTATTTGATAGATACGATTTAAAAAATTTACATAAGCTATCAGAGAAGGACTTATTTTTTAACTTATTTATAAGAGGTGTATGGCGAACTTTGTCAAACGCCTTTTCAAATAAAATCAATTAATGAAGGATTCTGCAACATATCATCAATCTTTTGGACACTGTACATTTTATTCACTGCACAGAGCACTCCACCTCCTCTCTGTTTTTGTGTTTGTTTGGCGTCTCTATCAGACCTAAAAATTTCATGCCTGCTGTCAAAAAGGTCCCCGTCGTAAATTCCGTCATGAAGCCAGGTTTCCGTTAAGCCAACAACATCAAATTTGCACTGGATCGCGTTTAGGTAGAACTCACTTGTTTTGGTGTGGAGGCCCCTAACGTTCTTCTAGTGAAGATGTTTTGCTTGTTGTATTAGCCATTGTAGTTTATTTTGCGTCTGTGTTGTTCTAGCTTTCTCTGGTATGCTTGGCATGAGTAGTCTATTGCAGAGTGTTATCGATCTGGTAATCCAAGCTTTAATAAGATACTGTCGTCTAACGTCTTACCACCTCACCATATCCTTGTTTAATCTTGAGACCCGTTTCGCTGCCACTATTAGCATCATCAGGAGAGAGAAATTAAACGTGTCTAGGACAAATGTTCGTTTACTCATCGATATGAGACACTGCGTGTTAATGTTGTACAGGGTGTCCCGGAAAACGTGAGATATCTATCGAATGCAGATAGAGCATGAACAAATACAATGACATGTAATATATTTTCTACACAGACCTTTCTTAGGAAGATATATGCTCCTAAAGGTCGCGCTTGAAAATCGGATTTTCTTGAATAATTTTGCACTGTAAGGACCTCTTAAATAGTGTCCTTGAAACTAATTTTGCTTGTTACTTTCCCGCACAGGGAAAGTATTGTGTTTGTGTCTGTATGTATTCTTCCACGATAGCGCCTAAACGCTTAAATGTTAGTGTATGTGTTTGGGGGAGTCCGAGGATGAAACCATTAGTTTTTGGTTGAAATCGCTTAAGCCCTCTGATAGGGGTGGACACAGCCACTAAATTTTCATATATCAGTAGGGGTCGAGTGACACATCATTTTAAAGCATTTTTTATCTGGTTTAGGTTACTTTTGATATTTGCCCCCATAATTCTTCAGAAAATTGAGTTTAAAATTTCACCAACTCTAGCAATTTTTTTTTCAAATTTTCGAATAACGTAGTTTGTTACGTTAGTTTATTGGAAATAATGAGGCTTAAATGCGGGATGGGGTGTAGCGGGTGATGCTGTCGATTCTCTTGCTTGTCTCACCATTTTTTATCAGGACCGAACTTAGTATAATTTATCTTGCCGGCTCAACGTATCAGAGCGAGCACAATTATTTACTATTATATTCCCCCATCGTAAAAACTCCAGGGAATTTAAGTAGCAGAGTTCTAGAATACCAAAGAACTTCACTGCCACGACTAATCGACCGATGAGGAGATGAACAGCCAAAACAAACTAACCAAATTGGCCGGTACAGGAAATAGCTTTCGCACTTTAAAAAAAGCAGCTCTAAGCGACATCTATAGTGAAAGTATAATAATTCGTGCGAATAAAGTGAAGAAATTTGTACTTTTTCAGTCGTAGAAAAAATAAATTCAGGAATACAATTCGCATGATGATTATCTGTCCCATTTTACACAAAACGTCATATTATATTCTTAAACTGAAAGACCTAAAAGGTATGCAGAAAGGTTATAAACACAGTGTAGCACAAGTACAAGTACAAGTTCAGACAAACTTTTGGGTTAGTTGTAATTACGTAATTAAATACAAGGTGACGGCGACGCCAAAGTCGACGATGCTGTCGGCCGCTTTTAATTTGTTCAAGTTTTAATGATATTAAATTGAAAATTTCGCCGTTATTTTATGTTGCCTAGGTGAACCTAAATACTACCTATTTGAGGCTTTGTTTATCTTTATTTTAATGAGCAGGAATTTTGAATTAATGAAAATATACATGGTGAACCAATTGGCAGTCCCTAAACAAAATGTTTGACATGTTCGTTAACAAGGATTTTTTATATTTCTTAAAAACTGAAGGTTATAATATTGTCACGAATGCAAATTCGAAAAGGCTTTATAACCAACAGATGATCTGTAATCTTTCCTCGTATATATGTATGTAAAACCAGCAAATTGAAAGGAAGAGGATAAAATGCAAACACAGCTTAGATGTGGTGGTCAGCTAGATTAGGTCTATTTCAGAATCTATTTGCCTTTGCCTACCACCTGTAAAATGGCTAATATTATGGAAAACATATGTACATTATTCAGACGTTTTAAAGTTTAAGCTTTCATCGAACCAATCAAGGATAGCTTGCTTATGCTCAACACATTAAACATTTTTATGTAGGAACGTATACGGCACCACTATATATCTACTGTTGTTGTTGTGTATGAGGCTTTTGTTGAAAGATATATAATTTTCAAAGTCCGCTCCGTCGAAGCGTAATTGCTAATTCCAAAATTCACCCAGCATTATTCTACCAACATCAAACATTCCCTCGAACTCTGCTGAAAAGTTATTACCAACTATGAATAATATAAGCGCGCCCGCTGTGGTAATCGATTTTGCTTTTGTACAATATTGAAGCGAAATTATAATATTTATTCTATCTTTTAGTAGTTTTTCACAATTAAATTATTAATAATAGTAATTATTAGAACATCGAGTTTTGCTCACCCATTACAAATTCTGTAATAATAATAACAATAATATATGACTAAGTGAGGTTATGTAGGAGCCTAATCAGGGCCAGAAAGGCACGAACCTTTGTGCCTAAACGTCGTAAAAATTTCTACAATAAAATTGAAGTAAATTTTTCATATTTGAACAAGTATTCAATAATTATCCTCTCTATATTACTTATCTCCACTGAGTAGTTAAGCTATGAGGGCTGCAGCCGATTTTCCGTTTTCTTCCCTATTTTCCCACAGAGAATGGCAACGCCGCAATTTAAGGGTAAATTCTCGCAAATTTCGGGGAAAAGAGCTCAATTTAGCTGCAAATTCCCATAATTTCGAAGTGAAAACCCACACAACGTTGGCAAATTTCCCTCATTTTACGAAAAACCAGGGGAGAAATCCAATTTTGAATTTACTGAGTTTTGGTTCAAATTTGACCTTGAACGGAGTCCTAGGTGTAACGGAGAGATCGTTGACCTAAGCTGGGGGTGCTGCAATATATAAAAATGATAGGAATGCCGCAGTCAAACTCCCGTGTGCGGGGTAATACGCGTATGGTTTTTCAGCTCTAAATTATGGGAATTTGCAGCTAAATTGAGCTCTTTTTCCCCAAATATGCAAGAATTTACCCTTAAGTTACGGTGTTGCCATTTTCTTGTCGGACAAAGGGAAAATGGGGCAGAACCCCCATACCTTAACTAATCCACTGTTCTACTAATTAAAGAATGCATTTAAGAATTTTAGAGTGTTGAATTATCATTACTATCAGCCATATTTTATTAATAAAACAGCTTTATATTCCACCGTCTTACCTCAATAAAAGCCCGTAAGATTTAATGTTGATGATCCTGTAACTTTATAATTATTTATTTTTTTTTTTTTGTTTTGTTTCAGGTAAATCCATGATGAATATGAAATTCACTATATAAGCTTATTCGTCAGGCAAGTTTATTGATAATTTATAGTATTAGGTATATTATGAAAATATGTCAAAAAGCATGACACCAATCAATAATTGAACACCTTAAGTAAGAAACATTAAGTGCCAAAACAACAAACCAAAGCTATTGAAGAAAAACATTTTATTAACAATATTTTTCAAACTTTAGAAATATAATTGAACTCAAGGGTGTAAACGATTGTGCAAATATAAAAGTCAAATTGCGACTCTTATTAAAATTGAAAAAAAAAATTGTTTTATACAAAATTTTTGTACTACACTAACAAAGAGCTAAGTGCCTCTTAAGAAATATTTATATAAAAATCTTTATGCTTTTCGTCATTTAAAAAATTCCTAATAAACGAATACAAAACGATAAACATGGCACTTAGCATGTTTCTAACTTCAGTTGTTGCCGCAATTGCAGAGGCAACATGTTTTCTAACTTTTTCTGCCTTCAAAATATTCGGCTAAATTTGTAATATTAATGTACCCAGTTTCATATGAATGCGATGAGTAGATCGCGAGTTATTGAGAGAAATGTTTTTCTAAAAATCAAACGGATGGCATAAGCCTACGATGCTTTAAAAGTATTAAATTGACTAGGTGGTGTTAAACTATATTCACTGTCACTGTTTTTCATTATATAAAGAGCTTTGAAATCTTCGAAATTAGCGAAATAATTTAAACTGTCAATTTGGTTTAATTGTATTGTCGGCGTTGCTGCTACTTTTGTCATTACCAGGAAATTGACCCGTGCATTTAAATAAATTTAAATCATCAGCTTATAAGAGTTTATTCAAAATAAAATATCGTTGATTACAAGTATGAAACCTACGAGGACCCAAAACAGATCCCTGAGGAACTCCAAATGAAACACCTATATTAAAATACCTCAAAATGTTAACATAAATAAGTTGGAGTATTTTAACTACACGGGCAAATAAAAGTCATATACGTAAAACCATTTTGAAATATTTTAGATTATTCTCAAAACAAGTTGAACCCAAAAGCCACAAGGGATATAAATAATATATTAATTGATAATTAAACAGTGATTAGTTTCGCTGTAAATCAACTCACGTTGACTCACAAACAATAACACAAAACGATCGTATCGTCGCCGTCGGTATACGATTAAAACTCCTTGCCCCAGAGTTTGTTGTTTATGTAATGAAACTGTAATTTTGTCAAAACATAATTAATATGCGAATTGCTATTCCAATAATAACAAATAATTATCTGTGTGGCGGTGGTGGGCAAACTGATTTCGAAAAAGGCATAATAATATAACATAGTCCCACGTGAACAATGTTTCAAAGTTTAAATTGCAGCTGGGTAAATTTTAATGTTGCATTTAGCTTAAAATGGGATTTTAATTTTATGAATTCAAATCAATGAGGGTTTTAAAACGTGTTTTATCAAGCTAATTTCTACATAACGTAGATACGAGGTTTGCCTTTTATATTTCGGGATTTGGCAACCCTGACAACTGACAGCTCTATCGTAAAGTTGGAAATTTTTGAGGTTATACGTACTCAGAACGTTTTGACAACACGAGCGCTATTTGTGTTGTTTACAGTAACTTAAAAGATTCATCTCGGCCCAAAAATGGAATTAAATCGTGAACGTTTTCGTGCGATTATTTTTGACAACTGTCGACGTGGATTAACTCAGCAATAGTGCATGGATGAAGTTAATTCAATTTTTGGCGATGAAGCTCCATCAAGGACCAGTGTTTTTCGATGGTATGATGAAATCAATCGTGGTCGTAATTCACTCCAAGACGAATTTCGTGAAGGTCGTACAAAATCAGTTGTTGTTCCGCAAACCATTGATACACCTCAGTCAATCTTACAATTAACATGTTCAGGAAAAAATTGTAACAACATTAGGCTATGCATACCTAAATCTATCATTTTTTATTGTTCTTAACTCTAAAATAACAAAATTCCTTGCCGTATATTATATTAATGAAACTTTAAGACTCGTACGAACATAAGAAAGGTAACATATTCAGATATAATCCACACATTTACTCCAATTCGTGAAAATTGCCGCTGGCTCGGCACTTTAGATTACTATCCCGGATTGCACAGAGAGTTTGCAATTGGATGACATCAGATAAATGATGTGCTAGATGCAATGAGGAAATGGTTACTGTGCGCATCTTCTTTTTTTAGGATTATTGGTAATAAAGGATTGTTTTCATTGCCTTCTTTTTAGGATTTAAAGGATTTTAGCAAATTCTCAACGTATAAGTATAATTTAAATAATGCTTGTAGTATTTACAGAGTTTTCTGTAATAAACTGTAGATGTAATTAGGCATAATTGCCTATGCTGGCTTTAATTAAACAGAGCCTCAAATAAATTTCAATACGATCAGGTATTGATGAATATGTTTTGACATCGGTCGTCTGAACACCATAGTCATACCTAAACACAAAAATTAGCCCATACTTTTTCGAAGACGAGACCGGTCATGCATTTAGAGTGAATTCGTTATGTGAAGGTGTGAAATGGCTTTTTTAACACCCTGTATTTGGGAGTAAATTTTAACAATGGAGAGGCCACATGACGCACAAAGAACATGTTGGTTTCACTGGGTGTTCCGTATTTATTTCCAGATTTTACTCAGTGTTTTGTATACCTAATTTTGTATTTAGTTTTCACCTTGTACATTACCTGTTTTTACAGGGTGTCCACATTTCAATTCAATTTTTATTAAATCTACTTAGAATTTTTGTATTTTAAAGACTGATAACATAATCGCAACAGAAGTTAACACTATACCAAATTTACAGGGTGTCCAAAAAAGCTCATAACAATACATTTTTCAATAACGCTGCCGATTTTTGATACTTCTAAAAATAAAACTATTATTTGAAAGGGAAAAAAATATGCAATTTTAATCGCTAAAAAAATCAGGGTGGTTCCATTTAAAAAAACAGAAGTTTGGTGATTTTTTTGAAATCGGCCCTGTAAATTTGGAAAATTATCGACCCATTAGTTTGCTTCCTAGTTTTTCTAAAGTATTTGAATTAGTTATGGCATCTAGACTGACAACTTTTTTGAATAACTGTAATTTACTTCATCTGCAGCACACACTGCAATCTTTCAGTTTTTAAATATTATTTTGGAACACCTTGAAAACAATAAGTCAATTGGTTTGTTTATAGATTTATTTAAAGCTTACGATAGCCTTGACAGAAAGTTATTATTGAAAAAATTAGATCTATACTGTGTGCGTGGAAACTCTTTGAAATGGATAGAATCATATCTGACTGATAGGTATCAACTAGTATCAATATCCAAAAATGGAAAAACTGCCTGTTCGGAAATGAAATTGAATAACTTTGGTGTTGCACAGGGAAGCATTCTTGGCCCTATTCTTTTTCTAGTTTATTTTAATGACATACATAATCTAAAACAAGAACAAAATCTGACAATAGTAAATTATGCTGATGACACTAATGTTCTTATAGGAGGTCAAAATGTAAATCACTTGCAGCGAGACTTAAGATATTTCTATGTTAACCTTTCACAATGGTGCACCCAAAATAAATTAATTATTAACTCTGGAAAAACTAATGCTATGTTATTTAGCTGCACTTGACTTAAATACTGAAGTAGAACTTGGAACACAAACTAAATTCTTAGGAGTTATCATCAATGAATTTTTAGATTGGACAAGTCATATTAATTCATTAGTAAATAAATTGAATTCTGTCTGCTATGCTTTACGAGTTGTAGGTTAGTATCTCAATAAAGCAACATTAAAAATTTTGTATCATGCAAACTTTGAATCTCGTATGAAATAAGGTATTATTTTTTGGGGTAGAGATAGTAATGTGCAAAGTATCTTTGTGGTGCAAAAACGATGTATAAGAACACTAAACAAAATGTCTCATTTACAATCATGTAGAGGGGTGTTTCAATCAGAAAAACTAATGACTGTCACTGTGTTGTATATTTATGAATGTTTCTGCCATTTAAAAATACACATTGTTTGTATCAGTGTAGTACTGATGGTTGTGGTGTACCTAATTGACGTAATTTCATTTTATGTTGTAACATAATTTTGAAATAAAGATGATTGTTATTGTATCTCGAAAACAACATGCGTTACCCAAAATCTGATTAGGACATCGTTAATTTCCCAAAAACGTAGCAACGTGTCACGAAAACCGCATCTCGCTAACTTTCACAATAACAGAGGTACTGTGTCAATTACAACGAAATCTGGACACCCTGTACTACTATAAAACTGAACTACAAATTGAAAACAATAATTATAATAGCCTCAATAAAACACACATGTATATATAATACCTATAAAATTTATTTTCTGTGTAGATACACATTTTCAAATTTTTTTCCACTAAAGTAAATTATTTGGCTTAATGGTTTATTACGTGGTTGATTGGGAAAAAATTATACATTAATTTTAATAGAATTTTGCGGTTGTATATATTATTCAAAACACAATGGTTATTTGCTAATTTTAATTATTACCGGAATGGTTAAAAATTTCAATAAAAAAGAATTATTATACAGGGCGATTACTTTCAAAATCGGAAATACATTTTTAAAAGAAACCCCGAAACACGTCAGTTTTGATTTATGTTTAGCAATTTTATAGCCTGCGTATTTGATCCGAAATCTGACACAGGGCAGTGCCACCATCTAAGTGTGTTTGGTATTTTATTGGCCTCTATTGACAATATCAGCATTGAAATCATAATACCTCAATTTTGTCCATGATCCACTGTATCGAACTTGCTGTAATCAAGAAATGGTAAAGAAGTTACATTACCATTGTCCACATTGATAAGCAGATCATCAACAACCCTCGCCAAACCAGTCGCCGTAATGGTACAATTGTCTGATCTGAGGCCTATAAGCCAATTGTTCAGGATTCTGGTTTTTTGGCAAAAGAACTACCACTACGCACTTCCAACTTGATGAAATCTATGCTGTACAATACACGCATTAAAATATGATTTAAGATTGGAATAATGGTCAGGAAACAACAACTAATCTCATCAGACCGAGACGCATGTCAATTGATGTGATTAATCGCCCCAATAACTTGAGCATCGCCTATGCGACCAACGGAAAAACTGACATCTCTCTGTGCATTACTTTTCAAATAGAAGTCGATAACTCTGCAATCTTTATTTTTTGTTAGAGTCTATAAAAAAATTCTTAATCTCGTCAGGACATTTATGAGAACCAGGCAACTCTGTAGCCTTCTCATTATAAATTTTTAATTGCTTTGAACCATTCCATAATTCTCTGCTATTCAGTGTACCCTGTAGCTCTCCAGTCTTGTGGGCTTTTACTTTTCTATATCACCATCATCACATGGTGGGACACTACATATACACTAGCTAAATAAAATAAAATTTATAAAATATTTTACTAACGTTTAATAAGTTGTAAATTTGCTATGCCACACTTTTTGGACACCCTGTATATTTAAATTTATTTTTAATTAACTTGTCATTGTGCCGCACCCAGTACTTCTAACCCAGCTATATACAGGGCGAGACAGGTTTTTCTAGTTATAAAATACTTATATTTTTTTAAAATGTAAATCTGATACAAACATATTCGGTGGAAGCTTTGTTTTTGAGATACAGAGTGTCAAAGTTGCAGGATTTTTTCGTTTTTGTACTCTACTCTTTATCGTAATTATGGACTATTTCATAAAAATTCCTAGATAGTTTTATGAAATTTCACATCAGCCTCTACGCAACTACAGACTTTTTTTGATGTAGAAGATTCTCTAACTTTTTTAACTAATGGAGTCCTTACAGGATATCGACTAGATATTTTTTGAAACAAAAGCTATATTGAATTATTTAATAAACAATTTTATCATTAAATTAAAAGAACTAACATTAAATAACGTGAACAACAATAACCGTAGCTCAAAAGTTAAGAAGAGAAAAAAATTTATCTAGGTAGGTTCAAAACGAGTGAGTCCTTCCGAGACCTTTACTGCGACCACCGAGGGTCTGAAGCTAATGAATCACACTCTTAAGGACCAGCATCTTATTCTGAACTCCATGTAGGTATAGAAACGAAAATGTGATATTGTGTTGATGTCTTGATTTCAAGATCGTTATACTACCATGAAATTGTCATTAGTACTTCTCTCTATACATTCATTCTGAATATAATACAAGGGGTGGATGCAATTAACAAACTAAAGGGTGCAGGGACACGGTGTGTATGCTCCTTGTCATAAAAGAGTAATATCCGGTGGAAAATGTGCACATACAGACACTAATGATAACTGGGGCTTATTTTGGAAAAAATTGACCATTATTGTTAGGGTACATTTTTCGGTTTTAACCCTACTAATCATCGTACTGACGAAACGTTTTACTTCCGTTACTTCCGTTACCGCCGGCTTCCGCCACTGTGGTACATTACGTAACAAAATAGGGGAGCATTTTATACTGAAAACTACACTTACAGTGGCGGTTGGTGAGGGAAGACGCTGGGAGTCCGTCGCTTAAACATATTATAAAAATTCGTGCATAATCATTGTTAAATGGTGGATTGTACTCTATTCTTCCAGTCTTTTGACCATTGGGATCAAATTCTTCTTTGAAAAACATGGTTAAACATATTGAGTCTCACACCACAGTTCTGTACCATTTTTGGGAACTGGTTGTGTTTTAAAAAAACTTCCTTTCTCTTGCTGCAATAGCTTACACTTTGCATTTTTTGCGTCGCAGGATTGAAGCAGAATATCTGGTCTCCTTGTAAAAATACAATACCTTTTTGTGATGGCTTACTTAATTTGATTGTCACAAGCATCTTTTTGAACTTTCGTCAAATTGTAGTTTAAAAAAAAACTTGTCACTGTGAATATGCTCTAATTTATGTGATTCCGTCAGTAAAAAATTAGTTCACATATCGATCGATCGAGATTGAACATGGTTAAGAGCACTTGGGTATCATTGTAAAATCAAGCTACTCCCCAATTAAACACCAAAGAACAATGTGCTACCTCCATTATAACATGTGAAGTGTGCGTTTTAGTTTACACAATGTAAAAGAGAAACACCGTAGAACTCCCTCGCCTTTCGTCCGTAACAGGAGACGAATTTCAGAGAAGGGAGAGTTAATTATGAATCCTGTGGCGTTTGATGTTCGAAATATATGTAACGTCTAGTTTTTCTCGCCTTCTAATCTTTAGAGGTGAAATTTACGTGACTATTTTCCCTTATTTTTATCAAGGAACAATTAGATAGCAAAACTGGAACGTTGGTAATAAATTAAGTATTGCTTCTCATGCAACTGAAATTTGTATCCGCATAAGCAGTCGTGTAACGCCACTGCTTTTGATACGGTAGATTTTCTCACAAGCGCTGATATTATTTACATTTGGCAACGTTGTAATGTCGTAATAAATACTGTAGCATTTTTTTGTGGGCGGGAACTTAATTGTATGACTTTTATTTATTTTTTCGGTATAATTTTGACTTAGATGGGGGTAAGAAGTCTTTAAAAGCGATGCATGCCAACCGTCTATCAGTGACATGATGTAATTATATACACGGCCCACGAAATTATTTTTAGACTTCGCCCAGGGTTGAGATGATCAAAATCCATTTTAAAAAATATCATAATTAATTTAAAAAAGAGTTTGCAAATTTTAACACTTAGCAAATGTAGAAAAAGCCACCCTTTTAATATAGATATCTGAAAGTTTTTGAAAATGACTGCTGGATCAATTAGATCTTTATGCTCGTCACATATTAATAACAATATTGGCCACTCATTTACATAGATCTCAAGACAATCTGAAAGTGTATTCCATCGAACATCCTGAGGTAAGACTAATTTCTTGCCTCCTTTTTCTTTATACCAAGCATTTAGTAAATGGGTATTACTAAAGTATTTCACAATTTGTACTAAATGTTCTTTAACCTGCGACGCTTCTAAAACTTTGGAGAACAAACTAAGTAAGTGTGCTGACCAACAATATGTAAGTATAGTATAATTAAACGACTCGCTAGTTTTGTTCTTCATACTGACCATGTTCCTTACTTTATTTGTCACAATTCTGATAACTTTAGAGTTATATTCATTTTTGCACTTATTTATTGAGTTAATAGCCAATTCGGGAAGATATTCAGTCATGGGGATGACCAGATCAATATATATATGCTTTCTAAAAGAACACTGTTTCCATCCTCTGCTGTCAAAACTAGACAGATTATATGTTCATGATGTATATTGGACCATGCATGTTTTTTCTTCTTCAAATATTTCATTCAAAAGCTTTGATGATAACTGAAATAATAATAATAAAGCTTTATTGCCCAACAGACATACATCCATTTACAGAGCAAACAAAATTACAAAGACAAAGACAAAGACAATAAATAATACAATACATCGAAAAAACAATACAATATACACAATCAAAACAACTATCTATCAAAATAGGTCTCTGCCACATCCCTTATTTCGAAACTCCTTATTTTCTATAGCTCTAAAACTGCAATTTGGTGCGTAAACGGCTTTGGCTATTTGTCTCTCAAATTTTTTCTTCTTATCTTGCCCAGGTGACACAACGAAAGACTCCAAATGACGGCTACTTCCACTATTTTCAGAATTTTCACGCGTCCACTTACACTTCCACTTTCACAGTTCTCCTTCTATGTTTCTTTGCGAACTAGATAATTTCACTCTGGCTAGTTGCAGGTTGTGACAGACAATCACCATGAAGAGTTTCAAGATGAAGACCTCTGTTGGTGCTGATATCCCTAGTTTTACTTTTGCAGGTTTCCCAATGACTTTAGTATGTCCACTAGACCTTGCAACTCTTTGCAGTTTGCCCACAACTTTCTTTTTTATAAAATGCTGCCAAATACTAAATTCCTTTCTGCCCCAGCTTGTCATGATGTTCTGATAAAGCGAAAATATACTGATATCTAAAATAAATGCGTATCATTTATATAGCCGGGCGTTTTCTGCCAGTTATTACAAGTTTCAACAAAGCTGCCCGGACGAAATTTTCACGTTAATACAAGTTTGAATGACAAAGGCACAAACTTCCAAAAAATACGCGTAATGAAATTTTCAGGTTAAAAATTGTAAAAAAGCTAGTAAAATTTTTTGTTTTTTTTTAATTATGATTTTTATCAACCCTGGCTTGGCCCCATTGACGAATTCATTATTGAAATAAAGCTGGAAATATTAGAACACAACAATTAGCCTGAGCCCTGGGCAAGCCTCTTCAGAGGCGTGTAGAAATTTAGTTCCAAAGATTAAAAAAAATACTTTTGAAACTTCCATAGATCTCCTATTCCGTATAATAGGAATCTCCCTACGGATAGCAACGCTCGTCCAGCTCATAAAACTTATAATATTCATCTATAAGTCTGCGGAAATTGCAAAAAAAAGTTGAAAACTGACATCCAAGTAGGTATTAGCAAGAATTGGATTAAGCGAAATTTGCCTACAGTTATTGGCGAGGCATTGGTTGTAGAGGAATCAGTGATAAAAAATGTTTCGTCCACAAAAGACAATTTCGATCACTTAATTGAAAAAGTTTTACAACCAAGGTGTCTTTACTAATTCAATAGAAAACCATCTTGCTCTCTATAGACATAAGAAGAGATCTTACAAATAATAGAATTCAAATATTGCACAAGTCACGACAGATAAGAGAGTATTACGTTTATTACAAATTTGGGAACAAACTGCTTTTCAAAATATTCCCCTGCGCTCAAAAATTGTTTCAATATTGAAGGCATTGTGATTTTTTTACGTCATAAATAGATCGTCACCACTTAAACAGGAAAAAAAATCCTATTTGAACGCTCCAGTCTATATAGTAAAGCATCCAAATACCATCGTAAATTCTATTTGTCATCCCATCCTTTGAATACTAATCGAGATATTTGTACGTAACACCAATTTCTTTTCATTAAAATTTAACACGGACCAAACGATTTATCAGTTGTAACCTATCAGAGGGAATTATCGACATCGCTAGAAAGACTATAACTAGTCTCCCGTTGACTATAAAATACTGCAGATAGAACTGTGTGTATAGTAGAACTATTACGGAGACGCACTTAGAATTAATTAGCTTTCTAGCATTAAAGCAATGTTTTAAAGTATTGATGAGATTCTTTCATAATGCCAATATTTTTTTCTAATCAAATATATCAATTAGCGTAGTAAAAAAATTAAAGAGTAGTAGACCCCAATATGCTATTCAAATTGTTACGGGTTCGATTCACGTTTTACGAGCGGTTTCAAATAAAGAAGAACAGACAAAGAATATCATCTTGAATAATAACAGAATCAAATTATTATATCAAACAATCAAACAACTTACCATTATAATCTTGTATCACTTCTGGTCACCGACTTTAATTAAAAAGAAATATTTAATTGGTTGACCCTTTTGTCAATAAATTATCGAAAACTTTATTAGAAATGAAACACAAAGTTTGTGGGCTAAAATCAACTAATTTAATAATTAAAACTAATTAAAGAAAATGAATAACAACAAGAAATAAATATGTATAATATAAAAGAAAAAAACAATTAAGCGATAATGACAATTTAAAAAAAAATCGTAGTTATTACTTGTACTACTTAAAAATAGGAAAATTAATATAATTCGACTAATTATATTAATTCCTGTATGAAACTTTAATTACTATTGAAAACGGAATTTATTTCAATTACTAAAAGAAATAACTTTGAACTTTATATAAAAAAACTGATTGAACAAAAAGGCCTTCAATTAAAAGAATATCAAAACTTACGGAACTTTATACAATTCACTACTTCAGAATGAGAAAGAAATGGACTCAGTCTTTATACAGATACTTTAAAACATAAAAAAAAAAACTAGAAAATAATTCTTGACTGAAAATTATACCAAGTCCAAAAACAAATTAGAATATTTAATTTAACTTTATACAATTTAGAAAACACTTCTTCACTCAATCAATGCTAGAACGATTCTGATCTTAAAGTCCTTTTGCCTCTCCAGAATTGTCTCATAAAAGTTACATAGTAGATAATACAAAATGAAAATAAGCCAATCAGAAAAAAGACATTTTAAATGTTAGACCAACGGTTATTTCAAACATCTGTAACTACATTAGAGGGTGTATAAAGTACATAACAAGGCAATAAACACTATTATCGTAAGAACAAAATATTTTTAAAAGCCTTGCATAATCTTTATGACGCAGATAACTCTTAGACCCCCCATGTTTGTCGCAACACATAATATTAGGGTACGCTCATATTTATGTTTAGAAAAAATAAGAACCCTATGTCAACAAATCGATGGGAATATTTCGTGATATTGGAAATTCTCAGAAAGAAGCGATCTGCCACCCATGTATTCTAGAACCGAGCAATCTGTAAGTTTGCCAGTTTCGGGTTCTATTTTGTTACAATTTTAAAGCAAACCGAAAGTCCATGACTACTTTGCATCTAAAAAAAAAAGGATAATAACGGTCAAAAACTATAAGCTCTATAGGAGGAGGATCCTGAAGAGAAGAGAACCGACAATAAGTAACGGTCAGAACTTAAAACATATTGAACTTGAAAAATATTGACCAAAATGTATTTAATTAAACAGGGTAGTTCACAAACAGGGTGGTCACATTTTCTATATTCTAGTTTTTTGGGAAATTGTTAAATGTAAATCTGCTTAAATTCCCTTTCCTATACTTTTTATTGATATCATATTCCATGAGCTTCAGACTAACCGTTTTTTCATAAAAAAATATTAAAAATTCCCAAAAAAATGCGCAATTTTTTTGTCATTTTTATTAAAAAAAATTAAATTAGAGTTTATTTTAATAACTTACAAATATACGCTCTAAAGCAGAAGAATTTTGTATTTAATTATTTAATTTAAGCTTAAATTGTCAAATTATTTAATTTAAGCTTTAATTGTCTAAAAAAAAACCTAGGCATATCAACCCTTATGTAATTTTTCTTGTGTTTTAGAGCAAAATTTATTTATGTTAAAATATACAGGGTATCGCATTAAGAAAAAACAAGTTTCTTCTGCTGCGCGTTTGCGAACTACCCTGTATAATTGAAAACATTTTTGGGTTGTACATCTCTTCAGTGCCTAAAAGTTTTGTAAATGATTTTTGTGTCTATAACTTATAGATCTTGAGATATCACTCCCTGTATAATTTAAACATAATACCGAAATATGTGTTGCTGCTCCTTTGGTCTCCACATTAATTAAACGCTCCACAATCAAATACACCTGTTTAATTATTGTTGTAGTACCCATACATTACGTAATATCATTCAATAAGTTAAGATAACCAAGTATTTAATGAGGTTAACAAAGGCTTGAATTTAGGTTAACTAACGCGTATCATTATAATGAGAGAGATTTAATATTGTTTCAGCTTCTGTAGGTATATTTTCGATGTTCATTTAATTATTGTTTTAATCATTTCTGTTTATACTATACTGTTTACTCGAACAGCTAATGAATTAGATTCAGCCGGCTACATTAACGAAAATTTAGTTAAGCAGCAATTCATTCCTTAGAGTGTAAAATATTGAAGAGTGAGATGAAATAATTAGAATTTCTTCCGATAAATAAAAATTCTGAAGAAATCAGGCAACTAATTAGCTAACTGCTGTATCTGTTCCAGCCCCAGTAAACACACATACGTTTTTTAAACGTAAAATTAACGTGGCATTGGTTGATTAAACGTGTACGTTTAAAAAATAACCGTTTTATTTTGGTACAAAATAACACCGTTTTAATTCAACGGTTTTAATACGAACATTTCTGGCCAAAATCTAACTTAAGAAAACTTGAAGGTTAATATGAGGTTATTTTGAATATTAAATTTATTATATTACAATACGTTTTTTAACATACTGTCTAACCATATTCAGCTATTCACACGTTTTTTTAACGTTTTAATAGTATATTAATAAGTCGATTAAAATTAACGTTCTTTATACGTTAAAATCAACGTATAATAAATTAATCTTAAGTAATAGAAATAAAAAAGGTTTTATTGTCGTATTTTCCTGACGAAAATATTACAGTGACAGTCACTTACGCTGTCGAATTTGGAAACTTGAGTACACTAGTAGAAGGTTTTTTTATTCTTTGCCTTTCTTGGGATTTAAGGTTCTTGTTAGCAATTTTTTTTTCCTTTGGAAATATGTTTATTTCATGTCAAAGTACGTACAACGTTTCGGCTTATTCGCCTTCCTCAGGTACATCTCGTTTATTTACTTGTAGTGAAAGGAAAAGAATAAAAAAACTGTAACAAGGTTCAAGAAAAATACATTACTAAAATACATATGACATGGGTGAAAATATGTCGGCATCTATCTTCAGATCCATCGAACAACATCATGATGAGCACACTACAAGTAAATAAACGAGATGTACCTGAGGAAGGCGAATAAGCCGAAACGTTGTACGTACTTTGACATGAAATAAACATATTTCCAAAGGAAAAAAAAATTGCTTATAAGAACCTTAAATCCCAAGAAAGGAAAAGAATAAAAAAACTGTAACAAGGTTCAAGAAAAATACATTACTAAAATACATATGACATGGGTGAAAATATGTCGGCATCTATCTTCAGATCCATCGAACAACATCATGATGAGCACACTACAAGTAAATAAACGAGATGTACCTGAGGAAGGCGAATAAGCCGAAACGTTGTACGTACTTTGACATGAAATAAACATATTTCCAAAGGAAAAAAAAATTGCTTATAAGAACCTTAAATCCCAAGAAAGGAAAAGAATAAAAAAACTGTAACAAGGTTCAAGAAAAATACATTACTAAAATAAAAGTAGAAGGTTTGTTCCTACTCGTAATGAACGAGTAGGAACAAATCGTCTACTAGTGTACTCAAGTTTCCAAATTCGACAGCGTAAATGACTGTCACTGTCAGAACCAAGACGATGGTTTCCCACCTTTTAAAAAACGCCGATTTATTTACAGTGAGAAAATCGTGTTAGAAAAAGCCTACCAGCATTGGTCATTTTTAATAGTGTAAAAAACGTATTTTTAAAACGTTATTTTTACTAATAAAAATGTGGTTTGTTAAATCGCGGGGAGGAATCCTATTGGTTCTGATGACGGTCAGACGATCACTAACTCCATTTGATTTTTGCATTAAAGTAATACGAATGTAATCCCCCTTTTACATTAGTAGCAGGGTTAGTTTCATCAACAATCTCGTGCTTTAGTTTAGTGTGTGTTACGTTGTGATTTTTGGAAGTAGACATTATACCTAAATGTTTTATGTAAGTAGGTACCATAAAAAATTTACCCTATCTAATTTAGTGAATATTTCCGTCTTTCGTCTAAAGATGACCATTATTAGTAGACCATAACCTAATAAACTTTGTCTTTGCTAAATCGTAACTCGAACACAAATTTGACCCTTTAATACATACATATTTTGTGCATTCCTCTAATCTATATTTAAACTAAACCTGATTTTTTAAACGATTTATTCAAGCTTTTACATGCAAAACAAACTTTAAAAAATCCTTACAATATACGTCAATATTACGTTAATAAATGTATTGTTTTAAAAATACAAGTATCTACACATTAATTCAATGTTCTTTAGAAACATTGTTTAAAAATAAATATATAACAATAAAATTCGTGTATGCATCGTTTATTTTCTACGTGTATTCGACGTATTCTGGAAACGTTTTAAAAATATTATTATCAACGTTGTTTTAACGTGTTTTGAACACCACACAAAGTTGTTATTTATTCACTAATATAAAACGTTTGTCTTTACACGTTGTATGTAACGTTTAATACCCATACATTTTTGAGTATATTCTATGTAATAAAAACACGATTTTAATAAAACATTATTAGTAAATTTAAACGTTTTTTTTACGTACGTGTGTTTATTGGAAGTGATAGAACTTTTGACTTGTTCGCATTATAGCCGCCTGACTGTCGCTTTATTACATGTAAGTTTTTCCAGAAATCCTTCAGTCTCGTTTTAGATACAAGTTACTATTTCTTTAAACACTTCAATAAATTTAATCATCACCTACACACTTCTTTAGTGTTTCCACTTCATGGTCAATAAAATAAGTAAAACTTAAATGGTCCAAATTAAATCAAGAAATGTTACTGATGCAACGAACAAATAAACAATAGTAAAGAACCATTTTTCCTGCAATTATTTATTTATAAAATAAAAGAGGAACACATAAAGGCAGCTCCTTTATCTTTATTGAAAGCTTAGATGTTCTTTTTAGTTTCCTCATTAAATATTCAAGAGATAAAATGACATGGGCGTATCAAAAAAATGTAAGATTAACGCGATGCGATCTCTGTAACAAAACACAACTCTTTATAATATGTCGACTTTTTTTTGCACTCTCTATAACTTATATTTTACTTTCGTGTTTTTAGTTCAATTTTCATTGACATTTTGAATTATGAAACAGTTTTGTTTACCTGTCAACCCATATGTTTGTATTCCAAATCGAGGAACGATTGCTCGTTCTCTTTGAATATTGATGGGTTGTCATGATGATATACATATTTTCATATATGATTTTTATAGTTTTGGCAACTTTAAGAATAAAACTTTGCGAAGAGAAAAAGAGATTCTACGAGAATGCACTATAGCTCGCCCTTTCCCAGTGGATTGAAAGTTTAAATTGCAAAATATAAAGGCACTTGCTGGCTTCATAACGTATAAAAAGAAAAAAACGTTACTTACACGGTAAATATATACCAGTGGTTCTGTTATTTACGAATAATTGGACTTGGTTGGGAATCCTATTACGGAAACCGAAAAGCGTTGCGTTAGAAAATTTAGACGAAATGTGACAGAGTGTGAAATTGGACGATGTTAAGTAGAAATAAGTTTTCGTATAAATTTATTTAAATAAGACACGCCTGCTTAAATCACAAGTTTGTTATAAAACTAAACACAAATACATCGAATGTGCGGTTTGAATTTGTCTAAATTGTTGTTTAGAATACAATTTTATATCCCGCACCGAATTTCAAGAATATACAGGGTGAACTATCACTCAGTACAAAAATTTTAACCATGTGCTCAGAGAAGCATGAAAAACTATAAAAAATTTGTTTCGGAATTGTTATTCGATGTTTACAAAATGGGGCAAATCCACGTTTTTTCCCGGTAAATCGGCGCCTATGACAACCATTTTTCAATAGGACTTCCAACATAAGCTGTAGGGATAATATTCCCGGCGTTGCCAATTGTAGAGACGGCGAAAATGAACAGTATTGTTAATAATAATTAATAAAAGTTCATCTGCTAAAATGATATTTTCGCATATTGAACAACTACACTAATAACAAAAACCGCAAACACAAATCGGTTATTTTTACAACGACTTATCGCGTAGCGAAAGAACCAAATGTTCGAAGAGACCACCGTTACCTTCACTTTATTTACGCACTTAATCACTAAAATTATTAGTATTTTACATAAACCGTTCATGTTTTACAACAGAAATTTCTCACTCATCACTCATCACAATAATAATATGTAGGCCTACAACTCTAAAATGTTTCCGCCGTTCACTTTCATCACAAACAAATCATAGATAAGTGTTGAAACAAACCTGCATTATAATCTGATAAATATTTTTGGAATTTGTTTTTGCAAAGCAGCAATTTTATTATTAACGAAATCTTAATAGCAAAAAATAACAACAAACAACAACTAACTAGTGCATACAAAAAATATTTGACAGTTCACAATTTCCTGAAAACTAAAACATAAGTCGAATTCACGCCATTATCGATTATAACCGGTTATAAACGGTTTAACTTTTTGCATTCACGCGACCCCGGTTATTGCCGGTTTCACTACGAAAAAGCCCTTCATGAACATTATCATTAGCTAATTTGCGCTTCATTTTTCAGGTAACTAGGATTGTTTTCACAGGCTTCTGAAATCGTCAGAAACAATCTCTATTCTGCGCAAATCAATTACATCGCGTGTCAACAACGTTATGCGCAGAATCCATACTGTTTCTGACAGTTTCGAAGCCTATGAAACAAATCTAGTTACGTGAAAAATTAAGCGCAAATTAGCTAATGACAATGTTGAGTTTCAGGTTCCTTTTACAAAAAAAAAAATCAAGTGAGATGAGCCATAGGTGATCATGTCACATCATTGGTTTGAGCAGAATCCCGACTGTTTCTGACGGTTTCGGACTCTTGTGTAACCGCCAAGAAGATAAATGTCACAGCTAACATGTGTATGTTAGCTGTGATAATGTAATGAAGGTCTTTTTCGTGACGTCATCATAGTGGAACCGCCAATAACCGGGGTCGCGTGAATGCAAAAAATTAAACCGGTTATAATCGGTCATGGCGTGAATTCGACTTATTTTAGTTTTCAGGAAATTGTGAACTGTCAAATATCTTTTGTATGTCAATGTAACTTTTGCATTTTGCACAAGTTGGTTGTTGTTATTTTTTGCTATTAACAGTAAAGATTTTGTTAATAATAAAATGGCTGCTTTGCAAAAACAAATTCCCAAAATATTTACCAGATTCTAATGCAGGTTTATACCGTAAGATTATTAACTGTATTTTTTATTTGTTTGTTTAAATTTTGTGATGAAAGTGAACTGCCGAATTAGCGTTCCTTTATGAATCAATTTGAAGCATTGATGATCGTTTTCACAATAATTTACGGTATAGGTTGTAGGCCTACATATTATTATTGTGATGAGGGATGAGCGAGAAGTTCCTATGTATGTAAAATAGTAATAATTTTGGATCTACATGAAGACTATTGTCTATGAAACGAGATTGGTGATTAACAGCAGTTACGTCTACAAATTGAGGGGCAGCGAATCAAATCAAATCCGCAATAATGTTTTTGCACGTATCCGAAGTTCAGTGATTAAGCGCGTAATTAAAGTGAAGTTAACAGTGGTCTCTTTGAACATTTGCTGTTGTAGTGCTTTGAAGTGCTAGTGTTATTTGCATTTGTGTGTTTTTTGTTACCCTTTGGGGTTTTCCTGACAGAGGGGATCCACCTTGTCGTGGTCGTCGCGCTGAGTACCTAACATTAACTAAGAAGAGTGAACCAGTTATAGTTTTGGAAAAAATAGTATTTTTCAACTATTAGTATTATCATAGAATACTTCGTACTATTTTATTTTGTATCTTAGAATAAACGCCACAAAACATTACAACACATAATAAAAAATATAATATCAAAATTGAGACAAAAAACGTACAAACAAACTGGGTAATTAGTAATAGGTTTAACAAATAAATAAAGCAAATATTCGCATCCAATTCGATATCAGAAATTTGTCTACTCATCGACGTGATTTGACGAAAACGAGAACAGATATAAAAAAATAACCAAATAAAAAATGCCGATAAAAAAAAAACATGATAGAAAGAAAAACTTGACGGAATGCGAAAACGGTACATAGCTTGTATAGAAGTGAATGAATAGAGAGCAGATTCATTTAATTTTGCCTCTACTACTACTGCTGGCTGATGCGCTTTCTGCAAATTCAGAATATTTATATATTAAAGTTTTCGCATATTCTTGAGGAAATAATCTCTACAATAGGAAACGTAATTCGTGTTGTTAGAGGAAATTATGAAGCAAAATGTGGAATAGTTGGACAGCGTATAGTAAAATAACCATCCTATTAAAATGCATACATATACAATTATTAAAATATTAGGTATAAATATACAGGGTGGCTTTTCGATGCGACTAATTTTTATAGCATTTCAAAAATATAAAATCTATCCAAAAAAACAGTAACAAAATTAGTAAGTATATTGAAATTGCAGCCCATATAAATAATACATTTATATGGTTGTGACTTGTGACTTGCGGTTAACAACAATGTATCGGATGTAGTTGGCCAGAAATCGTTTAATTTCGCGGGTCATTTAGATTCAGGTAGGTACAGAAGGTACCTAGTTAATATTCGGCTCGTGTACACTACCATAGTATGTATATTTCGATTCTCGGTCGATTAATTAACAGGTGTTTAATATTCCTATCAATACGTTTACCTAATTGTTAAGTATCTATATTATACAAAGCGAACGAAGCTTTACATTAGTCATACCAGCTTTGTTTTACATATTTTTTTTTTCTAGTTCTGTTGCAGAGATTTCTATGGTTTTTTTTTTTTTTAATTCACCCTGTATAATGGTTTTCAATTGCACAATAATTCAATTTATTATCTAATCAAACTGTGAATATTTTCAATTTTAATCCTTATAAGTGACACCAACGTTAGAAAAAAATATTATCAAATTATGACAAACCAACGAACCATAATAGAGAGATATGGTAGTCCAAAAAAATAACGTCCGCCGCTATTAACGTTAACGTTAATTTAGCACCAACGAGTTTCAAATAGAGAGATATGGTAGTTTTAAAAAATAACGTCACCTATGATGACAATCATATTATAGGCAGCCATTGTTAGGCTAGCAGATTTAAAATACCTATCTAATATATTTATAGTAGTATATTAGTATACAATTTTATAGGGTTATTGAATTTGACAAGTGGATTTATTATTTAAATTAAGTATTTATCAGATTATAACAACATTAATTAATAAGCAGCATGTACAGGGTGATGCAAAAAAAACATTATTTAGCCGACATTTAACAAATTTTCTAGATTGCAATCGAATAAATTTTAAAAGTTTAGAAATTTTTAGCATAAATTTTAAATTTATATACAGGGTGAGCCAAAACCACAAAACGACTGGGAAATCACGCAGTGATTTCTTGTATACATTATAATATACAATATACTTAAGATAACAAATGCTAGTGCTATTGCAACGGTTCTATATATTTTACTATAATATAAATGTTAAAAGTGCTATAGATTTTTCTTTTTATTTCTGGCTTCTACCTTATAATATACTTCTAGTAAAGATTAATGTTGTGTACATTAATCTTTCCTTCTAGATATAAGATAGATTAATCAAATTTACTTAGTTAAATTCCTGTTCAATTTGAATTTGTCCGAACTTTCCACATCGACAATCTTCTTTAAATAAATTAAAAATGCAAAAGAGATCTTGTAGAACAGACTTTATTGTGTAAATTATCTGTGTATACTTTTAATTCGTTAATTGCTCTCATTTCTTATTCAATTCGATTTAAATTCGTATTTCTTTAAGTGTATTGATTTAAAACAGTAGATATATAAGATAAAGTTCTAAATCGTCATGAATATCCAATTGATTTTAAACCTATTACTTATTCATTAATGATTTCAGAAGCAACTACTTGCTGGTTTTGACATCTTGGTGTCTTTATATCTATTGAATTTTAAATATTCTTTCATATTGGCCTATAATTTTCAAGTGCTCTTTTGTATGCTTGATTTTGGGACACACTGTACATATATATATATATATATATATATATATATATATATATATAATAATATAAACTACAATGTTTGTTAACAGTAAAATAAAATTCAGACAAGAACATAAAACAACAATCTTCTGATTCAGTTGTTGATCACAAAAAACGCATTTGTGCGCAAATGTTGAAACAAAGTCCGTAGCAAATATTATGCGATATTTTACATTTTAGAGAGAGAGAAAGAGAGCGAGCGAACTTACATCTCAACAATAAAATTCCGACGCAATAAATAAGACGTTGTTTTTCGTTCCCCAGTCCCAGTAAAATGTTTTTCTTTTTATGGGTGGGCAGCCAGTAGCGAGATGCATTTGGCGACGATTTGGGGAAAGTGGAAACAGTTGTGTTTTAATGGAAGAGTTAAAACAGAGAAGAGAGAATAAATATGATGCTGAAATACATTAAATCAACTTTTCCGCTCCACTTTCATGAATATTCTGTGCGTAATAAATGGCACGTAGCCTTAATATCCTTGCAATACTCTTAACTTTCGGGATAAGCGCAAGTATAGTGGCCCCACCAACTTCCGGGATAACCGGAAGTACAGTGGGCCCTATCGGCCTTATAGTATACGCCTAAACTTTTATAACTGCTGTAATTATATTATTTTATTATACAACAGTTATATACAATTTTAGACTAGTCGCTAATAATAATTTCGTCAAAAAAATATACTAAGTGTAGTTTTCCACCTACTTCCGGGTTAACCGGAAGTACAGTGGGCCCTATCGACCTTATAGTATACCCTTAAACTTTTACCACTAGCGTAATTATATTACTTTATTATACAACAGTTATATACAATTTTAGACTAGTCCCTAATAATCATTTCGTCCAAAAAATTTACTGAGTGTAGTTGCGTAAGTTTCCACCAACTTCCGAGATAACCGGAAGTACAGTGGGCCCCATCGACCTTATAGTATACCCCTAAACTTTTACAACTAGCGTAATTATATTATTTTATTATACAACAGTTATATACTATTTTAGACTAGTCCCTAATAATCATTTCGTCAAAAAAATATACTGAGTGTAGATGCGTAAGTTTCCACCAACTTCCGGGATAACCGGAAGTACAGTGGCCCCTATCGACCTTATAGTATACCCCTAAACTTTTATAACAGTCGTAAATATATTATTTTATTATACAACAGTTATATACAATTTTAGACTAGTCCCTAATAATAATTTCGCCAAAAAAATATACTGAGTGTAGATACGTAAGTTTCTACCAACTTCCGGGATAACCGGAAGTACAGTGGACCCTATCGACCTTATAGTATACCCATAAACTTTTATAACTGTCGTAATTATATTATTTTATTATACAACAGTTAAATACAATTTTAGACTAGTCGCTAACAATCATTTCGCCCAAAAATTATACTGAGTGTAGGTACGTAAGTTTCCACCAACTTCCGTGATAACCGGAAGTATAGTGGGCCCTATCGACCTTATAGTATACCCCTAAACTTTTATAACTGTCGTAATTATATTATTTTATTATACAACAGTTATATACAATTTTAGACTAGTCCCTAATAATCGTTTCGTCCAAAAAATATACTGAGTGTAGGTACGAATGTTTCCACCAACTTCCGGGATAACCGGAAGTACGGTGGCCCCTAAACGACTTTACAGTATACCCCTAAACTTTTATAACAGTCGTAAATATATTATTTTATTATACAACAGTTATATACAATTTTAGACTAGTCCCTAATAATAATTTCGCCAAAAAAATAAATACATTTACCAAACCATACCACCCTCGCCTCCGTGTCTGAAGCCAAAATTCAAAGTCGTGAAGAATAGATTCATCCGCGGAGGTGACAAATACTGGTGAACACAACTGGAGCCGGGGGTCCGGAAGAGATAAACGACCGGATCGGCAACCGGAACAAACAACAATCATTTTTCTTACGACCTGTCACCAGGCGCATTTTCTTTTGGGGCACACACACATATATATATATACACAACTAAGACGCGAATGGTATAGTGGAGTTGTAGGGAAGTTAAGTTTTAAATAAGAAGTCCATGTTGAAGAGCAGAGACTAATGATTTCGAGGTTATATAGGGTGAACTAGATCTTGTAAGAAAATTACGAAACTTTCAATGTGTGCGAATTTGTCCCCCTTTTTAGTACCGAAAAATAGATTTTATTATTAAGCTCGCATGGACAAGCATTTGCCTGATTAGCAGAATTGCAGTTTATCAGAAACGTCATAATATTTAGTGATTTTCTTCAAAAGTATATATTGAGAATGAAGGGGAATAGAAATTGGTACTATGGCTAGATTAAAATCCGGAAGATACGTGTACCTTGGGCCCTCGTCCTGAAAAGTTGATCGTAAACATTATGCATAACTACGTTATGCATGTTATTACTGTATAGTAATTTACTATTAGCACACCCTGTAGTTTTGCAGAATCGTCAGTGCAATTCATTATTTGTCCCCTCTTTAGCAAAGGAAAGGCTAATGTGTATGTCATCTGCGGGTGATATTTTCACGTGTTCACTTGCTGCCACCAAAACAGCCGCCTCAGTGTCTGGAGAGCACTAAAATCACATTTTTGGACGACCATTACAAAAGGATTTACTATGCTCTATTATATCATATAACAAGGATAATTTAAAGAGGCCTATAAGCGGGAGGCGGTATAAGTTTATTAATAAACGTCACAACTGGAAGCGAAATTAAAATATTGTCCTTTAGAGGATATATTAGAGGCAGACGGGAAGTGCAATTTTGTTTCATTTTCTTTTTGGCTTCAGATATCGTAACTTATTGAGAATAAGTAAAATAGTAATAATGTTGGAAAAAAACCATAGAGATATAAATCATTTTTTTGTCCAGGAAGGGTTTGAGGGTCAACCCCCATATGAGGTGGCAACGTCGGGCTAAAATAATACGAATTTATTTTAATATGTTTCTTTATTTATTTATATGTATTACGTTTTTTTTTTGTATCCAAAAGGATTTGAATTTTTTATGTTATGCTTGTTTCAAGTGTAGGTTGGTCTTCAATAAAACATTGGGCAACGCCATGATGCAAGTACAAAACCAATAAGAGAATGCCTTTTCTTTATTTAATTTATCTGTGTTGTTTGACACTAGTGACATATGAAGTATGTCAAGCGGGAAAATCAAAATATCACCTTATACAAGAATATTTATATTTCTGTTTAATATTTCTTTTTTATTGTTTCGCTTTTGTTTTTGTGAGATACTTTATTTATATGTTTAGTACTTATAATTCAAATTCTTTATTTGGTCATAAAGTGTACATTTCTGTACATAGACATGTCAATATACAATAATGTTAAAAATAAAAAACACTTTTAATAACATTCAGAAAAAAAATAAATAAATAACAAATAAACAATCACAATCGCTAAAAACTACCGTCCAGTATCAACAAATTCTTGAAAGCTGTAGAATGCATTATCAATTAAATACAGTTTTAATTTTCTTTTAAATTTTGTCTCAGTTAATGTAGATATACAAAATTTATCATCAAATACGAGGCACGTTTTTTTAGTAAATACCTACCGTTTTGCGATTCCGCCGCCGCAGCGCTACGGTCGGCGATCCGCGCATGCGCGCTGGTTACCTACATCTCTTGTCTACGCACTGACGCCATTACAGTCTGATTCCTCGTTGTATACGTTGTTTACTGAGTGTTTAAGATGCCTCCGACAATCGTGAGTCCCGCCGATTGTGAAGTACGGGCTGTTATACGATTTCTTAGTGCTAAAGGCATAAAACCGATCGATATTCATCGTAAGATCTGTGAAGTTTACGAACAAAACATTATGAGTGATGGAATGGTAAGGAAATGGATGAGAGCATTTAAAGATGGCCGCACAAATGTGCATGATGAAGAACGGAGTGGGCGTCCTTCGGTCGTTAATGAAGATTTGGTGCAGAAAGTGGAGGAAAAGGTGAGAGAAAACAGACGCTTTCCAATTTCATCAATGTGCGACTGCTTTCCTCAATATTCTCGTAGTGTTTTGTATCGCATTGTGACCGAGAACTTGAATTACCGGAAATTGTATTCACGTTGGGTTCCAGAAATGTTGACGGATTTGCACAAAACCCAACGTTTAGGCAGTGCATTGACTTTCCTTGAGCGGTACCACAATGAAGGTAAAGATTTTTTAGAACCAATTTTTACTGGTGACGAAACATGGGTGGCCTACGTCACACCAGAATCGAAACAACAATCCATGGAATGGCGACATTCATCATCACCCAAAAGAGTGAAGCTTAAGCAAACAATTTCTGCCCGGAAAATCATGTGCACAGTTTTTTGGGACAGAAAAGGAGTATTGCTAGTGGAGTTTCTGCCTCATAATGAGACAATCAATGCAGCGTCTTATTGTGAGACATTGAACAATCTGCGTCGTGCAATCCAGAACAAAAGACGTGGCAAGTTGCGTAAGGGTATCGTTTTGCTGCATGACAATGCCCGTCCACATGTGGCTAATCGGACCAAAGATCTCATCAAATCTTTTAAATGGGAAACTCTAGATCATCCTCCATACAGCCCTGATCTGGCGCCCAGCGACTACCATTTGTTACTGCACTTGAAGAAACACCTGGGTGGTCAGCGTCTTCAAGACGATAACGAAGTCAAAACATTTGTGATACAGTGGTTAACAAGTCAGGCGGCAGAATTTTATGAGGAGGGTATTCAAAAACTGGTGCCACGTTATGACAATTGCCTCAATATTCACGGAAATTATGTAGAAAAGTAGATTAAGGTACAGGCTTTTATGTAAAAATAAAATTTTTGCGATATCTTTGCACGTCTTTTTTTAATTCCAAAACGGTACTTACTTAAAAAACATGCCTCGTACAATGTCTTTGACAAAGTGTTGTGTTATGCAGAAAATTTGACTCATTGTCCTCAAATCTGCAATTTTTTGAGGTTAGGAAACAAATGATAGTCGCTGGGGGTGAAATCTGGTGGAGGAACGCTTCCAACCTCAAATCGTTGATTTGGATACGTCGTCATGGTGAAATAAGATTGTGCTTTTAGTTAGTTTAATAGTTAATTAATGTTCAACATCTTTACACCAATTTAGATTTAAACTCACACCTTCTTCGTTGTTAGCGTGTCCAATCGTTTTTATTTTTCTTGTTAGGAGATTGGGAATTGCGCTAAAATCCCTAGGTATGAGGATGGAAAGGCGCGAAAAGTAACAAATATAAGTATCTTTTAAAGCCAGAATTGTTGATATCCAGTTGTAATTGTATCTGAGTCCCAAAAGATAGGCGCCATCAGTTTTTCAGCTGACTGAACTTAAATTCCTTGGGTGTGGTAATGTGCCTTTTTATGCCATTCCATGGATCCTAGCTTGTGTTAAGAATATCATTTATGTAATGTTTTTCTTAGCTTAAAAATGGCGTCAATGAAATATGAACTGTCACTTCTGATAATACGAGTGTGCAGTAGTAGTTATAAAAGAAGAAGATTTAAGTTACATAGAGGTTAAGAAATGTCTATCACATGTTTAAGATATATTTAACTTTTCCAATTTTGTCCTAATAATTATTAATAAAGTAGTATAGTAAATCAGTGTTTCAATTAAATAAAACAACAGCTTGGACGCAGGTTCATAGTGACGTAAAACGAAACCCAAGTTTCGTCCCCGGTAACTATCGAATCGAATTTTAATAGAGATAATTTAGGTGTCATTTGACTAAATAGTCTCTAAACCTTTTCTTTTTTCTCCTAGTAGAATCGTAATCAATTTAGATATACGCAACAAACAACATCCTAATGTATGAGTGTGGAAGCAGATGGCGTTACCATTTATTCGTGAAGTGGGACTCATCAATCTTCCGCAGGCCAACCACGCGTTTATTTCGTAGATATATAAAGAGCAGCGCTTCCACATTTGAGCCTAAACGAAATAAACAGTTGATAAGCGGAATATAAAGTAGTGGATATGGTGATATTGAATTGTTTGGGATAGGAATACGCATGTGATGTTTCGGAAATAAATATGTTGTTTTAAAAACGTTGGGATCTAGTATGGCATAAACCTAATATTCCTTATTTTCACAATTGATCGAACTTTATCTTCTTCTTGAAGCTTCCATTGGAATGATTGCGCTTTCGTTAATTCATACTCATTTAGTTAAAGATTTAATTTATTTGGAAAATTCACTCAGCTTCGTTGTTTTGCTTTTACAGCTAAATTTGACGTCACGTAAGTTTTCCGGTCCGCCACACATAAAACTATAAAACTTAATAATATGAAACAACAAACAAAACCATTTCAGGTATGCTCGTTACAAATTACTGAGGTAGGTAGTTTTGGGATATGCATCGCTAACAAAACTTCAATGAACAAACAAGTTCGTTATTATTGTAACACCTTCACCATTTGTCAAGAAAATAAAAACCAGATAAAAACTCTGTTTCTGACTTTTATTTGAACAAAGAATAGTTGTGCACTTTTATTTCCTTGTAGAAGTGTTAGTAAGTTAGTAATTGGTTTCATTTTTACTAGAGTGTTAACGGAAAATTGGACTTTTGTGTAAAACTTTAGAAAGTAATAATTTCTTTATATAACCTAGTAGCTCGACAAACGTGTGAATTATTGTAGTGTCATGTACTATTTTTTGATTATGTATGCTAATAACACAACAACTAAAATATACTAGCTATTAGCGAAACCACAAAAAGGTAGTTATATACGAGGTTTGCTAAAATAAAGGTGGCTTATTTTTATCGAAAAACATTTATTGTTCATCAATATCAGTATGTTGTCTTATTATTCAAGTAATCCCCCTCAGATGAAACACACATGTGCCAGTTTATCTCTTTGTCAGAGGAAACTCCTCCAATCAGTAAAAACATCTTATTTTCCTCATGTTCGGGAAAATAACGAATTACGCTCATTAGTGTTGCTATTCTCGTTTGAAAATCTGTATCAATCATGTAGCGATACAATTTTTTTCGTCTTTAGTAGAAAACATGAAGTAGGTATAACAACACGCGAACATAACATCATGAATTTGAAACAAAAAAATGAGCTTGTAATAATTTTGAGTTCTTAAAAATGGGTGTATACGACAGTATACGAGGGCCGAGTTTCCGTCTTGCCAAAAACTTTTGTTGTGGGATTTTTCTTAATTTATTTTTGAATAAATATAATCTCTTTAGTTAGTAAATTTGCTTATAATATTCTTTCATCACTCCTCACTGCTTGGTGTTCGTTAGTACTTAGATGAAACCGATCGACTGCAGATGATCAGTGGCCTCGCAAGGCCAATAGATTTAAATCTGTTAGATTTAACTTAAAAACTTAGATTTATAAAAGTCATCCAGCATCACTACACGATTTACGTCACTGTATACCTAATGATCAAGTTAATGGTAGTTGGAAAAGAATTGTATTAACCCTACGCTTCAAATTAAACAGCAGGAATAGATTATGGAACTAATTTATTAACGAAAAAGAAAAGTGGTTCTATTATTTTTATAACCTTTCTTCTTCTTCTTTTTTATATGACTAACAGAGACTTGCTAACATTGACCAGTGATATGGAGAGTGGGGAAAATGAGCGTCAACATGCGCAAATCTTCTAATCACGGGGGCCGCCATCTTCTAGCTTAGGCTTACAGGGTATGGTTAAATTTCTTTTTACGACACGAGGACCGTTCATAAATTGTAGGTTAATAATTTCAAAAACAACTGATAGCAATAATTGTTGCCATTATTTACAGGACAGAAGTATTAAAGAAAACTAGTGTTATTTCAGGTGAGATTTAATATTTGAAATATGCGATATTCATCATTCTTTACTACATTAATTATTTATTGAATGAACGTAATAAAATAGGTATTTGTTTCATCTATAACATACTTACCTAGGTTCGTTCAACAAACTACATAACTATCTTCTTTTCCACTTCCATCTACGTTGTGTGTTGTGTAACATTGTCACCCTTTTCAATACTACTTACCCAGAATACACACGACATAGGCAAAGTTAGGGAAATTAGAGGGGCGAATAAAAGAAAACACGAAATTTGTAATATTCAAATTTATTTATAATAAGTAATAAGAAAGTTAGCCTGAAATTCATGACGGGAAAAAGCTCTGTAGAGAAACCCTCCTCAATTCCAGAATACTTTATGCTATAAAAATGTATAATTATCAAACAACTGTGTTCATATTAATGGTGTTAATATAAACAAAAATTGTATGTATGGCCCGATTGGTGTTTTTTCTATTTCTTTCATACAATAGATATGAAATGTGTCGTATGGTTGCGTAGATATTAAACTCGGTACAATTTATAATTTTGGTACAGCTTTTATTAGCACAGCATGCTATAACTACCCCTACACTTAACACTAATTAACGAATTCCCTTTTTTCTTTAAACTACGCAATAAACTAAACCGAATATCCAAAATAAGTCCACACAATTAAGAAATAGCAGCAAAACTCTGAAACATAAGAACATAACCACACAACTTTATTGTGATTTTTTGACGTTTGTGACTAGAAAATGGCGGCACGCATAGTGTCGTCAGAAAAGTGGATGCGCATTCGTCGAAGTTCATTCTGCCTTCTCCATATCTCTGACAATGACGCTATATGTTTACAGTGTTGCCAACTAAGGTAAATATATTAAAAATTTTTAAGACCTACATCCGTAAACGCGTACATCGTATCATAACGATACAGTTGTTTTGTGGTTGTAGTAGAAATCATATTTATCTGCTCTATATTTTAATCTATAGAGGTAAAAAATATAAAGCTCCTGCTATCGTACCACACCACTCCAAAACACACACATCAGTAATAAATATCTGATCATCTCTGTGCACTTGAAAAACACAAGCAAAATACGATCGAGACGACCTACGCTGACGTATGCATAATGTAGGTACATACGCATCGTCCATATTATGCCTTTTATACCTACATCAGGAAGTAAATTAAAAATTCGCGCTTCACCTGATTCCAATTGAAATGTGAGATATATATATATATATACATCGCATCTGGAAAAATAATTAAAAAAGAAAATAAAAATTGGAAAAAATATATGCAGTATATCGGCAATAAGCATATATACAAAAAAAATGGATGGTGAACTCCCTGGAGGCTTTAAAATAAAATCTGAGCCATGGCGTGCGCCAACACAATGGATTTAATGCATGAGGCAGTGAAAGAGGCATCGGTTATTTGACAGTCATTTGCGTGCTACAAATGCGGAAAAAAACAAATTTTTGGTGGTGGTTGTTTGGCTTGGGTTCCCATACTGTTGACTGAAGCCTCATCAACGTGATTGTTCTACTTGTTTCTTGTTCGATATGGCTTGTAATTTATTGTTTAAAACGCGGACGAATTGATAACTTGAGTAGTCCAGTTTTACTTCCCATATTTCTTAAAGGACTTGCGTGCGTTTTTTTTTCTGGCTCTTTCCTTTAATATGTAACTTTTCGACCTTGGTTGTGTGGAAACATCAATGTTTCCACAATTTTCGTTTAATCTTTCAAATAATATATTACAAAAAGGCTGAAGTCTTTCTAGGTAGGTAGTTACTTGCAGCTACTGTATCTTCTCTATAAATAGCCATTTCCTATCAAAAACGCGAAGTTTGAAAAGTGCTTCTGCAAAAGGAACAACCTTAACCAGATTTAGAAGAAAAGTGAGGCCTCCAGAGAAATTGAAGAGGCAGCACGAGCTGCGAAATAATTTCCTTGCTACTGCCACTGGGCTAATGTACAAGTTACACAAAACTAATATGTACATTATTGTACACAAAAGTTTATTACGATATGAAAATTATAGTTCCTACTACCACATAATATATAATGGCATAATATATGGTCGAAACTCCAGTATATGTTAGTAGTAACTAAGAACATGTGTGTTTAGCCGGGAGTTATGAATTGTATGAATAATAAAATAACTCGTTAAAATTTGCGGTGGTTTGTTAACCATTTTAAAATTTATTTTGTGTATTTTTCTCACACAGTCTTGCAGAATATATAACTGTAAATTTAAAATTTGGAGCCCTGCAGTCTCAGTCTAGAACGATAGCTGAGTTTTTTTTTTTATAAACAAAAACTTTATAACCCACCTACAAAGATTAAAATATATGTTCTACCTATCTAATTTTTATTAATATATTAGAGGAATCTCGACACTATTATAATAATCTTTATTGATGTATAAACACTTTACAAAACATTACACAAGTTAAAACAATAAAAAGTCCAAATAATTCTTGAATAACCAGCGACTCCCTGGGGTCGTTGATATGTCATAAGGAAAGTAATGGCCGAACACCGAACCATGCGGGACCCCGTAACTTACAGAGCAAGAGGCCGTCATGAACTGCGCTCTATCTGGAACTGCGTGAGCATTACTTTGAATAAAGGCTGTCTTCAGATTCGTCATAATTTATTGCAAAATATTAACATACTGGATATAATGATACAATACAAACAGCTGAGTATAACATAACATAAACATTAATAAAGGCCCCAGTACACATGTGGCCAACTAGTTGGGCCAATGAATTCGGCCAATATGTACAAGAAATGGTACAAGACCACCTTTGAGTGCCGGCGTTGTCGGTTTTTGGTACACACAAAGATCTTGACGCAATTTACCAACAGCGTTCACACATTGGTTGGTATTGGCATCGAATATTAACTATAGACAAGAAGGTCCACTTGACGCTGAAAACGGCATCGACTCGTCGCATTCCCAGCTCGTTTCTGGCTCGGCTAATATATGTTCTATAAAATACTATACTATACAAGCGCGGCGAATTGCTTTGTACCCATGTACATCAGACGTACCGACACGAATAGAACTAACTGTCCCTAATTTTAACTGTGGTATTGGCCTCTTAGTCAGTGCGTAGTTGCCGGCCAGCGGAAACATATGTAGTAGTTTACGAGTACTGAAGAGTATTGATTCGCAATAATTAAAAAAAAATAAATGTATAGATTCATACCAGAAGATACCAATAATATGGAACACCAAACACGAGCAGCATAAATCACCTTGTTCTGTTCTGATGAATACTCAGCATCACCATCCTCTCTTTCGTCATTCTTTTTTTATGACTCTTTTTTTTGTGCACATTTTTATAAAAATTGAATGTTATGTACAAGTAAATTGCCGCGGCCGCGATAGTTTCCATATCCATCCTGGCCAAGAAAAAAACAGAAGCAGCAACGCAAAAGTGGCCACACTGCAATTAAAACAACCATCTCCCGTAAATGGTCCAACTCGTTCGCCCAATTGGTTGGCCCAAAGGCGCATATGTGTAATTTTTTGCTCAATTCATTGGCCCAACTAGTTGGGTTTACACATTTTACAGCTCAAACACATAGATACTAACACCGTACATATTCCTCATAGGGACTATCAGTCTTTTAAAAGACAAAGCCAACCTACTTCTGTTTGGAATTTAGTTTCCATTACCGTACGGACAAAACTATCGATAGCAGTCCACCCTTCAATCGAGCTCAGCATCTGCTCAACAACATTGAATTCAGAGATCACCATGTGTAGTCAGCTTTTCAAATGTTTCGCTCACGTTCTAATCTGGAGCAGTACATTTGAAATTTGGAATTTCATTTTTGGTCCTTTTAAATCATTTCAGGTAGCCCTGAAATGCGCCATTCCCGAAGAGCAATTGCGTCAGGTGATAGTTGAATTCGCCAAATTTCCTATTTATCCACGGCTCTATGTTTGGGATCAGCCTATGTGTCCAGCGCCCGGTTTCCAGTTTGCCATCTCAGTCTTTCCGCTGCCACGTTCTTAGCTATTCCTTCAGACACTTCAATTCTTTGTTTCGCCAGCAGATCAATGCCAGCAATCACACTCACACAGCATTGATACCGTTCTGTAGGCACAGCACACCCTTATCGCCATTCTTCGATTATACACCTGTACCTGTCATATCGAAGCACATCGATCGAGATCGGAGTCGCATAGATTAGAATATTCTGGCAGACGGTGGTCAGCATTCTCCTCTTCATTGTTGACGGGCCATCAATATTTGACGTAAGCCTTGCGAGCATTGCCGTTGTCCTCATAGCTCTTCCCGTCGTCTCGACGATATGCGTGCCAAAACTTCTGCCTATCCACACTCCAAGGTACAAGGTGATAGTTCACTTCGCCAAATTTCCTATTTATCCACGGCTCTATGTTGGAGATCCTATGTGTCCAGCGCCCGGAGCTTGCAGTTTACCACTTATCTTGCCATTTCGGCAGCAGTCTTTCCGCCGACACGTTCTTGGCTATTCCTTCAGACACTTCACTTCTTTGTTTCGCCAGCAGATCTATTGGCGGTATGCCAGCAATCACGCACACAGCATTGTAGGACACCGTTCTGTAGGCACAGCACACCCTTATGGCCATTTTTCGATGGACGATCATACATACATCATACATACATACCTGTCATATCGAAGCACATCGATCCAGATCGGAGCCGCATAGAGTAGAATATTCTGGCAGACGGTGCTGGTCAGCATTCTTCTCTTCATTGTTGGCGGGTCATCAATATTTGACGTAAGTCTTGCGAGCATTGTCGTTGTCCTCATCGCTCTTCACGTCGTCTCGACGATATGCGTGCCAAAATTTCTACCACAAGATATTGCATCGCCTTCTTTTGCCGAATCGTATAGTGCTCTCTACCTCAAAGACGATATCGGTCGACCTGAGATCCGTCAGCATGACAGCTTCTGTCTTTTCTGCAGCCCTCTCCAACCGGGGACCCCGTAACTAATTGGTTGGTAGTGTTTGCCTCCGCTCATTTAGATAACATTTCTCGAATTTTATGTCTTCAGAGAAACTGTTGCTTTTCGTGCGAGCTCGCATTGAATAATGCGTCGTTTTTAGTTGTTCTTCCTGATTTCGTCTTTTGGCATACAAATAAATGTCTACCATTCAACGCTAACTGTTGTTGATCCTCGTAAAGAAATTACTGTCCTGTACAGCCGAAGAAACTTCTTGTAAACGCTTCGTTCGCGATCAACTTTTGGTTCACCTTGGAACACTCGTAGACCGAACATCGGAACATATTATTTCACAAATAAATGTTCATGCAAAATATGTATCTACATATTTTCATAAGTTTTTGTTTAGTATAGGTATCAGCAAGGCTTTTATATTCCTATAACGTTATTAATAATGCAGTAACTTGATGGCCTAATAATTCATATTTTATAGTTTTGCTTTGAACTTAGTCTCGTAATTTCTATATAATATATAAGTAAAATAAACTCCATTATAAATCCATGCAAAATTTACAAGTTCAAGTCGTTGAAGGGAGTACACGAGATAGAAGTTCGGCAACAACTTTGTAGGCAACTCCCATGCATCAAGCATTAAAGCGGCTGCCAGTTGCCATATACTTCTAATATATATGCGTTGCCTTCCTAACAAATTCAATTTAATATTATCTTTTGAATACCGAAAATGTAATAGAAAATTCAAGGAAAGCCACATACACACATCTCTAAAGTTTTATTTGAGAGTTTTCACCGATGTCTTGTATTAAGATGGAAACCGATGAAAATAGAGTAAGACTTCTGCGACAAAAGACTATTATTTCTCCATATATTTATTTTGAAGTTACCTCTTCTGGATAAGTTATTGACAATCTGCCACCGAATTCAAACAACAGTTAGTTCGGTGTTTCCGATGATGAAAATTGAAAAGAAATCAGTTTTTATTTAATTTAAGATGGCATCGAATTATTTTATGATAATAATAGTTGTGATTGTCAAAATTGTATGAATACGTATCTTAATTCTTCTAAAATCGTATTCTGGTATGCCCCAACGTATATTTACTGTAGAGTACTGCAACAATTATATATGCTATTCGTTCAATAGAAAACGGTCTTTAAGAATTCTTAGCTTTCATAAATTCCTTTAACTAACGGCCTTTCCAAATACGAGAAGACATTTGCGAACACAACGAGATTACCGTGAACGAGCACTAGGAACAGTAGGGATTTAGGGGGTGGAACTTAAAGGAGGTTAAATGGAGGGGTTCTGCTGACCGCAGAACGCGTTTGATGTCGGATTCCTTGATCACCACAAAAGAAAGCAATCCTTTTAATTATCTTTATATGCTTTGTACAACAAACGGAATTTCCAGTTGTACAAAACGCCTGCCATAAGTTTATAATGGATAAAGTTGAAAAGTGGTTTGCGCGTTTTTAAAGTCTAGTATAGTAATAGCAATTTAGAAATATTTAGTGGAACACTGGAAAGGTTAGTGGTAAACCGATTGAGAAGATTACATAAGCAGGTTTCGAGTTTAGTATAGTCGTCAAAGGGTTTCCAATCTGGGATTTCGAACAAAGTGAAACAATTTCAACTTTGTTCCATTCTTGGTAAAGTATTTTAATGATTCCTTAACTTTAAGACGATTAGTGGTTTTCCGTTTCCTAAATAAGTTATACCGTGTGCCCCGGGATAAAGAAACATAAGAGCATTCATAAATAAGTGTATTGAATTCGTTATGGGAACAAATAAGTATCTAACAGCAACACATTCGGACTGAAATGCTTACTTACGTAAACTTCTCTCTTACGGGATTATGAATGCCGTCATTCCATGGTTGCATTTTTGGTATAGTGGCACAAGTCAGATACATAGGTTGCGTGGTTCGAAGTTAAAGCACTACTTATCCATTCGAAGACTCAACAATGCTCATTTTTGGTACTCCAACATGCGCACAGTTACTTAAATTTTCTTTCCTCATCATGAACAGTCATATGACGCCATATTTAAACTTACTTATATAACATTATAACACATATTTTATATTTATTGAATTTTTCACTGTCTTATTTTAAAAAAATAAACGCACGTTCTTTTGACCAATGTATGATACAAGTATAATAATATTTATTATTAGAAATTAGAACAGAAATATTACTTCGAAAAATGTTTGCAAGCTATTATGGGAAGCTGTCGCTTCTATATGGATCAGATCTGCTAAATTAACTGACATCTAACATTTCAATTCAATGGAAATAAGTTTTGATATTTTAGGTTTTAGCTGCTTTCAAGCGAAAATAAAAAAATTCTAATTAATTTACAATTTAATGTAAAATAAACATTAGCAATATTTTTATTAATATAATGCTAATTTTCAAATAATAAATGTTTTTATTCGACTTTGTGTACATTACAACATGAATTTAAATTTTAGATTTGAATTAATAAACTACCGAAATTTTTATTTTGCATGGTGGCACTACTGCGACAGGTGTAGACTAAAAAAGTAAGATGCGATCAAACATCATGTTTAGGATGCTAAAGTAGAGAACTAGCGATAGTGGTCTAAATTTGGCTGTCGATAGTTTTGTACATAATATATTCTACGAAATAATATGCCATTCTTACAACAAATTAAAATGACCATAAACGCACGGTGCTTTTAAAATTGTTTAAAAATGTTTCAGAGCTAATAATAATTTTGACAAATTATTTTTTATGTACTTCTATCGCGAACCACTTTTGCCAACGAAAATTTCATAGAAAAAATGCAAGTGTGGTGAGCTATAGGTCATCACGTCACATTAGCCCAGCTGATCTGAGTTTGTATAAGGCTAATGTCTATTGTAATATTTAATTGAAAATAATTTGTTTATGTGAAAACATTTTTATTTTTAAATTTTTAATTAAAGCTTAAAGCAGACTTTGGTAAGGTATTTAATGTTTTTGTTGAAATATTAAAAAATTAAGTCGTAGAGTATACCTACCATACCTATTCGTCACACACATTTTGTTACTATTTATTTGTAGAAGCAAATAGTCATTTTTAAGTTTTTTTTTACATTTATCTGACCGCTATTACACAAACATCTAATATCATAGTAATAAGCTTTTCACTGCTCAAAACTCTTAAATTCCATCCTTCGAAAGCCTTTTACGAATTACCCATTTTATTTTTCGAATATACCGCATCGGTCAGTTAAACCCTTTATATTATATAGAGATATATAGCTTTTTTCTCCTGATTTCTAGTTCACTGACGTTTAATATAACGAGCTTTCCTTCTACGATTTTTCATCGACAATTTCCTTGTCAAAGCGTGTACCCAATTCAAGTACAGAAAGAGAATATACAAAAGGATCGTTTGCTTTACTTTCGGATTATGTACGTACAACTTGAACGGAATCTTATTGCCACACAAAGCATCTATAATAATTATAAATATAAAGAAAAAATGTACAAGTATGACAAAATAGGTACTAACTAGAATTATTTCTTTTTTTCAGACTGTTTACACCTGCAGCTCTACCGCGATTCCAAAGATAGATACAAACAGGGTCAAACAAAGGCTTCATTGTCCTTACAACATTTCCTAGGAATAGAATCCGGTTTCACATTAGATAAGGAATCGAACACTGTAGCAATATTGTGCCAAGATGTTGTGGTTGTGCTAGCATTCGACAATCGAGAACGACTGATGCAATGGAAGGTCAAACTTAGTCTACATTTAAACGATGGACCGCACTATCTGGTCATGGTGTCTAGTGCTCCTTCCAAGTCGAGGTTAGTATTTAAATTATCTCATCTACTCACATATTCTTATTCATGTTTGATCAGGACTTAAATTAAATTTGACCGTCGTCCTGCATATGTAGGTGTCAATATTATTACAATAACCTATAATACCCATCTCTAATGTATGTTATTTTGACATGACAGTCAACTGTCATGGTGTAAAGAAACCATGGATCATAGATAGTTGAGACAGACATAATTAACCTGTAAAATGTTGATGGTGCGAATAAAATTGCTAATTCTATTATTACGTAATTAGTGCGTTTTATTTAAAAATCCCTACAAAAACTAAACACTTTAGGTGTCTGTCTAATCCAAGGCGCATTAACTATATAGGATATTGAGGTTGAGCAGCTATAAGGTGAAGGGATTGCGCGGAGGTCATGACGTCAGCGGCGACCGGAGTTATGTGGCCACAAGATTTGCGCAAATTTAGTTTATCGTTTATTGTTTTTGAGATTGGCGTTTTCGTTACGATAGTGTTGTGAGCTTTTACTGAAAGAATTTTATACTTCTTCGAATAAGAGTTTAGACATTTTGGTGTTTTTGTGAATATTATTATAGTATGTTTTCTTAAAAGTTGTGTGAACATTTTTTTAAAAACTCATTTTGACCTATTACGTATATTGTGTATAACGATATTTTTATAAAAGACAATATCATAATAGTAAGTACAAAAATACTGCAGAACATATTTTTACAGAGAACACCCTTGTGACACTTGGATATGTAATGCAAAATTTTATAAAATATCTAACTATTTTTAATGCAAAAACTTTTTACAAGAATATTTTTTAAGGCATCAAAAATACATTATATTTTTTTGATGAGAACGTTTTCAAATGCAAAACAAAACATTGACAAAGTTTGTAACTCCCTAAACATGAATTTAAAGTTATTGTAACAACTTAGAACTTGAATATTGCATTTTATTTTAACACTAATGTTGTAACTTTGGAAATAAAAATTGTTAATTTATAATATTTAATTAAAAGCTCACAGAAAAGAGATTCATAACGCCCATAGATAAATGTCTATAACTGCAAATAATGCAGTGATAAAACAAGCTGGTCGCCGGTGACGTAGTTTGCTTGCTTGACTGAACTGTCCATGGTTTCTTTATACCATGTCAACTGTCATGTCAAAATCATATACATTAGAGATGGGTACTATTAGGTTATTGTAATAATATTAGTGATGGGCCAACACATGTATACAGTATTTGAATGCAAAAAGTGATTTTTATCGTGAAAACCCTATTCCAAAGTGTTTACCATTGTTTTAGGTTGCCCCCAGGTCCAGCCAGACTTCACGTACAGGAACGTGGCTTCTGTTTGACAACAGGAGTGCCTCCCCGAGTAGCTGGGCAATGGTTGATTAGCAACTTGAGACGGTATGGTGTGGTAGAAGGTAGATTTTGTTTTGAAGGTGGGTCCAGATGTCTGAAAAGCGAAGGATTATATGTATTGATCACTGATCAGGGCGAGGAGATCACGTCTACATTGAAAGTAGCTGCTACAGGAAATTTGCACGCATCTCGAAGAAGGCCGGTGTCGAGGAATATGTCAGGTACGGGATGATATCTAAGGTTTGTGGATTTACTAATGAATGAATTGCTTGACGTTTTAGTTATGGATAGTCCAGCACGAAGACCTCCAATGCGACCGTCAGGTGGTGTAGCGTTAGAGTTAAGCGAATCATCATTACCCTCAAGAACTGATTCACCATACACTGACTTGGAAAGCAATTACGGTTGCGGTGATAGTATATCTAATGATGGGTGGAGTGGCCCATCCATGGAACGGTGCATGAGTTGTATTAGTAAATTAGGTAAGCTAATAACTTTCCAACGAAAATACTGTCTACGTTCTAACATAATGTACAATTTTACAGGTGCCATGTCAAGGTCTTCCACAGCCACAGTAACGATAGGTACTCCATGTTGGGAACATACGTGCGATCGACATTCGATCAGCAGTTCCAGTGATAGTTCTGGTTGGAGCCAGGCAGTAACCAAACCACCTGCTCGGCCACCTAAACCCGGTGAAACCACATCACCAACACCAAAGAACTCAATTCTTTCGTCGCCACCATCGTATGACAATTATGACATTCCCAAAATACCATATCCTGTAGTAAGTAACATTTTTAAGTAAATTAAAGTTCGGTTGAATGCAAATAAAAGAAAACCATGACCAATAATCATAATCTCTTTTCAGGAGCCGAAGCAAGATGAACACTACGACACACCTCGCAAGCTAAAAGAATGCGTCGGCTTCGAAACGATCCAAAAACCATGCGGTTGTGTGTTGAGAATAAGACAACCGGAACCGGAACGGCCCTGCGTCTGTCAACGCCTTATGTCCTGCTGGTCAGCCACGGAGGACGTCCACGCAGTCTACGCTACAGTGGACTATAGCAAAAAGACACATCGCAATCCGCAGCAACAAAACACAACGGCACCACCAAGTGCCACAACTGCCAATTACGCCAATATGGCACCGATATCCACAACGAGTCATCAATCTGCCACAACGAATTACGAAAACATGGAATTTGCTCAAACGTTACAATTATACGAAAACAGCAAGGATATTGCTGATAAAGCTAGGATGATGTGCAGCAAATGTGGACATTCTCAGGACGATTACTTAATGATGGAGCCGAATAAACCTCAGCAACCGCATCCAGGCTACATTCCAATGTCGCCGGCAGTTAAGCAAAGATTATGCAAAGTCTTGTCAAATAGTAATCCTAATTTAGCTCCAGTGTTAGATCGTTCAAATAAACCGTCAGGTTCCTCGATGCTGCACACCAACGTGTACCAAAGAAAGCTAATATTAGATTCAACGGATAATTTGGATAATATCCGTAGGAAACGATCTAACAGCGCCGATTCAAGCCGATACGAGCCCGAACCGGAGCCGGATACTGGATCACCATGTCGGTGTGCTCATGCTCAATCTGTCGCTGTGCGACGGTCATCTTCAGTTCCTTGTAAATCTAACAGAGATTCGTCCAGTTCAAATGACTCGGGAGTATTTGAGCTACCTCGCACCAGGTGAGAATGAATAGTCAATAGAACGCCAGTTATAACGTACTCAAAATCTGTATCTGTTTGTTTCAGAATGCAAATATGCGCCAACGTCACCCTGCCTCGCAGATCAAAATCCTCGGATCCGCTACGCGACATCAGTTTCCAATTCAACAAGGCTGATGGTAAATCGGCGAGCGCAGAAGCAGAGGTTCCAATTTGTCCAAACGGTTCAACAAGCAGCGGCACATCAGACATGTCCGATTACTTTGAGACACTCTCATTGTCATCGCATAGTTCTAATGATGCGCCACCGCAAAGTTGTACTTTGAGACCGCGCTCAGGCAATGAATATCTCAGTTTGCAGAGGCTGATAGCTCCAGTTCCTGAGGAACGACATTAAGATATACGAAACGAAAACATTTCAACACCAAAACCTAGTCTTGTTTATATATGAAAAAATTATTTTAAAAATTTATTTTTGAACAATGTAAGGAAATCGTACACTGTAAGAAATTCGTTCAATGCTTACTACTCCCCGATGATCCATTCCAAAGGAAGAAAATGTTGAACAAAAAGTGTACTAGAATACGAAGGTCGAAAGCAAATGCATATCCCAACAACAACTGTATCACACGAATTCTGGGCACACAAACACATTGACCATCCAAAAACCGTCTACATCTTGAGACATCTGTAACAAATTCATCATCCCAAATGACGTGCTAAGGAACCCATGCCAATTGGGCGTCCTCTTCTCGGTCTTTCCAGTTGCTCGATTGGCCTGATTTGCACTCAGTCTACGTTCCTACTTCTGCTTGGAATTTAGTTACCATTACGGACAAAACTATCGATAGCAGTCCACCCTTCACTCGAGCTCAGCATCTGCTCAACAACATTAAATTCAAAGATCACCATGGGCAGTCTAGCATTGCAAATATTTCGCTCACCTTCGAGCGGCATCATCAATTTCACCGCAGAACAAGCAGCGATCATTTCGGTCCTCTTAAATCGTTTCAGGTAGCCCTGAAATGCGCCATGCCCGGAGAGGAATTGCGTCAGCTCTATGTTGCGGATCAGCCTATGTGTTTAGCGCCCGCCACTTCTCTTGCCATACAGGATCGATCATACATCTGTACCTGTCATATCGAAGCACATCGATCCAGATTGGAGCCCCAGCGAGCAGAATATTCTGGCAGACGGTGACCAGCAGTCTTCTCTTCATTGTTGACTGGCCATCTATATTTGGCACAAGCCTTCCGAGCATTGCCGTTGTCCTCATAGCTCTTCCCGTCATCTCGACGATATGCGTGCACTCAGTCTGCGTCTCAGCATTATTGAACACAAACATTTTCCAATTTGGCATCCAGGTTGATCGCAGAAACCTGAAACAGTAACAAAACTTGACGAAAACACAAAAGATGAGAACTGAGCTTCAACTGAAAAAGTCGTCAGGCCAGAAACAAAAACCCAAAAACTATTCAGATAGGAAACTGCAAGAGTTATTCAGTACCCAACAATACAAATTGTTGTAGCTTTACAACTGTTTATTCCATCAGTACAAAATTGTGGCTACTTTTCAACATAATGGCCTTGAACACTTACGCACTTGTCCCTTGGAGCCAAGTTATATAATGAGGGTGTTGAAGGATCTCCCTTCGCAGTTTTCGAATACTTTCTTGACTTGTCTGACCCGTATAGGGCCGGGCATTATCTTGGGAACAAAATCACACCTTTCGTCAAAAGTCCACGACGCGACGGTCAATGCGAATGGCAGGCTTCACTTGTTTTCCAGCATGACACTGTAACATTGGCTTTCGATGGTTCGTTGGCCTTCCAGACAATTTCATAAATGAGGCCTTGTGAGTCCTAAACAAGTGTAAGCGTCACTTTACCTGCAGGTACCTGCGTTTTGAAGAGATTGTATCCTCTTTCTCTTCGATTTAGGTTCGGAATGTTGGATCCACATCTCATCGCCCGTCACAATTCTGTTAAAAAAGCTAAACAAGGGACTTTCAACTATTCAGTGATTTGAGGACAGTTTCAAAACTTGTAATTGTGGCAATTATTGTTCCCGTACATTTTTAACAACCTTGGATGGATCTTACTCCCTTTGCACCTTCTACTACTAAAAATCTAATCACTGCAGTTGTTCTTCCGCGCAGCAATTCTCAATCGGAGTTGAATCTTCAACTGACTGAATCCTGAAAGTATGATTCTCGGATACGCTGTCGATGGTTCGTTGGTCTTTCAGAAAATTTCATAAAATGGGGCCTTGTGAGTCCCAAAAACGTTTAAGCATAACTTTACCTGGTGCTAGCTGCGTTTTGAAGAGCTTGTGTTCTCTGTCTCTTCAGTTCAGGTTCGTAATGTTGCATCCACGTCTCATCGGCCGCCACAATTCTGGTAAAAAAGGTTTTTCAGTTCTAAACAAAGGGCTTTCAACTTTTCAGTGATTTAACGGAGTTCCAAAACTTGTAATTGTTCAGACGGTTTAAACAATTGTTCCCGTACATTTGGATGGATCTTAATCCCTTTACACCTTCTACTACTAAAAATCTAATCAATGCTCAATCGGAGTTGAATCTTCAACTGACTGAATTCTAGGTTATGTTTACAAAATCATTGCAGGAAATCCTGAAAGTATGATTTCTCATAACATATCAATATTTGCTTAACAGCAATAATTGACAATTTTGGAAATAGAGTCAAACTTTTTTAATTTCTTTAACTTTTGTGGCGAATTATATTTAAGAATCATACAACAACAAAACACACTTCCCTCTAGCACTAATTTATCCTTATTATCATCATGGAATGTTCACAATTGCTGCAACGACGTGCATAATAATTTTAAGATTTTGGTTTTATTGGCTAAACAAACAGCAACTTTTATTATTACTAACGAAGTCTTTACAATTTACAGTGCATAATAACAACTTGCATTAAAATATAATTTCAATTGACAGTAGTGAAGATATTTGACATTACATTGAAACCTAAGTATAATATAAAAGAAGTAGATACAGTCATATGGTTTCCTAACACATACAAGTGGCGCCTCTAGTGACGACTGAAACACTTAACTTAATAATACGTAAATATCCAACATTATAAACACTTACATCTTGATGGACGTTTTACGAACCCTGTTAGTTAATTCTGTCCTGAGGATCACTTGGTGAAGTGGTACAGCGTGTTTACTACAATCCATAGTATTTTCTAATTTAAAATCTTACAATGTATGATTTTCTTTATAAAGCAATAACAAAATTTTCTCGTATTTGTAGTATTATATAATAATATACAACATATTATATTTAATATAATGGACAAAATTGTCTGTAATCAATTTTTTGTTTTCTCTGTATAAAAGTAATTACTTTATAAAAAAAAAATAAATAAATGAATAAATTATTGGGTAATAAATTGGGTTGTTTGATTTTCCCACAGATGCTACCACAAATCTACTACATTTCTATCAGAACTAAACAACTTTCAGAAATCTCAGGCATCAAAATGTTTCAGTTATTAAATGCGCAACACCAGAAGCATGCAAAAGCTCCTGTTGCGTGATTCGTTAAGTTTTCAATGGTTCTCTATTGCTAGACACTGTCAGTAATCGAACCACAGGTGGTTAGACCTTGGGCGTCCATTTCTGTTTTTCAGTAACGCGTCGAGTTACTCGATATTGCTGCATGAGCCGTTAAATCAAGCTTTCGCTAACTTGAAAGAAGTCTGCAACTTCTCACTAAAGACAGAGAACAACTACGGGAGAGAATATAATCTCTGTCTTGCCGCCTTTGATCAGCCTGTGGCCGCCATGTTGAAAAAGTAGCTAGCTAGCGTTTTGTGCTTATACTATTTTACGGCTGGTGTTATCGATACCAGAGAACAAGCACACAATATCTCACTTGCAATCGAATATCTCAGATTAACGCTGCCACTGAATATCCGTTCGCTCGGAACGCTAAACCATTGTCTTTAAAAGGTTTATAAAGACAATGGCTAAACTATACTAAATTGCGTGTGGCGCCTCTGTCTAAACTCAGTACGTCATCAAATCCCTCTGCGCGAATGAGGTACGCAAACTAGCCGCGCCCACCAGACTTTATATTCTCTCCCTTAGTTGTTCTCTGCTAAAGATGTGTTTTTCAATAGCCTATCTTGGCTTCAGCTGCGCACGCAGTTTATGTTTCGGCATTTAACACAAAAGGTAAAAACTAGCCTTCAACTAAAAAGTTGTCAAACCAGAAAGAAAAAAAACTATTTGCTGGTTGATATTTATGTCGGATTGATATTTTGTAGAATCCTTTACGTGAATTTTCACTATAGGAGTGCTTTTAGACTATCTGTCAAATTATTAAAGAAACTCTCCCTTAACTTATTATTCCTAACTTTTTTTAAGGTTATTCTGTGTCAGCTAAAGTGACCAACCATTCTGATTTAACCAGAACTATTCTGTTTTTGAGTTCGGGATGAAAAGCACATGCAGCATTTTGTATATAAAAAAAAAATAAGTTTTTTGAGCAATTATGTAAAAATTTTCAAATGGAATTGAAGGAGAACCGAGATAATTTGCTCTCTTACTACCTGCGGTCAGATAACTTCAACACTAGGAGAAGGATAAATTATTTATAGGTATCTATTGAATATTTGATGCAATTTAGTCTACATTTTACAAAACCACCCCCTCATAAAATTAAGTTCTAATTTTTCGACAAAATCACCTCTCACTCACCTCACTTGCATTTTCTTATAAAAAGAAAGAAAAACTGCGAAACTTTTTGTCGGCTATGAAAGACAAAAACATATCCTGAATCTGAATACCTGGAGGCCTTAGGTAGGTAAATGCATTGTCTTTATAATAAATTATAAATGCATTCAAATGGCAAAACCCATGTTTTTGAGGTGTCTAAGCAGATTGGAAACAATGTTACGATTCGAATTCATGCAAAAAGTGCATTAATCATCATCAAAGAAAAATTACAGTGTTTTGATTTCTATTAGACTCAAAATATAGTGGTCCTCGTATTGAAATGCTCTAACAATATTTCGTCGATCTGCCAAAGACAATATTGCAAAATAAAATTATTAAAACTCCAAAATTTTAAACTCACTAGGTACTTACCTACTGAAAATCAGAAACTTTGATCACAGGATAATAAATAATACAGTAATCAGACTCTCCGCTTGCGAGGCGCCATGCGCATCTCGTCGCGCACGCCGCCATTATAGGATAAAACGTGTCACGTCACGACAATAAGCGCATAGACGTAGGTAGATACCATTCACTCCCGTGTTCAGTATACAGTTCATTGTCGGCGTGTACGAGATAAATAAATATTGTTTGTAATCTGATTCTGTGTTTTCAGTATAGTGTACGTGAGAATTAAAAGGATTTTATTTTTATTAACGTGTCTTGTGAATAATACAATGAAAAAACACACAACATAGAGTTTCAAGAAGTCTTTGCCAAAATTTGCTTTTAAAGTTGCATTTACTTTGAATCACCTAATCGTGTCAACATTTAACTGATAATACCACTCAAGGATATTTTCAATTACTATGACACACCACAAATATTCTTGAAATTGACAGCAACATTATGTACTTAAATATACAGTACTGTGGTTAGAAACCTAAAACTTTAATTATTTTTAGTCAGGACCTGACTTTTATCCTAAAATGGCGGCGTCAACGTCACAGTTTGAAATTAATTAAAGTCCAACGTGGAGTCGGAATGCTGTTGGTTATTATGCTGTGCTTTGATGTCAAATTTTTCGTAGTTAATTCTTCACGTCAACGTACAGTGCGGATATCTTTTTTCAGATTATTATAAAAGGAATTTCTGTCTGTAAATATAATAAAAGAGCCTGCATATCAGAAGATTTTCATTAATTAGCAACAATTAAATGTTAATCAATATTTTTCTCGTCTCAGATTATCATTACCTATTTCCAATTCAAAATGTTTAAAAATACTTCACTTGCATAATGTGACGTTCTATATTTGAAATATTGATTGATACCTACTCAACTCCAATTGAATGGGAGTTGTTTAATGTATAATTAATTTGAAACACGTTTCATGTAGAGGTTCTAGTAGAGCATTTAATAATTTATCACTAATTGCAAATGGAGTAGGTAATATGGTATTACAGAAAATTCTCAATGGCTCGTGTAACATTGTTTTTAAAAAAATAAATTAATCAACATTATTCAATTATACGAATGCCATGGCTTCTAACTTCATACCTATTTATTGGATTTTATAATAGCGTACAGTTTGATTGAGGTTATGTTGAAGACAATTCCGTTGATCTCGTATAAAGACAATGACTTGAGTAAATTTTAAAATAAAGAAAGATGACGAAGAACTTAAAAAGCGTTTAAACTTCTCAATAGCCTCACGTACTTACTCTTATTTTATCTTTTTCAATTAGGCATCTCAACAACCAATAATATGACAAAAAAAGTTGGCATAGCCATCAATTTTACTTTCTTTAGTCTTAATTACATTATTTTTTTAAATTTTGATTGGTTCATTACGAAAGTGATATTCATCAACAATTTAAATGAGATGAAAAATGTGTATTATGCATATTTTTTAAGGCACCAGTGAAAGTTTTTTTCAAGTGCTTTATCTTTATTTCATTTTAAACGACACCTTATGTAAGTCGATATAATAGTATTGTTTAAATATCAATTTTCATTTTGTTTATTTTCTTCTTTTCACTAATTCATGTTTACCGAGGTTTGTTACTCAATATCAAGGTCAAGCTTCTTGTGGATTCGTAATATGCAGACATAAGTAATGATGGATTCACTTGCGTCAGGACATACGAGGAAAGTGTGAAAAATTTCTGGCCTGGCGTTTATGAGACAACTTTCATGAAGTCCGTGTCCATGGATCTGAAAAGTAGTGGTTTAGATTCTGAATTAATTCCCATTACCGTTTTATCTATATAAAATAGGTGTTTCGCAAAAACGAATTAGAGAATAATTATTTAACAAAATATAAACAAACCGTAATCCACTTTCTAAATGATATACTACCAGGTCAATGGCAAGCTTCTACCCAATATTAATTTCCATATGTTCCAGATAAATAAATTTACAATTATTTAGACAATAGGCATTACATATGGGATTAACAACAATAGAAGACAAAATCTTATACAGACTGAGCTAAGCAGAACATACAAAATGAATACGTACCTAAAGGTTTGAAGTACGTTTGCAATATTATGTCATCCGGCCTAACATACAATGTTAAATGTTAGCTGTGTATATTGTGACATTGGGGAGATGGGATGTTTTCGATCATGTCCATTTTTTTTCTATTACCAAGTGCAACACATTGTAAATTCAACTTGAAATTCCAGTAATAGTCCCATGACTTTTAGTTTACCATATCTGGCGAAAAAATATTTTCTCATCTATCGATTTTTAAATCTTCGCTGTAACGTCTATTATTGGGTTCTTGATACGTATTTAATGAGTACCTACTGGACGAAAACACAAGACAAGACTAATAATTAATAATAGCGTGTAATCATGTAATCAACAAACATAACCTTCCACTGTCAAAGAGATTAAGGGAGCTTTTACACTACCTTATGTAAAGGTAGTTTTACACATTATACACTCGAAACACTTCAGATAACGTCTGAGGCAGGATTCGTTGTAAGTAGGCTCTAAATTTATTCCTACCAGAACTTCTTCAAATCGAATATTACATACACAAAATTTATACAAAGTAAGGGTGTGTTTTTAATTTAAAACAAGTTTGAATACTCTGTTGGTCAGTTTTAAAGGTAAACTTCATTGTGTCAGCCATTGAATAGCAAAATTGAGATAGCAAAATTGAGATAGCAGGGTTTTTTAAAATTGTTTGAAATTGAAATTCAAACATAACCTAAAATAAAACTGCGGAATTTTGCATTTACATATTTTATTAGTATTTTTAATGTACCTGGATGTAATATTATTCAATTTTAATAAAAAATACAAAAAGTAGAATAACACCCTATATAAACATTAAATAATAAGGTTCTCCCTTAAAAGCATATAATTAGAAAAATTAGGTAACTATGGTTATTTTGATTCCCTTCCCCCCCTTAGAATTTGATCGTCGACTTCTGGACCACCCTTTATATTTATGTATCTTTAAAAAGCAAAGTGCATTTCACTAGTGGTCGTACGGTATAGAGATCTATACCTTAAATAATGGCACATGTGCAAAATTTTACGTATTGTACACATGTGAATCATTTCTTCAAATTCATTTAAATAACAAAACAACAGATTTTAATAATATATGGGTCACCTAGTGAAGATAACAATGATGTTTTGGCGAATTTACAATGAGAGTAAAATTTCCAATCACCTAGATTAATCATACCTACCAAATTAAGATCTTGGAATATACTTTCATTGAATCTTAATCAACCATTTTGTTTCTCTATGGATTTCCACAGAAGACTGCAATCTTGCAGAAGTTCTAGAAGAGGGTTTGCAACTGTTTTTATCTGAAATAATAAACAAATTGCAAATGGAGAAAAGAACGTACCTATTTATGTTTAATTCATGTACCTACGAGTTGTTTTTTGTTTTTCAAGATACTCGCCCTAATAGTACGTACTACGTGCCTGGCAAATGGTTGAGGCAAAGCAAAGTATGCAACCCGCAGTACTGGAGTATAGTATCGCTGTCTCTCTCATACGCATTAGGTCAAATCATTTTTTGTTAAGCCGCGGCAATTTAAAATATTTTTTCTTGTAAATTCATTATTTTCCACTGCGAATCGCTGAAATAACAAGTTTAATCATACTCATAAACTACGACACTGGTTGTAGGTACATTTTACCATAACATAAACATTCTACATTCGAAATAAAAAAAGTAATATACCCATGGCTACAACCCGCATTTTCGAAATAGTTCATATTATATTATACACATTTTTTGATAACTTAGAAAACAGCACAGATAGCTAAACGACCGAAATATAATAGAAGGACATTCTTCCATCCGACTATAGCTTTATTACATTATTATACCCAACATGATGATGAAATCTTCCATATACCCCATGTCAGTGGGTAAATGGTGAAGGACCGAAAAAAAAATCATATAGAAGTCGATATTATTTACTATAACAATAAAAATAAGAACCCGCCTCGTGAAAATCTTGTTTTGCTTTTATTTATATGTATCGGCATATAAACATATTATTATTTATATTAGTATAATCTGTTTCAAACTATATTGCTAGATTCTTTTAGTTATCGATATTATGATATTTCATTTGAATTAACATTTCCGCCTCCTGTCAATTTCTTTTGTATGTCAGATTCATAGAAATCTTATATTATATATATTATGTACTCTAGAATGCTAATTAAATCCAGCCGAATACCAAAAAGTGTAACGGGTATGCAGAGTTTTCACGAACTACGCATGCTCCTCAGTATCTTATTTTCAGTACAGAGATGCCATATTTAAAACTATTTTGTCGTTCGCCTAACAGAATTTATGCGACATATCTGTTTTATAAATAAATCCATATGTTGCGTCATACGAAACTGCTTGACAAAATCAAATAATTAAATGTTATCGGTAAAATTGCATACTGTTTAGTTTTCAGCAATATGAACGAAACATTTTTTTCCAAATCTTATTAAATTTAGGAGATTTCGCAACAGCGTCTCTTTTCGCAAATGACGTTTCTCGTAGTGGGAATATCTGTCAGAGTCGGCTTCACAACAATTCAGATAGGTTTTATAATTGAGTTATGGTTTTATTCGTGGTATATTTTAATTGTTGATAGATATACCTATTTGTGATTAAAATTGTTTTTAATATTTGTTATTTTGGTGTTAGTTCGTTTATTTAACAAACAATGAGGTGTATAGTGTTGTGGTGTAAAAATGAAGGTCTCATTCCTGGTATTAAATATTTTCAGTAAGTTATTGTTTCGGGTTTCTAACAGTCTCAGTTTGAGTCAATATAATACCATTGACATGACACTCATTTTTAGCTTGACAAAAAAAGACATGATGTTTGGATGCGGGCATTGGGATCCTAGTACAGAAAATTTATGTGATGGGAATGTCATATGCAGTAAGCATTTCGCTGCAGAAGATATCATTTGTAGAGAAGACGACAAGAGGATCACCCTCGTACCCGATGCAGTTCCCAAACTTTTGTTGAAAAGAAGAGATTATGTAAATAAGAGTGGAAGTTAAATTCTTAATCGTTTGATATCAAGACACTGTTTACTTAAAAGCAGTCTGTCAAAAATGCATGATATGTATGTCAAGAATATATTTCCTACGTAGGTTGTAGGTATACAAAGTTCGTTTGAATTCTGTTGTTAAACTGGAATATACTTAATTATAGAATCCTCCATGAAATTGCTGAGAATACAAGTTCTACCAACCATGTTTTGTCACAAAATACTATTGCGAGTAGTACGGATGATATGGAAGTGGTTTACATGGACACGGAAAATATTTGTGAAGTCACTGTTTCTTGCACCCCTTCTTTGAAGGCTGTAGAGAGGTAAAACGAGTAAGGTGGTTGTATAAACAAACAAATATTATATAATAATAAAATAAATAATTAGAATGCTCATGTCCTTAAGATATTTTCCAGTATTAGAATTTTTACTTATTTCTCGTTTCTGCTTAGATTTATTATTATTGGGTTGTACCTGTTAGACAATAAAGTATTTAGATATTTAATGTAATTTTTTATTTCTTAAATTCCTTTATTCCATTTTTTATTTGAATGTTACCAAATGGTAAAATTTAATTTTAAATATACCTATAACATAACAGTAATATTACATTTAATCAAAGCCGGTCCTGTTGAAAAATAAGATACTGGTGATCATGCGCATTATGGACAGCTCTACACTTTTGGTTACATTTTTGTACCACGGGATTATCATTCTAGAGTATATAAGTATATATATATAATACAAGATTTCTGTGGTCAGATTAAGCGTAAATGTCAAGAGGGATTGTCAATGTATATTATTATTGTATAATATATAATATTCAAATATGTCAAAACTGTCATGCATTGATCTCTGATACGAGACGGAGACATAAAAGCGGAGTTTATTCCCAAAATGCTGTCACTGTCAACGTCAACCAGCTGTCAGCTGTTCTCCTGTGATGCCTTTGACATACATTTAGTGGAATATAGGTATATAGTCCATGTGAAGAATTTCTGTGTTTATATAGTGATCGCCGAATTGCTGTGTCCAAATAGTTGAGGCCACAGACATAGCGCAAGCCACAGTTTTTTCTATTTCGCAGCCTTTTGGCTATTTTCAGAGGCAAAAGAATAAAAAAAGTGGTACGCTTTGCAAGGCAAAGAAACTCCGAATAAGTCGCAGACGGTAAAATAGATTGACACGGTTTTCTCATCTCAGGGAACACAATAACTGGAAAAACCGTTCCTCATTTGAAAAAGAAAAAATCGTGACGTTATTTTAAATCAAAACTTAAAAAAATGAAATGAAGGAAACACTATCAAATGGTTTACAGAAGAATAACAGCGGTTTTGTTTATTTGAAACGTACTATACCATAATGGTGCGACTATATAAATAAAAGTATTGTTGCAAATTTTTTCTTACTCAATAATAAATACCTTCAAGGTGATGTTATATTAATGCAAAGTGAAGCACCCGCACCATCATAAAAAAAGTTTGCTAGTCTCGGGTTGGTCAGTAGTGGAAAAAACAATGATAATTACATTCTATTAAATTATACTTGTTCAATAATATTAAAAAAAAATACACAATGTACCGGTCCTTGTTAGTTTTTCCATTATTCCTCACACTAACCTTCGGTACCCAACTGACGGTGATGCCGCGTTTAGCTCGAAACGGTTTTCCAAAGTTTCCCTTTGAGAATGAGGCTTGCGGTAGACGACGAGTACAGTGGCGTCCTGAGAGAGAACCGCGAGTGATTGGAGGGCAAGTACCGCCCTATGGAGCTATACCATGGCAGGTGAGTAACATTTTTGTATAGTACGTCCCTCTGTGTGAATGAAAACGAAACAACGTTTGTCTACTATTTTTATTTTCAACTTACTTTAACTATTGTCTAGTGGAGTTGTTAATTCTCGTCCGGTCACTAGATGTCGCCAAAAACATCTTCTTGTCTTTCATCTCTCGTGCTACCTATAAGTTCCTCGAAAATGTTGGAAATTTGGGTCAAACATAATATTTTTGTTAAATTACTGACTGCTTCTATGTTAAGTTATTAGAATATTCAACAAATTTTCTAGTATTGAGTTAAAACACGTAACATCTGACAGTTTAGGTGGAATTACGACTCAAAGGTGATCATCAATGTGGCGGTGCTCTGATAGCTCAGAGAGTTATTCTTACAGCTGCACATTGTTATGCTGAGGGCTTAACAGCAGTAGCAGGAGCTCATGGGGCTCCTGGGACATCATCACATGAACAAAGCTCCCGAGTTCAAAAAGCAATACCGCATCCAGATTTCCGGAAATTGGGACCGTATAGTCACGATATTGCCGTGCTGATTTTGGAAGCCCCAGGTATGTAATAGCGTATTTGGGTGCTTACCTCGTAGTTCTAAGATACAAATTATATTTTCTCGTTTATATTGAAGTTGTTTATTAGGCTAAATTGGGTTAATTCTGCATGATATAATGAACCACGTTAGGCTACTAGTTTTAACACAGTTTTTAGCTAAACAATTTAATAATAGATGTTATACAGGGTGTAACTGATGCTATTTTCAAAGAATGGCCATGATTCAATAAACAAGTCATATTTAAGAGGCATACTCCAGCTTGGATATGAAAGAAATTCAGCTAAGAACATTTTTACAGGTATAAAATTCAACGACATTGTGAAACCGGCATGTTTCGCATACGAATCTCCACCGCCCGGCACATGGTGTGAGGTATCTGGTTGGGGGGCGGTAGATCCCCGCAGTCCCCATCGTCTCTCCAATGTGCTGAGATCGGCCGCAGTGCCATTATTGTCCCTGGAGACCTGTCGCAAAGAGGAAGTTTACGGTGGCAAACAGCAACCAATTTTGGATTCAATGTTATGTGCTGGCCATTTAAAAGGTTAGATTATAGGTTTTGCATCATGGTTGAATTCTTATATAGGATGTTGTAGTATTAGCAAATTATATGGCGAAACTTGTAATGAGATTAACGTTAAAACACTTACTTTCGTTTTGTAAAACATTAAAACAAACAGTACTGGTACAATACTATGAATCTGTCATTCATTTATTCCTTAAGTTGTTTGGCACCAACCTTGCACAAGTTTTCTTGTATTAAAACTATTATGAATGATTTTATGGACAGTCACAACACATTCACACACATTTTTTAGATATCAGTCCAACAGTAGGTAATGCGTCTGTTGTCTCGGATTATCGCGTTAATGTGAGATTCAATGGGTACTTCAAAACTGCTCTACAATCTTGTAAACAATAAACAATTGCTTAACATCTTCTACTTTTACTAAAAATCTATTGATTTTAGGTTATGTTTAGAAAATCATAGAATAATGTTTGTAGAAGATCTTATTAAACAGCTGATCAGAGGTCAATGCAATGATGCCAGAATGAAATCAACGTTTTCCCGGTTTTACATAAAAAGAATCCCTAGAAAAATATCGGACACTTTTAATTGTGCCCCCGGTATATGCCGATAAACCGTTTATCTATTTTTATTTCTTCTAGGGGGCGTAGACGCTTGCGGTGGTGACTCTGGTGGTCCACTAATGTGCGAAAAAGACGGTCGTCACGAGCTGGCAGGTATAGTATCATGGGGTGATGGATGCGCTAAGAAAGGGCGGCCCGGTGTTTATACGAGAGTTTCTAGTTTTTTACCGTGGATCAGAGAGTGTGCAATGGATATGGGAATTAAAGTTGACTTTTAGTTTCTAATATACTTAAGAATTTCGTTTTGTATGCCTACGAAAGATGTATTTATTTGGTTATTATATAACAGTATGAAATTGTAAATAAAATATAAATAAAGTTAGTTATAATAACTAAAATAATAATTAATGTGCGTTTTTATTACGAAATTACTGTGGTTCCCTTACGACTGAATATAAGCCTAACAGATTAATGAAATAAATGAGAAATATAATATATATCCATTAAAATATTTTAAAAGCTAATCCGAATCCTAAATGTAAGGGTTTTCGAAACCGCAAAGACAAATTCTAAAAGCTGTTTGGGTAACTCAGTTGTAGGCCAATTTCTAAAAACTAATTACCTGACAGTCTGATTTATATTTATTTAGTTCAAATAATTGGAAGTTTATTGTTAAATTCTTGTAAATAACTTGCAATACACACCGCAACAAATCAGTAGAACTGTAATAGGAGAATATTATTGATTTTTTAATTTGCGCCTTCTCCAAAAGCCAAGAACTAAGATGTTCTTCAGTACAGGTTTCTAGTTTTATTGGATATAAAATATATATTCAGATTAATTTTAGGGGATCGTTTCTTCTGTTTTGGAGGTTGAAATGTCCAACAGACATATTTATCAAAAGTACGAACTAAACACAAATTTCTAGTCTGTGATTTGAACTTTTTAAATTCTTGTTAATAGACTTTAGAAATACACATACTGGAACCAATGAGTATGAAAAACAGGATCAATTATTGATGTTTTTAATTTTATTTCGTTCCACGAACCAGTGTTTTACAAAGAATTATCGAATATAACATGATTATAATTTCCGCACGAAGATTTTTATTGTTTTCTTCTGTATTTGCTTGGTTTTTGTAGTAATGATGACTTAAATAGGATTTTTAATATTTTTACCGTAATTTATTAACATAATTTTGCGTTAAATTTAGCCTAATTCGATAGTTTTGGTGTAACGATCACATAATTTGAAGTTGTACCAACGCCAACACTGCAACAAACATTATCGATACCCTCCATGCGGTCAGCTGTCATTTGTCAATAGATGTTTGCGAGCCTGCTACTGTAGGTAGTTGATTGTGTAAATACCTAAGTAAAACTCAATTTTTAGTCTAATAATTGATAATTGGCAAATCTATTGTTTTGAGATATTAAAACAATGAGTAATACAGACCAGGAAGGCAGCAAATGGGGTAATGTTTTAAGACATAAACAAAATATCAGTATTCTAGATTCACTAATGTTGTATTTGTATTACACCAAAAGCGTCTTAATAAAATATTTAAATTTGTCAGTGTTTATTAGGCAGAGGCAGAGAAAGGTCACGATCCCCACGACGAAAAGATGATCCGAATGGCAAAACAGAAAATAACCAAGATAAACCAGATAATATAGTACTAGCACCAAAGAACAGATTAAAAAGAATTAGCATACAAATGAAACTAGGTGGTGTGAAGAAAACTAGTCCTACAATCAAAGGGATTAAGCCCCAATCTAGTGTTGCTGTTGCTTTTAATCCGGACGAAGAAGATGAACCAGAAGAATTGCCTCGGGAAGCCAAAATGAGAATGAGGAACATTGGGAGGTAATAATGACGATCTACTTAGATATGTTTAATTTTATGTGGTGAACATTTTTGAGATCAGTTGTATTATTTACGTAGCATTAAAATCTGTTTGCCAGGGTCTACAAAATTAAACTTATCTAGAGCTTCTATGAGTGTCCGGCTCAAAATTCTGTGCTGTGCCATCTTAATAAATCGACATTTGAATTGTTTTAGAGATACTCCTACATCCTCGGGGCCAAATTCATTTGGTAAAACAAAATATGGTTTTTCGGATGCCAAAAAGATTTTTGAAAAGAATTTGAAAGAAGCAATGGAAAGCGCTAGAGCAGATGATTGAGAAAAACATGTAATATTGATTAAATCAATTATAACATAAGTTAGTTTTTTTTTGTTATTAATATAGGCATATATTAAACAGATCCTATGGTCTAGGTATTATAGTACTATTTAAAAACTGTAAGATAAATTAATAAAAACAATAAAAATATAGATGTATGTCTTATTTATTTTTTATTAAACCTTATAATACAACACATTTACTTTCTTTGAGCAGTTTGTGCTCTATTATTGTCACGACCTGGGAAAGACCGTTGAGGTGGAGTCCTAATTCTTCTATCCTTCTTGCTCCTATTTCTGACTACTTTACTGTGGATAGCACATGACACACAGTAGTGCAGTTTTGCGTACAACTTTGGCAAATTGTATTCTAGAAAAACAATAAAAAAGGGAGTTAATATAGAGCGATATGAATACCATAATTAACATAACTAGCTCAGTTTCTAAGGTTAAGTTTTAGTTACAGCAAGAGGGTGTAAGTTTCTAAATTACATACCCTATTATTTAACAATTAACAAATAGTAAACTTACGTGTATATACTGAAGCTTCAGTAATATCTCGAACAGCTGCGGCCTCAACAATATTTCTAATCACGAATTTCTTGATGGCCTTGTCTTTTGGAACGCATCTAGCGCAATTTGTGCAACGGACTGGTTTAACATGACCACGTCCATGCTTCGATCTTCCTCCATTACGGCGTTTGCAAGTCTAAAATGTAAAAAAACAACTTGTAATACCATGTGAGACACATTTAGGTTAAAATTGTAAATATATGTTTAAAACACAAAAAAAGTATATGTGCCAATAACACAGTGTTTTAATAATACTATTTGATGAAAATTATCCAATATTTTCGTAAATAAAATTAAATATTTGATGAAATTACCATTTTCTGTTGAGTTTGTTTGCAACCTAAGCAAAAAAGAGAGAACAAGGAATTGAAGGAATACGGCGGAAGCCAATTTTGACATTGACAATTGACAACTAAAAATGTAACTAAAATGCCATTCCCAAATTTTAAATACCCTAGAAATAGACGAACAAGTTTATTCACATTTATCAATAAATATGTTTATTAGATTTAAAATTTATTTAAGAATAATATAAACAAAATTGAACAATAAAAATACACACTTTAGCATATTTAATGCAATATTGTTCATTCTTCGGCTATTTTATGAAATTATAAACCTAGGGATCCATTAATTTCTTCAGTTGGTAACGATGATTTGTGGTTGCCGCTGTGCTAACTTGTTTTATTGTACCACGCACATTTGCCATATCGCTTAGTTGAACTGACCTGAGATAATCTCCTCAGTAAATAACCGGTGTTAAAGTGACGTTAGTAAAAGTAACTGAGAATTGTTTGAAAAGGAACGGAACTAAATAAAGTTGGTCACACTGAACATTTGCTATAAACCATAAAAGCGAAATTTAAATTGTATAATTCAATTTCAAAATTTGTAGGTCTGTTATAATTATTATAAATACCTTTAATTTAGCGTAAAACCACAACAATTTCATCGGTGTCTAACAAAAAAATAAATTTTTATACCACGAAGTGAAAGTTTCCTAATCAATGATTCATATAAAAATCAGCACAAATTAAATAAGTGAAATATACATTTTGCAAACATGAACTTGGTAAGTACAGAATTTAACTTAAATTACAAAATCCTATTTGTTTTTAAAATCAGATTGCAACAATATTGGGCCTCTTATTGAGTTTGCTGCTGGTAATGGGCAAATCAGCGCCTGTTGATACACTCGAAAACCAACAATCACCATTTAAACACACAGAAGTTGAAGATAGTAATAATGCTGAAACCGTGGATTTTGGGGCACATACCGGTGACAATGGTGCATTTGGATGGTATGCAGACTTTCCAGTAAATGAATGAAATTTGTATACGTATAAAGTAAGCATCCATACCATATAGATTAGAATAAGAACCAAATATTATTGGTGAAACAAGGTAATAAGAATGGACAATATCTTACATCAGGTAAAACCAAGTTAGGGAGTTTAAATAAATAGGATTTGAAATAATTAGAAGACAAAATAATTGATATGTTAACATATTATCTATTTATAATATAGTTTACATGAACAGACATTTATTATATAATGTACTTAGCTTTAATAGAAAATTATTTGTTCATTTTTAGAAGTAGTTTTTGGCTTTGTAATACTGTACAATAATAATTTAATTTATAGAACTTTTATTAACAATTTGATTATTTTGACTAGAATAACACACTAAAATATATGACTAGAGTTTATAGTAATATCATAACTACCAATATTTATATATTATTACTTTCAATTTATTTTAGATTATTAAAAAATAATTGCACTAATAAGTAAATAGGTAGTTTTTGTTATTATGTCAAATACAATTCCATCAATTTTCAACAATCTTATCATAATTTAAAATTTACACATTTTTTGTTTCAATTCAGGTTTTTTTGTTGGAAATACAGTCAAATTATGCATTTATTTGCAAACTAAGGCTTTCAATTTACAGTAAACAGAGGATCGCTTAAAAATTAGTGCTACTCAATAATCTACAAAAATATTTAACTACACTTTATTCAAAACAATTAGAGAAGATTTTGCGTGAGTAAAAAATCCAAGATTATGTAAATACAGGAACAATATAACGTACACGTTTATATTATCATAGGCCATATTATATTATTATAAGACTTGTCGGATTTTAGGAAAATATATAAATATGGATGATGTTCTAATTTACCTCAATTTGACTGTATTTTCTTTTTGAACAGTAGATTCTGTTTATAACAATCAATTCCATGTTTATCAATAGCGGCATTTTACCGCAACGTTACACGATTATAATATTTGAATAAATTTAGTTTAACATTGTTTGAAGATACATTTTATTGTTTTTTTATTAAATATATATTTATAACTATCCTGCGTTTTCAGATCAATAACTCTTTCACATGTAACAACAACAATATCAGATATTATACCCTGTAGATTAGTTTCAAAAATAGCCGAAATAGTTTCTGTTTTATTTTAGTATTTTTCTTTTGGTTTTGAAAAGAAGCAAGAACGTAAAACTATAATAGTTTCCCATTTCAGCTGCAGATACGGATGACATATTAGTTATTTTTTTAATGTCTGGATTTTATTGCATTTGTGAATTCTATATAACATAATAGAAGCGGCTTTCATAATGCAAAGCAGTTGATTTCATTAAAGTTTTCTTAATGAGTTATGGCTACTCATTACGTGCTACTTGGACTGTACTTTGCACGTATAGTAGAGTTCACGAAAAATGGTATTAACTAAGTTGTATTCCGATAATGCCCATCATAAAACCCGAGAATGCCTACCATAGAGATGTAAAAGGACCGGAAAGCAGGTAATTTTGTCCCTCGGCGAGGTATTAGTTCTTATAGTCTTTGTATATCATTGGAAGTGTTCACTGCTAGATGGCACTAAGGCTGTTTAGAGTAGCAAAAGACTCGTGATAAACTCAACCAATTACGTTGAACGCGCATCTTACAGTTAAAAAGGCATTAGGAGAGCAACGATTTCAAGACAACCCTGGTACGCATAGTTAACCCTAACGTATTTTTCATAAACATGGTAAACCCTTTTAAAGACGAATAACTTCAATTTGAAAATATTGCTAAATGTGACATAAATTGTTCCAAACCTTTCTAAAAGACTGTTTACAAGATGCCATTGGAAACTATAGAAGAATGAAGATTAGCTTTTTATGCACAGTCTAGGCCAAATAGATAGTTGTTTTTCCTGAGAAGTACAAAAGAAAGTTTTCTCGTTAAGACTTTTTTCTATAGGCGATGGCACATAGAAGGTTTAGTAGTACGTATTGTTTCATATAAACTAGAACAATTATTTTATTAAGTATATAATAGCAGTAAGTACATTTTTATGTACCTTGTCAAAATTATTACTTTGTAAACTATTAAGGTCTCCAACCCATTATCACTTTCTTAAATGGCACGAATATACCATGATATGGTTCGCTGAAACAAAGAAGAGACAAATTATACATGATTTATCTTAAACCACAACATAAAAATAACATTTGGCCTTAGAAAATACGTTTTACCACTGCACCAAAAAGTGATTTAAATAATTTATTGCATTGCAATACAAGGGTTGCTATTTATGTATTGAGAACTGGCAACACTGGTATTACCAGGTGATCTGTCACCGCCATATTGAAGTTTGACATTTTTGACAATACACGCACTGAGAACGACTGACGTGCAAGCAATATTTGTGATATTTACAGTAGATTGTTTTATCGGAGTCGTTTAGGCGGTTTGGCCTCCCCTCACTTCGACCTACAGAAGATCTTTTGTGAATGACTCTAATCTATGAATTGCCCAGCTGTCCCACACTTTTCATAAAGTTGATGATTTCTCTGGGGGCTAAATTCCTTGCCTCGTCGGGTGTTAGGGTCACCCCTCCAAGGTGTTTTAGCCTTTTGCAGAAAAGTACCATGCATTCACAGAGCACGTGTTCTGTTGTCTCTGTTCCGTCTTCGCAAAACCGACAAGTGTCGTCCTCGGTTAGGCCCATCTTTTTGAGATGGTACTTCACTGGGTGGTGTCCCGTAAAAAGGCCTGTAATTCGCCTTAGGTCGCTTCTCTCCAGTTGGATAAGCTTCCCTGCGTTGGCCTCTGAAGGTTTGATAAACCTTTTTGATTGTCTTAGGCCTGGAGTGTTTCTCCAGTAGGACTTAAGTTGTTCCTTTTCCCATCTCCGAAGTTCTTTCTTCAATGGGTTTTTGGAAGGCCAAAGATGGGTTCCGGGCCGCAGAACGGAGCGTTTGCGCCCTCTTTTGCAAGTTGGTCCGCCGCTTCGTTCCCCTCTATGCCTTCATGTCTTGGCACCCATGTCAGAGTAATCTTTTTCCCCTGAGCTGCCGGTTGCTTTAGGGTCTGTTTGCATTCCCATGCTAGCTTTGACGTGAAGGTGTAAGACCTCAGTGCTTTTAACGCAGCTTGACTGTCTGACATAATATTGATCTGCCGTTCCGGGATGCCTCTCTCTTGAGCACAACGATTAATAGCGTTGATCTCTGCTTGGAATATAGTGGGACTTTTCCCGAGAGATTCAGAGAGCCTCCAATTTGGCCCGTATACTCCCATGCCTGTGTTCCCTTCTATTCCTTTTGAACCGTCCGTATACCAGACTGATGTGTTTTCTGGGAATCGTGGTTCCCCATTTAGACAATTTTGACTGTCTGCAATGACCACTTCAAATGTCGTCCGACGGTTTTCTTCCTGAATCCAAAGGTATTAGATTCAGGATTCCCATGTGTCCCTCTAGATCGCCAGATTTGTATTCCATTACCTGTGCCAGTTTCAGAGCGCTGATTGCTGCCTCTTTTTTGACTAGGACAGGCAAAGGTATTAGATGCAGCAACGTTTCCATCACTGCTGTGGGGCAAGTTCGCATTGCCCCTGTTATTCCTAAACATGCAAGCCGTTGCAACTTTTGAAGACGGCATTGTGTATGCTTAATATTAACTTTTGGCCACCATACTAATGAGGCGTATGTAACGATGGGTTTAATGACTGATATTTACAGTAAGTTGGAAGTTCATATCAGCCAAAAAATGGAATTAAGTCGTGAAAATTTTCGAGCTATGATTTATTATGACTTTTGAAGGTGTCTAATGCAACTTTTGGCAAAAAAGCACCATCCAAGGCCAGTGTATATCGCTGTTACACTGAATTCAAACGTGGGCGTAGTTCCCTCACGGACGAACTTAAAGATGGTCGTCCAAAATCAGTGGTTGTGTCGGAAACCATTGATGCTGTGCGAAAACTAATTGAAGACGATCGTCCTGGGACATATCATGATATCCAGGGAAGTTTCAAGCATTAGTATGACCCGCATATATAAGATTTTGCACGAACATTTAGATGTTCGCGTTGGATTCCACATTTGTTGACAGGTGCCTAAAAAATACAACTGTGGTACATCCAAAGCTTTACACAGCATTCGTCACACTTGAGGAGTTGTGGTTTTATGCCAATCGGCAGTTTGGATGTTTCAACGTGAACAAAAGTCAGTAAAAGTTGTTCGTACCCGAAGCGTTAAAAAGCCAATGGTGGCGTGTTTCTCCACGAAAACCGGTCATGTCACTACTGTGGCTCTAGGAAATCAGAAGACCGTTAATTCAGCGTGGTATACGACCATTTGTTTGCCAGAGGTTTTCAGTAAATTAAGAGAAACCAATCCAAAACGACGATGATGATGATATTAGGTGTCCGAACAAAATTGTAATTAAAAATACAGAGATATCAGATGGTTATTGTCTTCATATAAGTGGCTGATACTAATTCCAAAATTCATGGTCAAGAAGTAAACAGAAGGCAGTTAGTCGATATTAACGACTCCATAAACATCCTCAACAAGCTGAAAGCCTGTAACTCTCGACTGATGTGATACTGATGCTGATGTAGTGAGAAAAAGTGCAGACGGAAGGAGGAGATAGTCAAAGAGAGCAAATTTGAACCACATCCTGAAGGGGTAACCACGATATCAATCATTAGATTAAATCTGAACTAATTTCGACAATATTAGCTGGCACCCAATTATTGCTTCTTATTGCCACTAATTAAAAATAAACTGCGTGAACAATTTTTTTCATGGCCCGAAGAAGCGGTTGAGGCCTTGAAAAATCATAGAACTATCGTTTTCTGACTGGGCAAAGTGCTTTGAAGGGTAGTTTCATCGCATGCAAAAGTGTATAGATCTTAAAAGAGAGTATTTTAAAAAGCAATGAAAATATTTTTGCTAAAATTAATTCGTTTGTTCTTTCTATTCTCAATACATAAGAAAAAAATAAAACTAAACGCTGCTGTTGATTTAATTTTCACAGAAATGTGTGAACATAACTATAGTTAAAGTAGTTACAGACAAATTAACGTCGTATCTTAGCTTCCGTATCAATTATATTTTTCGACACATCCTGTATAATATTTGCAGGAATATTATTCTTATCTTATCTTGTATTAAAATAAAACAACACTGAAATCATAATCTCGGTACTTAATCTATAAAACAAAGCTTACCACTGGAAGTACCTCCTGCCATTATAAGTACCATCACAACTCCCTTCTGAACAACCCAGTTGCACACCGATAAACTGATCAACCTGAGACAGAATAGCTCCAACATACCTAACTCTACCACCACGAACTTTACCTTCAGGCGTAATAACTTTGATCCAATGGTCCAGTTTCAAATCGCGAGCAATACGTGGTAGGAACGGTTGCCAACCATTTGGAGGTACATTGTCCCTATCCGGTTCTGGAGCAGAAGCTCTCCGAGTGGATGACGATTTTGACCGATGTGATTCACTGAAATATTACATCTAATAATTTGTCAAACAAGTATTGATACAAATAAAATACCTGTAGGACAACTCCCGTCCAGTACCAATACAATCAATCGAACGCCTTAAATAATTTTCAGCCTCCTCAACTAGGGACTCTGTGCTATCACTACTATCTACTGTAGTACTCCAATCACCTCGCAATTCTGGCAGTGATCCATTCGTTGCAAAACGCACCTATACAATTCAAACAACAATATAAACAAAATCAGAGTCACATAAAACCTCACACACTATACCTTTGACGGTACACTTTTCAATATAGCACGTCTAGATGGTGACACAGGTGCTGAACATCGTCTAGAGGGCGCTGGCGGTGATGTTAATGGATATATACTACTGTAACGTGACTGCGTTTGGCTACCATCGCTAGGGGATGTTGTGGTCCAAACAAATTTCTGCGACTGTCAAAAAAGTGTCATTATTGTTGTTCCTAATTTTGTAAATTTGTTGGATAACGATATTAGGTTGTTAGCAGTAAGAAGTTTTATTAACGTTTTAGGCGCAACTCAATATAATAAGGTCTTGAATGGTGGTAACAGATTGTTGGATTTAATTGTAGCGACTTTCTCCTGTATACGGAGTGAATATTTCCAAAATGTGCCACGGTAGTTCAATTGGTAGAACACCTGACCGGCAATCGGGAAATGTTGGGTTCGAATCCCACTTGTGACACGGAATTTTTTTTTGCAGCTCGTAAACAACATTAGTTTATTTCACTTTCTATATTTACATTATTAATATTGGTCGAAAATTTTGAAAAGCTAAAATAAAATCCACTTCTTCGAAAAATGTTTCATGAATTATGGTCAGAATAGTGACCGGAATCCCATCAATAGTGAAGGGATCAATTGAAGATATCAAAGAGACTGAATCAAAAAGTCGTTCATCGTAAAAGATTGAAGCAGTCCGATAGAGCGATGGTGAGAATCCAAAAACATCTAATCGGCACCCTGGTCAATTTCGAAAAGCTCTTTAGCATATATTCTCACAAAAGATTTGCATCTTCAACATTACAAACTTCAAATTACTCAAAAATTGAGTTTATTCAATGTAGATTTGCATCTTGAACATTACAAACTTCAAATGACTCAAAAATTGAGTTTATTCAATGGATTTTGGAACAAGGGTATATTGATTTTTAGAAAAAAATCATCCCTAAAGATAAGGCTCATTTTCATCTTGATGGCTTCGGAAATCATCAAAATTGTCGCGTTTGGGGGTTACAAAATCCACGAGTAGTTATTGTGGAACAAATGCATCCACAACGTGTCACTGTTTGGTGAATTGCTCATAATTACAACACTGAAGAATATGGTTTAACGGGAGTAAAAAGGGCGTCATTGATTTCTGATTCCCTACATTTGCATAAGGCACAAGCCAAACTAATTATTGGTCGATAACTTTCAGCAATGTACTGGTTGGGACACCCTATATTTTGAGCTTTCGTAAACGGGGTGTATGATTGTTGTAGTTTAATAAAGTAATATTACCGTGTAGGCCGGTGAATACAAATCAGTCGTCTTCAAAAATTGGCCGTATGTAGTAACGGTAGGCGGTTTAAGATTCGGAGGGCACAAATAATCTGCTGACCGTGACAGTTCAGGAACCATACTGGTGAACCCAATATCCGACAGTAATACGCGCCGTGCTTCCACTGTATTTTTCTCAGATAATCGCAATCGCGAACCGGGCATTGGAAACTTTGACGGCAGTGTTGTGAAATTTTCACCTATTCGTGCCTAAAAATATTTCTTTAATCACAAAAAATTTATCTGAGACAAAATATTTACCTTATTTGCTAAACTGCTTTCTGATCTCCACGAGGAACCTGGTAGAGCTGATATATCCGTTTGAGCTCCGGAATCACGTCGAATTGCATTCGAATGGGTTAGAATTGGTCGACATTTTCGTGAATTAAACCCTCTAGTCATTGCGTCTCTATAAAATCACAACAATATGTTGTATAACCTAAGATACTAGAAAATGAAGATTAGAAAATTACAAATATTTTACCTGTGCGATAAGGGTCGATACTGAACCGGATTCGGGCATGTATTCCTTCTACCACTCACATATTCAACTTCATGAATACCACATTTCGAAATATCAGTCTCTACAATACGAACTCTCTCCTCAAATCGATCAAAACTTTCATCTTTCTCCATGGATTTATTTTCGAAACTGGAGTCTTGGTAAGACGAATAATAGCTCTTCAAACTTTTATTATCATCATGGTTGATAGAGTTATCTGATTTAGAATTGAAAATGGAGTTCTCCCTCTTCACCTAATTATAAAAACATGTTACGCGCCTACTGATATGTTCGAGGGAGCCTTTTTTGATTTGAGAATTAAGTAAAATCGAAAGTTACTTACATCAAATGAAATGTTAGCGTTCTCCTGATTATTTCCATTTTCCAAATCATCATTAAACACATCATCTTCCAATTCTCGATCTGATATTTCCTGATCTAAATCACTTAACGGTAAATGCAATGCGTTTTCATCCGGTTCTATTGATACTAGTTGCTCTTTAAAATGCGATTCTTTGGTATCTTCTGTCGTGAAAATCAACTCGATATCATCAACTTCTTGGTCTAGATCGTTGGCTTGCGGACTACTGACTTCTTTATTATTACTCATTTTCTGATTTCCGTTGTTAATGTCTTGATAACGAACTTCACGAGTTACTTGTGGTAAATTTGAAAAACTAACAGTTTTAGTAAACAATAACCGCTTCGAAGTTTCCAACGGTGATTTTAACACAGTTAAACTTTCTAAGGAACGCGATTGTTTACCCCTAGATTCAGCTTTAACTGTTATCTTTGCCTCAAGAACACTCCGCTTACGTTTCGGACTTAGATACGGTACTTTCTTAGTTTTAGGCTTTTTAGTTGTTACACTTTCATCTTCACAACGTTTTGACGAAATAACTTGCTCTCGCAATATATGATTTTCGATGGATAACGCCTTCAAAGCATCTTGTACAGACTCCAAAGGCCAGGTTTCTGATTTGAGTTTCGATATTTCACTTTTGCTTTCTTCTAAAGCAGCTCTAAGTGCTACTACTGTCTGGTGTAATGCTCTCACCGTCTCCAATCCAGGACTGCTTGAAGCCGCAGCATTCCCAATATCCATTTTAAGATCAAATCATCCATCCTGTTGTAGAATTTCGTGACACACTTTATTTATCTGTAATATCTTTGAATTTACTTCTTCTGAATCCACAATTTAGTGATTTTATCCAAATGGAATATTAGAAGTTAATAGGTACATTCTAATTATTAATAGTGTTCCGGCCAATCCTTAGTTACTGTGTAAACAAACTAATTACGAATAGCTAATAGCGCTATCAAAACGTATTTAACAATTTAATGGTTTATGTCCGAAAAGTTTCTAATCAATACATTGTTACCACGCACAATAGTACAAACATCTCACCGCACTTGCTTGTACAACGTATAACACATGCTTTTTTCTTTCGAGAACCCCTGGACGCCCCGGGATTTACCTCACGCAAATTAATCAGTAAATTTATTCACGACTTACGTTCATGTTTTGAGCTGTAGTTTCCATCTAGGTCTGAGCCGAAGAAGATAGAGTTATAGGATATTATTCTTGCTCACTCCAAACTTTCAAACTTGTATTAGCTTTTAGCTTATTAATGGAACATGATTTTTAAAATAAATGAAAAAACATCTGATATTTGGTACAATCATTGTCTAAAGCTTTGAGTATAAAGTTTATTCAAAGGTCTAAAGACAATGGTATAATGTATAATCAGGGAACATCCAAATTAAAGTTAGTTTGTTTATTAATATCGAATATTGACAATTGAGTGAAAAAGAAAAAGTTTCGTTAGCAAGTGAGTGATCATACCATATCAGTTTAGTTGAAATGAGATGTAGAATGATAACGCTTAATAGTTTTCGTTCAACTCCAAATAGCAATTTTCACTGAAATCACACTTATTTAGCGAGAACAAACAAGGAGGAAATATTTCTAAGATTAAGAAAGAGGCAGTCATGTATTGATCTACGAATTACGTTAGTATTATAAAATTAATGATTATAATAGGCGTTATCAGTCAACACTAAATAATAATAATTTTCACTCATCACTCACCTGTCATAAACACACATTCCTTTAACAAATTGCTTTTTTGTCAAACGTCACACCAATGTTATTGTTTATGTATGGTCTTTTTACAACAAAAATGAGATTACCTCATGTCTAACTTGTTATATCGTTTTTAAAGAAATAATCAACATTTTTAATGTTTTCCTATAGTATATTAAAACATATAAACCATATAAACAAAACCTTTGTACGGTATAAAAATCCACCTCATCATTGGGTAAGTTTTTTTTAAACATCATTTTCAGAAAATCCCCATTCCACTTATATTTCACCCTATAACAGAAATTTTTACTAAGTTGATTAGTTTACTGGCTGATATATCATTTAGATTTGCTGCTAATAACGCAACATATTTGGCAAATCTAATTCAAGTAACCTATTGCTAGACAAGTTGAACTTGTTCTTCAGACACTAACGGTATTTCCAAAATCTCCTAATCTGGATTATAACTAGCAGCAAGACTTGTTTTTCGAAGGTACCAAACCTATGTTGCTCTCTGAACAGTAGGTAGGTACAGTATTTTTTTAAATTTTGCTTTTAGGCGACCATACGAAAGAAAGTTGAATCAACAGACCAAGCCCTAAACCATTTTGATGAATTTTATAAACAAGTCTTCAACAAAAAATGGAAATCAATTCGTGAAGGACTTTTAAGAAGACAAAAATTCGTAGCTGTTGTAAATAACTATGGGGATAAAGAAGAGACTAAAAACAAACTTGAAGCGAGAGGTGCCCTAAATATACGAACATTATGTAAATTAGAGAAAGGATATATCACTGAGGAGTTAAAAAATTCCGAACGTGATGAGTTTATAAAGAAGATATGGAAAATGGAAGCAGAAAAGGAGGAAAAACGTGAGAGTAAACAACTAGTTGAAAACCAAAGTGATAATAGTGATAAATTTAGAATTGAAAATGCTAAAAAATCACTTGAAAAAAGTTTAAATGAAGCAGAAATCGATATAAATAGATTAGTCGATTCACGTAATGCTTTGTCATCGGAAATTCTACATGAATTCGTCCCAGTAACAAAAATTAAAGGAAATGAGGATTACATTCCTGAAAATATTCATTTCAAAGAATATGATAACTATGACTGTAATGTGAATATCGAAAAAGAATATGACCTAAAATTTCCAGAACATCTAGACGTGTACTGTTACGAAATGGATAATTTAGCGCAGTTCCCCTCACCTAAAACGACAAGCACCGGCGCCTTAAACTACTACCTAATGGATGGTGGATCAGTGTTGCCAGTTTTAGCACTAAACCTTCAACCTGGTGATCACGTTCTAGATATGTGTGCTTCCCCGGGCGGTAAAAGTATTTTAGCTATACAAACTTTGTATCCGGATTGTGTAGTATCGAATGATTTGTCGTATTCAAGGACAAAGCGGATTGATACAGTATATAATGAGTACTTGTATGATTTTAAAGAAAAGTGGTTGGATACAGGAAAAGTAAGGATATCTTGTATGGATGGGAGAAGAATTATGGATGGTCACTTTAATAAGATTCTGGTAAATATAATATAATAGAAATAGGAGGACTGTTCGAGAAATACTGTGGTAGGAACTTAAACAACTGTGTTTCCATGATACCCAACACTCTTCATGTTTATTATGCTTAAATGTGTTAATTTGTCTTGACCTTTAGGTACTTTTAGGTAGATGTCCCATGTACCACTGATAGACATTCGGTAAAAGAAAACAACAACAACATATTTCGACCATCGAGAGTGAAAGAAAGGCTAAAACTTCCAGAACTTCAGGCTGATTTACTAGTACACGCATTGAAATTAGTTACAAAAGGTGGTACGGTAGTATATTCGACATGTTCTTTGAGTCCTATTCAAAATGATGGGGTTGTACATATGGTTTTAAGACGAATTTGGGAGGAAACTACATTGAAATTCGTTGTTAAGTATGTGTATTTAATTATTACAAATTTATTTGATATTAGGAAAGACAACTTTAACTTTTAGAGATTTGGGACCAGCATTGTTGCAAACAAGGAATATTTATGAGCTCGCAAGTCCGAAATTATTAAAATATGGTCATCTAGTCTTGCCAAGTGCATCACAAAATTATGGTCCGACATATTTTTGTAAACTTGAGAGAATAAAATAAATTGTGTTTACTGTGGTTTTTCTTCAGTGTATGCCTTCCAGAAAAATTAAGAAAATCCTCAGTTTTAAAATGGTTGGAGCACACTAACTTAGATGCTTCCCACACCCAATTCTCTGGCTGGATTCCCACCGTAGTCGTAAATGTTCATCTTTTGGAATTCTACAAAATTATTATAAAATGTATAAGTGCCTCATTTCATATCAATATACAAGCCTTTAAGCATTAAATTTACTAGATATCTCCCTAGAATGGAATACACGATACTGCATTTTTAGGTTATGCTCACATTATTACTTACCAATGAAATTCCTTCTTGCCTACGTATTTTAAAGTTTTTGCACGATTTTACAACACATGTCATTGTTTATAAAACTTACACAAACTAAATAAAAACATTTTGCAGCTTCCAACAGCGGCCTCTTATTGGCCTGAATTTAAAATTCCCGCTTTAATACACTAATCGTAGTTTAACACTAGATTTGTATTCCCACAGTTGGCACAACAATAGACGAATATGGCGGCGTTTGTTTCATCCTTCGAAAATCGTATGCGCACTCGTATCCCATTTTCCCTCTTGAATACGCTGAGTGTCAATTATTAAATTGCGGAGTAGAACGACGGAGGCAACAATATGATACTTTGGTACACCGTGCCTCGCTTGACTCGATCGATTCTTAAAAATTTCCCACTAGGATATAGAATCATGTATGTATATCTGAGGTTCCATTTTCGTTCTAAAAGGAATGTCAAACTGTCAGAAAACAGAAACTGTCAAAATTATCATTTTGAGGTTAAACTATTGGAGTAAAGCCAAAACATTTTTGAAATGGAAACTCCGGTTTTAACAAAGAAACAGATTAAATCTTCTCTATCAGCAAAGAAAACACGGACTAAAACTACATTAAAAAATGTATTGTCATCTCCCTATCAAAAATACTGGTATGATATGAATATTTTAGTTAATAATTAGGTTACTTAATCCAATATTTTTAGGCCACTAGTAGACGATGTGGACAAACAAAAATTAGAAGATGTTCTACAGAAAAATCTACCAAAAATTATTAATGATAAACTAAGGGTTCCATGGAGGGAATTAAGAAACGTCCCGAAAGCTGAACGTAAGAAATTTAGAGAGGATTATTACATTAGTAAAGGAATAGCTAGATTAGATAATGATAATGAAAGGTAAATACCACTTACCACGTTCAACCAACGTATATATATTGTTTAGTATTTACTTAATTTTTAGAAATTCTGTTATATTCGGCATTAACGACGTTACCAGAGCATTAGAGAATCATGAAGCGGCCGCAGTTATAATATCAGGTGATGTGCAACCAAAATTAATTGTTGAGCATGTAATAGATCAATGTGCGATATGTAAGGTCCCAGTACTGCTTTTAACCACGTTGAGGAGTATTTTAAAAAGTACTTGCGGAGTTAGCGGTATGGTAATAGCGTTAAAACATAATCATTTGTGTAGTAAAATAGAAACAATAATACAAATATTACAAACATTGTATCAGAAATATCCTCCATCTGCAAAATATATCCACGATAATATTATAACCAATGATACGTCAGAAGTTGAGGAGAAAATGGATGTTGATGAAAGTGCGTCTAAAGAAACTATTAATGTAAATCGTTTTTATTTAATACGTAACACTACAGAAGCGCGAGTTTTTGTACCACCTGCTTCTGATCGCGAAAAAGATTTTCAACCAGATATAACAGTGATTGAAATTGATTCTGCATCGAATATTTCGAGCACTAAAAAACGGAAATATAATTCACTTAAAGTTAAGAGACTTAAAGGTGATGAAAATAGGGCTAAGAAAAAGGTCGCTAAATTGAAAAATAAGAAACAACGTATATTGTAACACAATTTTATTTGCTTCATTAAGTTTTGTCAATATTTTTTAAGAACATTCATTTATATACTTAATTTTAATACAATAAAGCAGTCGTTTAGTATTTTGGATACATTTTATTAAAAAAAAGGGGAAACCTATTGGTAACAGAAATAATAATTTTTGTTTTCATTCACGAGAGTTGCGTAATTGTAATTGAGCACTTAAGACCAATAAAAAAAATATTATTCGAAAAACTCATCTTACAAATAAATAAAAATTACATTATTTAGGTTGACTAAATTTTAATCGTCAATAGAAAATAAAAAACAAGCAACTTTTCCAAACCAAAATGTTCAATAAGTAAACAAATTTATGTAGTCTCCGTCTCCGAGGTTTTCGATGTGCTCAGTAAAATGAATATAAGGAAGTCCGCGGGTCCGGATGGGATTCCTCCATTGTTCCTCAATAAGTGTCGTTTCTCTCTTACTATACCCCTTCAAATTATTTTCAACTTATCTCTTCGTTCGGGCCACTTTCCGGTTGCATGGAAGTCGAGTTTTATCACCCCTATTTTCAAATCTGGTAACAGAGGTGACGTATCAAATTACCGTCCGGTTTGTATTCTCAACTCCATTCCTAAGCTTTTCGAGTTTAATAACAAGATATCTAACAACTATATTTAAAGCCGATTATAATTGATGAACAGTTCGGTTTCCAGTCCGGTCGGTCTACTGAGCTTAATCTTCTGGAATACACACATTATTTGTCACGGGCCTTGGAGGGCGTTTACCAGGTTCATGCAATCTACACCGATTTTTCCAAGGCCTTCGACTGCGTGAATCACCGGCTCCTTATTCACAAACTGGAGTGTATTGGCATGTCGGCACCTTTGTTGAGATGGTTGGAGAGCTACCTGACTCGCAGAAGTCAGATAGTCCGTTTCAGTGATTTCCTTTCTGACCCTATTTCGGTTTCTTCTGGTGTCCCCCAGGGGTCTCACCTCGGGCCATTGTTATTTAACTTATTTATAAATGATATCAAGCAGTGTTTCATTCACAGTGAATTCAGGCTCTTCGCCGACGACCTGAAGTGTTACCGGCGTATCGGAGGTCCCACAGATTGTTATCTACTGCAGGAGGATGTTGTGAGATTTATGCATTGGTGTGTGTTGCATGGTATGACTTTAAATGTTTCTAAGTGCTTTTGCGTAAATTTCAACCGAACCAGGAGACCTCTTTTGTATGAATATTTTGTCGACCATTCAGTCCTAAAATACAAATCTTCGGTCAAGGATCTGGGAGTTTACCTGGACACTTCCTTGAGCTTTGTGGATCACATCAGGCACTCGACTTCCAAGTCTCTGAAAGTGTTGGGCTTCATAAAGCGTTGCTCGGTTGATTTCAGTAATGTGAATACTATTAGAATTTTGTTCACGACGCTCGTCAGACCACATTTGGAGTACGCCTCGGCGGTTTGGACCCTGTCATACGGTTGCGATTCTGCCCGAGTTGAGAGCGTTCAGCGGCGTTTCCTTAGGTATGTTCACTTTAAGCTTGGTCGTCCGCGTCCTATCGATTTTGTGTTCGATTACGGAACAATGATGAGCGAGCTGGGGCTTACGACATTGAGTGATCGCAGGGTCGTCAGAGATCTATTAATACTTTATAAGCTTTTGAACAATATGGTATCGTCTTCTTATTTGTTGTCCAATATTCATTTTCATGTACCGTCTAGGAACAATAGATACTCTCACGTTTTCCATGAGGAATTTCACCGTACAAATTACGGAGGAAAAAATGTTGTCCCTAGAGTGGCCAGGATGGCGAATTCTTACTTAAGCGTTGATTTCTTTGCGCCTATAGGTGAATTTATTCGCCGTTTGAAATGTGAGCGTCGTGACGGCAGTTTTGCGTAAGTCGATCGATGCCTGTTGCGTTGACGATCATGGTTTTCCTTTTATTTCTGGCGTGGGTCTTGCGAATAGCTTTAGTATAACTTGAATTATGTTTAAATTGTCTACTTATTGTGTAATTTAGAGTTTCTTGGGTTTTGTAAAATTGTTGAATTTGTGTAGTATTGCATGGAATTATATTTGTTATATTATATTGTATGCTGTATAAATGGACTTTGTCCGTGAATAAATAAATAAAATAAATAAAAAGTATAATTTAGTTGACCCGGCATTATTATTTGTAATTTCAATTTAACAGTAATGATTTGGCAGATTGTAATGTAAACAATTATATTAAATTTTCTGGAGCAGACCTGTTTTGTTTAATAATTAATTCAACACTCACTCGTCTTTAATATGGATTACATACAGTAAGTACATGTTTAAATAATATTATTGTATAAAATAAATTATTACAATTCAGTACGGTAATAGGATAATAAAAAATATATAATTAATATTAACAGATATTTAAAAAAAAAATCTTGTTTGTACTAAAAATTCAAAGCATAAGTAGGTATAAAATATAATATCTAAATAACACTTGTTTAAAGTAACTTAAGCCCCCGTTTTAACATCTTTTGCTTTTAAAGGTTGCGACTCAGCTTGGTCCTTTGGCGAATTCCAAGGTTGTTCTTCCCCTGATCCAAAGATTGTGTAGAATACCGCTTCTATCCCGAAAAGAACCACTGTTACCCAGAACACGATTCTCCAAGAGTTGATCGTGGGCTGAAATTTATAGTTATAAATTTGCTTTCATCAAACTTGTCTCACTTTCCTATTTATTTTAGGTTCAAGTACTCAGACCGCTTCTCGCTTTATTTTAATTTTCCAATAATTCGAAGACTGACACAACGGCCTTATTTAATGGATATTTAAATTTCTGTTAAGGCATTATCTTACGAAGGCTGAGTGAAAGTTTATCTTAGGTCATCCTGTATAGAACATTTGTAGTTACATTATTATTTTTTAATTAAATAAATTATGAACTATTTTTTATTAACAATTTCTCACTAAAATTACTTCAAATACTCAATGACACCTTCTAAATTTACTACAACTATATGGAATTGATCTTAAACATGAAAATAATGCCGAAAGCTGTTAGGCTATTAATGTAAACAAAGAAACTATTTGACACAAGCAATTTGTTAGCAAAACCAAATTATGACGTGAATTAGAAGTGTCAACTAAACTAAAATAAGTGACACCAACGTTAGAAAAAAATACTGCCAAAGTATGACAAGCCAACGAATCATAATATAGAGATATGATAGTCAAAATAACGTCCGCCGCTATTAACGTTAACCTTAATTTAACACCAACGATTTTCAAATAGAAAGTGACTTAATTTGAGTTTTGAAAGTTTCAGAGATACAGTGGGTAATAACTGACAGATTGGTGACAGTGGACCGGCCACACATAAAACCATGCTGGTTAGGTGAAATCTGACGTCTCAGCTGTATAGATCCGGTCATATAAAATTGATTCAAATAATTTAGAAAAATTGCACAATAGAGAAATTGGTCGATAATTATTAATATGAGACTTTTCGCCGGATTTAAAGACTGGAACAACTTTGGATACCTAAAGTGGGGATGAATCAGAAAATGCGTTTATAGCGAAAGAACATGATCAGTGAATCCAAGCGTTTAGATCCTGAAATCATTAGCGAAAGAAAGCAGCTTATAACTGTCAGAAAATCAATATTTTTTAGGTTCGTTCCAACCGGTAGTAAATTCCAGTAATTGTACTGACAGACATGCGCAGTTGTAAAATGTCGTTCTAACCAGCTAAAATAACTAGTTCAGATCTGAGGATTACTGCGGTAGATCGTCGTTCCAACCGGATTTACTCAGAGTAAAATTACGGTTCTAAAATTAGACGCATGCGTAGAAGACTGAAAAATAATAACCTCAATTTTATTGTGATCGCACTAAGAAAAAAAAGTGAGGTAAAGACGGAAGTTGTTCCAACCAGTTTTACGTTAACGCCTAGTAATTTTACTGTTTTCGCTCGCGCAGTCGCATTACATGCTCCCCGACGATAATATTACTGGCGGTTGGCACAAACCTATTTATGCTAATGTCAGTGTGCGAGCTGTCAGACCTTTTGATTGCAAATTATTTTTTCTCAAATACTCACATCTTGTTCAGTCAGTTTCCCTACAAAGATCGGGACAATAATTCCAGGAATCGTTGCAACAGTATTCGTGATCGCAACCAAAGTTCCAGCGAAATTCGGCGCAATATCAATATGGTTCGACAGGAAACCGCTAAACATTCCACCCATTGTGGTAACAGCAATAGTCATCAAGACCACACCCATGGTACGATCGCAACCGATATAGCATAGCATCACGATACATGCTGTCGGTATAACACTGGCGAACAGTGTTGCGGTTTTTCTCGCGATACTAGTGGTAATTTTGTTTTTCGCTAGTAATGTATCCAAGGTTTTGCTCAAAACCAGTGAAAACAACCACATGCTGAGGAATGGTAATGCAGTTAACCAGGCACTTTCCTCAATCTTAAAGTTTAGGACTTGTTTCAAGTATTGCGGCAGTTCGATCAGTACCATGTACCATCCCCAGTTGGAGCATAGATGCGCCAGGATTATAGCCCAGAATGGTAGAGAGGTGAATACTGCTTTCCATGGTACGGTCATGCTCTTTGTCTGAAAATGAAAATTTGTATTAAATTTGTGTTACAATGTATTTTTGCTATCTGGTTATGGTGAGTGGATATTGCTGTGTGCTGCCATCAGCTTACGTGTAAGCCCACCAAATTTCAGAAGGTTACAATAATAAATAAAAGTATGCAAGATTTTAGTTTTCACCCTGTATCATAATAATAATAATAATAATAATAATTGCTTTATTGTTCTACAGTATAATAACCATTTACAGAACAATGTACAAAAAAGTGTAATATACACACGTCAAAATAATAATAGTAATAATAATCATACAGCAATATACAACTCGCTCCAAAATCAATATAAAATCAATATAAACTATCCGCAGAACGATCCAACTAGTCACACATTATAGTTCCCCGCAATTCTCAAGGGCAATTCAACAGATGACAATACATGACTTAAAGAATCATTATAAATATCACAGTGCTGGTCGATCAAGTTAAAAGTTAAACACATAGTATGAATGGGAGATTTCAACAAAACATTAGTATTGGCTCTATCACAATGAAAAGTATGCATACGCCTTGCAGTCGCTCTTGGCACCATAAAATTTAACCTTTTAAGCAGATCCGAGCAATCGATGCGATTGTGAAGCATTTTATGCAAAAAGCTTACAGATGCTAAGCTCCTTCTAACTAACAAACTCTGTACATCAAACCTGTCAATATAATAATCATAGGACTCCCTCGCGTGGGATATATGCCATCCGTTTTAAAACAAAGATACTTCAAAAATTTACGTTGAACTTTCTCGATCAATACACTATGACTATCATAGTATGGATTCCATACCAAGGAACAATATTCCAGCCTTGGCCGAACGTAGGAAAAATAAAGCATTTTCAATGTATTAATATTTTTAAAGTGTTTCCCATTTCTGACAATAAAACCATATGCCCTAGACGCCTCTGATATCTTTTTCAAAATATGACTCTTAAAACTTAAGGCAGAATCAAAGAGCACTCCCAAATCATTGATGGAGTCAGAACGTTGTAATTGTATTTTATCAATATTATAGTTGTAAGTAATGGGACACTGTTTCTTCGTATATGTAACAACACTACATTTGGCCGGATTAAGAGCGATCCTATTGAGTGTACACCACTCCCCTATGGAATCAAGGCACATCTGCAACGCATCACAATCACTGATACCATCCACAGAATTAAATATCTTAAGGTCATCGGCAAAAATCAATTTAGAACAAATCAAGGACTCGCCAAGGTCGTTAATAAAGAGAAGAAAAAGTAGAGGTCCCAAGTTTGATCCTTGTGGAACCCCAGATGTGGCCAAATAATCGATGGAATTAAAACCATTATAAGATATGAACTGATGTCTATCATGCAGATAAGACTGAATCAGAAGGACAGCACCGAAATCAAAGCCAAATTTTGGAAGTTTTCTAATTAAAGTTTGATGATCTATAGTGTCAAATGCTTTGCAGAAATCAGTGTAAATAACGTCAACTTGTCCATGCTCATCCAATATCTCAGATGTAATCTGCGTAAATATTGCTAAATTAGTAAGACAAGATCTCTGTGTAATAAAACCATGTTGATAATCGGCCAACTGTGACTTGACAATTTTGTATATACGGTTATATAGGACTATTTCAAGTATCTTTGAGAAATTCGATAAAATCGATATTGGCCGATAGTTGCTCACATCTGCGCGATCTCCCTTCTTAAATACTGGACATACCTTAGCGAATTTCCATACTTTTGGAAATGTATGGTTCTTAACAATTAAATTAAATATAAGACACAATGGCGAGGACAGAATTACAATAGTATCTCTTACAAAAAAAGATGGTATCCCGTCTGGCCCAGAGGTAAGTTTATTTTTGAGTTTCTTAGCAGCCTCGATAACCTCACTCTCATCTATAGAATCAAAAGTTATATCATGAAGTCCCCTGTAGATATTTTTCATTTCAAAGCAAAATCTAAAAGATAATTACATGTAGATGATACGTGTTTACATGTGTCTACTGTTGTGTATCCTATTGTGCTTAAATGCAGGCTGATATTTGTAGATGGGCAACGACTATGGTACTCTGACGAGCTCATAACAAGAGCGAAACGAATTCGTCAGTATCTGTCGACCCATGCCTCGGTCTGGTTCTATTGAATTAGACTGGGGCCCTGCTAAATTAAACAAAATTCCTTGTGTATGTAAAACCAGCATTTTAGTCCGCTTTGCCATTAAGTTATTTGTCATCTAAAAGATAGTAAAATTGCGTAACTTTTGTCTAATTCAACCAAACTTATTTCTCTAATAGATTCGAAAATCCTCATGATGATCACTGAATTAGTTTTAACTTTTGTCTAAGAGGTATTGCTGTCCCTACTTACTTCAGAGTGTCCCGCAGCATGCTCTCCATGACCCAGCGATGTCGTAATATACTCTCTCTCTGTAGCACTAATAAATCTTTGTTGCTCTGGCGAATCAGCAACCAGTATAAACCAAAATATAAGCCAAAGAGCACTGACACCACCTTCGATGTAAAATACCCATTCCCAACCTATCGCAGCTGCTATAAGACCAGCCACTAACATGCAGATCTATAAAACAGATGGGATTTAGGAATCGAAATGTGTTAATTTATACAATTGCAAAATTAAACACTTACCACTGTACCAAGAGCAGTTCCTGCATATACTATGCTGCTCATAATGCTGCGCTCATTAGGAGGCGCCCAGTGTGCTAATAGGACATGCATTCCTGGAAATGTCACTCCACCTCCAATGCCTAGAAAGACATACACGTGTACTTGTAATTTACATACATAATAGTTAATTCTATATTACCTTCACCCACTCTCATAATGAGTAGTAAGCCCCAGTGTATCTTTGCTGTTAGGGGCGTTAAAAGCGTGCACAAGACGTTAATGGAAACAGCGAAAAACATCACCCACTTAGCGCTAAACCGTTCGGCGATTCTGCCGCCAGGAAGTTGAGCAACTATGTAACCCCAGAAATATGCACTGAGCAGTATTCCTTGTTGGACATGATCCCATGCGAAAGGACCATCCTAAAAAACGGTAAGTATATAATATGTCGTGTTCTAGAAGGTTTCCATTAGCAAAGTCCCACTATATTCCAGACAGATCGCTGCGTTTAAGAATGAAGCTTTTTGGCGAAAAAGTGATCTGCATGGCACTGTTCTGCAAAACGGATGAAATACCTTGAATGTTGACGTTAACACCCAACAAACCCATGGAATTAGCAACTAGGCGATCTCTAGATTAGTCATTCACAAAAGATCTCGAAGTGGATAGAGGCTAAAGGACCTAAACCACCCCGTTACAATTCACAATCTAATTTCCAGCAGTCTGGAAGTTTTGCAAGTCGTTCTCCTGGTATTGAAAGATAGTCAACAGTAGGTCAGGTTTCTCTGCGAGATTAATGAACTGATACTGTCTAACGATTTCTTGTTGAGTCATTCTACACTAAGGCAGTGCAAGGTCTCACTCACACAGCTCGCAATCCAATTGAATTGATTTTAAGCAACGAAACGTTGAATTGTTAGTTTCTTTAACTTTCGGAAAATGATGAACGGACAGCGTGGTTCAAGAAAAGTAGAAGAAGCAGTCGTCATAAACAAAATTCTTATACTGAAACTAGTGGATTAACAGGTTGGTTGGTTCGGGGGCATGCGAAAGTTATTTATATTACCTCAACAACAGTAGTAGAGTTGCTATCGCTGTCACCGCATGTCTCTGCATGTGAGTTATTCGTAGATGTAGATCCGATACTTATCGCCGTGTGGTTAACCATGGCAACTATAGCCACATGAAAATTGACCTTCAGTCCATAGATAATGCCCATAGCAAAACATCCTAATATGGCTAAGATGTATCTGGCGGAAACTGTAACATTAAAAAATTACAATTAAATTTTAGATTAATATTTTTACAAACTCTCTCTTCCGTCCTCCTTCAAATCTTGAACTAGAACTACTGAGAAGCCAAAAATTAAAACTGTAATCATAGTCTAATAAATAAATATACAAGTCCCTGCATTATAAGTAAATCCTTTGTTATATTGCGATCTAAAGCGCGCCGCCTATTTCACGACTTGTAGGGCCAGCACAAAAAATTGTGATTTGGTTTGTTCGATTTTATTAAAAAAATGTTTTTTATGCAATTCTAAGTTCAAATTTTTCAATGATTTCGTTAAGAAGTCTCCCTGGTCGTCACGTTATTCAAGAAAATGGCTCCCTTCAGGGGCTATATCTCCTTAAGGAAGGCCTGTAGGAAAAACAATTTTTATTATATATTATAATATGAGCAAAATTACGCATGCGTGCGTCAGCCTCTGTTTCCATATACGACATAACCTAACTTTTGTTTGATTATTTACAATTTAGGTAAATTTCCATTCGTAGTTGCTCATTTACATTCGAATTAATTGTGATGTACGCGTATTTTCTAGGTCGGAATACTTATAATATAATTTGGCCAAAATGGAAACTTGTTTTAATGAGGTACAAACAATTTGTGGGACTCCAGGTTAAAAACATACAGAGTGTGTATCTGAAGACGTGACGTCATAGCGATATACGAGGGGCGTTCAAAAAGTTAACCTAGATACCAGGGGTCGCAAATGCCAAAGTCATACGGGCCCTGACGCCATACGGATATACGAGGGTCATGTTTTTTTTTATATTTGTTTTTCGTTTTAATTAAAATTCCGATAGCAATAACATTAAGATATCTAAGGATTTCCATGGATGTCCGGGGAATTCTTGGGATTTACGGGGATGTACAGTGATGTTCAGGGTTGTCTGGTCATTCTTTTCATTTTAGTTACAACCAACCCGTAAAATTTGGGGATTCCAGTGATTTTTTTACACTAATTTTGTTTATCTTAATTCTTTTAAAATTTTCAATATAAAACTTTAGCCTTAGACCAGTGGTCGCCAACCTTCTGAATGTACTGAGCGGTAATTGTAGAATGTACATTGAGCTACTTTTTTTTTTTTTTGAATGTACAGTGTTTTTGGGGCCTTGGTTTGGTATAGGACGCTATCATACAGGACCTAAGCAAGACCTAAGAAACTATTCTTAATGACCGTTCCGGAGAATGTCGGTCGTTTGGCATGCAAATAGCCCTTCATAATATCATTGTCCTGCGTAAATTTCACGACCCCATTATTAGGAAAACAGATTTCAATTTTTTGGGGCCTTGGTTTGGTATAGGACGCTATCATACAGGACCTAATCAAGACCTAAGAAACTATCCTTAATGACCGTTCCGAAGAATGTCGTTTGGCATGCAAATAGTCCTACGTCCTGCGTAAATTTAACGACCCCATTGCTACGACAACAGATTTCAATTTTTTGGTGCCTTGGTTTGGTATAGGACGCTATCATACAGGACCTAATCAAGACCTAAGAAACTATCCTTAAAGACCGGTCCGAAGAATTTCGTTTGGCATGCATAATAATAATAATAATAATAATATCATTGTCCTGCGTAAATTTCACGACCCCATTATTAGGAAAACAGATTTCAATTTTTTGGGGCCTTGGTTTGGTATAGGACGCTATCATACAGGACGTCTCTTCTATGTAATTAAATGGTCCAATGCATATAGAGGCCACGTCTCCTTTCACCTGTCAGTCACTCGTGGCGTACAGGAACAGACCGACGCCCGACGTCCGTTCTACTATTGGTGCGTAGTAAAAAAAATAGTAGTAGAATGCGAGGCGATATTGGATTTAATATTCAATTTTGTGAGGAACTTGAAAAATATCCATGCCTATACGATCATAGTCGTTCAGATTACTGTAATAGGAGTGCTCAGGACCAAGCCTGGCAGAAAATCGCAAAAAATTTTGGTGTTGAAGGTAAGTTCCCTCCAATTCGTTGATTTCTTTTCAAGGCTGTCTTTTACAAGCGCCAATAAAAACACTCTTGGGACATCCTGTAAAAATTCTGGAATCGATCTGGATATGTGTTTCATTCACGCATAACGTAGTTTGCCCCTTCTTTAGCCACAACGGATGAACCCAAAATTGTCTGTTTTTTTGCACATTAGCCACGTACAACATATTTTCATCAGTACTTGAATAATCCATGTTCTAAACGAGTCGGTAACCACGTTTGTAGACAAAACGATGACTCTCCAAACTTTACCTCGGCATTCCACGTACTGACCGAAATTTCTCGTCACTACCTCGCCCGTTCTGTGTGGATTGGCACACGTCACGTCTCCGTTACGTCCCTTCCCCGTCCTTGCCACGTTATCGCCCTCGTCCGTTCAGTGTGCATGGCGCCTTAGACTAATACTTACTTTATAAAAAAAGCACTCTTTTCATGAATGTCTAGAGATTTTTTTGTTTGCATTACTCACAAAATTTAATAAGAATAGCTATCAAGAATATAACAAAATCCAACTTATAAAACAAGACATTTTTCTATCCAAAACTGATAGCAGTTTGCAATAGTGCTAATATTGCGTAAATTATTTGTTAAGTTTTTGTGTAAATAAATCCATACGTTTAAAGAAAATGACGTTATTTTCTTATTATGCTACTATACTGGCCTGAGAGCTAAGAGTCATTATTAAGTACCTAATATAACACAAAAAGTAAATATTAAAATTGTATAATCCTCTTTAAAATAATTATTATTATAAATCCTTTATGACATAATTATCGTAGACCGACACGACCTGGCCGCTTGTAAATATTCCAGTGAGTTTCCTTATTGTGTTTTTAAACACAATTTTTTTGGCACAAACAGACCCACAAATTTCACCAAATTTAACTGTGTAATCTTATATTTTACGGCTTGGTTTCAGCCTGTTAAAAGCTGTAATAAAATTTCTATTTTAAACTGATCTTATTATGATTTTTCGTCCGAGATTATATGTACATATATCACTAAATAACTTTTATAGTGAATACCAATCACTCCTCGATAAATGGACTTCAGAAAAAATAAATAATATTTAATAAAAAATACTTTCCACACATGGATATATGTTCTTCAGTCCGTACAAAACTTCATTATTGTTTTCTTTGGTGCACGCACATTTTATTTGACAGTTTTGATCGTAAATACGTCAGTTTTTGACATTTGTGACATTTACTAGGTACGTGGTGTTCTTACAAAGTTTAGATACTAATCAGACAACATATTTATACAGAAAGTTCATACAAACCAGGGTTGGGCTTTATGCTTCTACATTTTCGTTCTAATATAGCCGTATAAGCCAAAATTGTTGTCACGGGGGCATGTCTGTCACAAAATATTTTACTGTGCACTGGTATTTTGATTCATACAAATAAATTAAGTTCCCACCTATTTCAGTCAAATCTGTATAGTTAACCAAAATAGAATTAACTTACTGAAATTTCCGCAAACACTGCCTTGTGCGGGGACTCGCTCCTCCTCTTGAGTTTCTCTGGCCATCTTGTTTTAGGTTTGATTCCTAAAAAAGAAAAACAAATTGTCTAAATTAATCAGAATTTTGAATAGAGAAGAGTTTATGGAAAATAAACAATTTATTTTGAGATTTTTATACTTCAAGGGGTTCAATATAAAACGTGTTATGTCCTATTAACTCAAATCCTCAACCAAAACGAGTTCCAGGCCGTGCATATCTCCCCCGAAGCCAAACATTTGTAAAATATGCCATGTATTTTTACATACAGTTAAATATTCAGGTCAGGTGGTAGGTTACTTTTGTTGAAGCTCCTTTGAAGGGAAACATTTTTAAAATAGTTCCCAAATCGTCACATTTTTCATTAAAGTAAAGTCATTAGAAAAGAAAACAGATTTGTGTGTTATTCTTATGGAATCTAGACGCTTATACAACTTATTATTGATTTTTTGAAATTATCGCGCAATAGCGTAATTAATATGAAATCTATTTACACCAGACACACGCGCAGATGCTTAATTTCGCCAAGTTTCTATTGTCTCGAGGACTGCAACTGAGTCTATTGGCCGCTTGTAATAATAATAATGGCCAGTGGACTTTTAGATGTTTTTAAAGAATATGACGTATGAATATGTGTGTAGTTTTTTCTCTTCTCTCAATCTTTGTGGTCAAATTATTCAATGATTAAAGCCGTGCTACAAATAAATAGCAAAAAAGCATCCCAAAAATAGTCAAATTGAACAGTTTTTTAAGTATACAGGGTGTTTCCAATTGGACTCGTCATTTTTTTTAAATAAAGAACTGAACAATTTTGAGATACCTATGCAAGTGTTGTGTGGATTTATGCAAACTCATAAGCGTATCTCCCTTATACATCACAACCAAATGAATGTTAACAAAAGACAATTTTATGTTTTTAATATTCCATAACGATTTTATACAAATGAGTGAAAAAATAAATAAATAAAATCCAACCAGCTCTCCATTTAATGGCTTCCGTTTCCTTTTGTAACCGGGTAATAGTATGTACTACCAAATACGGCCTAAAATACATGTATTTTGCTCAAAATTGTTGTACTTTTTCTTGAGTACATTTAAATAAATATACAGAAAAAACTGGTGGTGATTGAGAACTTTTATATAATACCTATTGAAATTATATGTGTTCTATTGCATTGGAACGCGTTTACGTTGAGCTTAGGCACCTACCCCGGCCATTAGAAAGTGTTCTTGACCACTCAAAATCGCTTTCGTCCATCTGGCTTCCTATTATTATTATTATGTTATTAAAAACATCGATATTTTGTTGCAAAGTTCTACTTATCGACCTGTTTCAAGTATATATTTTGTGCTTATGTTTGACTGATTTATTATATTTATTAATATTTTAGCATTACTGTTCGCAATCTGTTAATTATTAATTGGTAAAAAGTACTCCCTTGATCTCAAGTTTCATCGCACGCTACTGATAGTGACCCCCTTTTAAAAACTCCAAAGACATTCTATACCAACACAGGGATTTGGACGTTATTTTAAGTCCAGTTTCATACCTATATTAAATAATATTATTAGTGTAGGTATTTCAATTCTAACATATCTTTTTATTATTTATTTTAGTCCCCGTTTCTAAACCTTTCTGGGCGCCTTTTGCACGCTATATATTCAAAGATTTTGGTCCCTTTTTCAGATTAATTACGGACGCCCTGTATAGGTACATTATTTGTACATGACACTTTTATTTAGGCCGAGATCTACTATAGAACGAATTTTCCATTTAATTTTGACCTATATGTACCTGTCCCAAACTCTTACTCAGTTGTTTGCCATGGCCGCCAATAGTATTTTTGTGCTAAATTTGGTTAAAATCCGTTGAACCGTTTTCTAGTAACCCTGAATAGAGACTGACAGAGATTTTTTATTTAGGTACGACTGAAATAACTCAAAACAAGTAGGTACCTATTTCGGGGAAAAAAATCACGAAACCAATAGCTTCACCGATGCCTGTAAAGCTAAAAATTACAATTTTGATTATTTTAATTTTAGCAAAAATGTATGTAGATGTAGGTAGTTCACTAACAAATCGAAATAATTTAGTATGAGATCCGGAGATTTGTCAATTTCTGCTGTTTATATTATACCTAAGTAGTAGTACCTACTTTTACCTCAAATTGTTTTTCTTCCAACATTGAAGAAAATTACCTAATGGTGTACAATTAAAAATATGGAATAAGAAGCAACCAACTCCAACAGAAAAATATTGTTAAAACTAGGATAATAATCCTGTCTTACGCAAAGGTCATGACCTTCCAGAAAATTTTAAACACTATTTACATAACATCTATCTACCTGACCTACCTATATTAGCTTTAATTAAATCCAGTAATTATAAAAATACAAATTAAAACGTTTTTTATAAGGTTAAAAACTCATTTTTAAAATAATAAAAGCACTTAGTAATAAAAATAAATATTGCACAAAATTGCGCTAAAACTGCGCAATATTAATGCAATTTCAAAATAAATATATTTAAACAACTTACCGGTAGGTAAATAAATCCAATATACACGTTTACTTCAATTATAACTAATAAATCATCGAAATAACCATTTACCAATTAATTCAGTCTAGGACGAATGGTTTTTATTATTGAAAACACCAAATCACTATAATCCCCTGGGCTATAATATTATGTATTCAATCTGAAATAACAGAAAACATACGCGTCCAAGTTTTCAGTAGGCGCGCTTTTTATTATTTACATTTACGCACAGCGTCAGATGGGCATTGCCGATAACAGCGCCTGAAAAGACATCAGTGAAGGTGACCCGAATCTTCTATCGACCGCGCCTCCAGCCCTAATTCTCTTGATATACAGAATGTCCATAATATAAATGCTATGTATTTTTATGCTAGACTTAATTCGAGCTTTATCTTTGATTGATCAACCCATGAGTCCTAAACTGAGATTACTTAACTTCGTTTTGAACTTTGCTATTGCTTTGTACATATTTAAATGTTATATTGTAAATACACATTACATTTAAATGATAATATCACCTTTCATGTTTTTATTTCCAAAACAGTACTGGAACTCATTTAAATAATTACCCACATCACATCAGCGCATGCAGGTATGAAAATTTATTATTTTACGACTTTAAAATAGGTACTTATGCATTTACATAATAGGTAGATACTGACAGAAAACAATTTATAGGGAAATTTGACATACCTACATTTTTTTTAAATCTGTGGTGATATCTATATGACGCTTATACATATAAAAGCAAAACAAAGTTGATAATGGTTCTCAGAAGACGAAACGTTGCACAAGGTAAAATTTACTTTGGGACTAAATTACACTAAATAGGTAGGTATACCTACCTAATATCATTTTTAAAATATTTCGCATAGGTAAACGAAAATAAATCAAATCGATGGATGCCAGCGTTTTTGAGTTTATTCTTGAAAAAAAAACACCTACCTACTTAAGGCATAATTTAAGTTAAACAAAATTTCAAAAACATATACAGGGTCTTTCAAAACGACGCGGCAGCCATGGACAGAATACCATACGTGGAAGAAGATCAGCAGGAATAAGTTCTTGAACGCCTTGGATGTGGTATCAATATAACAAATTGTAAAAGTACTCTTAGTAACAATCAAATCTTCAGCAACTTTTCAAGTAGAAGTATCTGGAGTTTCTTCAACCATGTACATTCACGATCCTCTTCCAGCCCTACCGTTCTTGCTGTGTGCCTCCACTTCGTCTTTGTGTGCCTGTTTCATGACAACGCTGTCATTTGAAAGAAATCAGTGAGGAGATATTTGACTTAATTAAAGAAACTTTTTTTCAGAAAATGACCCCTTAAATATTGCCGAGGCAGTTTGAAACACCCTGTATAGTTATAGACAATTTTTATAGTGCCTGTACCCGGAATTACATATGGGCCTGCCTCTAAGTAGTCCCAATCTGTATAAATGACGAGTCATCGGCCGCGGTGTACCTACGTCAAAAACAATATTGCAAAATCTGGTGAAACGTGCAGTTTATATCGTATTTACTGAGAATTAATATTTTAAAATCTTTTTTGCTATATACATATATATTAGGTACCTACCTATATTTTGTATCTATATAGTATTACGGTTACTTACGTTACTATCAAATATGTAAATCAAAATTAATAATAAAAAAAGTGCTCGCAAATAGGACCTCTAACCGTACATACTTGATACTTAATCAAAAATATGTGTCAGTAATCAATGCGAACAAATTGGGCTTCATTTAAAAAAAAAAGTGAATTTTTACTTTTCTCAAAAAATATTTATTTATTCATCAAAATCTATTTTGTCCCCTTTGATGCGTTTTTCAGATTTCGCGTAAGATCTGTGTAACTTTTGTTTTAATTTAAATGGCCTCCCAACTCTTTCGGTCTCAGAAATGACAACAGATATTAATTTGAACCACCCTGTAGGTTCACGACATATTTTTCAGTTGAAGATACGAATTTAAGATTTCTCTTAGAAAACTTTCAAAATATGCATTTGTTTTGAGTTGTGTAGGTATGCATGAAAATTAATTGAAACTCATGCCATGCAAGGAATCTCTTTGAGGTTAATTTACATCAATCTGCTTTCTCGTACCTACCCGACTGTAAACACGTAGATACGGTTTTATAGGTACCTCCTGTATGCTATTTAAATAGATAATTTAAACCAACACTCTCATTCAAAAATATTTGATAATATCTACTTACACACATAAGTAATTCGTGGGAGTTCTAAACATGTATTCTTGTAAATGATTTTATGATTTATCTAATCTTTTGTACATATTCGTTATGAATGGTTCTAGCTAGATACGTTGGTAAAAATAAATACAAACAACTTGATCTGTAGATTTGTATTACCAACAAAACGTTTAATTTCAAAGACCTTAATAACACAGTGTTATTAAGGTCTTTGTTTAATTTACATTTACCTCTATTAAAATATCTAGGAACTATGTACCGTATGTAGACGCAACCAAAGATATTATTGTGTACAGTACAATCTTTGACGCAGGTTTTCAGGTTTTGAATTAAAATTTATTTAAATTTTTAAATTCTATATTTTTGTGAATATTTGGAATGATTACGATCGCATGGCAGATGGTAGGATGAAATCTAACAGTATTCTCCCAATGAAAGTTATTGATTTTCTAGAGAGGGACCTTCTTCAAAAGTCGTGATTTAAGATACTCCTAGCATAGATAAAACAGTTATCTATTCTCCTAGAGACGTTCAAAAGTCATCACTAAACGATTTTTTCACTATGTGATGATTACGACTTCATACAGGAAAACATAAGTTTGAAGAAATAACTGATATGGTACTTGAACGTTTAGTCATTTTCTACAATGGGGCCTTCTCTAAAAGTCGCGATGTAAGAGAGTCCTAGAAACAGGTTTCTAATCTTTGTTTACTATAAATTTAATATTGGAACACATTTTTTAACAGTACCATTGTGTTTAGTATAATAAATAAACACAATGACAGTACCTATTTACACCTTTAGGGTATATTACGATCTAATGCCACGAATACATAAGTTTATAAAGAAATGTAACAAAATATTAGGATACTTTTTTGATTTTCTACAGTTTTCCTAAACATGAAAAAAATACATGTTTTAACATTGTAATCATTCGAATGATTACTATTTTATAATTAGCGTTACTGGTGATTTATAAACTGCCGTTTTCGTCGTCTGCCATTTAACATAATTAAAGTTTATCTTTTTCCGTCCGCCGTTTGCAACACAACCATTAGAAACGCAATAAATTGTCATGTGCCTAATTTGACAGAAATCAGATGATCCCGTAACTACTGTATGTATGTATGTTATTATATATCTCAGGAAGACGAATATTAGAAAAAAAATGAAATAATCCAAAAAAAAGGAGATTCGGAGCTCGTTTCAAACAAAAAATCTGGCCATGTGTGTTAATATATCAAGGGTTATAGCTCGTAACCCAGGAGGTGTCACGCATTCTCACTAGGCTCAAAGTATTCCTCAGGAAGTTTCGGTATCAATCCTGGTTTTCTACAATACGATGCTGCAGTGAAATAATAATAATAACTCTTTATTGTCTAACAGGTGACAACTGCTATGAATATAATATAGTAAATACAAATAATAATAAATTTACAAAAGTAACAAACTGAAGGTGACAGGTGACAGTAGCAAAAATACAATACAAAAATATAGGATCGTACCTATATCATATGGATATATTTCACTGAGCAAATACATGGAATCTATTGAATCATTTCTCCCAGATCAATATTCAAATCACGCTTAAATCTGTTGGAATTCTCATTGAAGTAATTAGTGCTAGTATAGATGGTATAAGCAAAGATTAATCTTTGGTATAAGTATTACAGAAATTACATGCTTTGAAGATGGGAGCTCTTATTTCATAATTTGCGTGCACCGGAGGTACTCTGAAGAGATAGCCACTTCTCGCATTGAACTGCTAAATATTAAACCGCAACATCTCCAACAATTGCGAACAGTCTATAAGACCATTAATCAGACCAAATATAAAACACTGAGAGGAAAAATGCATACGCATCTCCAGCGATTGAAAATCAAATCTCCAATAGCAAACCATGGTCGTATCCCCGGGCAGGAAACCGACCATCAATCTTGAAGGCTAGTCGCTTGAAATCGGGAATTTATGTTGGACGGACAATAAAAAACAGATTAGAAAGGTTAAAAAAATATTTTATTTAACATTGTATACAAAATATACAGAAATCAATAATCATAATATAATATTAAACAAACAGAATACAATATACCAACTCTATTCGTCTAATAAATGTCTGGAAAAAAAAGTAGACAGTACAAATGACATAAATTAAGGTATACAGGTACTTTCCTCATGGATAATTAAGTAATAGATATTGACATATTATACAATTCCTCTCACGGATGACTAGCTTTTCATTTAGTACTAAGTAAAGTTCCAAAGTCCAAAAATATTAAGCATTTTAGATAATCCTAAAGCAGTCAATAATGACTGTACAAACAATACACGTTAATAAATTGTCAGAACTGTGCTCGGCAATTGATGTGATCTAATTTCCTAGTTTATTTACTATTAGCTACATAAAATTATACTTTTAGACCAGTATCCAGTCCTACAATTTGTTTACACATCTCATACATCGAAAACGACACTGCTACCATTGGTATAGCACGCATATAATTTATCGACATGCCTCTGTATAGTCCTTTAACGATTCCATGTTCGTTGTATATGTGTTGCAACGTTTTGAACATGCTTTGAGCGAAATGGTGAGTGTCTGGGTTCATCATGGCTAACTGCATCCGCCGTCTTGTTACGTCTAGCGGATAACTCACACTTTGCGCGACTGCTCCAGCTAGGCCTCCACAAATCAGCTTAGCCGGTACCGTCAGGACTAAACCACCTAGAACCAATATTCAGATATTTGAAGCATTAAGCAATAAATTATTTAGTCAAGTAAGTGTACATCTGCTAGTGTGTTCAAACCCAACCCGAAAAGTACCCTCTTCTCTAGTTATCAGTAGATTTTTTCGATAATGAAAGAGTATGCAATCTTTGGCACTCATTTAAACGATCAACAAAATTTTTATGACGGTTCGGCTTGTAGACTCTGACAAGAAGAAGAAATGTGTGAGAGAGAGAGAGCGTCCAATTCATGTCATCTGTCATGTCAATGAAACTGTCACGATCTAGTAGCAGTAGAAACGTATTGAATGTGTGTACCGTGGCTCCGTCTTGCTTCTTTGGTTCTAACTAGGAATGTTTTGCATTCCAGGCATTAAAAAGTCAGAAAAAAAAGTACAGGCCAGTTATTCCTGGAGCCGACATAGCAGTCCATACTAGGTGTGAAACAGTGTTGGTACCATTCACGAGAAAGAGAAATGTGGACATTATTAACCCCACTCTATGCAGTGAGCAGATTTGCCTTTCGGATAAAGTCAAATACCTGGGAGTAATCCTGGATAAACGACTAATCTGGAATCAGCATATAGAGAAAACCATATCGAAAGCCACAGCGGCCATATGGACGTGTCACAGGCTACTCGGTAGGACTTGGGGGCTAAAGCCAAAGCTCACATACTGGGTGTACCAAAAAGTTAATATTAAGCATACACAATGCCGTCTTCAAAAGTTGCAACGGCTTGCATGTTTAGGAATAACAGGGGCAATGCGAACTTGCCCCACAGCAGCGATGGAAACGTTGCTGCATCTGATACCTTTGCCTGTCCTAGTCAAAAAAGAGGCAGCAATTAGCGCTCTGAAACTGGCACAGGTAATGGACTACAAATCTGGCAAATTTGGATTCAGGAAGAAAACCGTTGGACGCTTTGCCACGCAAACATGATTTTGAAATCCTATTTGAAGTGGTCATTGCAGACCGTCAAAATTGGCTAAATGGGGAACCACGATTCCCAGAAAACACATCCGTCTGGTATACGGCCGGTTCAAAAGGAATACAAGGGAACACAGGCATGGGAGTATACGAGCCAAATTGGAGGCTCTCTGAATCTCTCGGGAAAAGTCCCACTATATTCCAAGCAGAGATCAACGCTATTAATCGTTGTGCTCAAGAATGCCTGCAGAGAGGCTTCCCGGAACGGCAGATCAATAGTATGTCAGACAGTTAAGCTGCGTTAAAAGCAGTGAGGTCAAAGCTAGCATGGGAATGCAAACAGACCCTAAAGCAACTGGCAGTTCAGGGGAAAAAGATTACTCTGACATGGGTGCCAGGACATGAAGGCATAGAGGGGAACGAAGCGGCGGACCTACTTGCAAAAGAGAGCGCAAACGCTCCGTTCTGCGGCCCGGAACCCATCTTTGGCCTTCCAAAAAGCCATATGAAGGAAGAACTTCGGAGATGGAGAAAGGAACAACGTAAGTTCTACTGGAGAAACACTCCAGGCCTAAGACAATGAAAAAGGTTTATCAAACCTTCAGAGGTCAACGCAGGGAAGCTTATCCAACTGGAGAGAAGCAACCTGAGGCGAATTACAGGCCTTTCTACGGGACACCACCCAGTGAAGTACCATCTCAAAAAGATGGGCCTAACCGAGGTCGACACTTGTCGGTTTTGCGAAGACGCAACAGAGACAACAGAACACGTGCTCTGTGAATGCATGGCACTTTTCTGCAAAAGGCTAAAACACCTTGGAGGGATGACGGTAACACCCGACGAGGCAAGGAATTTAGCCCCCAGAGAAATCATCAACTTTATGAAAAGTGTGGGACAGCTGGGCAAATCATAGATTAGAGTCATTCACAAAAGATCTTCTGCAGGCAAAGTGAGGGGAGGCCAAACCGCTACAACTAGGTGCGAATGAAGGGGATTGTCATGCTTGCGTTTTCGATTTGTTGCACTCAATTAACGACGATTCTGCTAATTGACGCGACCGTTGAGGTGGAAGTGAGCCTCGTCAGAAAACAAGATTTTAAATGTTTCAGAGCTCTCATCTACTTTTTGATCTATTGCCGAATCACCGTTTTACTAAAATTCTCGAAGACTGAACATCTGCTAAAAAGTAAACAAGCGATGGATACATCCTTCGCGACCTTCCGATTGATTGAGACCCCTAAGATTTTGCTAATTAATTTAAAATCGATATATGTTCACATACCCGTGTTCTTTTTACAAGGCCGACATGTGAATTGCGGCAAATATCTCATAAAACCATACTTCATGTATTCGAAACAAAAGAACGATAGACCAGCGTACGGTACCATACCCATGAGTGTAGGTGTGAATCCCCGATAAAGTGCCCGAGCACCACCCTCCTCTTTGAATATCGTAGTGGCGGCATGCGCGATACCTGTGTATACGTGTTCACCGCTAATCTAAAATCAAATTACCAGTTCATTAGCATCAGCAATCACATTGATCATGTTATTATGTTAAATAAACTTTCAAATACTGTGTTAACAATTGTTTAAGCGACACAAAATGTTTTTGGCGACATCTAGTGTGAGCAGGCAATATGCCCGGTGAAACAAAGTTCACAAACGATGGCCGGACGTTGCTCCACAACTAGGGATCCTAACGATACTTTGAGAGTATCGATACTTTTGCTGCAGTATCGAGTAATTTTGGTATCGATACTTTTAGAACGATTCCAAGTTGGTATCGATACTTTCGTAGCAGTATCGGTATCGAAAATAATTATTGTACATTATACTGCCACACCATTTCTTAATTATTTTCTTCAGTTTTTCTTAGGTAGCTCACTGTACATTCTTACTTACTTTATTGTTAAAAGTGTTGTGTACAGTTTCGATCCCTAAGAGTATCGATACTTTTTAGATAAGTATCGGTAGGAATCGATACTTGGCAAAAAGTATCGGTATTGGTATCGATACTTTTTATTATTTTCGCATCCCTATCCACAACTCATCCTAGTGTGACCCTAATTTCCAATTTCCAACATTTACGAAGACCTTATACTCGCACGAGAGCTGAATGACAATAAGATGTTTTTGGCGCCATCTAGTGTGTTGCCTGCTCACATATATTTTATCTAAGGTTCCCCTCGCTTATACGGTTACGGTAAGAAGTTCGCGAGGTTAAAATTCTCAACTGGCAATTAATGTTGTAAAAGTTATGTGAGTAAGTAAGTGAAGTGAATAAAATTGCTGATATTTAGCATTGAAATAGTTATTACCTGGAAAGCAAGTCGTGCTCTGATCGTGTCTAAAGGATATGTCAATGTGACAGATGTCAAACCAGCGGCCGCACCAGCTACAAACTTGTCTAAATGGGACTGTTCACCAAAAATTCCATCTAATGCTTTCTTATATATCTCGAAAGATGTGAATTGTGTTGCTGCATATGGAAAAATACGAACCTACAAGAAAACAACAAAGCAAAAATGTTTACATCCGAAATACAACGTTTTTTTGCTTCTATTATTTTATAAAAGACCATGTGGCATTAGAACTTAATAATAATTAACAGTCATGTGTTTTGTTTACCATTTGTGCCCCATTTCCTTTATAAAGTGCTAACGGACCTTCTGACGATATAATGTGTCGAATACCAGAAAAAACTCCGTGTGATTTGTGGTGGTGATTGTACGCTTGAAGTAGGATTTTGACTCTGTCTAGCGGAGCAACTGTCGTTTTTGACACCATACCCGCAATACCTACACAATAAAAACAGATGAGAATGTTTTAATTTAAATAAATAATACTCTGTAGATATTTTTGCTAGTTACCTATGATAGATTGTCAAAAAAACAGTAAAAACGCAGTATTTTAATCATAAATAATATAGTTCCAATAGTGCCACCAAGATTGAGACGTAATTGGGGATTTCAAAGAAGTTAATTCAAAAAATAGTGCATGGAGAATTGCCCGTGAAAAAGTTTCTGTTGGTTACCGCATCCTTTGAATAAAGAACAAAAAGCAGCCCAGAAATAAGTCAATTGGTGTCAAAAAACTCTTAGATCGCTTCAACTCAGAAAAACTCCTCATAGAAAACCAGTTGGTACTCTATTACAGGTCAAACATCGAGAGTATGATCATCCCATGAGCACTCAACGAAAAGTGGAACTTATTATTCATCAAAGTAAGCAATCAGAGATGTTTTACTTTTCTAGAGAAAGCCACAGACTACGTCTCTTGCAAATTTCTTTTTAAGACACGGTATTGAATTTGCTGGCTGATAATTAATTCAAAAAATATGCTAATTTCATCCCAAAAGATCAAACGATTAGCTACATACGCAAAATCACTAGAAACTAGGTACTATTCTTCTCTTACCTCCACAAGCCAAACTTTTGCATATCACTTCAAAACTAGTATTATCATTAGTCTCTGAATCCATTTTTTAATTTATAAAAAAGTAACTACCTATGTGTTAAAACAAAAGTTTACTTAATACCACTTTCACTCATTAATTTTAAATACGCGAGGAATCTTATCAATTCCGGATGTCACCATCTACTAGTTAGACACCTTTTACAGGTGGATATTGAAACGATTAAAGAATACACTTTCACTTTTGCATTGCAACTTCGGTTTGATATTTTAACAGTACTGTATTCATCGTAAGTACCGTCTGCTTCCACTGAAACGGAAAGTAGAAATGGAAATAGAGAATACGCGTGTAGGAATTATGATAATTTGTTTTTTAAATATTTCGCTATTATACCTACCTAATTTATTGTATTGTAGTAGGTATATAAATAACTTATTTCTTTAGAAAACTACTGAGAAAGATCAAATGTGAAATTTATATTTACGAAAGGAAAATCCATTGCAATTATTAAAAGAAAGTCAAAATATAATTTCAGTTAATTAAGATCTCTTGTTGCAATCAATGTAGGTACCTATAAGTAGATATTTTGGCTAGAAAAAATACAAAAAATAGGTTGAGAATCTTATCTTATTGACCTTAAAAAAATTACTGTACTATGCAATAAGTATTTTATATTGTGCAATATTTTAATTATTCTGGATTATGTACATGTATGATTTGCAATTTGCATATTTATTATTATTTTAGCAATATTATTTCATAAAATGTTAAGTTTGAACCAAATATAATTGATATATAATGAACGTTTAAGTAATATAAACATAAACAAACCTTGAATAGTTGTTACGTTTAGAAATCAAAATTGGAATCCCGCAACTGTACTTTGTTTTGATGCGAGAATTGTGGTAATCACGTGGTGGTTATTCTCGGCTTTGATTTCTCTTGGGTTACTTTTTTTGTTGTCAGCTGATGTGTTTCATAATTTCATAATGTTTGTTTGCACAGCAGAGTAGTAGTAGTGAGAATGAATAGTGAGACGGAGTTTGACAGTTAACGATGACCATGATAGAGACAATGATACAAGTTTTTGCTTTTCCTTCTACACCTTAGGGCAATGTTGGTCGCGACATGATCACCTCACTTCACTTGTTTTTTATTCTCGAGTTATGTATCAAAATTAGAATAATTTGAAGTTATTTTTTTTTGTTTGGCCTCTACCTTTTTAGGTAATACAGCCATCTTTGTAATTCTTGGACCTACAGTTTAGCGTGGAATCCGAACCACGGTCCTCGACCGCCAGATGCCAGCACCCACCACTATATAGTCAATAACTACTTGGCATAGGCAAATCTACCGACTCGACCGGGAGCGCCGTCCACCCATCCAACCACCCACACCCACACGACTAGGTACTGTAATACCATAATCACGTCGATGCGCGCTTGCACATGTGGGCATCTCCCGGCCCATTTCTAGATTCAGTGCCAAAATTAGGGTTATTCTTTCGTAGTGATTGATCTGAACAAGTGAATGTGATTAAACTGAATGTGATTATACTGAACTGAATATTTGGCGAAACCGAAAGATCATCTTTTTTGTGATTGTCTTTCACTTAACCTCGAAAACTTGTGAAAACAACCAAATCTGCTCTGAAAACTGGAAAATTATTTCTTCCATGACATTATTATCCATGTTTTAAACTTTTACAATTTTTTGAGTTGATTCGAAATCTTATTCCAATTATTATCTCTCAATATCCAATACTTTTAGAGGTTAACTGTTAACTGAACGAACTAACCGGTACCTAGAGGTTGATCAGTAAGCGGCAAGGGGGGTAGGAAATTTAATCAGTTTGGTAGAAGTGACCGATGTCGAAAGAATACGCACAATCGTGAATGAACTGACAATTTTCAGATTGTTCACTTAGTTCAGTACGAAAGAACCCTATTGTAGGAGCGTGCGTTTAAGATAGCTTAGTTCAAATTGCGGTTATTTGATGTTGAAGGATAACGCCATTGTCTTTAAAAGGACAATAATGAATGATGACGCCTAGGGAAATGTTGAACATAGAGTGCGGATAATTGCTACTCTGTAGTATCTAACCTCTTCCATTCAATAAATGTTTAAAACTGATAATCGTAAGGATTTAAATAAAAGTTACGAAATACTTTATATTATACTTGAATTGTTGTTATAAAGGATATTATGTTTTTAAATGTTAAACGGTTTATTCCAATTATAGTGATGCGATCACGCGCCGACTGACATTTGCAGACATGCTTCTGTCGCTTCTGACTTGTTACTCCGTGCTAAATCGACAAATTGACATTAGTGACAGAAAAGAAAAAGAAAGAAGAATAACAGATTACTTCGCGCGTTTTTACAGCTTCTACAACATGTTTATTGTTCACAACTAAATGCTTTAAAAATCATTATAATAATATTAAGTTTGTTGAATAAACTTATTTGGGTGTATTAAAACAATTGACAAATCATCTCCCACTATAAAATACAGACTACATAATATAGCACAATAGCCATAACACAAATTTTAGCGCGCCATCTAGTATCAGGGTGCCAAGTTTATCGTACACAACATTAGGCACTAGTTAGAAATCATTCACACTAATCCTGTTTGATTTCACCATCAACTTCTAGATGTCGCACTTCTAAAATTTCATATGACTATATGGTCAATGTAATTTCATATTATAGTGTCATGATACAGTGACGCCATTGGATATTACCGTTGATTGAAGAATTCCAGTCAACGATAATTAGATTACGTTATTTGATATTTTGTTAGGTTTGGACGCCGCGCCATAATAAACTTTAAAAAGTCTGCAAGTTGTAATTATTGCAAAGCTGGAGATAACGTTACTGAGATTAACTTTTAAATTATTAATAAATTTATTAATGATGATGCATAATAATTATAAAAGTTTCCTATTTGACTATTATAGCAAAGTAATATAATAACTATGCATAAGACTTATTAGATGCGTATTGCAGGTACCTACTTTACCTTGTTGAAATTAATAAACTAAAAATATTTACTAAATTGTTGATGTATTAGTGTACGCACATACATGGAGTGGTGACCTTTATTCTGATAAGAGATTATCATGACCTGAACGGGTGTGATAAAAGTTGAAATTAGTTCACCTGAGTTTACCTTTGTATACGTCGGTCGTGTCGTGGTGTTTAAACGAGAGCAGAGGTGACTATTATTTGTAGAACTAAAAAATTAATAACGAAAAGTAATATCTAAACACTCCGCTAAAGTTAATAATTTAAATTTAACTGTTGAAGGTATTTTAGTTAATAGCATTCAGGTTTATAATGTTAGTACTTAGGTACGCAATATTTTTTTGCAATCTGTAGGTACCTACCTCGGTACTTTATTCCCAATAGCTGTGATGTTGAAATAATTAGGAAGTGATTTTTAAAAGTAGTTGTGCAATATCAGCGTCAAGTCCCAAGTCAAAGATTAATCTTGTGTAGATTAATCTTTGCCCAAGTTAACACTAAGATATCGCATTGCCAAAAATTTTTTATAGAGGTACATCGTTCTTCAGAAGAACACTAGATGTCGCCATATAGATCTTGTTATCATTTAATATTTCGTGCTAATATAAGTTCTTCCTAAATGTTAGAAATTTGATTTGCAATATAACTGAATCGAAATATTTAAAATTTCAAATGTTTATTGTAAGTTTGTCAGTGTTAGTGGAAATTTATTTTCTTTATTTCTGTAATAAATAAATTAAACTGAATGGAAATCTTGATTAAATCAATGTATTTTTACGACACGCGTTTTAATTATTATGGAAAGCTATTTCTGGATCGGTCAAAACTTTATAATTTTATCGCGAACGGAAGGTGGTGGGCGCGACATACGAGCATCCACTAACTTTTTATTGATACTACTCTCTCTTATTCTCACAGTTGGATCAAAATAATATCCTTTTTTTATTCCACTCGGTACAAGAATAGTCAGCCACGTATTCTTATATGTCTTTCTATACGGTGGCCTGGTAAAATATTGTATTTTTATTTGTTTACAACATAACTAAACCAACTTCCAAGTAATTTCAATTTGAGAAATGATCAACAAAAAGAATACTTTTAATAAGGAAAAACTGTTTGTGCCTTAAGATGTAATTTATTTTGTGTTCAAATACTTTTTTACAAAAAGGTGAGTGCCTTGTGTAGCCGATGATAATCATAATCCTATCTATGTTGTTGTTTTTAGCATAATACTTATAGAAATGCTTAATTTCACACCGACCTGTTGACATAATCTTACATATATTGCCACTGAAGGTGGAATTATAAGATTCTAAAATATGTCTGGCAAAATCTCCCCCACCTGAGATTTAAAATTGATTGAACACAACACTGTGTCCAAGATAAGAATGGGAAAGCTTTGGAATCTTGTTATAATGTCGGTTAAATTAGATAAAAGTTGTACAATTTAAACACCTTTTAAATGGTGTTTTCAGTGGTAATACCGAGATAATTTTGTCATAGAAAATGCCGAAAGCCGCAGGCCGAGGGCTATTATCCTTGAAGGACAAAATTTTGAGTATTTATCAAGACCCGAGGAGTATTCGATAAGATAATTTTTTACTTTGTAGATATCAAAAATTTGGTTGTCAATCTGACGTTTAATAATTTTAAATACAAAATGTATTAGTTTTAATCAAACAAATATTATTAATTTTTATTTAAAAGCAGTTGTGAAAAGTACAATTCGTAAATGTTAAATTGAAAGAAGGGTTTGCTGAAGTTGACGGATTGTTAATTTCCACTGTTGAAGAAATTCCTCGCATGGTGTTGATTATTTCACCATGGTTAATATTCAAGGACGGTTTAATTGAATTAGAGCTGCTATGTCCTGTTATTTTTATTAATTGCTGTTCAGGAATTCCTTTATTTGCCAAATGGCTAACTGCAGTTGATCTGTTCGAATGATTGGATATCTTTTTACACTTAGTGTCCATACCAATAGCTTGCGCTGATGATTTGGTCCACATATTAATTGTGTTCTTGCCTACCGGTATATTGTCAAACCATGTGTCACTTTCGGATTTCCAGAAACGATTTGGTCTCAAGAATAGGCGACTGGACGTAATATTTTTCCCCCTTTTGGACAATAATTTATGGAATAACCGAACAGGGCATGCACTTTCGTTTGCAATATTTGGAACAAGCCACTTACTATTTGTACAACTTTACGATCCTCCTTGGCATGTTTTACTGAATATTGGATTGTATTCAATTCTATTGGTTGGCGTTCCATCATTATTTTTCTCAATCGTGAAATAATCTATAAGGCAATCAGCTGGTTCACCACCTCGCCAAGCTAACTCAACAGCTACAATATAGTAAATTTTTTTTTGTAAACCTTCTGGTGTACATTCATCCCATAATCCAATGATTCTAGCCAAATCACTTGAACTCAAATTTGATGAACTGCATTTTCGTTTGTTTGGATCCTGCTGTAATCTTTTACGTTTTGCATTTCTTGCATCTCGCGCATTTTTGAATATCACACTGGTAAACGGGTCGAATAGAATTTTGAAGTCATTGAAGTATTTTTCCTGGAGTAGCCTACTCGTAGTATTCCAAATTGTTTTTACAGTTGGTTCTTTATATCAGTTCGTTAGGGGGAGTGATAGAATTGAAGATAATATTGCACTCCGTTAATAAATCAAGTACTACCTAGTATTTTGATTAAAATGTTAAAATATGGCTTTTAACATATTGGCCCTTTTTAATAAAAACAAAATAAATAAAATATAGTCATTGGCACATTGTGCCAATCTATCAATTTTTTCCATTTTGTTAAATACAGTTATTGGCGCCATGAAATTACATTTTCCCGCGCATTTTATTGATTGCTTTATGTCTATAAACCCTTCTTTTGCCTATATTAACAATATAAAAAAACATAATAGTGAATAATGCCGCTAGAAACAATAATTAAATGCTACCAAACACCTATAAGTTCCTAGCAAATTTTGAAAAACTCACCTGGGAGTACATAAGAACCCTCCACACAGCTAAAGAGCTGTGTGGGGGGTACAAAGGAACGTAGATTAACAAACTAATTTCTAGGTTAGGCTACAATGTTGGTGCTGAATCCAGAGCACAATGTTGTCAGATATTAATAATATTATTTCCATTTCAATGGATATTGTATAGGCCTTAAATTTTATTATTTTATTAAGAATGTGCCAGTAACTGTCGGGGTGCCAACAATTGTAGGGTTTACCCTAATAGTTAGTTTAATTTTGAAAACAGCATTTAAAAGATGTTTAAATTATTAAAATAAAGAAAATAAATTTCTGTGACTTAGAAACATTTTGTAAAGAAACCTGACGCGGAATATTAAATATTTATTAACTTGAGTGCTATGATGACCTACCACACAGTGGCTATTTTGATACAGGAACATTTTTAGACTGTTATAAGAGGTCGTTTCAGGTCAGGCTATATGTTTTAACTTTAACCTATGTACTCTGAAAATATTGTTGGAACACGTATCATACTGAAGGTTTTTCAGCAGTCCAATTTATGCAGTGCTTTGATTGCAATCACTACTATGCAAATTTGCGCACATATCAGATTTTTAAACATACTGACTATTATGCATAATATAAAACTTAAATAAAAAAAAATCTTAACACAAACAACGGTATAATTTTTTTTTAAATATTCTAGAACTGTTTGCCTCTTAACATTTGTCGCTATTATAAGTAATTATTGTTAAGTGCGTGCAAGTTTTCGTGCCTAAATTTGAAAATATGGAATCTGATAGTCAAGACATTAATAATAGTGATGCTACTATGGGTGATGACAGTGACAATAATGATATTGATCAAGCTACGAGAAGAACTGGATTATTTACAATCACTGGAATTTTGAAGAAACTCGGGAAAAGTAAGTTCATAATGTTTTATATTATGGCAAAATTTTTTTTAGTCATTACAAAATATTGACATTATAGAGAGCGTTTTAACGCTGTTATAAGTTCCACAAACGTTCGGGAAAGTCCTCCTTTTCACAATATTTATACTATTTCGCCGATTGACATCAAAACATGTATTTTGCAGACGATTGTCAGTCAGCAAAGCGTCACTTTATCTGACAAGGCAGTAAAGTGATTTTAGAGAAATTACGAATATACAGGGTGTCCGGAAATGATGTGTACAACGGAATAGCACAAATTTCTGAGCCAAAAATATTATGATTTAAGTCAACTTAAACTTTAAAAGTGAATATTTTTTTTACGTTTTTTCAAATGATAGATTTTATTCATTTTTTAGATACACCTTTGCACCAATAAACTACAGTTTTTTATTGAAGAAATTCCAATGTCTATAATTACAGGGTGTTTAAAAGCTTAGTCACAATAACTTATCTACCCATATTTTTTGTAACCCTCATATAATCAATACCAGTTTTTTTTTTGTGAATAGTTCAGTGCAGCCGCAGGTCTGTCTATATAGAAAATTTGTTTTTGCTGCATCATGGGGATTTAATGCGGCCACACTGTTTTATTAATTAATTTAATTACATCTACAACAGTTCATTTTGTGTGCCAGGCAGAGGGAGATATTAACTATTTCCCATCCATCTGACTTAGGTTATTGACAAACATATGATCACATCCATCCATCTGACCGGCTCTCTGACACTGGCACTTTAGGTTATTAACACTTTTTCAGTAATATTACGTCAAATACACAATGACAACTTCTAAATTTACTACAACTATATGGAATACCCATTTTATAACACTACAATCTACAACATGTTGATAGAAATTGATCTTAAACATGAAAATAATGCCGAAAACTTTTAGACTATTAATGTAAACAAAGAAAATAATAATAAACTATTTGACACAAGCAATTTGTCTGTCGTGTTAGAAAAAAACATCTTACCAAAACCAAATTATGACGTGAAACTACTAAACTAAAATAAGTGACACCAACGTGAGAAAAAAATATTATCGAATTATGACAAACCAACGAACCATAATAGAGAGATATGGTAGTCCCAAAAAATAACGTCCACCGCTATTAACGTTAACGTTAATTTAACACCAACGAGTTTCAAATAGAGAGATATAGTAACGTCACCTATGATGACAATCATATTATAGGCAGCCATTTTTAGGCTAGCAGATTTAAAATACCTATCTAATATATTTATATAGGTATTTAGTATAAAATTTCATAGGGTTATTGAATTTGACAAATGGATTTATTATTTAAATTAACTATATAAATCAAACGGCGTCTGCTCCACAAAACAAATATATTTCTATATCAAAAATCAAGGCACATTGCCTATGTCGGTCAGACATGTTTCGAGAAAATTAAATTCTCATCATCAGTGACAATCAGGTACAAGATGAACAATTTCAGTTTTACTAATGTAACATATTAAAAAATAAGAGGTAAGTAAACTTTACAATGTGTACAACAATTTGAACATTAGATGTTTCTTACCATTTTGTGAAAAAGGTTATGTGAAGATTTTATGTAAATTAAAGTTAAAACACTGTTTTATATGAATTCAAAATTAAAATAAAAATTTAAACTAAATTAGAAATTAACATTATTTGATGGCATAATGCCTATTTTAGTACTTTCTTTTTATATATCATTACTGATGATTTTAATATTTTAAGAGAAATTTTTAGGATTTTACGTTATATATAACATGTGTAGCTAATAATGGTAAATGACAATTGTTAATAACAAATTGTTGAGGTTATGTTTATACAAATTCTTCTTAAATCTAATTGTTGTCGAAGCTAGATCATACTTCTGGGAAACATTATAAACAATAAATGAAGTGAAAGGATTAAATTGTGTTGTTATTTTGTAGAGTGAGGTTTATAATTAAATTTACGTTTGAAAAAGAATAGGGATTTAATTACAATTAAACGGCTAATTAGTTAATTGAAATGTATTTAATAATAAAAACAAAATAATTGATTATCGGATGAGAAGTGAGGTGAGGATATTAGTAGGTGAGGGTTAGCAAGTAAGTAAAATTTTTATTGATGAAATTATTCAAATTAGTTATAACATTTTAATTTTGTGGTGCTTTAGTGATGGTAGTTGTATATAAGGGTTAAAAACATTGTTATGGGGCTTGTATATGGAGTAGTATTCATGTTCATCATTGCGACTTTACTGCTAAAGCAGCAATATATAACAGCGACTATTACTGTGTACTTTTGGATCGATTAAAGGCTGAAATCGCAAAGAAACGGCAACATTGAAAAAAGTGTTGTTTCACCAAGACAATGCACCGTGGCACAAATCGATGAAAACTATGGCAAAATTGAATGAATTTGAGAGGTTTAAAAGACTTGCCGAAATTTGAAATACGCCCTCTAGCGCCTAAAATAGAAAAGAGATCAATCAATCAATTACTAATTAAATTTGAGCATCGCAAACGAAGGTCCACTTTTTTATATCATGTGCTAAATTATGGGGTGTTCCCATTTAGAAGTGTCCAATTTGGCCCATCCTGTACAAACGTGAGTTATTTTAATATTATGCTCCCAGCCTTTAGTTTGACCTCTGCTCCTCTATTACGATGACTATTAACTGCCGAATGTCTTTACATATGTATAAATATTTTTGCAGCATCATCTTCGGTAATGAGTTTTTGGAAGCCACGTTAATATTATTATTGTTTTCTTCGAAGATTCTTCGACTTGTAACTATAAAAAGCAGATACCTAATAGTAGTTTAGTAGAAAAAAATCCTATGGTATGGTAAGAATACAGTAAATAATAAGAATAGTTAGATAGGTTTTTGGGGATGAAAACCCTCCCTGAACGCCCAGAAAATTAGAAGAAAACTGCAAATTATCTTCAAAATTCAATTCTGATTAGTATTTAAAAATACATTTTTCTACGACGTCTTTAAATGCCTTTATTATATATGTTCAGTCATAATTTGAAAATGTAGTACATTGTAAACTAGTGGGAATTATTTAAAAATGCACGAGTAAATTTCCTGGTATTGACAAAAATAGCATTGTTTATCAAAAATCACCATAGCAACGCCGACAATACAAACAAACCAAATTGATAGTTTAAATTATTTCGCTAATTTGGAAGGTTTCAAAGCTATTTATGTAATGGACATCAGTGATAGTGAATAGAGTTTAACACCACCTAGTCAATTTAATACTTTTAACTCATCGTATTTAGGTTTACGCCAACAGGGCGATTATATTGTCCTAAAAATTATGATGTTTAATTTATTGAAAAGCAATCCTGTATATTAAACCAGTCGTAGAAAAAGTATAGTGTGAAACTCGCAGGACGATATAAGCTAATAATATTCGGGTAGAGAATAAAAATTATCCTGTTAAATTTATCAAGACGACATGCCGGCCGCCGTGTAAACCTAAGAATGAATAACTTAATTAAAAAATCCATACAGTTTACAGAATATACTTAACTCAATTTTAGCCTTATGCCTCCGTTCGTTTGTTGTTTCCGATATCTTTTAAATTTTGTTCTCATTGTTTTGCCTCATTCTTCTTGCTATAGTCGTTGTCCGTCCCTTTTATTTTTTCTTATTTTTATATTATTATTGTTTTTAACCTCTTTGTGCTGTCCCTTTTACCCACTGTATTTTTGCGCTACCGCACAAGGTATTATGCTAATAGGACAAACGCTTTGTGGTACCGAAACATAAATTTTAAACGGTATACAGGAAGATCATGAACAGCGTAAGGAATGTATTTCGTATTTATAGTGAATTATGAAATTTATTATCATATTCAATTTATTGAACTGACTAATTACAATGAAATGAAGATCTTGATTCAACATTTTACAGTTCCATGCTGTTTTTGAAAAACTTTGGCGCCAGAGAAGCCCGACAATATTTGTACATATATATATTTTGGTTTAGACAATTAGGTTTACTTGGAATAAAACTCAGTCACATCCACCAAATTGTTTAATTAAAATTATAGACATGTTTCGACTTTAGCTAAGGTCATCATCAAATGAAATTTGTGCTTGACATTCCCTCATTTTTAACAATTCTTATGGTTGTAAGGAAGATAATTGAGTGGTTATAATATTAACAATTTTATACTTGACCGATGAATAAAAGAAAAAGAAAAATTTTCGCTATGCCTAAGGCATTAGCTACTATGTAACGTATCAATTTAAAAAATGTCCATAATTTTGTTTTGTGTTCCTTTCCACTAAGGTAAAAAGTTCTTGTGTTGCAGTAAGATGAATTCTTATATTCTTCTTTTTTATATATTCTAGTTATACTGATGATGACCTTAGCTAAGGTCGAAACATGTCTATAATTTTAATTAAACAATTTGGTGGATGTGACTGAGTTTTATTCCAAGAAATTGGTCATCCACAGAAAGATGGACTACTTCATCAAAATGAGGTTTAGGTCAAATCTTTAATGTTTAAAATACCTAACTTTGAAAGTGAATATCCAATTTGGTTTCGAAGTTTCTTTAAAACACGCCAAGCAAACAGAATGACATAATAACGGCTTGGCTATTAGAAAGTATTACCTATTTAAGCGCCTGAGGAGACAAAACAACTTTGTCTTGTGTCTGCTTTTGTAAACATTGGCTTCTTCTTAAAATGTACTCCCATAATATTTTCTAATAAATCCAGATTTTTCGATAAACACAAAGCATTTTTGTACTACCTGACAAATTTCGATTGCTTATTTAACCACGATCCATAAAATAAAAAAATATCTCCAAAGATGAAATAATATTAACATGAACAGTCTGCTCAAGTAAATATGAAAATATAAATTACATATTTACCTACCTGATGATTTTACTAAATTACTAAAATCAAAATGCGTTAAAACTATGATTTCCGACATTTTGTGGGAATAAATCACAACACCGGATACGCTGGACATGGGACAATGAAGGAAAAAATAAACCGGTCAGGCATATTACGATGCACAAGTTGTTAGTTTTAGTAGCAAGTTATATAAGCAAGCAAACATTTACAGATAGATATACCTGTCACAATTTGTGATTGTGGAATTCAACTGTTCATCTACGTTGAAGTAGTGAACTTATAACCTTAAGTTATAACCATTAATATAGTTCCCGAATATATGAAGAATCTCGCTTTTATTTTAAATCGTTCAAATCTATTCTACATCTGTATATTTTTATGTGTCGTTTTGTTATTAATTGTGGTATTATTCACTTAAGTGAGATAAAAAAAACTAAAATTTCGAGCCCTGATGCAAATTGGGCCTCACTCATAATGACTTTCTGCGGTGAAGAAATGCAAAATCAATCATACCAAAAACTTGAAACAATTTATTATGAAAAATATGCACCAATTAGGCTAAATCCACCCGTACAAGAAACTGAAGAAAAATCTGGCTCAGATGAAGACATGGACATTGAATTTATATTCAAAAATGCTACTCCTGAATCCGAAAATGAAGAATTTTGGAAACAAGAGCTAAACGCATACTTTTATTCAGAGAGAGAGCAACAAAAGGGGCATCATTGTTAAAATGGCGGAAAAGAAATGAATGACGTTATCCTCACACTTCGAAGGTGGCACTAAACTTCAGAATCGAATCGACTTCATGCGGAGTTTGCTCGTTCATTATTATGTCTTACACTAAGCTAAACTTTGACTAGTGGAACTTACCTATATATTCAATTTTTATGCTTCGTCAAAAGAATTATGATTTTTGTTTATTTCTCTTCAGTTTAGAGTTTATATTTTATTTTCTGAAGAAATCTTTGAGACGAGACAAAACGGCTTCGAGACGAGACGAGAAGCATTGTCTCGTGTTTCGCGGCAACTCTAACTAAGAGTCGCTAGGAATTTATGCGTATACACACGTTGATTTTGTTTGCGAGAAGGTAAAATTGGAGTATCCCCGTATTCGAGGGGCGATTGTCACCTTCAGATATTTAGTCCCTCACATACGTTAAATAATAAAAGAGTGGTAAAATTAAAAAACACTAGATGACACAGTCTTATTTCATAAGAAGATAAGATCGATACCAAAATCTAGTCAGATCCTAGTACCAAAAAAAAAAAAATGATAATATACAGAAAGTTGCGTCTCTCTCTAAAACATTCATAAAAGAAAAAAATGTTTATTTCATTTTGATGCAGTCGCCCGGTCAAAATTATGTGACAGATTATTAAAACATAAACTTCCTAATAAGATAAGCCAAACGGATTTTTAAAACGTTGTTAGAGCAGCATTTTTTTGGTCTGTGCCTTTTTGTTAAGTTTATGGGTTCTGAATTAGACAACCAACTTGTTAGAGATAACAAACGGAATTTATTTTTAAATCGTTGTTGTTTTAATCCAGATACAGGGTGTCTCTAAAAGGTCAAAATCAGCCTTAGTCTAAAATTGCTGCGTTTTATTATCGGCCTTGTTGTTTTATCGCCAAGGCTAAATGGTGTTGATTATTTGGAACATTTACAAAATACGTTGCCAGGTTTGTTGGAAGATTTGCCATTACAACTCCGGCAGAACATGTGGTTTATGCATGACGGTGCTCCACCACATTTTACTTTAAATGTTCGAAATTATTTACATGAACAGTATCGAAACAGATGGATTGGTCGAGGCAAAGACGCTCCTGTAAACTGGCCGCCACGCTCACTGGATATGACTCCGTTGGATTATTTTTTAATACCTGATAATAAAAAAATTAATACATGAAGTATGATAAATTCATCAATTTCCGATGGGAAATGTCAATTTTTTGGTCTCAAGAATAGGCGACTGGAAGTAATATTTTTCCCCCTTTTGGACAATAATTTATGGAATAACCGAACAGGGCATGCACTTTCGTTTGCAATATTTGGAACAGGCCACTTACTATTTGTACAACTTTTCGATCCTCCTTGGCATGTTTTACTGAATATTGGATTGTATTCAATTCTGTTGGTTGGCGTTCCATCATTATTTTTCTCAATCGTGAAATAATCTATAAGGCAATCAGCCGGTTGACCACCTCGCCAAGCTAACTCAACAACTACAATATGGTAAATTTTTTTTTGAAAATCTTCTGGTGTACATTCATCCCATAATCCAATGATTCTAGCCAAATCACTTGTCCTCAAATTTGATGAACTGCATTTTCGTTTGTTTGGATCCTGCTGTAATATTTTACGTTTTGCATTTCTTGCATCTCGCACATTTTTGAATAGCACACTGGTAAACGGGCCGAATACAATTCTGAAGTCATTGAAGTATTTTTCCTGGAGTAGCCTACTCGTAGTATTCCAAATTGTTTTTACAGTTGCTTCTTTATATTCAGTTCCGTCAGCTTTTCTCATATTTACCGCATAATCTTTCAATATATTAACCAAATTATGCAAACTCGTTTCAGCATTCAGGTCGTATTCTCTGGTCGCACAAAACTCGAGAAATATTTTCCATACATATTTTTTTGATTTGATTGTATTTTTTTGGTATATTACTAGATATAATATCATTAATTGCATCGTTAGATGCAATACCAAATCTTCACGACATTTTTAAACCAGTTGTCAGTTTGACGTTTAATTAATTTTTAATAAAAAAAACACCAAACTGAAAATACCCCATCTAGGGTATTATCGCTGTAATCTAAAAGTTATCAATAAAAATGTGCGGACTTAAAATAATCTCAAAATGCCGAAAAATATTTTTTTATAGATCATTACAAAATATTGACATTTTGACGCACAAAACCTGTTGTTCCTGTATTTTGAATTGTTACTATGGGCAACGACAAAAATATCAATACAGGAAAAACTTTCCCGGACCTCTATTCTTTAATACACCCTCTAGAAAATATTTTTATAATCATAACAAAACATGTTATTAAATAATTTTTCCTCACACAATAGAAATGTCATTTTAGTAACTTAAAAAACAACTAAACTAAAGATAAGATCTTGTTTTTTATTATTATTTTGTAAAAAAGAGAAAAGTGTCAGCACAAACCTAGGCGACTATGCCCCTACATGTTTTAAATGTGAAAGCCATAAAGTGCGTTGACAATTTTGTTTCCAATCTGTTTTCTAATCTCTAAGCTACTGTCAAAACCATATCATAAACCACATCATAAAAGGTTTGAGGTGTATTTTGATATACGAGTATATACAGTGTGTCCCCGGATTGACGCAACGATAGGTGAAAAAGGGTGAAATTTTTTGAGTTGAAACTTTATCTTCTGGGGTTCAGCCCTGCTTGGATAGAAACTAATTTGTGCCATAATTTTAATTTCGAAAAATCAAGTGAGCTTTGAAAATTTTCAAAAAACTTTTTTTTCCCACCAATAAAGTGCCTTATTTCTAGGAGTTACGAAAAAATGTTTTTAAGAAAAGATGTTCTGAAATAATAAATGAGTAAGAATCCAAAATTTTAAAATCTTACGCCTACTTTGATGTTTTGCATTATTTTTATTGCACGCACAAAAATTTCGTTAGGAAAAATTGTTCAATTAAATGTCTATTAAAGGGAATAAAATAAACCGATCGTGTTTAATTTATTATTTTGAACAACTTTTCTTAACGAAATTTTTTAATATCTTCAATAGGGAGGTGCGTCCAATAAAAATAATGCAAAACATCAAAGTAGCCATAGGATACCAAAATTTTGGATTCTTACTCATTTATTATTTCTGAACATCTTTCCTTAATAACATTTTTTCGTAACTCCTAGAAATCCAGCACTTTACTGGTTAGAAAAAAAGTTTTTTGAATATTTTCAAAGCATTATTAATTTTTTGAAATTAAAATTATGGCACAAATTAGTTTCTATCCAAGCAGGGCTGAACCCCGGAAGATAAAGTCTCAACACAAAAAATTTCAGCCTTATTCACCTATCGTTGCGTCGATCCGGGGACACACTGCATATATAGGGTGTCCGATATTAATTTTAAGTTGAAGGTAATATTATTTTAAAATATATTGTCAATAAAAATGTTTATATTTATTTAATTAAGAATTAAAATAACCTCAAATTAAGAATCGCCTAAATATATTTTGTTTCTGTTTTCACTATACAGGGTGTCGGGAAATGACGTGTAGCAAATATGACGTATAGCAAATATCCTTGGCCTTAAATGTGATGATTTAGGTCAACTTATCAAAATTGTGTGGTTTGGGCGCTAGAGGGCTTTAAAAGTGAATGTAGTACTGTGACGTAATCGTGCCTCCGTAGCTCAAGCCGGTGGTGGTCTGTAGGTTTCACAACAACCCTCAGGCCTGGGCGCCAGCTAAAATTAAAATTTTAACAAAGGATAGGGGAAAGGAGCTGTACAAGACATACAACGCTACTACTAAATAAATTTATTTTAATATTATGTAGCGAACAAAAAGAGAATGAAATAATATGTGTACAATAATAAACTATTTACAAAAAAAATGAAATATAGGTAGGTATAATATTTCTCTTGACTTTTTTTGACTTAATTGCTAATAAATATTTGTGAAACTGTTGAATTTAAATTTAATAACTAACAAATATAAATAAAAAACTTACAAACTAACAATACAATCTTATACTCAACCGAGTAGGAACATATTTGGCCTGTCTTTGCTTGGTTATGCTTTACTATGCAATATATCGACACACAGGTTCCAAAATTTATACTCTAGCTAAGAAGCCTAAAATTTGCGAATGTACCGTTATGAAATGCGTAATAAAAAACATTAAAAGTCCTTACCTAATCAGTTATTAGGCTTCGCTAATATAATCAGTAATATTTTAATTTAAATTTGATTTTCGTATATCTTTACTGTTTCGCTTTTCGTTTGCCAATGCCCTTTTTAAAATCGCAAATTTAGACAGCCTCTACCTATTTTAATATCGGGCGTAGGTACTCTCTTTGAAAAACTAAGTGGTGACAAAAAATTAATGGAGCCATATATGTGGACAGATTAAAAATCTAACAAATTCAAATATTTAGAAAAATTTACTTACATTAAAATGAAAAATACGAGGATAGTTCACAAAGTAATTATTAAATATATCCTCAAAAAAAGCAGATTTTCTATTTGCATGAATCTGTTTTTATCAAGGATGACCAGATTTAAATTATTAATTCCAAGTGAAAGATTTGTCTAATTTCAATATTCAAAATGGTCATAATTTCATAAGGAGACATTTTTCGAAATTTATATTTATATCATTTGCATTAGTTAACAAAGTTTTTATTTTTATCACAAAATATTTACTTTGCTATTTACGATACTTTATATAGGTAGTTTTGGTAGGTAACATTCCACATTTTGCGTGCTCCATTTCATTCGGATAGATTAATATTATCTACCTATGGTACTACATAATGTACATTTTCTATTGGTTTATCGTCTTCTTATTGCATAGTGCTGCTACTACTATATACCTACCTAACCTTAGCATTATATTTTTACTCCTAAATTGCACTCCGGTTACCGTTTGCCATGTGCGCTGAGCTGATTTAGATTGTACCAAGAGAGAGAAAACAGTTCCGTCATTCCACTTCAATTAACCTGACGCAAAAATATTTATGTACTACCAGATTACCAGATAGCCAGAGGAGTCTTTGATTATAGCCGGTAACATAATAATGACAAAGAAGTAGATGCATTTTATTAATAAAAAAAACATTCAAAATATTTATTTGTACCGGGTGACCCACGGTAGATGGCGTATTAGACGTTTATGGAGATCTAAATAACGGATCATTTTCAAAATTTGGCAGCCGTGATAAACGACCACGATCAACTGTTTACACATTTTTTGATCATGTCGGTTCTACTCTAAACAGATTGCATCCTCGCTATTTATTTCAAATAGAACACCGTGTATATTTTTCAATTTTGGAATCCTTGTGTAATTATGAACAACTGTTCTTAATACTTCCCTATAACTATTTGTATAGCCGTTTACCAAAAAGAAATTAATTGAATTTTTTTTACGAAAACATTAATTTTAATTTAATCTCCCTCCTGCAATTTTGAGCTGATATTTGGGTTGTGCCTGAACAATGCCTCTAGGCATTTGATCTTTTCGCCGTATCTTAGTTTAATTATACAGGGTGGTCACGAACTTAGTTTCTGTCGTTAACTTACAAAAATGCCTGGAAGCAATTTTTTAAATGGAACACCTTGTATATTATTATATACAAACATATACCGGGTGTCCCACCGGGAAGGGATTTGATCGATTATGGAGAAACTACAAGGTGGAACAAATTTAGTCAGAATTCTAAAAAAAAGTCAAAAATGAAAAACTGCGAGTTTTTTACAGAATTCTGTAAAATAAGTCAAAATGATAATGAATTCCGAGTTTTTTACAGAATCCTGCAAAAAAAATAATAATTCAGAATTCTAAACAAAAGTCAAAATTGAACAATTGCGAATTTTTTTTACAGAATTCTGTAAAATAAGTCAGAGTGTTATAGAATTCCGAGTTCTTTTCAGAATCCTGCAAAAAAAATTAAGTCAGAATTCTAAAAAAAGTCAAAATTGAAAAATGGCGAGTTTTTTTTTTACAGAATTCTGTAAAATAAGTCAGAATGATAAAGAATTCCGAGTTTTTATCAAAATCCTGCAAAAAAATTAAGTCGGAATTCTAAAAAAAAGTGAAAATTGAAAAATTGCTAGTTTTTTTTTTTATAAATTTTGTAAAATAAGTCAGTGTTATAGAATTCCGAGTTCTTTTCAGAATCCTGCAAAACAAGTTAAGTTAGAATTCTAAAAAAAGTCAAAATTGAAAAATTGCGAGTTTTTTTGCAGAATTCTGTAAAATAAGTCAGAATACTAAAGAATTCCGAGTTTTTTACAGAATTCTGAAAGAAAAATAATAATTCAGAATTCTAAACAAAAGTCAAAATTGCGAGTTTTTTACAAAATTCTGTAAAATTAGTCAGAACGATAAAGAATTCTGCGTTTTTACAGAATTCTGCAAAAAATAAGCCAGAATTCTTAAAAAAAAGTCAAAATTGAAAAATTGCGAGTTTTTTTTGCAGAATTCTGTAAAATAAGTCAGAATAATAAAGAATTCCGAGTTTTTTACAGAATTCTGCAAAAAAAATAATTCAGAATTCTAAACAAAAGTCAAAATTGAAAAATTGCGAGTTTTTTACAAAATTCTGTAAAATTAGTCAGAACGATAAAGAATTCCGCGTTTTTACAGAATTCTGCAAAAAATAAGCCAGAATTCTTAAAAAAAAAAGTCAAAATAAAAAAATTGCGAGTTTTTTTTTGCAGAATTCTGTAAAATAAGTCAGAATAATAAAGAATTCCGCGTTTTTACAGAATTCTGAAAAAAATAAGCCAGAATTCTTAAAAAAAAGTCAAAATAAAAAAATTGCGAGTTTTTTTTTGCAGAATTCTGTAAAATAAGTCAGAACGATAAAGAATTCCGCGTTTTTACAGAATTCTGAAAAAAATAAGCCAGAATTCTTAAAAAAAAGTCAAAATAAAAAAATTGCGAGTTTTTTTTTGCAGAATTCTGTAAAATAAGTCAGAATAATAAAGAATTCCGAGTTTTTTACAGAATTCTGCAAAAAAATTCAGAATCCTAAAAAAAAGTCAAAATTGAAAAATTGCGAGTTTTTTACAGAATTGTGTAAAATGAATCAGAATGATAAAGAATTCGGAGTTTTTTTACAGAATTCTGCAAACAAAAATAATTCAGAATTCTAAAAAAAAGTCAAATTTGAAAAATTGCTAGTTTTTTACAGAATTCTGTAAAATGAATCAGAATGATAAAGAATTCAGAGTTTTTAGAGAATTCTGCAAAAAAAGAAATAAGTCAGAATTTAAAAAAAAAGTCAAATTTGAAAAATTGCGAGTTTTTTACAAAATTCTGTAAAATAAGTCAAAACGATAAAGAATTCCGAGTTTTTCACAGAATTCTGCAAAAAAAAAATTCTGAATTCAAAAAAAAAGTCAAATTTGAAAAATGATAGAGAATTCAGAGTTTTTACAGAATTCTGCAAAAATAAGTCAGCATTTAAAAAAAAGTCAAATTTGAAAAATTGCGAGTTTTTTTACAAAATATACTATTCCCGGTCCCTATCGTCCATTTTCTCTGGAAAAAGTTCTGGTCGATCTTAAAAAAAATGAATTAAGAATAATAATAACTATATTTTCCCTGGTAAAAAGATATAAATGCACCTGCTAACGTCCTGTTTTCTATAAGCGTTTTAAATTAGTTTACTTTAGCTTTGCTTTAAACAAGAGGCACGCGACCGACCGGAAATCTCATCCTCGACCGGAACCGTGCACTATGCTCCGGCACCATTTCCGGAGTTGAAAACAAAATAAAGAATAAGACGGCAATGAAAGCGTGACGAAGATTGTTTTTTAATATTTAATTCATAATTTTATATTGCATTGTCTAAGAAATATAACATTTATATTTAGTACATTATAATTAAATAAAAGAGTATTTTATTTATTGTTTACGTGAGCATTGTGTTTTACGAAAGCGTAAAAATACAAAATATTTTTTTTAGAATTCTGACATTTTTGGCAGAATCCTGTGACTGCATACTGATACAACCAATCGCCTTTTCAGTTATCAGAGTGTTCACAATTAGTACCCAAGTTTATCATCATTTAAATGAATGTAACTTCATTTCTTTAAATGGAACGCCCGGTTTTATTATATTGCCTGGACAAGATGGAAATTTTATTTTTCAGTGAATTTTGTACTACAATTGCTTCATTTTCGCTCAAAATACGTTTTTCTATTAGTTAGACCTGATTTTTTGATATTTCTTCATAAACAAAGCAGGTTGACATCATTAATGTTAGTCAAATGATGTTAATTATTTTAATAAACAAAGCACTGTTAAATTTAGGTTCACGAAATTATTTACAACTTCAATAAATGCTTATTCATGAACTAATTAACCAAATCAACAAAATTAATTCAAATTAAAATAAAAAATTTACAGAATTTTGCAAAAAAGTCAGAATTGAAAAATTGCAACTTTTTTTCAAGAATTCTAAAAAAAGTCAAAATTGAAAAATGGCTTTTTTTTTAAAGAATTCTGTAAAATAAGTCAGAGTGTTATAGAATTCCGAGTTTTTTTCAGAATCCTGCAAAAAAAAAATGAAGTCAGAATTCTAAAAAAAGTCAAAATTGAAAAATTGCAAGTTTTTTTTTTACAGAATTTTGTAAAATAAGGCAGAATGATAAAGAATTCCGAGTTTTTACAGAATTCTGCAAAAAATAAGTCAGAATTCTGAAAAAAAAAGTCAAAATTGCGAGTTTTGGTTGCAGAATTCTGTAAAATAAGTCAGAATAATAAAGAATTCCGAGTTTTTTACAGAATTCTTCAAAAAAAATTTAGTCAGAATTCTCAAAAAAATTCAAAATTGAAAAATTGCGTGCTTTTTACAGAATTCTGTAAAATAAGCCAAATGATGAAGAATTCTGAGTTTTTTACAGAATTCTGCAAAAAAAAAATCAGAATTCTAAAAAAAAGTCAAATTTGAAAAATGGCGAGTTTTTTTACAGAATTATTTAAAATGAATCAGAATGATAAAGAATTCAGAGTTTTTACAGAATTCTGCAAAAAAAATAAGTCAGAATTTAAAAAAAAGGCAACATTAAAAAATTGCGAATTTTTTACAAAATTCTGTAAAATAAGTCAGAATGATAAAGAATTCCGAGTTTTTACAGAATTCTGCAAAAAATAAGCCAGAATTCTTAAAAAAAAGTCAAAATTGAAAAATTGCGAGTTTTTTTTTGCAGAATTCTGTAAACTAAGTCAGAATAATAAAGAATTCCGAGTTTTTTACAGAATTCTGCAAAAAAATTTAGTCAGAATCCTAAAAAAAGTCAAAATTGAAAAATTGCGAGTTTTTTACAGAATTGTGTAAAATGAATCAGAATGATAAAGAATTCGGAGTTTTTTACAGAATTCTGCAAACAAAAATAATTCAGAATTCTAAAAAAATGTCAAATTTGAAAAATTGCTAGTTTTTTACAGAATTCTGTAAAATGAATCAGAATGATAAAGAATTCAGAGTTTTTACAGAAATCTGCAAAGAAAAAAATAAGTCAGAATTTAAAAAAGTCAAATTTGAAAAATTGCGAGTTTTTTACAGAATTCTGTAAAATGAATCAGAATGATAAATAGTTCAGAGTTTTTACAGAATTCTGCAAAAAAATAAGTCAGAATTTAGAAAAAAGTCAAAATTGAAAAATTGCGAATTTTTTACAAAATTCTGTAAAATAAGACAAAATGATAAAGAATTCCGAGTTTTTTACAGAATCCTGCAAAAAAAATAAGTCAGAATTTAAAAAAAAAGTCAAAATTGAAAAATTGCGAGTTTTTTACAAAATTCTATAAAATAAGTCAGAACAATAAAGAATTCCAAGTTTTTTACAGAATTCTGCAAAGTCAGTATTCTAAAAAAATGTCAAAACTGAAAAATTGCGAGTTTTTTACAGAATTCAAAAAAAAAACTACCAGTTCAAAAGTTTTGGTTTGATCTAGCAGAACCTTTGTGATCCTTAAGAGAACAGCCTTCTAGGAAACCCAGACTGAAAATCCAGGAGAAAATGATTTACATTCAAATCCTCTTTAACCTGAAAGCAAACAATTCTTTCAAAAAAAAAACTGCGGTAACGTGGGCAAAATACTGATAGGCCTTAACTGGTCATGAAATGTTGGGGCTGTAACTTTTATAATTGGCCCTACATCAGCCAGTTTCCCGATCTTATCTGTGTTAAATTCCAAATTTATTGTGACGGTAATAATACACAGGGTGTATCATTTAAAAACATGAAAAACCTGAAATAGCTATAGGAAGTTTTCTGTTTCAAATAAATCAACAGGAAACCTTGGCGTGGCCGGTGTGGCAAAGAATTGAAAGGTCTAGTGGACAGACTAAAAAGTTATTGGGAAACCTGCAAAAGTAAAACTAATGATATCAGCACAAGCAGTGGTCTTGATCTTGAAACTCTTCATATAGTGATTGTCAGTCACAACCTGGAACTACTCAGAGTGAAATTATCGAGATGAAAAAGAAACAGAGAAGCTTAAAATAAAGTGTGTTTTAATTTTAAGTGCACCACGCTGTATATTCCAATTCAAATAGAGAGAGTATTGGGATTAGATATTTTTTATTAGGTAATCATGATGTTAGATGCTTGAGTTAATTAAATTTAATTTGAATTCTCTCATTTTTTGTGTCCTGTATCATTAATAATAAATACAATACCTTATAGAAAAAATTATCATAACATGAAAAATAATGACTTCTTAATAAGCACCTACCTAATATTAAAGCGCAGAAACTAGCGGATATGTAATTCTTCTTGGTCTATGCATTTCCAGTGACCTGTGACAGAATAATAGGTCGAACACAAGCAAGAAACCAAGCGTGTGCTAGGCACGAGCCGTGTTCTTTCGCTTTCTTAATTATTATTTTTACATTTTTTCCCTCTATTATATTTTAATGAAGACAAACCTGGGGAGCTACAAAAAAGATTCTTCGTGATACGGTCGTGTAAGTTGGGGTTAGAAAATTATTGTTTAATTGGAACGGCACGCGAACTTAATAAATGAGGAATTATAGTCGGTAATTATTGCTATAGAATATATTCTATATTACGCCAAAGGAAATCTTTGAAAAATAAAGATTCAATTAACTTTTGAGAATTATTATTACGCTGTTTATATTTTGCGGCTAATTATCATTTAATTTTGCTTGGTTTCTCAAAATATTCGGCTTTTGCATGCGTTCAGAGAATCTGTATCTGTGTAAATTTGAGGGTTCTCTATCAAGCAACTATAGACCAGGGATGTCCAAACTACTACAAACCCTACTCTCGAAATCACATACCAAAAACTGACACAGCAGTTTCTTCATGTTTGATGAAAGGAGCTTTTTATTAGCGTATAATAGTTTCACTTGCATAATATGTAACATTGCAACTTTTCATCAAATAACAGCTCCAGATTTTTGGCCGTCTCCACGAACTTGATTTAATGATATTAACAAGTTTTCTTTCTAATAATTCCTCTTCGTTTTAGATTCTGACTTAGTTGGATTTAACCTTAAGCTATGAGAAGAAGCGTACTTGGAGATGGTCTTACGTTTATGTTATGTAAATAATTATTTTTGTTCATTTTCTATATCCATCCATTATTTATTTTCCTTTGCTTAAGTCAATTTTTAATTGCTATAATTATTAATCATGCAAGCTTAAGGACATTGTTTGTTTAAAATTAATTTCCTATCGGTGACATTTTCATCGCTGATTGGCTGTTGACTCCTTAATGTTTGTAAAGGGTCATCTCCTACTTCCGGCTTGCTAGCTTTTTAATTTTCGATGCCATTCTTCTTAGTTGTTGGTTATTGATAAATATTGATAAAGCTTATTTGGTGTCATTTATTGAACATTATTTACTTGTATTTCTATTTATTTTGGGGCATACTGAAGAGCGGTAGCTTTCTAACTTTGACCGCGTAAGTCAGTGGCGCTATTTACCTAAGTGTTAATTTTGTTTATGCAACGAACTCACCACTGAGAATATTATTTAGAACATCTTTATTTCCGAGCTAGTCCAAGTTTTTGCTACGTTTCGCTGCCCTAAAATAATTAGAAGTGCTTTATACAAAGAAAGAATAATTCTGTTTATTACTGAAATACGTAGCAATGGATCCCAAGTCACTATTAATCCCACCGGCAGCAATCTCTACTGGGAAGGGTCGTGGTAACTGTGCTTCACAGTTTATCACATTAGGCAGGTCAAATGTATAGAGTAAGAACAAAAGCGGGCCAACCATGATCCAAATAGGATGCGATAAACTTATTTTGTGTGATGGTCGGTATTGGGAAATAAAGTTATATTGCTGAAAGAGCTCAGCAGCTTTAAATTCCTGTTGAAAATACTTGAGAGCAATCTTGGTACACCACTGTAAATATAACTAAGACACACACCACGCACATTCCACCATTATCAGTTTTACCATATATGTTGTGATATTTATTAATATTATTACGAATAAATAAATAGATGAAGAGAAGTGTAATCGATAATATGTAGATGCATATAAACATATATCCGTTCTTCAAACAATGGGGTTCGAGTGGGCCGCGCCCACTCGTACTAGACGACCCCCAGGTGCTGTCCGACACTAGGAATTGTTCCGACAGTGTGAGGTCGAAGTTCAAACTGTAGGTGGGGCGCACCACGCATCAGTGGGCGAACTTGGAGGAAAGTTCGTTCATTTTTATTGTACTTAATAATCAAATGTTTTATAGTGTTTGTCAGAGGCGTCGAATTTTTCGAGTAATTTGACTTCTGACTTCATTATTTCATTGAATATAGACATGTATACTTCTTTAGGCTTTAGTCATGTGTCAAATTTGATCCAATCACCTCTGGATTACAGCGATAATACCCTACATGTGATGTTTTCAGTTTGGTGTTTTTTTTTTATTAAAAATTAATTAAACGTCAAACTGACTACTGGTTGAAAAATGTCGCGAACATTTGGTATTGCATCTAACGATGCAATTAATGATATTATATCTAATAATATACCAAAAAATACAATCAAATCAAAAAAATATGTATGGAAAATATTTCTCGAGTTTTGTGCGACCAGAGAATACTAACTGAATGCTGAAACGAGTTTGCATAATTTGGCTAATATATTGAAAGATTATGCGGTAAATATGAGAAAAGCTGACGGAACTGACTATAAAGAAGCAACTGTAAAAACAATTTGGAATACTATGAGTAGGCTACTCCAGGAAAAATACTTCAATGACTTTAAAATTGTATTCGACCCGTTTACCAGTGTGATATTCAAAAATGCGCGAGATGCAAGAAATGCAAAACGTAAAGATTGCAGCAGGATCCAAACAAACGAAAATGCAGTTCATCAAATTTGAGTTCAAGTTCAAGTGCATGCCCTGTTCGGTTATTCCATAAATCATTCTCGGCTTATCATTCCAGATTGTCCATTAAAATTTCTAGTACCAATACCAAAAAATATGATATTATTAATTTTATAACAGTCGACAAAGAAAGAATTACTGGATACAATAAAATCATTTAATTTCAAAAAAGGATATGCAATTGACCTAATTTGTCTAACTCAAGGACATACTGTTCTCAGGTTATCGCCTTACCAATGTATTTTCAATCCGATCGAGATGATTACAAAAAATTGTTGAAATACCAAAAGTATAGGTATATAAATTTCCTTCTATTTTGATGATTATTTAAGCTAGTGTTACAAAAATCACTTAAGTGATCTAGCAGTATATTAGAAATTAAAAAAAATTCCTGGTTTGTTATTAAAAAATATTAATTTTTATAAAACAACAAAAAATTTTTCTTAACGAAAATGTCCATTATCACAGTGCTATAATTCAAATAAAATAAAAATACATTATAATTAAAGAAGAATTTGTATTTGTATATCAGAGGTTTTCTCCACAACAGCAGCTAGCAGTAATGATAGGAAGAAACAGGAACAAACCAAGATAAAAAAAAAACACAAAATAAAATTCCGATATTCTTACCAAAATTAAAGAATAAAAACAAAATATGATTTCTAAGTGTGAATAAACTATTCTACGCCATTGGTTTGACAAGTTATTGCTATTATCATCCTCTATACACAATACATTCTATTCCGAATGTCTTCGCGATTGTTGGACTGAAGTAAACTAGATAAGATGTCAGCAAGGTCATAACTTTTGAATGACTGTGTAGAAAATATACATCTCAACCACATGGTATACAAGGTGGCCATTTATATCTTACCGTCTAGATCTAGGCATCTCTACTAAAAGGAGTCAGGTGTAAAATCGATTAAATTAGGAAAGATATGGATATTTTTAATTTTACATTTCAAAATTAATATTATCGTTAAGGCTGTTTAATCAGTCGTCAAATGCAAAGACAGGCAAATTCGCCACCGATTAACATTAACTGAAAAACTCCTCTTTTGGATTGATTACAAAGATAAACTGGAGAATACTACGCTTCAATCTTGGCTGGCTGCCCTGCGTAAAGTGGCCTTCGATATTATAAATGTCAAACTGGGTCTAAAAGTCGTCCATATGTAAAGAGGGTCCCAAAATTAACGCCAGATTTGAATTTGCGGCCATTTATACAGTAAAATGTTGCAAACCCTAAAAACAAAACAAATCGATAGCTAACAGCTTAGGGTTAGTAAAAATAGAGCGTTACACGATAGAACAACGTGTCTTCATTATTGAATAATATTTCAAAAATACTGAAAGCTTGTAGTATGTCCAAAATTATAAAACTCAACACATACTACACTGAATTTGATTAGAATCAAAAACTACATAAGTGCATTTTCAAAAATCTCTTAGTTAGAAATGATTTACAAGAAGAAACATTCCACATTAAATGATTTATTATGAAGTTTACTGCTTACAATTAGTATAATTGATTTTTAAGGTTTCTAAAATATTTTATCGACTGACCGCATTCCCTTGTTTTATTCTACTATTAGGTAAATAGTTTTTCACAAAATGTATGAATATATGAACTTAGACACTAGGTGAGATTCTTTGTAAAGCTTATTAATGCCACTGAAGATGGAACAGTAAAGTTTCGAAACATGTTTGGCTGAATTGAACATCAATACAAAAACATTTTGTGGAGTAAACGTCTTTGAAATATACATTTCAGTTAAAACAGCAAATATATCGCTCTAAAAATTGAAGTTGTGGACAGGCTTTACATTTTAACTCTCTCATATTGTGCCTTGTTGAGGCCTGTCTCAATAAACTGTCCGACCGACCAATAAGAAGAACAAGAACATAACAAATATACGCATTTATTTGAAGAAGAAGTAAACAGAAAAAGCTATGATAACAATAAATTCGATAATGTAGGAAGTTGTGTGTGTATACTAATCGGTTTTGGGTTTGGTTTTACTGTGGGCAAGTACCTAAGTTATACACTTTTACGTTGCTGTATAGAAAATTATGTATATTGAACGGGATATAAAATTTATGTGGAAAATAAAATGTGTTCTTATGCATGTTTCAGATATAGAGTTGCTTTTATATTAAACTTAAAATGTAACAAGCTTACGATGCTGTTACATATATTAAGAGTTTAAGCTATAACATTGACAATTTATTTGTTTTAAGTCTGCAACACCGATAACAAATTGAGATGATTATATGCGCAAGAAAACTGTTCAATGATAATTATTATTAAAGGTCAGACCAGGCCCAGACCAAACTGTGTCCCTAAACTAAATTAATCAATTAAATCAAGGGCAAAAAACCTTATTAAAAAGGGGCTGGTAAGAAGAAAAAAAAAAAAGGAAATTACGTGGGTACAACCAAACCACCTTTATCTAGGTATATTGCGATTTAACATAATAAAATATTTCAAATCATAGCGAGCAAAAATTTATTATGAACTTCAATAATTTGTCTCTGTAAATATTGCATACAACGACATTTTAAAAGATGTTGTATACTTCATTACTCTTTTTACATTTACAAATAAAAAAAAACGTAACATAAGATACTTTTCTCGGGCTACTTGTCCTGAATTATAGCCTGCAGGCCATTGGTATTTATTAGGTAGTTACGCCATACTTCATATCTTGTTGTCTTCTGACAGTCGGGTTACAGAAATACTTTTTATCCACATTGGAATATTGTGATGTACTACAAAGAATTACAAATTGTAAACTGTCTACTTTTATTGTTTCCTGCGTCTATTCTGTTAGTGCTTTTAATAATTAAAATATTTTTAATGAGAGAGTGTCGTATAAATACGCAGGGTTCGCCAAACTCCATGGCCTATTCTGGGAAACGGAAAAAGATATCGATCTGAAATTTTGTTTGCGATAATATAACAAACAATGTTAATTTTCTTTTAGTTTTTTGTTGGTTGAATAGACAGAATCTTGAATTTTGGAAGGTAGTTCAATAACATCTCAAGAATATTAACTATATTGAGAAATTGACGCATTTGGTTACAGGGTGGTCGCAAATTACTGTAGTATGCTCTACTACTAAAAATAGGCATAAGTAAATTTTCTCAGTTCACACATCCAATTACAGGGCAGGTACATTAAAAAACGATAAAATTAACATAACGATACCTTTCAAAATTATAAATAATACAAATATTACAATCGCAAAAAATATTCAAAATAAGAATGGTTTAACAACAAATATTTATCTAAAAAAACACTTTTTTAATATAGATATGGTATTAAAAAACAAATCAATATCGTTACTCATCGAGTCACAAACAGAACACATCTCAAACAATGGCGAAAAGAGCAACAAGTTGGTACGTGCGGTAGGCAAGTAAAAGCTAGAACCATAATTACGCCTTCTCGTATGTGGAGCATGAAAAGGTATCATCGAATGTAGGTCCGGAGAGTCAATGATGCCATTCATGATCTTGAATAGGAACAGGAGTGAGGCATATTACTATCAAGAGGTACAAAATTAAAGCGACCCAGAAGTTCATCATGGGGAAATCCCATGGTTGGATACACTCCGTCACACTTAAACCACAAATATTTCACAAATCTTCGCTGAATCCTCTCTAAGCTATTCGAGTGCAACGCATAACCAGGACTCCACACAACAGACGCATATTCCAATTTCGATCTAACGAAGGAATTACACAGTAAAATCAGAGTTTTAGGTGACACAAAATGCTTTGTATTTCTCATAACAAAACCCAGACTGTTATAGGAAGACGAAACCACAATAATCACATACCCCACAAAACTAAGTTTAGCGTAAAGAGCACCCCCAGATCTTTAACCTCATTGCATATTTTAAGCGGAACAGAGTCAATGTTATACACAAATTTTATTGGATTTATCTTACGAGTAAAAGTTACAGAACAACACTTATCCAAATTAAGGGCAAGCCTGTTTTGAATGCACCAGTCAAGCAGGACATTCAGGTCATTCTGCAATTGAAGACAGTCAGAAGTTGAGGTAATCAGTGAATAAACCTTAAAATCATCAGCAAAGAGTAGGGAGCGACATTTCACGTCATTAACAATGTCATTAATAAAACACATAAATAAGAGGGGACCCAACACAGAACCCTGCGGCACTCCAAATGTTGCACGGATAATACCGGACTTGAAACCACGGTACTCTACACACAATTTACGTTCATGGAGATAAGTAGACAGAAATTTTAAAAGATCCACAGATAATGCAAACTCTGAAAGCTTTTGCAGCCGAATTTCGTGATCAAGCCTGTCAAAGGCTTTGGTAAAATCCGTATAAATAGCGTCAACCTGACCCCCGCTATCCAAGCTTTCTGCCAAAAACTGGCTCAAAATTACGAGATTATTATTATATCACTTGAAAGCAAATTTGATTGTTTTTCAGAATATTTGATAATATACAAGATGTACCATTTGAGAAAATTGACTTATGCCTATTTTTAGTAGTAGAGCATACTACAGTAATTTGCGACCACCCTGTAGATGTTATTAAACTACCTTCCAAAATTCAAGATTTTGTCTATTCAACCGACAAAATGGCGAATCTTTTCCAGAGACCTGTTTTGGACCAAAAAAATTCAAAATAAATTATTTAATCAAAAACAGTTGAAGATAGGTATAGGGAAGTGAACTAAAATACTCCAAAATCGATAGGGAATCTAAAAATATAATAAAATACAGGGTGTTCTATTTGAAATTTCAAAGTTGATATCAGCTACATATAGAAGTGGCAACACCGCATCTGTCAATTTATCATTAAAAGAGACTTCACATTGTTATATTATAGCAAACAAAATTGCACATCGATATCTAGTTTCGTTCTGCAGAAACTTCTAATAGGCCATCGAGTTTCGCGCATCCTGTATGAATTTTTAGTACAACGTGAACAACTCGGATAGTCATTTGATGTAATGTTTCTGTAATTTTTGTCGAATGCCTGCTTTCAACTCATCAATAGTTCAGAGATTGTGTTCAAAGACGTTCGGTTTTATGTGATCCTGTGAACGGGTACAAACAATTCTCTTAAAACGTCTAATTAATTTTCTTCTATAAGTTTTGGTTCCAAAACATGGCGTAGAATGTCGATATACCGACAAATGATCCAAAAACACACCCAGTATCGACAGTACTGTTTGGTCACTGACTGGACGTTTTGAAGACTTGGAACATGCTCTCGTTCACTAAGGATGAGGAGATTGCTTCAGTGTTTCTCTTTGAGCTGCGGTAGATTTGCATCTAAAGGCTGAAACTGATGTGGCTTTAAAGTTTTGTTTAGCGATTTAAAACTGGAGCAACATGTTTACCAAGCGCGAAATGAGTACAAAAAGTTCTTTTTTTTTTGGAGCTGTTTGGCTTTAGACATAGTCTATTAGCCACAGATTATTGAGTAAAGTGGGGAAGGTTATTAAATGTTAATTTTACTATCCTTTAAGAACGTGATCATAATATCGTAAATGGATTTTTTGTTTTTTAAAAGTAAACGAACAATGTCTGTAGGTAAATCAAAACCTGCGTCTACCATTTGTCTAATGAAGCTTTGTATAGCGTCCTTATTATGTAAGCCAGGAAAAATATATGATTTAGATCACTTATCAAGTTCCCACAATCACAACAAGGGTTATCTTTAATTCCTATTTTATTTAAATGTACTGGAAAACAGCCATACCAAAAGTTAGAGTTTACATATAATATGGTATTAATATCTGTTATTTGTATAACGTACAAAATATGGAAAATACATATTTGCAATATAGAAAACCAGTTCCACTTTTTACAATTTTTTGTAGCTTTTATATATTACTAGTGTTATGCCTTCATTTTCTTTTCGATTTAACGTTCAAGTCCGAATAAGTGTACTTTATATATGGGATTGAGAAGTAGATGACAGTTATAAAATAGGAGCAAGTAATATTTTGCGTTCTTGTAATACTCTTGGAGTCTTATTTTCTTTGCTACCATTTTATGTTTACATTTCTCGAATATAATGTATATGTCAGCATGGCAAACAACTAAAAATATGTTGGAATCTGCATATCTTATAAGATTAATAATAATAATTGCGTTTTCATACTCAATAAATGCAAAACAGGAATATCCTTTGAAATAATTTTATACAGAAGCTGTTTTAGTATATAAAACCAAATTTTTGATATTTCTTACTTGCGAAAGCAACTTCAGTAGATTTTTGCTACTTAAACCTTTTACATGTTTTTGCAGTAAAAGATTTTTAACAAAATCGGTACTAGTCGTCTGCTTTGAGCCTTGAATTCCTAATATCAAAGGTTTGTATTCATCTGGAAGACCACCAAGAGTAATATCACCAACAACATTGTCTTTAAACGTTCACCAATATTTTCCAGTTGTTCAGCAATATGAATAATTGTATCAATATATTCTTGCATTGAGGAACAGGAATGAAAATTAGTTTTGAAAAGACGTGAATATAAACTAACTAAACGTACTATTTTCGTAAGTTTTTTTCAGATTATCCCATGCTTCTTTGGCTGTTTTGGCTTTTTTTGTTTCTGCAGCTGAACACGGCTTTACCGATAAGTTTATTTTTGCTAAAGTTCGTTGATCTACATCTTCATCAATGTTTTGTCCTACTTTAGGTTGAATACTGTGCCACAAACCTGCGGCTATTAAGTAGTTCTTCATCCAAAACTTCCAATCATTGTAATTTGTACCATCCAGGTGTTTATTTTCAGATAAACCTCCTACAGCGGTTGAGATTGAATATTGTTGTGGATTTTCGTTTATCGAGTTCCTTTCTTAAAATATCAATCTGAGCCTCAAATTCTTCGTTTGTAGACATTATTTAATATTTATTAATAATTTTTTGATATATTTCAAAAACTGTCGGATTTTTTTTTTAATTCAAAATTTCGGAAAAATTTACAGCTTTTGTGAACTATTTAACTTCCAATTCTTTTACTCACAGAAATATAAATACAGTACTGTGGTTAGAAACCGAAAACTATAATTATTCTTAGTCAGGACCGGACTTGTAACCCAAAATGGCGGCGTCATACGTCACAGTTTATTTCAAAGTGCCAACGTGGAGTCGGAATGCTGTACTTATTAATGCTGTGACTATATCAACTAACTACTTTATACTATATGATGCAATATAACAACATCCAACAATTTTGCATTTAACCACGTTTGTGCAGTTCTACAAGCCAAATCAAATGGTATAAAAATCTCGATTTTCAGCAAAATTGGACATGTCGCGTTTTGCATATAGACGGCTCATATGATAACATCATAATATATAAAAACTTGTACGGTTGCCCTTCAACAATGAAAATGACGTTCAGATTGCTGTCAAATTTATACACGTATCGTTTGAGGGTTAGTACTAAATAAAAATTGATCTTTTTGATCGACCTAATACAAAGTTATGAAAATTGTTTTATAGCGTTTTATTAGTTTGTGTACAATAGAAAATAATGATTTAAATTAAACTTTTATTTTCTTAGATTTCTTCAAAATATTACATTATATCATTCTATCAGTAGGTTTGGATTAACCTCTTTGATCCCAATGGAGAGCGAGATTGTGGTCAAAAGTCACAGGTTGCGAAGGTCAAGGCCCAACATGCGGCGTGGCCAACCTTCCTTCTCTTTCATATACCATTCTCAATTCTCATTCTACGCGGTATAATACCAACCATAAACGCTAGAACAATGCCGATTTACACAACAGGCACTTCTTTGGTATTATTGTTACTTGAAAAATAGTGTAAGGTACTTTGTATTCAGCTAATAGACCAGGAATTTTTTACTGCTGTTTTTTTTTTTTTTATTATGAAAGAATCTCTGCTTCTCTTCTAACCGTAGTCAAATATTGTTTTACGAGGGTTTATCTGATATTTGAAATAGAAAATATCAAGTTGTGACTTATAAGACATCAGTTGTGGACTTAAATGTCATTCCAGCAAGCATTCTCTTGAGATCTGAAAACAGGAAAATGTCGCTGGGGGCTAAATCTGGAGAATACGGTGGGTGGGTAAGCAATTCGAAGCCCAATTCACTCAATTTTGCAATAATTTTCATCGATTTGATTTTGTCTTGGTGAAATAGCACTTTTTTCTTTTGCAAATGTGGCCGTTTCTTGCCCATTTCAGCCTTCAATCGATCCAATAGTGCACAGTAATAGTCGCTGTTGATGGTGGTTCCTTTTTGGAGGTAGTCGAGAAATATTATTCCATTCGCATCCCAAAATACAGCCGCCATCACCTTAGCGGCCGACTGTTACGTCTTTGCTTGCTTTGGATTCTGTTCGTCGATTGCTGTCCACTCATCTGACGGTGTTTTGGATTCTGGTGTGTAATAGTGAAGCCATGTTTCATCCATTTTCACATATCGACGATAGAATTCCATTTTATTGCGGTTTAACAGCGCCAAACACTCCTATGTAGCATCAATCCGTTGTTGTTTTTAGTCGACTGCGTGTAGAAAATGTTCCTTTACTTGTGAGAAGAAGCATGTGGCTACAACTTGATACAAAATGAACATTTTCCAGACCGGTGGATTGGGAGGGGAAGTAACTTTCCTTGGCCGGCCAGGTCTCCTGATTTAACATGTTTGGATTTTTATTTATGGGGTAGAGTTAAAGACATTGTCTACAAAGTGCAACCGACAAGCAGAGAAGATATGATTATTAGAATTAGAAATGCAATCGGTAGTTTACCTCCCGCTGAAATAGAAGCAGTCGTGAATTCGACCAGAAATCGATTAAATCTTTGTATTTCAAATGATGGAAAACAATTTGAACACCTGTGATTTTTTTTTATAAATGTTTACTTATTATTCGCACTGTTTAGAATTTCATTTAACTATTTTTACTTTTGTTCTGTTCTATTATTTGTGCATTTGAAATAAAAAACTTATTTTGCCTCTCACATAATTTGGACCATGCCTAAAATTTTAATTAGGTCGGAAGAAGTGCACGGATTTGTAAATGAAAATTACTTATTTCACGATTTTTATAACATCAACGTCAAAAGACTTATCCATTATACATAAGGTGACTAATAATTAATATTATTTGTCTCCATAGAAACCTACCGAACTTGTTATTAAACAAGATAGTTATTAAGCTATCTTGATTTATTTTTTAGAAGTCCGCATTAGATAGGCCCAGATTATTGTTTTGGTAATAACTTTGAAACGAACAAAGATATCGAACTGCGGTTTTCATACTTTTCTTGTAAATGTAATTTAGTTTGCGATTATGGGATTTTAGTTATACCGTGCGATTTAAATTTTTGGAGAAAAATCGAAAAAGCTCTAATGATTACAAATTGCGCCCTCTGGCAAGTTTATTAGACACTATTGTGTATCAGCGGATATGACAGTTAAAAATGCTTGGTTTTCTCTTTCAAACACTCTTAAGTTTGTCAAAATCGCATAAGGCGTTTAGAAGTTACAGTTATTTAAAGAATTATACATTGAATGGCTTCCCCCACTCTTATTAAGGATCGTACATCAACAAGCCTCAGACAAAAGTTGTGTAAAATTGTCTAGGCTTTTTCATGATGTTACTACATTTTTATATATATTTGGAAATTTTCGGAGAAATTAAGCATTTTAAATTTTTAAATGAAATAACGCCCCCTTGTGCCGAAATGCGGAACTTAAAAATAATTTTTAGAATTTTTTCATGACCACTTTAATTGAAAAAAAAATTTCCCCAAGGTTCTACGACCAATAGTTTCCGAGATACAGCCGCTGGCCATGCTTACTGGATCAGCCTGTATAATTCTGGTAGTTACGAAACCAGATTTGTTACTTTGTCAGACCCAGAGCTTAATTGATACTTGAAGCTACAAATGATTAATACAAATTATAAATCCACCCTCATACATAAAGTAAATCTTCAATATTTTGTATTTGTCTTACCCATACAACCGCGACTTTGTCCTTTTGGCTTGAATGGCCAATCCAATATTCAAAATTCGTGTTAATAAACAAACAATCAAAATACTTTTCGAATAATTAATTCATCATTCAACCAAAGCAATAGAATCTTCAATAACCTACATCTCTCTTTATCATAGCTCGAAAAATCTCTTTCCTATCAAAAATGTTTATCTGTTTTTTTTTCTAGACTAATAAAATTTTCGTTCACGCATACTGGTCTGGACTAAGATCATGAAACAAACACTCATAATGTGACAAATAAACATTCGTCGCACACAAACGCAAATGCAAAACTCACGAGTCAATAGTCAGATTGCTGTCAAATTTATACACGTATCAATTGAATAAAAATCATATGGAAACAATTCTAGTAGCGCCATCTAAGTGTCACCCTACGGACTTATTAAATGACCTAACACAATGCAACAAACGCTTGTAAGTTTTATAAAACAATAACTATATAAAATATATTAATTTTATTAGTGCCACCCAAAGACCTTAGTAACACAGGAGACAAAATATTTCATTGATAACGTGCTTTCAAACACGAGCCAACATTACTTGTAAACAAGTAATGTGTAAGAGAGAGAAAGACTTATCCTTATCGCCTTCAAGTTGCTCATTGGCAACGCTGTAATCTCCGGTATGCGTTCTGCAGCCAGTGGCGTACTGATCACTGACTGTTTTTGAACTATGTATACAATACATAATATATAATTAATAGCATACATTAAAAAGCCAACGTGCCGAGAATTTAACCGCTATTCAACTTATTTTGAAACTGAAATTTAGTCGATATTTAATTGGAATGAGTTTTTCAGTAAAATAATTTAAATATTAATATGTATAAGGTATTCGCTAAGAAAATCTGTTAATCTTTCTTTGTACCTTCATTTCGTATATCGAAAAAACGATACTTAAATTAATATATTTATGTATAATTTGAAGATAATCTAATTTTAAAATCATTTTATGCATTACAAATACAGGAAATAAAAAAAGGCACATTATTCTCAATAGTTTATTTTTAGCTACATATATTAAATTATACACAATGATAATACATAATAATTACTATGAACATACAAATTAATTATGTATTTGCAGACTTTATGCAGTTTCTGTATCGCTTTTTAATAAGTATGAAGTCTATTTGATTGCGAATAATTCTTTCAGGGGTATGGGGCTAGAGGTCCACGTATAGAGCCTTCTATTTGGAAGTTTAAAAAAGGTGTTTGAGACAATGAAATCATGTTCCTGGCAGAACTGAACTAGCCGGTCTCCTCTATCGTCTGCTGTAACTAATCCGTATATACCGGTAATATCCTCTCGTGGTGTACTTCCTACTTTGGCATTAAAATCGCCCATGATAAAAATCACCTCTGATTTTTTTCGCCAGCTTCACGGTATCTGTGATTTGTTCCTTAAAACTATCAATAGATCTTTTAATGATTTTAAGTCGTCTAACTTGATTTTGGCACGTTATTTTATTTTTTAAAATTCCTATATTTTTTCTTCTCTTAGTAGGGGTTGAAAAGTCACTACTATCCATATCACCAGGATACCGCCTTTTCCTAAAAAATATCAAGCCCCTGGTAAATTATACTAAAAAAAGAGCTTTTTATGAACAAATATCAAAATTTCATAACGGTAAAATGTAAATTTGAATAATGTACCAAATATAGCAACATTTAGCTTCAGCCCCTTTATATCACCCGCTTCTGAAACATGTTGGTGTAATACCTACGTCTTTTTAGTTCCAATTTTTCCACTAGCTACAGGGGCTTCAATTATATCAGAATGGGATTCTCCTGTTTCTGATGCAGTTTCTGTCACAGAACTGGTTGAACCCTTGTTGGCTTCTAATGAAACTGGCTGTGGAGGTGCCAGGTATAGATTCAACAATTATACTTTCAGACCTAAAATATGTATTAATTCAATATATCAAAATATTAAAAAACCTTTCTAAAGGATACCTTTTGATTAGGGACCCCATATTAGCGGTTGAAACAGTGGACTCTATAATAGTTTTTTCTAATAGCTGAGCAATCCTAAAAATGGATATAAATGCGGTTAATGCACATACCTACTTAGCTAGTTTAATTTCATCCAAAAATTAATAATAACAGAACTTACTTAGGATATTCTTTCGGTATTGGAGGTGTTCCAAAAACAGATGAGTCCACAGACCTAACATCTGTGGTTGAGTCAGAGCTAGAAGAATATAAATTATTATTATAATATAATAAATATAATTATAAATATTTTTTACCTAGTGGATGCATCATCCAAAAATAAAACACCTTCACACCGTCGAAGATTTGCACCCTTTCTAACGAATCATGCTCCCTTAGATTTCGTTACCAGATCCTCTGGGAAAAAATGATCCGAGCATAACCATGGATTTTTTGGCAAAAGTGGTCCTTTAGCAATGCCAACTAAAGAAAACCAGAGTTTTCGTTTTTCCGGTTCCTGAGGAAACCTAATTTAAAAAATACAATATAAGTACCTAATGTAAAAAGGCTATAATCAGCCTTATACTCCAGAGCTAGGGAGGTAATATCCTACGTAGATTTACCACTTACTTCTTTAATGCTGCTTTGAATTACTAAACGGTTACATTGTTGGGCGTAAATGAACCAACATTATTTTCAGAAAGTATCTGTTTGCTTTTGTTACTAATAATTTAATAGAAATAAAAATTCAAAATGTAACAAATTTATCATATCAAACAAACCCCGCCACTGTGTAAACTAACACTAAACACAAACAAATTTCCAAACATAACCACACTTACCTGTGAAAAGTTAAATCTGGAAATAAACTATCCACTTTTCCACAAACTACACAACCACGAACCATAGTTATTCAATAAATATTTAAAGTTTAAAAAAACACACACAAGAATATCGCAAAACAGGAAAATACTTCAAAAAACGATGGAAAGCGATAATGACATGAGTGTTTCTCAACGTCAACGTCGCAAATTATAATTTCATTCATAACGCCGTGATCTGTCGTACAAGAAGCGTAAAGTTGTAAACGATGTTGCCGTAGTGCGCTTTTATTTTACTATGAGAATAATTCCTAAAATAAAATAATTATCCCGTTTTATACAATTTAATCTTAAAATGAACTAATTTATAACCTAAGTATAGTAATAAAAATTTTTATTAACATCCTAGTTACAAATAATTATTTACATCGTTCATTTTTTATTTGTTGTGACAAAAATTTAAAGATATTTCAAATACATTTGTAAGTCTGGCAATGCTTGTATTAGGATAAATAAAGGAAGGAACGATGTTTGCTAACCCTGAAAACGTAAACAATGTGGTCTCCTGTATTATTAAGGTCTTTGGTGCCACCCTATATAAATCTTTACAAACACAAACCATTCACATATTTCTCTACCCACAACATGTAACGTTTGTCATTATAAACATTACACCACTCAAACACAAGAAAAATAAATAAACACAACAACAAAAAAATAACATTTATTACAGTAAAAGTAAATTTCGCGTGGTATGGTTGAAAACGAAATATAAAACGGGGGAAGGTCACATAGGTCTTATATGTGACACGACCCTGACCTGTGACCCCCATAGGGGGCAATCATATAAGTATAGTGTATACATACTCCACCGCTTTTTAACACGACTCTATATAGTCAGTTTTAAGCGGATGGTGAATCGAAGAAGTGAATGTTAATTCTAAAAAAATATAATAATTTTAAAAATACTAATTTATGCGAAAATATTATGTGTTCAATCAGTCGTCAGTGAATATTAGTGAAGTACAAGAAAACTTGAGAGAATTGTGCGCATCTATTTATCCTATATTTTCGGTGACGATATTATGAACTTTAAAAAAGAAGTTTTAACAACTTTATTTAAATTTAAAAAGAATTAAGAATTGTGATTTGATAATTTTGTTTTGGAAAATGATTGTTGCGCAGATCAAAGCAGAGATTAACTTCGAGGAAAATTTTACAATATGTAAGTACGACCCCATTGTAGGAATTTATTTTCTTAATTTAACAATTTGAACATTTTTATAGTATCGAAACTTGATCAATAATAATAAAATTATAACTTGTGATTCTTACGTAAAAGTAAATTTGTGTTTATACCAATTTTTCTAAAAAAAATTGTTATTAAACCAATAACTTTTATGGTATTTTTTGAACCGTTAGAATGTTGGATTTTTAATAGTGCGATAATATACAGGGTGTGCCATTTGAAAAAATCAAGATTTTTGTGGGTTTGCAAAATGTCATCTCCCTGTATAATGTGTAGCTTTTCGAACCAACGTGTAATGGATTATTTTACTGCAGGATGTTGTACATTTTATCAAATACCTACTATTTGCAATTGGCATTGGCGTAACAATAAAAAATGGCTTATAATGGGGCATGTATTATATTATCTTTAACTTTATTGTCATAAAAGAATCACAAAAGTTCTTGTAGACAAAGTCATACTTAAATTAATATATAACAAAGACGTATACAAGTACAAAAGATTAATGTAATTAATCGTTTGAAACACAATATAACAAAAATATTTTAAAAACATACGTAAACCTACTACATTATGTTGTCAGTGTTAGTAGGAAGACAAGAGTAAAATCTCAAATCCCCCAAACATTCATGAAGTAAAATATGTAAATAACAACACAACATTAATATATATATATAAATGCAAGTAGCAGAACAGAAAAGGCATAATACATTAAAATCATCAAACCAAGCCAAAAGCGGATCAACACAACAAAATCAAAACAAACACCACGACGCATCAGCAAAGTAGTCCTCCAGCGAGTAATAGGCCTTCTCAAGAAGAACGCGCTTAACAGCCTCCCTAAATTGCTTGGGATTTTTTACAGTCGTCAAGTTTGGCGGCAAATGATTGTACATTCTGCGACTGTCATAAAGGTGTGATTTCTTTACCAAAGCAGACCTCGGTATAGGCAAGTGCACCCGCTGAACTAGTCTCGTGGGATAAGAGTGACTAGGTGAAGCTGAGCTGTTAATGTTTCTTACATTTTTATGAATAAGACGTACAGTTTCTAAAATGAAAAGTGATGTAAGAGTCAATATTCGATGTTTTTTGAATAATTCTCTACAGCTTGCAGTAAAATCTGTCTTACACATATAACGAACAGCCCGCTTCTGCAGTGTAAATATACTCTTAAACAAAGTTTGGCTACAAGTACCCCAGAACGCTATTCCATATCGAAGATACGCCTCCACTAAAGAAAAATACACATTTCGTGCAACTTTCAGTCCAAGAGCCCCTGACACAACTCTCAAAGCATAACAGCCAGATGAAACCTTTTTGCCTTACAGTTTAACATGTTCATCAAACTTAAGCTTTAAATCAATTTGGAGTCCCAAAAATTTAACACAATTAGGACTATTAATATGGTTATTTAAAATAGCAAATCATCAAATTTAAAATTAAAAGATAATACATGTGTTTGTGATAAATTAAATGAGATAATTCGAATCGCACCATTCCTTTAACTTTCCCAAATCACTTCGAATATTTTCTTTGACAACATCAGCATCTCTATCATGCCAAAGGAGTGTCGTATCATCCGCAAACAGCGTAAAGCTTCCCGTTAGTCCAATAGTGGTAATGTCGTTAATATAAAGAAGAAAAAGAACAGGACCCAAAACAGACCCCTGTGGCACTCCGCAAGGCACACACATACTATCAGACATACCACTTTCAAACCTGACCAGTTGCCTTCGGTCAGTCAAATAAGAATGAAACCAGTCCGAAGGTGCACCCCTAACATCATAAGACTCAAGCTTCCTGAGAAGGATGCTGTGATCTACACAATCAAACGCCTTTGAAAAATCGCAAAATACTCCGGCAACTGCTCTATTCTCATTGAACTGGGAATAAACATTCTGGAGAAAAGAAAATATGGCATCCGAAGTACTCCTGGCGCTCTGGAAGCCAAACTGCTCCGATGTTATTATATTATTGGCTCTGAGAAAACTGAGGAGTCGCTTTTTGACTAGCTTTTCGATTATTTTGGAAAAAGTTGACAGTAAAGATATGGGCCTGAAATTTGATGGATTATCAGTTTCACCACTCTTATGTAATGGTATAACCAATGCGGTTTTTAGGCATGCAGGAAATACACCTCGTAAAAAAGATAAGTTTATAGCATCGATTAAGGCTCTAAGAGCAGACAATGGTAAGTTTTTAATTACTGTAATCGCAATTCCATCAATTCCACAAGAGTCTCTCTTCCTGATCTCAGCAACAACCTCAATCATCTCCGCCAAATCCACAGCAGACAAACAAAATGGACCATCCCATAGACGCTCTCCCATATAGCTTAAGGCGTCGTTCTTTGGTTTAATTTATTCCGTCAGCCTTCTACCAATGGAACAATAAAATGCATTAAGATCGTTTGCGTCCACATCGGGCTCCACAGTCTGAGTAGCATTTCTACCTCTAAGATCATTTACTATCGACCAATATTCCCTGTTTTTTGACTTTTAGAGCAAACAACCCTTGTATCAAAATCATTTAATATGGAATCAGAGTTGCAAAATTTACTTCTTCATGGCTTGTCTGACGAAGGCTGTGGGACTGCTGTAGCCCTAGGCAAGCAGTCACATCCGGGAAACTACTTTCCGCACGAGTTAGGTAGAAGATTTTTCTACGACCATGTATAAATAAAAGGCAGACAAAATATTTTTTCCTGTTTTGACTAAAAAACTTTAAAATCTATTTATTGGTAATTATCGTTACATTAAAAGAACAATTTACTGCAATTTGCAGGTTTATGGCAAATTTTAATTAGTGATGTGCTAAAATGCTATTAGCAGGATTAGGGGGATAAGGGAATATTCAATTAAAAGTGTTAACAGCTCACTTTGTACCTTCCGCCACTATAGTGCTGGAAAGTATAATTTTCTAAACTAAAATCCGTGTGGTTATTACACACGGTCGTAAAAAAATATTGTAATATTTTTTTCAGATAATTGACATAAATTTGCTTGTAATTTATAGATAATATACAGGACGTATCACAAATCATAAGGTGGTTTATTATAAGAATACTACTTCTATTCTTCAGTTTTAGACTATTTAGAAATAGTGGTTGACAGACAAACCCTCGAAATTACAGTCGAATTCACGCCATGACCGTTATAACCGATAATCAAATGTTTAACTTTTTGCATTCACGCGACCCCGGATATTGTCGGTTTCACTATGATGACGTCACGAAAAAGCCCTTCTTGACGTCATAGTTTCTTTGCAGTTTAACCAAAAGTAACCCCGCCAATGAGCTACGATATTATCGGTCCATTCGAATATCTACATAACTTCAAAAAAGTTAATTACTAATCGGTTTTTTGTTATTGTTCTTGGTGACTGTTGGACTCTTGACCACTTGCTTTGTATGTTAATTTGGTACGATGTGTCTCGCTTACAGTGTAGATCTGGAATAGACGTACGCGCGACAGAATGTTGAACAACAAACGACTATTTACTGGAAAAGAGAAAAACATATAAATAGCCAACGTATAAGAGGGACAGACAATCAATCAGTAATTAAGCGAACAGTGTTGTGACATATAAATTATAGTAAAATAAATAGTGAAAGTCATATTAGTTCGTTTTAGTTATTAGTTTGTTTAGTATTTACGAAAAAAGGAACATTATGTATTAGAGTCCAATACTGAAACGTCCGGGAATTTTGCTTGTGTTGATCATATTTAAATTTACATTTACATCCAAAGGCCACTGATGATGCAATAAGATTATTCCAAAACATATATGGTTCCTACAAAAGATAATGCTTTCAATAAAGCTTATTTTGTGGAGCCTGACTTTACTTTTTCCGTTCCTAAACTACCATTTATTTTCAATAAAGTAACACCTCTTTTTATTTTCGCATTTGTTTCGCCCTGTATATATTAATTCTACCTGGAGAAACTAGAAGAGAGAAGCATATATTGCTGAAAATTTCGAATAAATTATTAGTAGTAATACCCCTAGGGTCTTGATAATACCGAGATAATTTTGTCATAGAGAATGCCGAAAGCAAGGCCGCAGGCCGAGGGCTATTATCCTTGAGCAACTGGCTTGAAGGATTCTCTATGACAAAATTTTGAGTATTTATCAAGGCCCGAGGAGTATTCGATAAGATAATTTTTTACTTTGTAGATATCAAAAATTTGATTGTCAATCTGACGTTTAATAATTTTCAATACAAAATCTATTAGTTTTAACATAGAATAAGAAAGCTACGCTAACCAGAAGTTTTACTTGACGATTTCGATGGGATTTTGTGTTCGTTCGCACGATTTTGTGCGCAAGCTGTCGAATTGGGTAAAATTCCAATATGGACGAATATTAATAATTGTTTACATTCGTTTATTCCATTTTCTAAAAAGTTTTCAACGTTTTTCCATTTTATTAGTTATTTGGTTATAAGATTTATTGAATTCTAGTTTTAAGAACAATAGTGTAATAGTGTTTATTTAATTAACTGTTAGTGAAAGCATAGATTTATAATTGTGTACCTACATAAATCTTTGGTGTGGCGAAAGACAATGCCAAATTATTGTAGTAACAACAGCCACAAAACTGGAAAGTTAATAGATATTTCAAAATTCCGAGTGATCCAATAAGGTATGTAATGTACCTACACAAAATGTTGAATGTTTTAAAAAATTATCACTGTAATAAGTTGATGTATTTCTTTAATTTCCACACCCTTTGTAATTATGTTTGAGATCAATCAGTATTCGACAAGAAGTTATCACAGTTTCAAAATTCAGAAATAATCCAATTATCGAGATAAATAGTATAATAAGTAACATAATATACATAACAATATACGGGTTGCATAGGTTATAAGTTAAAAGTTACACCACCTTTGATCTTTAGAGGTCTCAGAGGCCGTCACTTTTATGACACTCTGCGTATAGTTATAACTATGTGTGTATAATATCAACCATTTATTATTGTTAGTAAAAATATTGTTAAAACGTAAAAAATATTTAAAGTATTGAAATAGGTTTTACTACAGAATTGTGTACAATATGGGAGACCTTGGCCTATTCCTATACAGGGTGATTCATTGTGGTTGCAGCAAACGAAAACTGGAGATTCCTGAAAACAGTTCAAGCGTTTTATGCTTGCCCATGTCCGCAAATGCTTTTTTATCGAGATACAGGGTGTCCAAATTTAGTGATCAAAATTGTTTGTTCATTTCTCAAAAACTAGCTAACCGATTTTGACAAAATTTTACATGTATTTGGGGAACGATAACCTAAAATAATCTGCATTATTATGACTTTTATTGGCGTTCATTTGGGTAAATTTTACACATAAATTAATTAAAAACAGCTTTGACTAGCTTCATTATTTTAAATCATTACTTTTTTAAAAAGAGCAACTTATAAGCTACAAAAAAGTTACTTACGTGGATGTTGTGGTTTCTACCATTTTTATGGAAACCGATAAATTTCAAGTTAATGGTCGATTTAAATCAAAATAACGTCTATCAGAAATCAAAATGAATAAATGGAAAACGATTTAATAATAACAAATTCCTCAACAACAAATTTAAGGCCTATCAGTACAATTAAAAATTTATCAATACAAAATACGGCTCCAAGGGTTGTTATCTTCATTTGTATATCTGCATACTGAATTATATGATGAACTATTTAATATATTTTTTGTTCCAGATAATTCGCGGGTAGGCGAGGACTATAGAACTACCAGTGTTCATCCCTACAATAAATATGGTGAGTCTATCTATAAATTTAACAATTAACCTAAGTAGATCCACCTAATTGTTCTCTTATGTGTGCACCTTTTATCTTTCGTGTGTAATCTGATTTAACCACGGTACTATAGTGTATACAGCAGGTATAGTTGATGCTTAGGTACTATAAAATAGTTCTTAAGCCAATTATCTGTCCATTAACAATTTATTTGACCGGCAAAACTTTGAAAAATACTAATAATACAGATATAAAAAAAATTAAAAGCACTTTCTCATTGTTACTTTTTGAGGATAATAAGATAGCATTTACAAATTTTGAGTTCATCACACGTAATGGTTTATACAAGTTTTCAGCTGTTATTTCAAATTATTCAAGAAATGTATTTTCATAAAATAGGGTTTGAATTTTCGCCGTAACTGCCTCCTCGTAAATTGCTTTGCCACCGTAGTTTATTATTAAAATTTCCGACTAGTTTGTAGGGTGCCAGATCTGCCAGGTTGATAGGAGTTTTCGTGAGTAGCCCAGCGTTAAGAGATTTTTAGGCTTAATGTTTTGTTATATTCAGGGTGTTTCTTCTTTTAAATTTTTTCCAAGAATTCTTCTTGTGCCATTGTGGATTTTAAGTAATTTTTTATTATTTTCAATTTTGAGAATGACCTCTCTTCTGAAGGTGCTGACACTGGTAGCTTTCGGAGAATTCTTAAAGCCACCGTGACAAGTACTACTACTAATTTTATTTTTTTTTGTTCGGTCAGTACAGGGAGGTCCGCATAGTTGTTCTCCGTTAACAAACATATTTTGTTGATTATGTCGAAAAATTATACGTTTTGTACGCGGCATTTGCCCCCTTGCAGAGGCCCTGCGCATACAGGCTAATAAAGCCGTATAAGTACATTTTAGATGATCATTTGCGGCTTTCTAATATACCGGGTGTTTATAAATGAAAATCGGGGTTTTAACGCTTTATAATATTTATATAAAGATTAATTACACTGAACCTAAAATTATAAATTATACATCAAATGAAAGAGCCACGTAAACAGTTTTGTTTGTTTGCACCAGTGCGCATGTACACGCAACGTTTTATCAGTCGTGTTGTCTTCAGTGATGAATCGACCTTTCACCTTAGTGGACATATTAACACTCATAATGTGCATATCTGGGGCTCAGAAAATCCTCACGAGATGGTACAAGTGTAACGAGACCCCCAAGATGAATGTTTTTTGTGCCATATCCCGGCGGAAAGTTTATGGGCCTTTCCCGCCAAGGGCCTAATGACAGAGCTTGTTTAGCATGGCCTCCACGGTCACCCGCCATGCGAGTTCTACCTACCTTTGGGGCTTCATCAAAGATCGTGTGTATGTGCCGTCGCTACCAGCTGACCACCCCGAATTAAGAAACAGGAGTGAAGCAGCTGTTTCAACAATTACTCAAGACACACTTTACAACGTTTGGGAAGAACTCGGCTATGGACTTGATGTGTGCCGGGTAACAAATGGTTCTCATATTGAACACTTGTAAGCTTTTAGGTGAAACTGTTTGAGTTGCTTTTTCATTTGACACATGCATGCTGTAGGTTTAGGTCATAACTGTAAGTTGAATGTAATAGATATTATCAAGCGTTAAAACCCCGATACTCCTTTAGAAACACCCTTTATAATGGCAAGTTAATACTCAAATCTAAAAAGGCGTTTTGGTCGATCATTTTGCGGCTTTTTAAAATTTTTGCAATGGACTTTTACTTTCTTTATCAACTTAAAACTAGTACCAATCAATTTCTGGCGTCAAAAAACCCTTAGAAAAAAGTTTACATGAAGGCAATTGCCCATCAGAGTGGAAAACTAGACCAAAACATTTCCATTTTGTAGATACGACGCGACGGCAGTATTAGTTAAGTCTTTCTAGTGATAATGAGATTTCTTCTACTAATATAATATCAGCAAATCCTTCAATCTATTGGGGTTCCGGTGGTGCTCTAATTTTCTATATTGTATGCCATGGATAAAACATTCATAAGCACACCACTGTATAAACAAACAGTAATTAACAAGAGGCTTTCGCTCTGCAAACTTAAATAACTATCATTATAGTTATTCGCATTACAGGTGCCCAGAGACGCGTTGAAAATATAACGGTGAACTTAAGTTATAGCTGCTGCTTTTTTTTTTTTGATCAATCATAAAATAAATAATACATTTTATATATATATATATAAATCTCTTGTAATATTTTGGTTCAATCATATAAAATGTAAAATGAATTTTGGGGTATCAGCCTACTTTAAGTAAAACACTCTTTTCACTTTCCAAGCTTTCGGAATGATTTTTATTCCTTCTTCAGGGCTTTCATTCAGAAGTAATTTGAGTTATGCAGGTACGATGTTATTAAAAGTTATTTGAAGACATCGAGTATGTAAATTGACAGTACTTAACAGAGACATACAAAAATCATAATAACACATAAATAAAAAAGTTAATATAATAATTGTTAAAATTGTTTAGCTACATTTTGTTTTTCTTTCCATTGTTAGAGGTCTGCATGTGAGTAATGAAAAAATCAGTATCTCTCTCTAGGTGCCATCTCCGCGACGAAGATTGGCGATCATCATGGCAATTCTTATTTTGGATGCAGCGGCTCTAACAAGCTCTATCGAGAAACATCCAAACCACTCTCTCAAGTTTCTCAACCAGGATATCCTTCTTCTACCCACGCTTCTTGTACCTTGGATCCTTTCCTGCATTATCAATTGAAGTAAGGCATATTTTGGTCCACGAGTCACATGGCCCAGATACTGAAGTTTTCTGCTTTTCATTGTTATTAATAACTCTCTTTCTATGTTTAGTCGTTCAAGTATTTCTAAGTTAGTTATCCGATCGACCCATGACACCTTCAGTACTCTTCTGTACACCCACATTTCAAAAGCTTCTAGTCTTTTGGTTATTTCTGCGTTCAAAGTCCATGCCTCGACGCCGTAAAGCAGAGTAGCAAAAACATAACATCTAACTAGTCTCAGTCTCAGTTTTAGGCTTAGACCTCTATTGCACAAAACTCTTTTCATGCTATTGAAATTGGATCTTGTTATTTCTATCCGTGCTTTTATTCGTCGTTATTACAAGTAACTGTTGTTCCAAAATAAGTGTACTTCTCTACCTGTTCGATGGGTTCACCTTTGACGATTATCTGTTCGTTGTTAGTCTGCGCCTTCTTTGTTATTTTCATGAACTTTGTTTTGCTTACGTTGAGTGTAAGGCCGTATTCTTCGCTATATCGAACAAGTTTGTCCATGATTCTTTGTAGATCTTCCAGGTTTTCCGTTAAAATTACGGTACCATCAGCGTATCTTAGAACAATTATAGGAGTGGCTATAATTGTTCTAAGATACGCTGATGGTACCGTAATTTACTTTCATTCCTGAACTGTCATTTTCCATTGCCCTTTTTGGAATCTCTTCACAGTAGACATTAAACAAAATAGGTGACAGAACACTACCTTGACGTACACCTCTCTTTATTGAGATGGTGCCAGAATTTTGTTGATCTACTTTGACGGTGGCATTTTGGTTGTAATAGAGATTTGAGATGATTTGCAGGTCTTGGTGGTCTAGGTTTTTACATTGTAATATTTCCATCAACTTGTCGTGGCGGACCCTGTCAAACGCCTTATTATAGTCGATGAAGCAGGCATATACGTCCTGATGTAACATCTAGGCATCGCTGCACTATTACGTTGAATGCGAATAGTGCTTCTCTTGTACCTAATCCTTTGCGAAAGCCAAACTGACTGTCACTTATATCCAGATCGAGTTTCTGGTGGATGCCATTCCTTTGGTAGTTTTCCAGACCCATAGACGCTGTTCAAGAGTCTCACCACGACATCCAAATCTTCATCACTTATGATCTTAAGAATGTCGATAGGAATTTCGTCGGGGCCAGGAGATTTACCGTTGCTCATGTTGTTTAGTGTGTGAGTGACTTCGTCTTTCGTGATTTCGGGCCCTCTGTCTTCCAGTCCTAGCTACGGATGTGATATTTCTCACATCGTCGAAAGGGTCATTTATATATTCCTGCCATCTCTTCAGTTTGTCTTCTGTGTTTGATAGTGTTTTCCCATTTTTATCTAGGAGGATTATAGTAATCTTTCCTTTTCTGAGACCTGCCAATTCTTTTACCTTCTTATGTAGGTTATACAAGTCAAATCTGCGTTGTAGGTCTTCTATTAGGATCATTTTTTCATTATTCACATTAGTATCATTTTTTCATTATTCACATGCAGACCTGCATAACTCAACTTACGTTTGAATGAAAGTCCTGAAGAAGGAATAAAAGTGAGCGACGGTGTTTGCTGACAAACTGACACCTTTTCGTGGAATATTTCTTCGGCTACTACAATCAAGCATTCTTTTATAACTTTATTCCAAATGGTGAATGGTTTTCCACGTTTTGAGACTTCAAGAGCCAAACGAAAGCTAGCGCAAATTGCTTTATATCCTCAAATTTTCCGTCCGCAAACTTCCTGCGTATATATGGAGTAATTTCGAGGATGTTTCGATTTATAGTATCATTTAATGTTATATTTTTTGAAATTTAACAAAGCGCCTTCTCATTTCCATACTAATAAATCAGGTACAAATAGTCATCAATTAAATTATTAAATAATTTTTACAAATTCTTTATGGGAATCATTAAGATTTATCTCTACCACGAACGCACATTTATATTTTACGCTAAAGAAAATTATAAATTCATTTATTCAAGATAATATGCGCTGCATACAAGAATTAATTAAAAATTAAAACACAAAAATAAAAGTGTTTACAAGTAGAAAAAATAAATTAACGAAGAAAAATGAAGATGAAAAAGAAGTAATAATAATTTGTTTGGTAGAAAATATCCTGCGACCGGCTCCAGCAGGATGCAGCTACCATGCCTGCAGTAGTTATATTGCTGCCGTGTAGACAATGTTGCCAGTGGTAATTTAATATAATACAATGTGGTCTAAATTGGTACTATTATGTGACAGAATTATAGAAAATAAAAAAATAAGTGTAGGTAATTTATCAAACTATGTTTTATCACATACAGGGGGCTCAAATGCGAACGTATAGTTTATCCAAAGTTATTATTTATTGTCATAAAGAATTACACTTTCTTGTTGACAAAGTCAGGTACAAGTGTGCAATTATCATATCAAATAAATAAAAAAAACAAAAATATAAATGTAAAATTTTAAATAAACACATTTAATGGTTCTACCGGGGCTATCCGTTCCCATGCCTCTTTACATTATAAAAGGGCATCGAATGCAGCGTTTTTTGATACATTTCTCCCTCGTATATAAGACGTATAATAAATCATGCCTGCCAAAGGATACCGACAGTAATAAAAATAACTACAGTGACTGGAGAAAGTATGTCTAAACTTCTAAAAACAAAACAGTCTTTTTCAGCGTAGGTTTATATGTTCTCGTGTTGGAGTTGTTAATACATAAAGGATTTTTAAAATATCGTAGGACATGTGCCATGCCAATTAGTGTAACCCTAATTATACTCAATCTCGCTGGGGCTACACGTATATACCAAGTTAGCTGAGTTGTAAGAGTTCGACCCCGTGGTCAGCGAGATTGATGCAAAATAGAGGAAGCGAAGGGCCGTCAAACAATGGGCGCCAGTCGTGTTTTTATTTTCCCAATAAAAATCAAACAGACAAACAAAAAATTTTATCAAGACAACTTCACAATGTCCTGTCGCTGACAATCCTCAACCCCAATTCAAATCCCTGATGGGAACTAGAAGTTCGAAATGATCACTTTCTTTAGATGGCAGGTTCTTCTCCTCTAATTGGAGTTGAAGACGACATTGGGTTAACTCTCGAATCTAGTTCCCCCTCCAAATCAAGAAGTATCATACGTAAGTCATTCTTCTTTTTATCATTGAAATCTAAGAGTTTTCCCGAATTCTGGAAGACTGCTAGGATCTGTCCGGTTCTGAAGGGTGGTGATAGTGCAGAAATATCAAATTATAGGCCGATATCAATTTTATGCAACTTCTCGAAGCTTTTTGAAATCATTCTTTGTGAGCGTATCAACAGTTTGATCTTGAGTCAGATCTCCATTAACCAGCATGGCTTTATGAGGAATAGATCTACTCTCACTAATCTGGCTACATTTACTCAGTATGCGTCTGAGGTACTGGATGGACAGGGTCAGGTGGATGTAATATACACCGATTTTTCTAAAGCATTCGACCGTGTGAATTTACAGTGACATCTGGTGTGCCTCAGGGGTCTAATCTTGGCCCCTTATTATTTCTCATATTTGTTAATGATATGGTAAATGTTATAAATTGCAAAAGTCTTTTGTTCGCTGATGACCTGAAAATATATACAAGTGTCCGTAATTTGTCGGACTGTGTGAGGCTTCAGACGGACCTGGATTCGATTCAGGACTGGTGTGTCCGAAATTACTTGCCGCTAAACACCTCAAAATGTAAAATTGTCCCTTATACTCGACGATTAATAATCCACGATTATCATTACTCGATTGGGGATTGTGAACTATCTCGTATTTATTCCATGAGAGATCTTGGAGTTTTATTCGATTGTCGATTAACGTTTGTTGATCATATAGCGAGTAAAGTTGCGGATGCAATGAAGTCCTATGGTTTTATAGTCAGGAATTGTGCAGGTTTCACGGATATTGGATGCTTGAAGACTCTATTCTTTGCGTTTGTGCGTTCCAAGTTGGAGTATTGTAGTTTAGTTTGGAATCCTTATTATCTCAGTCATAAGTCGTCTGTAGAGCGTGTACAGAGAAGATTTCTTAAATACCTAGCTTATAAATGTGATAACGTATACCCTGCTAGAGGAATTGAGTATACCGATCTGACAAGTATTCCCTATTGAGTCCCTGGAATATCGTATCGTGTGGCTCTTACCTTCCTGCATGGACTGCTGAACAATAATATAGATTGCACAGAGTTGTTGTCCCAATTTAATCTTTGTATACCGCGTGTGTCCGGTGGGCATTGTAGCACTTTTTACTGCCCGAGGGCTCGAACGAATCTAATGTTGAAGTCTCCTATATATTTTATGTTAAATTGTTATAATGTGATGTGTGAATCGTGTGATGTACATTTTACCCCATTGAGGGGAATTTTAGATGAAGCTAAATTGTATTGTAATTTGTAAACTTGTAATGTTGTTAGTATTTGTCGAATTTATTTCCTATTTAATGTATTGCTATGTAAATGGATAGATTCTGTTGAGCAATAAAGCTTATTATTATTATTATTCTGCTTCTGTTCCTCCTAGGAATCAGTATCAAGTCGAGCAATTCTACCTGTTACATGGGTCAAACGCGTCACTAAACGTTTATAATCATTATCACGACAATTACCTCTAAATGAAGAAATTTTTGGAGTTAAATCATCTAAAGTTTTAACTATCTCTTCCCTATCTTCGTTAAAATTATAATTTATAACTATCTCCTGAACACTACGGTTAGCTTCCTCTTGTGAGAATAAACCTCTCAATATTTTCCGTTTGGCATCAACATTGCCCTCAACTTTAGTGTTCCTAATACTCAATTCATACTCAATTTCATAGTCCCTCAAATATTTCGGTTCTATTCTAGACATTTTTCAAAAACTAGATAATGATATTATAAAGTATCCCCACAAAAATGATCAAAAAGCTTATTCAAAATTTCGTCTCAAAAAGCAAAATTATTAAACTTTAATAATACTGTCAATATCAAAGTTCCAAACTCAGTTTCAATTAAAGTTACTTAATTCAGGATCAAATATATTAATTTCATCAATCTTTAAGCCAAACTAAGAGTGATCAAAAGTTCAAATTGATTGATTAATAGATTTTTAAAGTCAAAACTTCAGCAGAAAGTAGAAAAATAATTATTTTTTTTAAATTAGGTTGCCAATTTGTGAAAATTGGTTCGCCAAAATTACGACAATTCCTTGGCCTTTATTATACGTTGGGCCAATTTCTGTATTACTTTAAATATTCTAAGGGAGTTGTAAATATTTTTATTGGTAACGTACCAAGAGGATACAAACGATTAAGATTCCGGTCAGACATACTTAAATTTTGAAATATTTTTAGAAAGCTGTAGTTCTGTCTTTTCTGAAAATATAACAGTTCTTTTTCTTCGTTTACCAAAATAAACTTGCAATTCATCTCACATACCACGCTGCGCAACAACATAACATTCTTTGCTCCTTTTTAAAACACATAAAATTATAAAAATTACTTTAAAATTTAATTTTTAAATTAAAATAAAATCTGTTTAATGAACTGGCAACAGGGCCGGAACCCCTACGACCTTTCCAGTTAATTATGGAGTTAGTCGAGATACGCTGTACCCATATATAAGTAAATGTGTATATAGTATGCAAGTAAAAATAAAATAGAAATAATAATAATAAAAAAAAAGGATCCCCATCAGAAAATTATACATTAGGTGCCCCTGGTCGTCGCTTATATTATTATTATATCATGGTGTACATAAGATATAGATAGGACGTGGAATTGCGGTCGCTCTGACTGCTTACTTATGTATCAACCGTATAATATTTACTGCAAAATGCTACCGGTATCAATAATTATTATTATGATAGCTATAGAGTAAGATCAATTTATTTTTTTATGAGTATTATTATCGATTGAAGCGCAAGACTATAACTTTTTAGTACAGGTAGAATTGCTTGTAAGGATACTTACCTATTAATAGAAATTTAGTGGATTTACTTTACTTACTGACAATAAAGTTAAAGGAATCTAATATTCCTTATCAAAAATACATACTCCGCGAAGAATAATAAAGGGTAACATCGCATTATTGATCATTTGGTAAAAAAATTGGAACGAACAACGTGAGTAATGCCAAAGATTAATCTACACAATAGATAGTCAGCGTATATGGGAAATAAAACAAAAATTGAAACTGTCTCGACACGAGCTACATCTATTAGAAAAACATGCAACCATGGAAATTGTAGATGGCGTTATATGTATTGTGTTGAAATAAAATAATCATATGGGCAATGTTAGACAAGGACGAGTATACTTTCCCCTACGAGGTGGGAGTTTGTTTTTATATTATAGGTATCATATATGTACTACTGTGCAGCAGTGTTTTTTGTTTAAAATTATATGGTATACGTATACCTACCTACGCAAAGATTAATGTGTATGGACGAAAATAAAAGAAATTACTATAATAGTATAAATATACAGGGCTGGTTTATTAAATGTTTTAGACAATAATTTTAAATGACTAAAATAATATTATTTTAGTCATTTAATTTTAAATTTCGGATATAAGGATGCATCAAAAAGTTATATTTAAATTAACGAAATTTGGCGTTATAGATAGGACTTCCGGTTATTACCTGATTCAGTTTTAAGGATCAAACTCAAACAGCAGATTCAACTTGTCGTTAACATTATGAAAAAATAAATCTCAGAGGCGGGTAAATTAAAGGGGCATACAGGCGTGAAATGCTACCCTAACTTTTTTATGCACATTTTTTGCGTGTGTTTCAATTCGGAGATGTAAAATCTAACAAATTATATACGTAATAAATGTATCCTTCTGTGATATTGATAGAAAGTCATCGTTATCGCGTAATATCGATTTTAAGAAATGTTAATATTAAAAAGGCTGTGCTTTTTACAAGTTGCTGAAGTAAATAAGGTTTGAAATTTCCAACATGACAATAATTATTTAAAAAAATACGGTTTCGAAATGCAGGATGTAAAAAATTAGAATTTTTAATCTGTTTTTAATGAAAATTTAAATCTATTGAGAAATATGGTTCAGGGTTTTTGTGAAATGTATTTTACTCCAAAGATTCTACTCATCGATTATAACCGAATTAATTTACTCAAAAATATCTATACTAGTAAAATAACACAATTATCACAATTAGGTTCAAATTCTGTAACGCCGAATTGAAAAAAAACTTACAGTCTCCCTAATATTGGTTTTTGTGCAATGATCATAAAACTTTAAAAAACTAACGATTTATGTAGATTGTATTGTTAACACGTTTCATAAAAAGCTTTAAAAACCCACCAACAGGGTGTTAAAAGTATCACGACAATAACTTTTTTCATGTTTTAACAAGTACAATCGTCTGCTTCAGATTGATCCTTAAAAACTGAATAACAGTTTCTCTATATAAAAAAATAAAACTCGTAAATATCATCCCCAAACATTTAATTTGAATACAATTACATAACACCATATTTGAAAGTAAATAAAAAAAACAGCATTACCTAGTTTGACAGATTTGCAAATCAAAGTATCTATGTATACAGGGTGTTGCATAAGTACTTGTACAAACTTTAAAGGGTGATTCTTTGACTAATTTTAAGATACAAATTTCATATGTACATGGGTCCGCTACGGCTTGGTTTTCGAGATACAGGTAGTTCAAAAAGAATATTATATTTAGGATTATATGCTTGTTCAATAGCATTGCAATTTGGTGCAATTCGGGATACAGGTGTATTGATGACACCAGAGCTGTCAAAAGAACTAATAAAAAATACGAAAAATAACAAAATACAAATATCATTCAAAAGACAACAATGCACATAATAGTCGGTACCAAGCCAAATAGGTAGTAGGTAAATATAGATTTATTTTGTTTCGGGCTTGGGCTTGGCACCGACTTATTGTAATCAAAACTACCCACCAAACGGATACATTTAATTTTACGCAGATGCTCAAAATGTTAACTTTCTTTCATTAATAGAGACCTGTGAAGTGAGCTTACCTCTTACGCCCACGTATTAAGTACTAAGTTTCAGTTATCAGTTATAATTTTTTATTTTCCAAGAAAGCGAAACGAGATATTTAAAACGGCATTGCGCCGCCCTCATGTATACCTCCGGGGGCGGCATCGAAAATCGCTACACGTCACAAACTTGTAAATGCTTAGAACTACCTCTATATCAAATTTCTATTTTCTATCTTTTTTGTTTCATACCCAAAGCCCTATTCCTACCGAACTTATTATTTACCCGAAGAAACATTAAAAAGAAGTAAAATTTAAGTACCTAAACCGATAAAGTGGAACTTATACCTGATGAAGAGACAGACTATTATAATAGGTATACCTAATATAATATAGGTAGCACTGATAATTTTTTTATTATAGGTATTATAAGATCTACAACAATCTTGTTACATCTTTGCCACATTGTCCACGTGAAATATTTAGTCAAAAGTATGTTTCTATCTAAAAGCTTTTCATTTAACGATTGTTCGCCACTGATCATGGGACTGGTCTAGTCTTGAAACATGTATGACATGGATTAAATATTATTATATTAAATTTAATTCATAGAGATTAGGCTTTTATTTCAATACTGTACCTACTTGTAATAAATCACCCTGTGTGTTTCTTTTACCGACGAATTGGCAACATCACGACACACACCACATTCGCTTGTTTTTTTTTCTACCCTCCCTGCGTATCCCCTCCAGATTAATACAGAATTTCATCAATTTCTCTCTCTGACAATACAGCATTGCCGGTGCATATCTGTTGCAAATGATCTAAATAATTGTTATACGTTGCGTTTTGTTTTTGATATTAATAAACTACAAAACGGTTTCTGGCTGTGACAATACTGCTCTATGCTTTACACGCTAGTCTACGCCACGTAGTGGCAGGCATACTTAGAGATGTTCTGATTTTAATGCATTGGGCTGACTATCTATTGTGTAGATTAATCTTTGGTAATGCGTACGTAAAGCGTTAGAGAAGATCCCAAGGTCGCTTTCCGACTTTTTCAGATGACTACGTAGGGAATTTCACATCATGAGCTTATAAAATTCAGATCCAAATTTCTCTGGATTAACAAACAAAATTGTAGGATTTGGGGTGATGACACGAATTGCTTCTCCATCCTGAGAAAGTCACTATTTGGTGCGGTGTCTATGTTCATCAAGTAATGTGCTCTAATTAATTTAAAGAACAACATGGAATTCACGTTCCTGTTAATAGCGACCGCTATAGGATTATAAATAAATAAATCTTCATTGCTCAACAGTTTCCCATTTACAGAGCAAATACAAATAAATGAATAAATATATATTTGTAAAAAAATTACATAATTTTGTAGACAGGTAAACAAACAAAACATATAAAACATAAAAATAATAATTAAAAACATATAGTCTAAATAAGTATCATTTTAAAGAAAGAACAATATTATTATATTAACTTATTTTACTACAAACTATTTATAAAATGCTTAAATAATAGTATTTCAACTAAACTGTGTGTGGAGAAAACAAAAGAAAAGTCATATTAAAAATACCGAACAAAATAAACCGTTACGGAAAACATCGCATAAGTTAAATAAATAAATGTAAAAATCTAAATAATCACACAATTACAAAACATTGGCTGCTCTTAGTTCATTTATTGTACAATTAAAAATGTTACATCAGCTTTTACAAATTTCGTTATAATTACTACGCACATTACTTGAACAGTAGCATGAGACCAAACATTGGTTCGGGCGCGATCCACATAGAATGTCAAGCCTAGGGACACTGAAATTGAGTTTTGATAACACAAAGGAACAGTCGATGTCATTGTGCATAAGTTTGTAAAACACACATAGATATACTTGACCAAACTCGCCGAGAATCCAAACTTGATTCTCCAAATTCAGCCAAAAGTCTAGCAGGGTCCTCTTAACCAGTGATTTGTGAGTAGAATAAATCGGATACCAAATTAAGCTACACTATTCAAGTTTAGGGCGGACATACGCAAAGAATAGGACTTTCAAAGCATTAACATTATTAAATGCCCTGCAATTCCAAATTATAAAATGAATAGGGATATCCCTACTTCGTCATAAAAAATAGGTTATGTTTATAAGTAGGTACCTCACCTAAGTATTGTTTTCTTTAAAAAGTGTAATTAGTATCTAGAATATATTTACCTACTTCATAATAATACTAAATAAAACACATTATTATGAAACTGTCAATCAAATTACTTTTATGCATTTGCCTTTATATTTATCAAACATTTATTTAAATCTGGAACAGGTGTGTCCGCATATTTTTAACAAGATTTTTCTGTTCTTAAAAGGAGGGTTGATTAAAAAAACTTAACTTTAGTTAAAATTAAAAAATAAACACCATTTTTCATAATAACTTCGCTTACCTGATGTCAACGTAAATATAATTTACGCTGCTGATGTGTAGTACTTCCACTTGCTTCTTCCATATTAAAGTATGAGATATTATAATATATTATATTAATATAAAAATCAAAATATGATAGGGACCTACCCATTTATTTTTATAAAATAGGTAGGTAGTAGGTACCTACTAATTAATAACCATATATATATTTTTTTAATTTGTTCACTACTTTTTTAGATTGTAAAACTTAAATTGAATATGTAGGTAACTAAATAGAAAGATTAATTTGTATTCAAAATATGTTGTTGTTCTAAAAACTACTTTCCATGGGAATTTACATCTGAAAATGTTCTGAAGGCAATAGAGTCGTTAAAAGTTGACTCAAGTGGCCGGAACTAAAGCAGTTACTACTATATGAAGAGCTACTTTAAAGAATGAACTTAACCACATTGGCGGATCTAAAAACATCAAAAGAAAGATGTGATCTATTGGGCTTCTTAACAGAGTGGTGTATGCGTGGACGGTCTTAGTGAAAAAACAATGTTGAACCAAATTCTGAGTGACCCTTTATTATTCTGATAGTTTCTTTTAATTTTCTTTTTTTCGAATTCTAGAATGGCGACATTGTCCCACAGAATCCTATGCAATTAATACTTAATTCGTCTAATTTATGAAAGAAATCGGAATATCACAATAATGTGACCAAATCTGGTTAAAATTAATAAGTATGAAATAATAAACAACTGCTATTTAATCGTTTTTTGTTCGAATAGGTATCTAAAATATATATAAAATGCCTACAAAAAAAGTCAACCAAGTGTGTTCGTCTCGTATATATATTGTACATAGTTTGACCCCAAACCTTGTCCGACCGCTTTTTTCTTGACTTATTTCGCTCTCTGCTCCCATATCCGGCCATCGCTGGGCATCCGATCGAGATAGTGCCCTAGCTGCCAATTACGAGATATGTCGCCGCGGGATACAGACGCACAAGAAATCTAAAGACAGAAACCGAGCAAGAGAGAAGAAACAACACAAGCAAGATAAAGAAAAAGAAGAAGCACACCACCACAAAAATTATTCTGTTTCTTTTTTCTGCTGCAGGTTCACCTTTGCTCTCGGTTTGAGTCTTTACAGAACCGAAATTCCTTTCAGAATAATAACGTTAATAAACGAATCAACATATACATGTTGGATCTAATTAAGGTAGGTGTAGGTACCTACTGTTCAGTAGCGGCATGGCCCAAATTGTTAAAATTGATTGAGTGAGTTTTTATGGGTAAAAAACGGTTAATCTCGATTTCCGGTAAAACTGCAAGTCCTATGAAAAAAAGTTAAATGGTAAAGTTGTAGGTAATAAAAAGATCTACAACTTTTGTATAGACACTTTATTCACATAACCTCAAAATTTATGTGAAAAATTCGAATAACCGAGTTTTTGGGTTTTTATTTTTATCTTTTGCAAAAAAAAATATTTTTTCACGAAATTTAGTGAAAACTTACCTTTGTATGTTCCAAACATACAGTAATTTTTGTGATTTAAAATATTCATTTTTTCACCTTATTTTGACTTAATATCGAAAAAGCACCCTAATTTTCAATTGAAAATTCTCACGTCAAAATATCTGCTTTTTTTAAAAAAGTTGGTGTTTTTTGTTCGTTGAAATCGCTGTATGTTTGGGACATACAAAGGTAAGTTTTCACCAAATTTCGTGAAAAAATAATTTTTCCTGCAAAAGATAAAAATAAAAAACCAAGTTACTTCAACAGACTAACATCTTATTACTAATTATACAAAATATGCTTCCTCAAATAGATTTAGATATTCTACTCCACATTATATTAGCAATAAATAATAATAGACCGTAGATAGTCTTGTTACTATTAAAGTATAGTTGTTTATACGTGGGTTACCGGAAGCAATTCATTATATACTTCGGTCACGGAAAGTTAAGAGTAGCTCAGAATATTTTCTGTATAATAATAGTAACAAACCGGACTACTATACACGGTCATCGGTTCATGATTTAAAAAAAAAAATCTATGATTACAGTCATTTGTCTTCGGTGTTTTTTTCTTTTTATTAATAATTAACTGATCTAATCAAGGTGAAGGTATTTTTGAAATTTAGTTTGCAATCAATACCTTCTGCTTACTTTATTTTGCACATATGTCAATTTTCATTTTCATTTCAGAAATTTGAATGACTAAATTCATTACTGTGCTAACGAAGTTTGCAATGTTTTATTCCTGATCCAAGAGCCAGTTTGCAAACTACATTCTTCGAGGGTCGCCTTTTAGGGCCCTGACTGATGATATTATTCGACCTCGTGATAGAAATTTTGACAGTTGTGCTATTGGATTTCTCTAAGGCATTTGATACGATAAATCATAAGTTGCTTCTGGCAAAACTCAAATTTTATGGTTTCGATGATTGTGTATTTCAGTCGTGGTGTCATAAAAATAGACTGATGATCAATTATAGCAAGACTGTTGCTTTTCATTTTAATAAATATAAAAATCCACTGCCTTTCAATTTATGTATTGATGCACTTGTTTTACCTTGGGCAGAGTCTGCTAAGTTGTTGGGTGTGTATGTTGATCCGGGGTTGAGTTGGATTGGTCATGTTGACAATCTATGTAGCAGACTTTCTAGAAGTCTATACGTGCTGTTTTCTCTAAAAACATATATGGACAAGCATTGCCTCATTTCTGTATATTATGCTCTTATATATTCGTCTATCGCGTACAATATAGCGATTTGGCGTAGATCTGCGGAGGTGGACAGTGTGTTCATTTTACAAAAAAGAGCAATTCGATATATATTCAACATTCCATACAGAGGGACTTGTAAATGTACTTTTAGGAAGTATAACATCCTCACTGTTCCATGTATTTACTTATATAAAACGCTTTGTCCCATATTTAAAAATAAGAATCAGGCTTGAAGACGGGGAGATGGTCATCGCTATCCTACTCGAGGGAGGGATCTCTTATATCTACCTCGACCCAAACACGAGTTTTATAAAAAATCTCCTCTGTATTCAGGATACTTTTATTTCAATCTTCTTCCCTCAAAGATATGAAACTGTGCAAATATGAGCATTTTAAAAAATTTATTAAAAGAGTTTTTTACAAACGGTGCGTTCTACAGCCTACAGGAATTTACCACCTCAGTATAGTGTTGTTAAGCTGTGTCAAGAGTTTGTTCTATTTGTATAAATATGTATTTGTATTTTTATTTATATTTTCAGTTTTCATTAATTTATGCTCAATGTTTTTTGTGTTTTGTATTTTGACGTGTCTATGTACAGAATCTATGTACTTTTGAAAGACTAATAAAGATATATATTATTGCCTTATCTGTCATCGAGGAAGCAACAAATTGCTTATAAAGGTCAGTTTTCTAGTGAGGCTAGTATTGTCTCTAGTGTGCCCCAGGGATCAATTTTGGGACCTTTATTATTTATTATATACATAAAATAATTATTAATCATCGAAAATCACTTTATTGTTTTTCAAAATATTCCCCATGAAGATCTATACACTTTTGCATGCGTTTGAACCAATTTTCGAAGCACTTTTGCCACTCTGATTGAGGTATCTCCAAAACATGCATTCTGAATGCAGCAACCGCTTCTTCAGGTGTCGAAAAACGTTGACCTCTCAGTTTGTTTTTTACGTACGGGAATAAAAAGAAGTCATTCGGTGCCAAGTCAGGATTATACGGCGGATGACTCATCAAATCGATGTTTTGGGTGCTCAAAAATGCAGTTGTTTGAGCCGATGTGTGAGAGCTCGCATTGTCGTGGTGAAGAGTGATCCGTCTTCGTCGGTTGGTTTTCCTGATTTCTTGGAGGACAACTGGCAAACCAATGGTTGTGTACCACTCAGAATTGACTGTTCTGCGTTGTTCTAGTGATACGGTTGCGACATGTCCAGTTTTTCCGAAAAAACAGGCGACCATTTGCTTGGAAGTGCTTCGTGCGCGAACAACTTTTGTTGGATTTGGCTCATCTTGGAACACCCATACAGTCGACTGCTGTTTACTTTTGGGCTCATACGCGTAAATTGAAAGATTAACAAATTTGAAAAGTAGTACAAAAAAACCAATAGTTACTAGCGTGGGATCTCAAACTTTCTCAGTAAGTTTTGATAAACATACTCAAACAGACACAAAAGGCAAAACTGCGGCATTCACTCAAACAGTTAAGAAGTCTGTTATATCTTGCGTTACCAGACTGATGAGACTACGACCCTGCAGGATGAACTCACAAATATGACCCCTACAACAGTGACAGATGTTACTATAGATACCCAATCACTAACAGAAATAAGTAGAAGTATTTCAAAAGCTAAATTATTGATTGTGGGAGATGAACTGATGAAAGATATTGCGGATGTTTTGAGTGGTCTTGTTGGTGACAGATTCCTAGTCTCATCTATTATAAAAAATAACGCCACTCTGTCATATGTTGTCGAACAACTAACTAAAGGTTTTAATAAAAGCGATTTCGTGGTTATTAGTGGTGGAACAAGAGATGTTATCTTGGGCAAAATGTTGGAAAATGACGCTGTAAAATTGATAAAAGATGTGAGTTCTAGAACAAATGTAATTTTTACGTCTGTGCCTATATATTCTAACAACTTCTACCTAAACAGATTAATTGATCATTTCAATATTAAGAACTCTGAAGTTTTTAATGACGAGATCCAATTGCATTACATTTAAGAAGTGTATTATTGCAAAAAAATCCACGATTCATCCCCTTTCACGATGTCATAGACGTGTTTCGAAGCACCGCGATCGTATTTTTTGAGCGTTTCTTTCGACCAATCGACACGAGCCTTTTTTTGAGCGATTGACAAATTGTGTGGGATCCAACGCGAACAAATTTTTTTGACAGTCAAATGTTTATGCAATATTGAATGTATGCTGGTCCCACTAATGCCTAAGGTTGTCTCAATCTCTTGATAGGGCACATGACGATCTTGCAATATCAGTTCGCGCACAGCATCAATGGTTTTCGGAACAACAACTGATTTTGGACGATCTTCACGAAATTCGTCTTGGAGTGAACTACGACCACGATTGAATTCACCATATCATCGACAAACACTGGTCCTTGATGGAGCTTCATCGCCAAAAATTGAATTAAGTTCATCCATGCACTGTTGCTGAGTTAATCCACGTTGAAAGTTGTAAAAAATAATCGCACGAAAATGTTCACGATTTAATTCCATTTTTGGGCCGAGATGAATCTTTTAATTTACTGTAAACAACACAAATAGCGCTCGTATGTCAAAACGTTCTGAGTACGTATAACCTCAAAAATGTCCAACTTTACGATAGAGCTGTCAGTTGCCAGATTGCAACATCAGGGTTGCCAAATCCCGAAATATAAAAGGCAGCCCTCGTAATATGAAAATTTCTCATTCTTTTCGAGCGTAGAATTCGTGGTTAACGTTTGGCAGGTTAATTTCGGGACACCCTGTATATAAAGTGTTATTTTGTGCTTTAGATTTTCCTGTAAATGGGTGTAACCTGTGGGAAATAAATGCTATTATTATTATTATTATTAAATCTTAATTTTATTTATTTAGAGCTTGCTTCGAAACATTATTTTTAGCTGAATTATTCGCAAATATTCTTAGTATGTTTTAAATTTGTATTTCGTAAACGAAGCAACATAATATGAAAAAACTACAAGAGATAAAAAAGTTGTAGTTTTAATTGCTTTATCTCAAGAAGATATCAAAAATTAAATTACAGTCAGTGGCGTACATTTTTTTGTCAATAATGTTTATTAAGTTGCCTCCCTAACGCTACTGGACTTAATAATTTTGATCTAGTTAGGGCCATACAAGCTCCCTATTTCTAGCAACAATGCTGCAAAATTACAAACAAATCGATAAGGACATATTTGACTTAATGATATAAAACCGTTTTTCCAAAAAAAGTTGTATCTTGTCAACAATGCATTTCCGAACGAATTCTTATGGGAACTTTTTTTCATAAGAGAGAAAAACAAATATTGCCGCGTGTTTTTGAAACAACCTGTATATAAAATACAGTAACGCTATGTTGTAACTTTGTGAAGTAAATAAAACAAAAATAATCCATCTTAATTTAACCATTCATTATCTATTATCTCTCTATTTATCGATATATCTAAATAAATTAAATAGATTTTAAGCATTTAGCCACCGGGCATTTAAACTGCACATTCGAGTACTTAATAAATGTATGAAATAATCTTTTAAATCACTTTTAAATAACAGTGAATTGTGATTTAAAACAACTGCCAATAATAACTTAAAACTACCTACCTACATCTACTTTAGCTCTACATACCTCGTATAATGTATAGTATCCACACGGACACCAGATATTATAACTTACTATTAAGCTCCTTTTATCGGAACGAGTTGCTAGCCAGTTATATTTTATTTGTAGCAAAAATTTTTGAGACTATACTTAAACAGATATATCCGCATATAGTTTATCCGGTTTATATTTGTATACAGTGAAAACGATTCCCATTGTTTGTGGTTTTCTCGTATTGACATTTTTTGTCGACTTATCAATTTGACGGCTGCGATAAAGAATTTGTTGTAGGCTATATTTGGTGTTTTAATTATTTTTATAATGTTGAACCAAATTCTGTCAATATCTATATTATTTATTATTTTAATAGTTTCCTAAACTTTTTATTGAATGCCAGAAACTGTACTGCTAATGCCTGGCACCTAACGTTCGATATTAAGGTGATCTAAAGATGGACTTCCCTCCGGGCGACTGTTGCGACGATCGCTCAGCGATCGTCGCTGGCGACGGTCGCTATGATACTGCTACCATTGTTGTTTTATGGATGCACTGTCCTCCAATCAACAGCCGCCGGCGATAGACGCTCGGCCTAGCGATCGTCGCAAGCCGCCTGCTCTCAGAGCAAATATAGTCGCTGCGGCCAGCGACTATTCGTTAGTTTCGTTTGGTTTTTAATGTAGTTTTTCCTCAGCAGTTATTGGATACAAAACTCTATTGGAAGAACTACATTTGATATGATCCTTGATTAAATTTAACACGTAATTAAATTGATGTGGATTCAATCCAAAAAATGTGCGGAATTTTCTATCCTTGGGTCTCAAATGGGATTCTATTAATTTTGTGAAAAAACCCTCCTCCTGTCTTGTGATGTACATCGGATGGACTCCATTTCGTTGTGCGATACGCATTTGAAGTATGTCATCATCTTCTGCCTTTTCGTACAGCAGATAGGCCACAAGTAGTTTGGGCGTTAAACTTATCCCAAAAATATGTGGAAACTACTACACAGACACAGCCACAGAACGAATTAACAGAAGTAAAATTACCGATAGACGCGGGAAATTTAATCGTCGCAAACGCTGGGAGGAAAACATGCCCATAGTGACGATCGCTGAGCGATAGTCGCGGAGCGAATCGACCGATTTAAGGAAAAACAAAAGGGTTGTTAAGATAATCAAAATGCCTTTAAAATAAGGGTGGTTAGATAGAATATCTTGAGCTAGATCTCGCCACATTTCTAACCAATTTTTGTAAATTATTAAAGTATTTTCCATCTATTAAAATTCTGGCGGCGAAATTTTGAATAAAAATTCCAAATAGCACATGAAACCTAACAATGTTTTCGTGCTGGTACTTGGAATCCAATTTATTAATAAATTGGATTCCAAGCAGTGCTCCTTTGTCGACGCATTGTACAACAATAGCTTAGTTCTTGTATTTTTGATTTTAGTTTTAATTAAACCAACTCGCTCTTGATAGAATTATTGATTTGATTGAGTTTCTACAAAGTATGAAGTCTTTACAATGTCAGCTAGCTCGTGCACCCTCAATTTGCGACCGTTCATAACCAATTTGTGAGTTTTATTGTCGTTTTCTAGAATAACAGCCTCATTTGGGCGTCCCCAATAAACACACGCCCGTAAAAAAACCGTTTAAATTTACTAATAACGTTTTATTAAAATCGTGTTTTTATTACGTAGAATCTACTCAAAAATGTCGCGGTATTAAACGTTACATACAACGTGTAAAGAAAAACGTTTTATATTGGTGAATAAATAACAACTTTCTGTGGTGTTCAAAACACGTAAAACCTACGTTGATGATAATATTTTAATACGTTTCCATAATACGTTGAATACACGTAGAAAATAAACGTTACATACACGAATTTTATTGTTAGATATTTATTTTTAAACAACGTTTCTAAAGAACATTGAATAAACGTGTACTTGTATTTTTAAAACAATACATTTATTAACGTAATATTGACGTATATTGTAAGGAAAAATGTGACTGAGCATTATAGAGCCTGAGGTCGGACCCATTGGATCAAAGAAGGAAGAAAAATCTACAATCCTAGAAGAAACTATCGTTGAAGAAGCTATAGCGGGTCCATCTGGAGTGCCAAAGAAAGAAAAAAGTGGTAGTGTGACACAAAAGATACAAGACAACATAACTTCTGAATCAGAATGTTTTAATACTAATAAGTCTCTGACTGATATTAGGCCACCTCCAGTCCAATCAACAATAGCAGAAGACGTCGTCAGAAAGCGACAATTCGAACGGCTACTCCCAATAAAGAGGAGCTCGAAGAAAACTACAGACAACAATTGGTTAAAAATCTTAAAGGCGAGAAACAAGTAAAGCGTTCGGTTGTTATGGATAGTACGACAACATCAAAAACGGTAGAATCAGAGCCTGAGATTTTCTGCCCCGGTTGTATGGAACAATATCAAGACCCCCCTATTGACGATTGGATAATGTGTAGTAAATGTAAAAAGTGGTGGCATGAGTTATGTAGTTAATTTGATGAAGAAACTGAATTTATTTGTGACTTTTGTAATAATTAGTTATCTTGCCCCTATATGTTCGTCATGTTACCCCACTATGGGGCAAGTTGTGAGAAATGTTCCTTTTTTTTGTTCTGTTCTGCTATTTTATATCCGCATTTTGATTTAAGTTTTGAAATATACGTTTAATTACTAACATATTAATGTGTTTAAATTTCCATAACTAAATTAAATAATACTATTTTACAATTTATTTATAAGTTATTTCCCTTAAGGTCGTCAACTTGCCCCACTCTCCCCTACTAAATAAAAATCACATGGAAAAAATTCTAGTAACGCCATCTATGTGTCATCCTACGGACTTATTGAATGACTTAATAGCTCACCCACATAATTGAATTGTGGCCACTTTCAGATTAATTCAAAATCAATCAATTTTCATCAATCACTGAATGTAGCTACAAAACTTCTATGAACCAACAATATTGGCCACATACATAATACCTACACACATATATTTTAGCCAGATATAGTCCTTAGGCAATTTTAATGCAATCGACTTTGCCATTATAAGTTGGCCGTTTTCTGAGCATTACGATACGATCTGCCTGGTGTTTTAATTTCGATGCGAGAGCGGGCCACGGTAGGTAGTGTTTCATTTTGTTTTATTATTTTTTTGTCCTACAAAACGACCAAAAAGGAGATGAATTGAACACAGAACCCAGAACAGTGAGCATTGTTGTAATTAACTTAATAGCCTATTATTGGGTTAACGTTAATAAAATGTATTGATAGAGTGTCGTGTAACTGTTAATAAATGTAGAGATATTGTTATGGTTGCAAGCAATTTATTTGTTGGTTGATTTTTTTTAACAAATTTGAAAAAATTTGTAGTTATTGCTATTATTACATACACTAGAAATTATATAGTATCTACACAGTGATTTTGAAGCTGTTTGTGGATAAAGCTAACGACGACCGATACATTTTTTTATTACTTACTTGGAATAAAACTCCGTCACATCCATCAAATTGTTTTAATTAAAATAAGACATGTTTCGACCTTAGCTAAGGTCATCATCAGTATAACTTAGTGGAAAAGAACACATAACAAAATTATGAACATTATTGAAAATTATACGTTACATAGTAGCTGATGCCTTAGGCATAGCGAAAATTTATTTTTTTTTCTTGTTATTCATCGATTAAGTATAAAAATTTTGAATCTTATAACAACTCAATTATTTTCCTTTTAACCATAAGTATTGTTAAAAAAATCATTTTTTTTTTAACAATACGGATGGTAGGGAGCGTCCACATTGTAATGCAGCGAGCATATAAAAATAGATCGGAATTAACAAGTATTGATCATCAATATAATACTAGGTTTAGAGAATCTTCAGTAATTATACCAAGGCAGGTGCTAACCATCACTCAAAGATCATTTGTTTATATATTGCCAAAGTTATATAATTATGCACCATCACATTTAAAAAATTTAAATTCGTATAGTTTATACAGAAATAAAGTTAGGCATTTTATAAAAGAAACGTCTAGGTTGGAAATTCATCGCATTATTGACGCAAAAAACTTCTATTATGGTGATTGATTTGATTTGAATTTATTTTCTTTTAACATTCACTTCGTTCGTTCGGTTTTTCTTCATTTTGCTTTCTGAATTATGTCAAAATAAAATATAGTATAGTCCTATGTTAAGTAAGTTTTAGTTAGTCCTAAGTCTTGAATGAAATGTTGTAGTTAATAGAATAGTTTTTATAAATAGGTAGTAGAAACATTGCAGACTTGCTTGCCGACCCACTGCTCAAGTTCTAAACTTTTTTGGGGTTATAGGCAAATTTATTTGCACTGTTTCGATTAGTTCTTAGGAATATTATTGTAATATTTACTTTTTTATTGGCAAATAAATTATTATATTATATTATATATAATATTTGAATGATAACGGGGAGAAAGAGTGACTTTATGTGGGGCAAACAATTCTTTTTTAAGCTTGAAAACACATCCACCCACACGTTAGTCAATTTGATAGCTAAAATCAATTAATTGAAGTTGGAATTGTGGTCCATCCAGATTTAGCCCATATAGACTAACCGCTAATTATTTCTAACCCCAACAAAATAGCTCAGAGGTAAAAGATTTCAAGAGAGCGAGGAAGTTGTCCATGCTGTTAATTGCATCGTTGTCAAAATACACTCACCGGCAAAATATTTTATACACTGAGGTCAATAGTTAAAATGATGGTTTAATTTTACAATTTTAAACACCTTTTAAATGGTGTTTTCAAAAGTAAACTAACTTTCTCAGTACAACATTTTAGTTTGTACGAGGTTTTATAAATTTAGTTGAAATTTTTGTGCTTTTTGAAGTTATTACGCAAAATAAGTGCCAAACTATGGCGATTTTTCATGAATAATTTTAAATAACAGTTAAAAACACTAAAAACTTGTTTAACCCATTTTTGAATTGAAAAGGGCTTTAAATTTAACAATAAAAATAAATTCAGTGCCGTAACGAAACGTCGTCCTCAAAAAGTAACAATGAGAAAGTGCTTTTTATTTTTTTATATCTGTAAAAATATTGTCAGAAATAAATAAAATCTAAAATCGCACAAAATCGTTTTTTCAAAAATTCTCAAAAACTGCTAAAGTTAGTTTACTTTTGAACACATCATTTAAAAGTTGTTTAAATTGTACAACTTTTCTCTAAATTAACCGACATTGTAACTCCTACCGTTTCTAAGATATCAATGCTATCCCATTATTATTGTGGACACAGTGTATATTAATGAAGTTTGCTCTTTAATAAATTTGTTATTTTAAATTCGATTTAATTCATTTTTGAATTTGAAGAAAATTGGGCGTACGTCATGTTATACAGGGTCACACAAAGTGTGTTTTCTAACTCTAACTTCAAAATCACATGTGGAGTGTCAAAGTTGTTTCGTTACAATTTCGTTTTTTTATTACAATACTCTAATTTTTGTAAGAGATACAAAGGTTATACATAAATATACTTCACTTCACTGATCCCCTAGGAACACCCTTAGAATTTATTTCAGCTATTGCAAGAACTGATCGATTTATGTTGGTTACATGCAGGTTATATTTGGCTGTGGTATTCCAATATTATACGAAATAGATTGAAAGATAACAATCCCTTTACGATTCATTTGCCCAGATAACAAAACTATTTAATAATAAGAACCGATGAATTCCAATGAACAGAATAATCTTGATTAAGAGACCACCAAGTTGGTAATGCAGCAAAGATATAGAAAAGAAAAATTATGTGTACTCGTATATCCTCCGGATTTACATATAAAATTCTGCATAATTAAAAATAGTATATTAAGTATTGAGAACAGTAAGTGTAGTTTACCGATCGACGACAATGTTTGGCGACTGAGGGAAGCGAAGTCGCCAAAATTGGAGGAGATCGGTAAACTACTTACTGTTTGAGATGCTTATACTATTTTTTGTACGATCGAAATAGCTGAAATTGCAATTTTATTATTTTTAATAATTAATATGTTCAATTAAATACAAATTCAGGTTAGCTGAATACCCTCTACAAAGTAGCAGTTGAACGTTGTCATGGAACTAATTGTTATTGTTATGATTGTTATCGTATTTTTTATGTCATGTATTTGTCAAAACTTATTTAAATAAGTATTATTATTGAAAATGAGTGACTTTGAATGTGAATCTCTTGATGAAGCATGGAATGTTGGAATAGCCGCTATAATTCCAGAGAACGGTATGAAAATGCTTATAAAAGTTCATACCTCATGCCGTTTAATATACAATTTAAAAATCAAAATAATGACGTCAGCATAAATGCGCAATGATATACCGTCGTGAATTTACTTACCGTTCTCTGAACGGTAAGTGAATTACTTACCGTCGTGTTTGGGTTGTCAGCCAGTAAATGTCACTTACTGTCATAAAGACAGACACGGTAAACAATCAAAAAAGGTCGATCGTACAAAAAAGTTATTTTAAAGCTGAATCAGGCACTACTTCCATATAACAAGACATCCTCTCGAGATATTTTTAATAAGTTGCTTGTATAAATAATCAAGAAATATTTTATAGAAAAGGAAATACGTAAATATTCGTTCGAAGAGATATCGCGCAGAAGAAGGCAATTACTTTAATTTATTGGAGTGGAAACGAGAAGCAATGAAGAATAATAATAAAACAAGAAATAAAAATTTGAAATGAACTGGTTTATGTATATTTATATGTATATAACCAATGGACAAGCGAGATTTATAATGCACAGAAGTCACTTTTCAAAAAGCTGTTGCTGCTGCTCTATTATCTCAGGATACAGGAATGGAGTTATGAGGACGTGAAGCATGAAGTTGTTCACATATTCAAAAACAATCAGTCTCGAAAATATCTTTTATATACTGAAAAACAGTTATAGTGAATATAGTTTAACACAACTTAGTTAATTTAATACTTGTAACTCATCGTATTTAGGCTTACGCCAACAGGGCGAGTATAGGTAAGTTTCGAAAAACAAACATTTTCATCAAAAATTATGATGTTTAATTTATTCAAAAGCATTAAAACAGTCGTAGAAAAAGTATAGTGTGAAACTCACATGAAATGACCATTTCTTACTCGTATGATTTGCAGTACTCGCCTGAGGCTCATGCTGCAAATCATACTCGTAGGAAATATATGTCATTTCATGCCATTGCACAATATACTATTTCCGCACTGTTTTTAATATTGCTATAACTAATATAGATTCAATCATGTCTTGGAGATTACATTGACTAAATAATGTGCCCCATTTCTGTAAAGGCACTCCTGAAGCCGATATCTAAAATTTGCCATGACGCGCCGGCAAGTCTCTGCAGTTATGGCTTCGGTTTCTTGCCGTTTATTGTTCTTTAGAGCTTCCAGGTTAGAAGAGCGGTTGTGGTACATTTGACTTTTAAGATATCCATAGGGAGAGGAGACTGGCTCTCATCGGATGATAAGGTGTTAAGAACCCCAATCTGACAAATGATAATAAAGTCCTCCAATCCAGACTATAAAAATGAGCGCATTGCCTTGAAAAGCCTGCTAACCTCTGCTTCCTTTTGCGGGGTTTGTGCGCTCCAGTATGAGTTGCAATATCGGGAGCCGGAATAGTTGGTCTGTTTTTCTTCGAAGATTATCAAGTGCACACACAATAACGGTACATTCGCAACTATACGTTGACATGCCTCAAAATTTTTTTGCATTTGCTCTTTAAGAATTCGAAGGATATACTCAGAACACTTGGTTTCAACATGATAAAGGCGTTTGCCACATTTCCAATCTGTCTTTGTCCAAGGTTCGGGAGATTTTTGCGGGAAAATTGATTTCTCGCATAAGAGACATTGAGTGGCCTCCCCGAAGCCCAAACCTGACTGCCTGTGACTTTTATTTTTAAGTTAAGTGTAGTGCAACCGCCCTTATAACGTTTTAAAGAATAATATTCGGTCAAGAAATTTTAGATGTCTACTTCAGAAGTGCTATGACAGAAATGGGGCACATTTAGACAATGTAACTCGCCAGGTCATTTGGTTATGACTTTATTAAAACTGAACATAACAATCACCAATGCCTTTGGGTGGTGAAACTAGCTGGAGCAGTCTGTCTCCAGCGATGGTGCTTCTTTCTATGCCTGTACCCCAAGCACATAAAAAACAAGATAAGTACGTCTGATGCGTACAGATGGCTTTCTATCGTCCCTACCGTCTCTGAGACCGGGAGGAGTCAGAGGAGCATGACCAAGCGTCTAGCCAGCTAGGTTCATCTGTCCTAATATGGCAAACAGAGATCTTGAGATATTAACTAGAGAAAATAAGGTGTTAAGAACTCCAATCTGAAACACGATAATAAAGTCCTCCATCCCAGACTTTAAAAATGAGCGCATTATGCCTTGAAAAGCCTGCTGACCTCTGCTTCCTTTTGCGGGGTTTCTGCGCTCCAAATTAGTGGAGAGCTCATTTGTGAGATTCGTTCGCTCAGATCCGCTATGGTGTCCTTAGTCATTCCAAAGAAGTAAAGTTGGAGCGGAATAGCGAGCATGTTTGTTGCAGTGACGTTATTTCGCCTCGACAACTTTGAAAACTAGATTAGTCGGAGGAAAGAAGTCTTTGAGCCTCGCCCAGGTACGTTTACATTCCCTTGTTTCCGTCGCACGTTCTTAACGAGTCCCGATGGACGGCCTGTTTTCAGAAGAAATCTCAAACTTCATTCAAACGCATGAGTATCCTACTTAGAACTCTTTCAGTGACCTTATCCGTGAGCAACGAGAAAGTTAATGCGAAACGAGTGCTCCAGAGCGTCATCAGGTTCACCTTGCCTTTAAGTAAGCTGTGACAGGTTGAGTCAAATGTCTTTCTATAGTCTATGTAATCCGTCACGAGATGAACTGCCGAGAATCCTGCGTGACAGTACGATCTATCAGCAAGCATTTATGGCAGCCATCTACACCCATTTTTGAATCTCGTTGTCTCAATGGTGAATATCTTGTAGCTAATTTTTAAGCCTGAACTTTCGGTCGAGGAAATCCCTGAAGAAATGCTAGAAGTTGACGGTCTCTGTTGAGGGAAACCGTTACCTCATAGATGTCATAATAATGATAGTGAAACCCTTTGAGGGATAAAACTATCATTCTTCATAACATAACATTTTGTTGCAGTAAACTTCTAGTAAATTTGTTACACATAATCAGCTTGTTTTTTTCTATTTAACTTAAAAAAAATTAATAACTTTTTTGACCACCTTGTATATACTTAAAAGTAAATGGCGGATGGACCCGAGATTGTGTGTTAGAAAATTTATGTATAACAATGTCTCTGATTTTAGTAAGAGGACATCAAAATAAAGAAAATAGTGCAAACTGGAAGTCTGTAATATTTTAATTTTTACAAAAATGTGTAGTGGCATGTGATAAAAATTCTTCAAATTCTGAGTTATCCTAATGTATTTTTTGGGCCATGCTGTATAACATGATAAATTGATTTACGTGAGTTTCTCGTCATCGAAATGGCAAGCAATTCTTCTGGCAAAAACTATCAATAAAATAGTAAGATTTCACTTTGATAATAATCAAAATAAGTGAAATGCAAATACAATAATTTTTGTGTTTACTATACATATCGAAGTGATAGCCAAGAATGTTTCTTGGGTCACTTGACCGCCTTGACTTGCCATCAGGCACATTTAATACAGTATTTGCAGTGCAGGTGCAACAGGTCGCCATATACAGTGTGTTTTTGAAAGTAGAGCAATTATATGCGTACTATTGGCTTTGCTCTGATATATTTAGTACCTACCTACTTTTGTACATAAATACATATGTAATATACTATTTACAGAAATTTGTTACTAAAATAATTGTGTGTTTTCTGAAAGAGCAGTTTGATTCATAGTTTATAAAAATGGGGCTTTAATTTATAGTTTTGGAGAAGTACCATATTTGGGGAAAACGTCAATAAAATAAATTACCTTTTAATATCAAGTAGATTTGTAACCATTTTGAATTAGCGGGTGTTGTGTAGATTCAGAAAAAATACTAATTATATAGCTCAACCCAAATGAACCCCTATATGGTATTCAAATTGTTACTGGTTCGATTCAAGCTTTATGAGCGGTTTTAATTAAAGAAGAACAATCAAAGAATATCAACTTTATAAATCTGTATTAAAGTAATGTAACATTTACTCGACTAACTTATAAACAAACATAATATTTTCGACTAGAAAAAGGTCCTTTTCTATCAATTCTTTATCACAGGCACCCAAGATAATATTTATTATTTCCAGATGTTGTAAATATATACAAAAATATTAGACTTCGTTAGGTATAAAACTATAAAACTAAGAGAAAATATCTATAAACCACCCAACGAGTATCCGTGATACCAGTGGCGTGGTGTCTTGTTACAGCTTTGCTTAGTGTCACCATGGCCTTCTATATCAAAAGTAACCTATCGCGATTTCAACCAAAAGCTAATGGGTTCATCCCCCAAACTCATACATCAAAATTTAGCTCAATTGCCATAGTTAAAGCGTTTAGGCGCTATCGTCGAGGAATACATACAGACGCGCACACAGATAAACTCCCATCTGGAAATGGTCTTAATCGGCTCAAGGAACACGAAATGGTTATATCCGTTTTCATCTCAAATTTTTTTTTTTAGCGCGTTCACAATACTTTCTCTGTTCGGAAAAGTAAACGAAACACAAGTTTAGACTTTATCGAACATCTCCTCGACAATTGTTGTATACAAACGACAGGGAGCGAAATGTATGTGTATTTTCAGCGGAAGATTAGAAAACGGCAATATTTTTTTTATTAGAAGCATTGAATTTTGTAGTAGAAAAAGTAGTAAATTGTAAAAAGCATCGAAGTTGTGTGTGTTGATAAAATCGTGCGCGCTACACAATGATAATTCATTGTAAAATGGTGCGAACGATAATTATTATCAATATGTTTTCTTTTCTTTTATAATTAATATTTTGCATCGCACAATAATGATATTTTACTTGATAATTAAGATATTGAAATTTCAACATTTAAGAGGCCTGCGCCAAGAACATCGCCACATTAACAAATTTAACTTTTCGTCTATAGTTGTTTTGTTCTTCACTGCACAATTATTTCATTGATATTGATGTGCCCTAAAAGTAATAGTGTTTTGTGACAAATTTGTTTGCCAGATTGATAGAAGAACTGAGAGCCCTCAAAAGCAGAGTGTGGAAAGAATAATAGGTTTCTGTTCCTTTTATTCTTGTAGGATGCGCCATTTTTTTGATTTTGATCTAACAAAACAGATAGTAAAATTGAACAAACTCTTATATATTTTATATCAATATATTCTTTTAGTTTTCAGCTAGTTTTAAAATTAAACAGATTCTTAATTATTATTTCGCATCAGTTCGGAAGTTCGGAAGGCTACAATTCAGTACAAACCCTAAAAATGTACCACCCTGTAGATTTTGAGAAATTCTCAATAACCCTAGATCTTGAGTTTTTGACGTGTAACAAGTGTACTAAATTCTAATACATTATTCCTTTAACTGTTGGAGAAAAAATCCTGAAACTTTGACACCCTGTGTATCGCAGAAAAGTCTTCAACGAATATATAAGATTATAAAAAAATCTGACTCACCTTGTATATTTCACGACACAGTGACCTCATATTTGAAGTCATAAATTCGTGAAAATTTTTAAACGTTTGTTTCTCTACATCAAAAAGTTTAAATAAGAATTTTCATCAAGTAGAAGTCAATATTACTCGTATCAACTATTTATTCCTTACCCAAACTCTTAAATACAACAATGCGTTATCATAATTTACGTGTCTGGTAAAATCTCAATTAATTTGCATACGAAAGCCGTATAAAACGATTTTTACGATGTCCTTTATTCAAGAAAAAACAAAAATATAAACTTCGACGTTATGTATCGACAATTAACTGCTGTACAAATTCCTGCGTGCTTCTTGCCCTGTATGTCTCCTTTTGCCTTTGCTCTGTTCTGAAAGCACATACGTATTCTATGTAATTGTATGTTATCACATTTAAAAAATATGAGAACGTATGTCCGATTTAAGTTTAAGTTATACGCCGGCCTCCTGTGGTCTTCCATCGTCACTAAAATAAGTTATGGTTCTGACTTCATTTATTTTTTTGCGGTGTCTTATTGACAACGATATTCAGGGTTTTTTCTTGAACATTGCTTTATTTTTCTTTGGGTGATAAGTTCTTTTTGATTATTCTTTCGTTTGAGTGTTTATTTATGTCACACTTAATATAAATTATTTGTTTGTCAGAGCTCTAGCCAAACCTAAGACCGCCTTATCTTGAAAGAACTTTTCCGAACCCCCCTGTATGGAGATTTTTGTAAAACACAAATAAAATCGGTTGACATATTTTGTTAAATGATATTTCAATTATTGACTACAATAGTATATTGTGCAACGAACATGAAATTACATATTTCCTACAAGTATGATCGATCATACGAGTAGGGAATGGTCATTTCGTGTGAATTTCACACTATACTTTTTCTACAGCTGTTTTAATGCTTTTGAATATATTAAATATAATAATTTTTAGGAAAATATTTGTTTTTCCAAACTTACCTATACTCGCCCTGTTGGCGTAAGCCTAAATACGATGAGTTACAAGTATCGGGTCCGCCATCTAACGTTTTTTTTTGCAACTAGTACTTATTTCGTGAAGGGTAACACTTAGCTCATGTCTGATTTGACAGATAATTAGTTTTATCCTTCCGCTGAACGAATATGGTTGTGTATACGCTTGAACAACGCTGGGAAATATTGCGACATTTGAAAATCATGGTCATGTTGCAGAATGTGTGCGAAAATTGCGTACGGATTTTGGAAGAAGAGAAGCACCGTCAGCTCCGTATGTTCGTTATCTCGTGAAAAAAGTGAAAGAAACTGGCATCCTCATCGATAAACCAAAGCGTGAAAAGCCAAAAACAGTGCGTACACCTGAGAATATTCCGGCTGTGGCAGAAAGTGTGCGTGAAGCGCCATCAACATCAATTCACCGTCGGTCTCAACAATTGAACATTTCGGAGACATCATTGAGACGAATTTTGCATAAAGACCTTGGTATGACGCCATACAAAGTCCAATTGGTTCAGGAGTTGAGGCCAACTGACCATCCAATGCGTTTTTGCTTCGCTCAGTGGGCCTGCGATCGACTTACAGAAGATGCCGATTTTGCCAAAAAAATCATCTTTTCAGATGAAGCTCATTTTGATCTTGGCGGGTATGTAAACAAGTAAAATTGTCGCATTTGGGGCACAGAAAACCCGCACGCATACATTGAAAAGCCGATGCACCCAAAACGAGTCACTGTTTGGTGCGGATTTTGGTCCGGAGGCATAATTGGGCCATTTTTCTTCGAAAATGAGCAAGGAGTGGCCGTTACAGTCAATGGCGATCGTTATCGGGCCATGTTGAACGAATTTTTGTTCACAAAAATTGAAGAGGAGGATATTGGCAACATTTTGGTTTTAACAGGACGGCGCTACGTGCCACACAGCCGAAGCTGCACTCGATGTTTTGCGCCCTATTTTTGAAGATCGCATTATCAGCCGCAGAGCTGATATCGTTTGGCCACCTCGGAGCTGCGATTTGACACCGTTGGACTATTATTTGTGGGGTCCCGTCAAAGATAAGTGTTACGCCGACAAGCCAGAGACAATTGACGCTTTAAAGGACAATATTCGTGAAGCCATTGGTGAAACACAGCTGCACACAATCGATAATGTGCTTAAAAATTGGACCGATCGTGTAGGCAGCCATTTGAATGAAATTATTTGTCATTATTAACCGGAAGGATTGTACTTTCAAATAAAAAAAGAAATTTGAGAAAATATTCAGCAGTTTTTCTTTTATAGCATTTTCAAAAAAAAAAGTTATCTGGCAGACCCAATATTAAATTGAGTAGGTGGTGTTCAACTATATTCACTAATAATTCAATAAAATTATTGAAATATTTATGGTTATAGTACCATTACAATGTAGGTAATAAAAATAAAAATACATGAATAAATAACTCAAACGCCCACGAGTATCTCAGTTCCAAAAATAAAACCACTTTCCAAGTTTTTTGAAATTATTACATTAGAAAAGTTTTCTGTTCTTATCGGCTATTGAAGTCTCTATATCTAAAATGTGGGTAATTTTTCTAATATTGATAATATAATAAAGCTTTATTGCCCAACAGAGATACATCCATTTATAGAGCAAGACTAATTACAAATAAAACCAATAAAATAATACTCAAGTTTAGATGTATTTATAGGAGAACCGAAATCGTTATACTCGTATAAGACACATACTGCAGACGCGACTACTCAAGTATGAACCTGTATAGAATCAACAGAATTTTGTGAAACTTCGAAAGCGTATAGGTTTTTTGAAAGAATTGGGTGACTGATGCAATCAAAGGCTTTAAATATTATTTAGCGCGCGATCTCCTTCCTTGCCACACTGAAAAGTTAACAGTTTTAAGTGCCAAACTAAATATTATTTGCAATAGTTTTGTCAAAGCACCAATGGCATCTTTACGTCATTTTATTTTTAATTTTTAGCCTTATGAATTTCGCTCTCCGATAAAGTGTGCATCATTATCAGTAGGTGATATAGGATAGTCACTACCTAAGTTATCAGTATTAATTTCTACATGATTGTCAAGGGGAAACATGCTAGGTCCCAAAAACTTCGCAAAGCCATCCACAATGGCTCGAGAATCCGCACTATGTGCCCAAGATAAGAATGGGATAGCATTGGAATCTTGGAAACGGTAAGGAGTTACAATGTCGGTAGAGAAAAGTTGTACAATTTGAACACCTTTTAAATGGTGTTTAAAAGAAAAACTAACTTTAGCCATAATTTGACACTTAACTGACTGAATGCAGAGTACCTAGTAGGTTTTGCAAAAACACTATTTCGTCGTTACTCACAATTATTTATTATTTGCCAATTTATTTCTCTCTCAGTACAACATTTTATTCTGTACGCAGTTTTCTAAATTTAGTTGAAATGTTTGGGCTTTTTGAAGTTCTTAGAAAACACCCTTCTCAGATGAATGTTTTACGCAATATAAGTGCCAAACTATGGCGATTTTTCTTGAATAATCTTAACAGCTAAAAATACTGAAAACTTGTTTAAACAATTACGTGTGATATGCCACCTATTTTTGAATTGAAAATAAAAAATCCAGGGCCGTAATTATTTTGCAAAAACGTGACGTCGTAGTGAAAATTTGTAAACGCTATCTTTTTCTCATCAAAAAGGAAGTGCTTTTCAGTTTTTTATATCCGTAAAAATAATGTCAGAAATAAATGAAAACTAAAATCGCAAAAAATCGTTTTTTGAAAATTCTCGAAAACGGTTAAAGTTACTTTAGTTTTGAAAACACCATTTAAAATGTGTTTAAATTGTACAAATTTTCTCTAATTTAACCGACATTGTAACTCCTATAAATAAATAATTATTAACATTATTCAGTACAGAATATTTCGTCCTATTATACCTACTCGTATCATAATGATAGATGGATTCAAAACGTAGTCGCAGTAGTAGTGCTTAATACTTAATATAGACCACATGATCATCATCATCATCGCGGTCGACCAGTAAGAAAACAAAAGCCATGCCCACTGCCTGCCTACTGGGATGTGAATGACGGCGTGGCGGTGAGTGGACAGGAATCGGAGCACTCACACACACACACAGAGGATTGCGTTGCGGCACGGCGACCTGTTGAGCTTTTTTAGTTTGTTATACAATCGACTTTAGATCCACCAAGTTTATTAGAACAATCCCTAAATTGTCAATTCAATCACATATTGTAGTATTGACGAGCTGTGATTGCAGTCAGTTTGCAAGATGAAATTTGCGTTGAATCAGTGCTTTCGCGAAAATAGAAAAAAAATAAGAAATCGATTCTAATATGTGATAGCGGATCACGGTTTCCGTGTCTAAACCGAGAACGAGACAAGACCGGGACCGAAACCAAAGCTGTCACAGGTACCACAGAAACTACTTCAAATGTCATCTAATTTAAAAGATACTTCAAGTTTTAAGTTAATTATTACTATAGAATTGATATACCTAAAGGATTTGAGCTATAATATTGTTAACAATATACCATTGATTTTTATACTGCCGTATAGTTTGTAGAAGTAGATTTTCAAACCATTCTTTAAAAAAATACATATAATAAATATTTGTTTTGTCGTTGGTTAGCCTCTTTTTATTGAAACCCTTGAATTTCCAAAGTCACTTCGATTTTCAGTAGTAATACCCCTAGGGTCTTGATAATACCGAGATAATTTTGTCATAGAGAATGCCGAAAGCGTGTTGCTTGATAGTAGCCGCAGGCCGAGGCCTATTATACTTGACCAACTCGCTTGAAGGATTCTCTATGACAAAATTTTGAGTATTTATCAAGGCCCGAGGAGTAATCGATAATATAATTTTTTACTCTGTAGATATCAAAAATTTGATTGTCAATCTGACGTTTATTAATTTTCAATACAAAATGTATTAGTTTTAATCAAACAAATATTATTCGTTTTATTTTAAACTACAGTTGTGAAAAGTACAATTGGTAAATGTTAAATTGGAAGAAGAGTTTGCTGAAGTTGACGGATTGTTAATTTCCACTGTTGAAGAAATATCTCGCATGGTGTTGATTATTTCACCATGGCGTTCTTGGTTAATATTCAAGTACGGTTTAATTGAATTAGAGCTGCTATGTCCTGTTATTTTTGTTAAATACTGTTCAGGAATTCCTTTATTTGCCAAATGGCTAACTGCAGTTGATCTGTTCGAATGATTGGATATATTCAATATATTAGCCAAATTATGCAAACTCGTTTCAGCATTCAGTTCGTATTCTCTGGTCGTACAAAACTCGAGAAATATTTTCTATACATATTTTTTTGATTTGATTGTACTTTTTGGTATATTATTAGATATAATATCATTAATTGCATCGTTAGATGCAATACCAAATCTTCGCGACAATTTTAAACCAGTTGTCAGTTTCACGTTTAATTAATTTTTAATAAAAAAAAAACACCAAAGTGAAAACACCACATGTTTCGCTGTAATCCAGAGGTGATTGGATGAAATTTGACACTTGACTTAAAATTAAGTAATTTGATTGGTTACTATATTTAGTAAAAAATTATCACTGCGATTTACAGATTTCCGTATTATGGATATCCTTCACTGAGGACAAAGAAGTTTTGAGTAGACGTCACTTTCTTGTCGGCAAAGATATATATACATTTCCAATTACTTCTTTGGCATCGGGATGTAAATGATACTTGTCAAAGTATTATTAAAAGATGTCCCATGTATGCCACATAACACAAATCATCATAGAACAGCTTAATAAAATGTGTATATTCCGACTCTGCCCAAACAGTGATATATTTGGGACATTTTATGGCTCAAGTGTGTTATTGCAGGCAAAATGGCAACGGTATATAGTTGAGGCTATTATACTTGAAATTTGAAATACAATAATATCCTATTTACATGACACTACATGATTCGAGACGCATCTATACTTGTTTTTCTTATTTCATTAATGATGCACATTATATTTCTTGTAAATTAATCAATTTTGAAATATTCAGAGATATTTGAAACACTTTTGTGATACTTCAAGTACTTTTAGTAGTATTTCAAATATTTTTATTACTTTAAGTAATTATACACAGTACAAGTATAATTTTTCAAGTATTTTGAATGCCTTAGCTTATTATATTCAAAATAGTGTAATTTTTAATCATATAATAAAAATTGGCAAAAAAAAAACAAAACAGCTACCTCAAACTGCAGGCCTGTATACCAGCCCTAAAAAAGAATATTTTAAATTTGTATTTTATTTAAACTTAAATTCAACAAGGCGAACAAAGTGGTGCACCTGCGTAACGCTATTAAAGGCCGTCCCGTGGCCACCTATCTCACCTATGTGCACCTGCCGACCGACCGACCACGGCCCAACAGTGATAAAACTTCCAGCAGAAGTCAAACAGTCGAATTATGGTAGTAGGTTGTGCGAGAAATCAGAGTTTTGTACTACACTGTTTGTTCTTGTTCATACAACAATATTGTCTATTGTTATGAACTTTAATATGCATTGTGACTTGTGATAATTTAATATATATGCAATAAGTGACATTTTGAAGTTAAGAACTGCCCTTTATTATTAATAATTAAAACAAAAATTCACCTAATGAATTCAAGTGGAAATTAAAGTGCGCTGATAAAACAAGTGATGATAAATTGTCCTGATTGATAGGAAAAAGTAAATTATTGATTCATTGATGATTTATTTATTATAATAAAGGGTTCCACACTTTTTATCAGATGGCAGTGCGCGGTTGTTATTCATAGATAAATTTCAGGGGTTAACCAAAATGTTTCCACGGATAGAGTTTGGAAAAGGAAAAACTTTTTTATTTGTCGATTTAGAAGAAAAAGTCATTCTTTATAAAAACGTCTGCTTGTGTCGAAATTACAATTTCAAATGCCAAATTTACGATTACTATACGGGGTATATCAAAAATAACATTTTTAATGATTTATATTTTTTTGTTTTTTTTTAATTTTATGAAAATATTTTCAAAACCGTGATTTATTACACCAATGGTGCAAAAAACACTAATAAACTTTTTTCTCAAAGTGGTTAATTTCATAGCTACTATTAAAATAATCAAATTAAAAAAACAAGGAAATCAAAATCATTAAAAATGTTATTTTTGATATACCCTGTATAGTAATCGTAAATTTCGTACTCGAAATTGTAGTTTTGACACAAGCAGACGTTTTTATAAAGAATGACTTTTTCTTCTAAATCTACAAATAAAAAAGTTTTTGCTCTTCCAAACTCTAGCCGTGGACAGACATTGGACAGAGTTTGGAAGGAGAAAAACTTTTTTATTTGTAGATTTAGAAGAAAAAGTCATTCTTTATAAAAACGTCTGCTTGTGTCAAAACTACAAATTCAAATACCAAATTTACGATTACTATACAGGGTATATCAAAAATCATATTTTTAATGATTTTGATTTTCTTGTTTTTTTAATTTTATTATTTGAATAGTAGCTGTGAAATTAACCACTTTGAGAAAAAAGTTTATTAGGGTTTTTTGCACAATTGGTGTAATAAATCACGGTTTTGGAAATATTTTCATAAAATTAAAAAAATCAAAATCATTAAAAATGTTATTTTTGATATACCCTGTATAGTAATCGTAAATTTGGTATTTGAAATTGTAGTTTCGATACAAATAGACGTTTTTATAAAGAATGACTTTTTCTTCTAAATCGACAAATAAAAAAGTTTTTCCTCTTCCAAACTCTATCCGTGGACACTTTTCTAAACCCGATTCTTCTTTTTTGATATTTGGGCTAAATATTTTTAATCATTTTCATACTATAAACCAGCTTATAACATTTTATGTCATGAAATACTGTCATTAGCTTATCTTGGAGATTTTAGAACAGTTGAAACTTGAACTCGATAATTTGGCAAAAAACTTTTTAGAGATTATGACATAGACACTAAGTATCAATGATCTCTCTACTTTATTGCTTGAAGACAAGATATGAATTTGTTAGCCTTTTGAAAAATGAGTTCTCATTTCTATGCTCTCAATTTCCGCGGGAAATCTGTACAAGTAATTGGATATTATTAATACTTCAAAATATAAGCACATCTTTGTGGCAAGCACATATTGACTTGCGGTTAAACATATCAATTTTTGATTGAAATTGCGTTTTCATATTCTCTCATTTAATTGAAATTTATTATTTAATATGTACATACCTACATACTTTTATATAATTAAGCTGGTACAATTCATTATTCAAAGGACTCTTGGAACAATTTAAATAAAGAACGATATTGTTGTCTTATCTGGTTAACTCTAGTGATAGTTGAAATATTAGAAGCTAAATCAGAGTTTTAAATAAATGTAGTATTAGGACTTTTTCAAGCAAATTAGGTAAAGTATTTTGCGGAAAATTAAGGTAGAACATCTATTGGTGCTAAATATCTACGCCAAAAGAAAAAATATTTTTTTTCAATTTTAATTATTTTATTTTTAAAAAAGCAACTACATATTTATGAATTTACCTCAAGATATCTGTAGTTATGAATTAATAAAGTAACAGCACATGGCGACGGACAGCATTGTCATAATTTCGCATAAAAACAATATAAAATCATCAAAATTCGTATTAAAAAAACTGATTGAAGTATTCAGGAAAATATTAACAAATAATGATAAGTACTTAATTTACAAAAATTTGGGGATACACTCTTTCTAAAAATGCTACGTTTCGCAGACAACATTGCCCCCTTCTTCAGGCACTAAGGATTATTTACAGTTAAATATAAAAATAAAACCTTGAAAAACAATCCAAATCTTACTCTTTATATTTACAAATTGAGATTACGTTGGAAGACATTATAATAATTAATGTTTTTAATATACAGGGGGTTCTACAAATTCTATGACAGATGATCGAGCTAGGTTAATTCTCCTGTTGCCCTCGGCGTGAATTCAAGCCTCACGACGGACCATCAAAGTAAAAGAAATCAATGGGTTTGGTTCATTATCGATTATTTTTCTTATATAGGTATAGTTTAGTTGCAATCTTTTTCTCATTTTCGTAAATGTCAGGTTAGTATTTGCATAAATGTGCATAATTAATTTCTCAGCGTTAACCTTATGTACTTACTTAGATAAAGCAAATAATGTTAGTCAACGCGTGCTAGTGTGACGTTTATATAGGTACCTATTTATGCTATTGACTCTACCACAAGGAGTTCGAAGGTTAACTCCATCTAATAGATTTAATTATTATTTGTTTTCAAATTATTCAATTGCAATTTAGATTCATAGAATTGGGTACAATGTAATTAAAGCGCGTATTCTTTTATCATTATATCATTACAAGTTGAATGAAAATGTTTCTTTGTGTAATTTTTTTTTTACTGAAAACAAATTTATACTCTGTCCAAGATAAGAAAGGGATAGCAGAGGAATCTTGGAAACGGTTAAATTAAAGAAAAGTTGTACAATTTAAACACCTTTTAAATGGTATTCTCAAAAGTAAAGTAACTTTAGCCGTTTTCGACAATTTTTCGAAAAACGTCAAACTCCACGAAATCTTTTTTGTTAGTTCATTATTTTTACATTTGCAGTTGAAGTAGATGTCTAGTTTTACATATTTTCTCTGGATCGACAATTTCTCATACTCTCGGACTAAAGTAGCTTGACTAGCGTTATTTATTTTAAAGAAGTAGTCCATTCTGAAGTGGAGTGAATGTATTGTAATAGGAAATAATAAATAATTTTGCGTAAGGACGACATGAATTAGGAATAAGTTTAAATAACAACTAAACATGCTAAAATATTGTTGAAACCATTAAGTGTGATATTCCACCTATTTTTGAATTGGTTGGCTTTAAATTTACAAATAAAAAATCCAGGGCTGTATTTAAAAAAATGAAGTCGATGATGATTTTTCAAAAACGAAACGTTGTAGTGAAAGTTTGTAAACGCTATTTTTTTCCTCGCAAAGTAACAATAAGGAAGTGCTTTTCATTTTTTTATATCTGTAAAAATAATGGCAGAAATAAATAAAACTAAAAGCGCAAAAAATGGTTTTTTCAAAAATTCTTGAAAACGGCTAAAGTTAGTTTACTTTTGAAAACACAATTTACTTTTCTTTAATTTAACCAACATTTTAACTCCTAGCGTTTCCAAGATTCCAATGCTATCCCATTTTTATCTTCGATAAAGTGTATATCGCTAATAAACTTACACAGAAACCCCACATTGTCTGTGTCAAATAAATAATTTCATAAGAACTTATTATTTGCGCTCATTTTAAAATATCTTGAGAGACCGTGATTAACTGTTTCTAATTTACTTTAAAAAGTCATAAAAATGCCATTAATTTGATATTTCATTAAAATATATTTTCACATACATCTCCACAAAAAAACATGATAACCATGCTACTATAATTTGTGACCACCCTGTAACCTGGAGAGCCAATCCGTTCGTCAAGTTGAATTCCGTAAGACCGTTTAAATCAGTGCCCAAGATTTTCCCATATCGAAAGAAGTAACTACAATTTTTTTTTTCTGGCAACTGTGTTTGACCAAAAACAATTTGAATAAATTATTTATTCAAAAAGAGTTGATTAATAATTCTTTAAATTGAATAGAAAACCTAAAAATATAATAATAAATATGTAGGGTGGTCCATTTAAAATAGGACAGTTGGTATACAGGGTGTCCTACGGTGGTAACCCATTAGATTATTTCAGAAACTACTTCGAATTGAATTTTGAAAATTTCAGTGTCTATATTGTCAAATATGCTCTACTCAAATAATATAATAGCAACGGCATAGCACTTCCGGTTATACCGGAAGTTGATGGCAACTTTGTTATTTTAAATGAAACACCCTATATATTATTACATTTTTGGATTCTAAATAAGATTTCAGACATATTTCATGTATCATGTCCTATACCTAACGTCAGTCGTTTTTGACTTATATCAAGATTTATGTCAAAATTGACAGTTTAGGGCTCCATAAGAATTCCGTTTTTCACCAGTCTGCAAGAAAATGCAAGCATCTTTGAAGATACAAACAGTCGTCATGGCTACGAATTTCATGAAAAAGTTTTAAGACGTCGGCAAACAGTAGCCCATTGCATAACACACAATCGAAAATGTCGTTAATAAAAATAATAAACAGCAATGGACCTAAGTTGGATCCCTGTGGTACGCCTGATGTAGGTACAAACTTGAATGACTCATACCCTTCATATTTCACAAACTGGCGACGGTCCAATAGATAAGATTTAAGTAGGCCGACCTTATTATTAAGCTTATTAGCCACAGTAATTTTTCTGTTGATATCGCATTCAGACCTCTGATAAATGAATTTGTGACGGGGCCCTTTATTATAAATAATTATCAAATCGCATTGACAATATTTTAATGTAATTTGGTTTCGTACTTTTATTTCTAGATTTAATTTTAAATATGCTTAACTACTGGTAAATAAAACATAAAATAAGTGAAAGAAGTGGACTTGGATGTCTTTTTAAATAAATACAAGTGATTTGCAGAACAGACTATTTTCTGGGAAAAAAATACTATGGATACTGAGAGTCCAGTTGTGTGGCCAGCATTTTGTTATGCAGGTAAAACTTTTACAATAGTTTTTAATACGGTAGAAGTTATAACGGTAATTTTGTTGCTTTTGATAAATAATTATATCTAAATATTATATTATTTTGGTAATTGTATATCCATTGTTACGCAGAGTGACTAAGTATTATTTTTTTGGACATATAAAATCTACAGAAATATACACTGCGTCCAAGATAAGAATGGGATATATAGCATTGGAATCTTGGAAACGGTAAGAGTTATATTTTCTGGTGAATTAGAGAAAAGTTGTACAATTTAAACACCTTTTAAATGGTGTTTCCAAAAGTAAACTAACTTTAGCCGTTTTCGAGATTTTTGAAAAAATGATTTTATTTAGTTTCATTGTTATTGGGCCACCCTGTATAACACAAATTTAGTTTGGATTGATAACCTAAAACAGGAACACCTGTGACATTTTTACATGCTCTGCTAGTCACCTAACTAACCTATAGGATATTACTTGATAGCATTACTATTGTTGCGACATGCTGTATATGTCTATAGCCAGGTTACTCCATAATAAAATCCTCAGATATCTTATTTAATAATGCAATTTACGTCTTTTGGTTCTTTAATTTTAATACCAAAAACGGTTTTATATTTATATGCCTCATAAAATGTCAAACCCGTTTGCTTTTTTGAGAGAACCGCAGCCCTAAAATTATATCTACATAATATAATATAAAAAAAAAACGAAAATGACGATCTTGTTATCTGAGATTTTCAGTTTACGTTGCGCGAAAAAATGCATGACATATTTTAGCAGTTTTATTATATTTTCATTTTCATCTTCGTAATAAACAATCGTCGTTTTATTGACAATAAAAATAAAACGAAATAAAATTCTACCGTTCTTGGTAAAGTTTTACGTGTTTACTGAATTCAGGTGTGTTTTTTAAATACAGGGTGTTTGCTGGCACTGTCGCTATACAGATTGTTCTTTCGATGTTTCAGACTAAGCTATGGCGGGCGCCTTTCCCACTTTCTCTATTATGTTTTCCGTAAATTTTTATCAGGAAAGATGTTGGGTTTATGGGTCTATAGGACACTCTAGTCTACTGCCGTGCGCTTTGGGAATGTGGCCTAGGCATAGGCATGCCTTGAGGAGTCTTTGTAGTGTAGGTTGTAGAACACTGTTTTATATTATTTCAACTTTATCAATTTTGTTAAATTAGTATTTATTTTTATTTTAATAATATTTAATAATTAAATTTAAAGTTCAACTGCAACTTACCAAAGGAACGAAAATAAACTCCTTTCTAAACTAAAAGTTGACTCAAAAACCGCTGGTCATTTATTTGCGTGTTTCTTAAAAAAGTTTTTTAAAATGTGTCCACGGATAGAGTTTGGAAGAGGAAAAACTTTTTTATTTGTCGATTTAGACGAAAAAGTGATTCTTTATAAAAACGTCTGCTTGTGTCGAAACTACAATTTCAAATACCAAATTTACGATTACTATACAGGGTATATCAAAAATAACATTTTTAATGTTTTTGATTTTTTTGTTTTTTTTTAATTTTATGAAAATATCTTCAAAACCGTGATTTATTACACCATTTGTGCAAAAAACACTAATAAACTTTTTTCTCAAAGTGGTTAATTTCATAGCTACTCTTACAATAATAAAATAAAAAAAAAACAAGAAAATCAAAATCATTTAAAATATTATTTTTGATATACCCTGTATAGTAATCGTAAATTTGGTATTTGAATTTGTAGTTTTGACACAAGCAGACGTTTTTATAAAGAATGACTTTTTCTTCCAAATCTACAAATAAAGAAGTTTTTCTTCTTCCAAACTTTTTTATTTGTAGAATTAAAAGAAAAAGTCATTCTTTATAAAAACGTCTGCTTGTGTCAAAACTACAATTTCGGGTACGAAATTTACGATTACTATACAGGGTATATCAAAAAGAACATTTAGCACTCAAACAATATAATACAATAATAGAAAACACTACTTGTCCACTAGACGATTTTTGTATGTATATTACCTGAAGAAGGCAACAGATGTACGTTGCCGAAACGTTGTTTTTTAAAAAATGTTTTGACAATAAATAACAAGTCGTTAGTTAACCTGTTGTATAATTTGGGAGCCTCATCCCAAAAAGTTTCAAATCTAAATCTTGAAGAAATAAGGCTCAAGAAAAGAAAACTAACTATTGTATTTTTTGTAAAGGTAAAAAAAAAATACAAATTTCATAGTTTATAAATATACAGGGTGTTCCATTAAAAAAAATAAAGTAATGTCCGATAACTTTTTGGTCTGACACTGTATACTAATTTCGAAGGCGGAATTGAATTCTGCGGGAAAAGTTATGTAAGACACAGTTTTCACATTTTGCGATAAGTCATCTAATAGTTGAAATACGAGGGCTGTCAATTTAGCCCTGTAACAACTAAAAGGGCTATGAACTAAAGATGCCGTTTTAGTTTGACGAAAAACCGCAACTTTATATCTATAAAAAATAACGGAGATACCCCGCAAATTGGGACACCCGGTACGTAAATAAAAATAATATAATAAGATTGCAAATTGGCTAAAATTTTACAATACCCATAAAGTGCTAAATTGTTAAACATATTCCCACCGTCGTTGTAATTCTCTGCTCCTCCATTAAAAAAATAATTAATTTTGGTCAGAATAACTTACACGATTTTGCTGATGCGGATTGGAATAAAAGTGCAAACATATTTGTACAGTAACTAAAAAGTCTGTAACAAACATTGACTGGGTACAAATTCCTTCAAGTATTGCTAGCCCCTGCGGTGTAGAATATTTAATAGGCATTACTGTTTTTCAACATGTCAAACACGTATCGATGAGACTGTCCTGTAATGTACATATATAGTCTGTTCCATGAGAATAGTCCTTTAGACGGAAACTGGACTAGGAAGAAAAACCTGATTTGTTCAAAAAATATTTGAAGAATTTGATCAAAACCTTCGACATTTATTTTTACCGATACAGAAGAAATTAATCTGTGACCTTTGTTAGTCTTGTTTTGTTTTTAACCGAGGATGCATACAACAAATCAAATACAATATCAAATTACATTGTGCATAATAAATCATAAAAAATTCTAAGTATTTGTCACATACCAAAAATTTACCTGTACTAAATTGAGTATTGTAACACAGTTAGCCACGCAGGCGAAAAAGAAACAGAAAACAAATAAAATAAAGAAAATGAGGAAAAATCAAAAGGAGGAAAAATCAAAATCAAAACGAAATAAAATCAACAAAATGAAATTCACAACGTACCATCGCTACCCACTTTTATCCAACAGATATTTCTTGAGTTTCCTTCTAAATCTCGCTATCCCCAAAGAACTCAGAGAGGTTGGCAACCGATTGTACAACCGAGCTCCAATATATGAAAAAGATCTCTGAAAAAGGGCTGTACTATGTTTAGGTGTACTCAGGGAGTGTCGGTATCTTGTGTCCCTGTCATGAGTCTTAAAAAATATCTTTATTCCTGTGGCGTAAAAAATAGGGGGCTAAAAAGTGTCACTATAGCATGTCAAAATATGACTTTTTTAAAGAACATTATCAGTCAAGAAATTTAAAAAAATATATCTACAAGCGTTTTTTATCGAGACTTAGGAAAACAACCCTTTGAGAAACATACATTTACAGGGTGCGTAAGTGGAGTAACCAAAATATTCACACCGCATTTATAAATACAACTATTTAACCCAAAAACATCACAATATCAATTATCCTGCAGAGGCGATGTATCATCATTTGCCGATGACACTGTGATTTGTATACTGCTGGAACTTGGAGAGAAGTGCAAGAAATTGCTGAAGAAGACATGACTTTAATTAAAGCGTGGTTTGATGAAATGTACCTTTCAATTAATTTTGAAAAGACTAAATATATTGCGTTTAGTTGTAATAACGCTCAAGCACCTCCATTCAGAGAATTAAATATAAAAGACGCGCGAATCAAGTGACGATTTCTCAGACGAATTCTATAACATATCTCGGTATTGAAATAGACAGATTTTTAAAATGGGACAAGCATATACAAAATTTAGTCAACAAAAATACGTTATCTCGTTTTTAAGTTTCGACAGCTAAGGTCATTTCTATCTAGATCTCAGTTAATTACTGTATACTATGCTCTGATTCAATCTCTGTTGCAGTACGGAATTGCTGGTGGGGATGGTGCTTACAATGTGTATGTGAAGCCGCTAGAGACTATTCAAAAACTGTTACTTAAAATCATCTTCTGCTAAATTGTTTTCAACTGAATTATTGTTCAAAGGGAGTGGAATATTTTGTTTGAGACAATTGTATTTTTATAGAATTATTTTGCTACAACAAAAAAAAAACGACATACGTTAATTTCTATTGATCACTATCACAATACCAGGCATAAGAAAGAAAAACAGTTTTCTCAACTAAAAGCTTCTAAAAGAAAAGGGCAACGGTCTTTTAATTTCTTGTCACCGAGATTATATTCCAATATTCCTGTAAATATAAGAAATATTGAAAATATATTTCATTTCAAAAGAAAAATAAAAACATGGGTTTCGGATTGTTCCTCAAGGTTAAATAAATTATTAAATTGAAGTGCAGTTCTCGAGTGTGCTGGTTCTATTGTTTTTGAGTTTTTGTGTCTTAATGTAGTAGGGAGTTGTTTTGTATCATGACTCATGAATAAGTGTTTATTTATTTTTTTCTTTCGGTTTAGGGTATTACAAAATTTATAATATTAATACTTATGTTGTGATTAGCATATTTACATATTGACTGACAGTTGACAATACTGCTCTCTTTCTAGTTAATGCCTCACTATCCCAGCGAATAGGAGGTCTGCAACTTTGGTCATGGGAAAACACTCATTTGCCATCCCATTAAGTTTACTGATAAACCCGGAATTTCTGGCGCTTGAGCTTGCGAACTTGTTTAAGTTTAACCTCATTGCAAAATTTTCTACTCCATGTGGACGGCGAACTCACAGCAAAAGCACTATCCAAATTAATTGCAGCATAATTTCTATATAGTAACAAATGTAGCGGAACGAAGTATACAATTGGGATGTCCTTTTTGAGTGATACGCTGTAGACGGATAGCACGTCAGCGTTTTCTTCCAAAGAGTTTTTTAAATAAAAAGGAAATGGCAAACCATACACAGACATTTATTCAATCACTTCGAAAATGTATGTATATATTATTATATGTGGTTACAATAGGGCTTTGTTTTAAAATATATGCGGAAACAAAAAATAAAATATGTACAAGGAAAATTTGTATTTATGTATTCAAATGGGAATGTAAAATAGGATAATACGGAAATTAAAATCTCCTAAAGCCAAATATTTGCTAAATTAAATAGGTATGCGGTGTGTTTAAAAAAGTCTCCACAATAACTAAGGACTTTCTCATGTCCTTTTGCCATGTCTCCAAAATATTTAACATTTCCTAAGACCGATGTTTTTGAAATTTGGCAACCTTGTTTCTTTACAGCAAATTACGTCATATTTTGGGTAACACATGTAGTTTCCGAGGTAAAGGGCCGAATTAAAAAAAAAACATTTTTCGGACACCTCTCGTATCTCGGAAACTATAACATATATTGGAAATATATCAACGGTGTTTACGTTTAAAAAAAACATAAGTTTGGTTCATATTTTCATGCGGAGTCCAAATAAAAAGATTAAAAGGACGCCTATGGACTCCACATAAAACAAACACCGTTTATACAGGGTGTTCCCTATGTATTATTACAAATTAATACAGGTGATAGAACAGTGATACAGGGCATCCAAAATTAGCCCCTGATGATGGTGGTTTTTTGTGAATATTAAAGAAACATTTTTGGAAACATCAATGCAATTTTACAAATGTATTTGATTTTTAATTCTTAATAAGTCAAATCAAAAGGATTTCCAAAATTATAGTCATGAGCGTATCAAACTAGAGGGCGGGGGGAAAGAACGCCCCAAATTTTTTTGTCGCTTGACTATTTCACTTTTTGAGTTCACATTAATTAAAAAATGTAAATTTCTTAAAAAAGGCGTTTTCTTTTATTTTCATAAAACGCGTAGTTTTTGAGTAAATTGAGTTTAAAAATTGACTTAATAATCAATATTAAAAATATTACTTATTTAAAATTATATGTACGCAATCTTGGATTGCCACGGAATACATATTGTTTCGAAAGAACATTGTTGACAATTTACAGTCATCTTGAGATAGTAACGTCAAACATTTAAATATTTATCATTAGAAATAGTCTACTGATTAGATAAAAGTGAAGCTATTGTTGTGCATATTTAAGTTTTTTGAATAGTAAAAATGCTATTTCAATTGAGCAATTTTGAATAATATGCTGACATGCATTTTGTTTATGGGTTCTGCAATGGCAATTCAAGGGAAGCAGTTTGAGAGTACCGTAAACGTTTTCCAAACAGCGATTTAGAGAGCATGCTGATGGGTTTGGTAGAAGAAGAGAATATGAAAGACATGTAATAATCAGCATACGACGTACCAGGCGACAGTTACGGTATTCCCAGACGATTAGCATTTTGTAGGTGGATTATTACAAAAATTGAAGAAGATCCTCTCATTCTTGAGAAAATAATATGGACTGACGAATGGCGTTTTGTAAACTTTCATAATCTGCGTGTTTGGGGATCAGAGATCGTCAAAATGAATTAATGTTTGGATGGCAGGAGTAGGAGATTTCGTGTAGGGGCCTACTTTTTTGCCCGAGAGGGTTGATGGTAAAACTTTTTAGCAGTTTTTAACAGAAAACCATGCAGAATTATTTGAAAATATCCCTCTGGCGATAAGAAGATGTTCATTCTTCTAATTTGATGGATGTCTATCAAATTTTTCAAGAGTTGTTTGAAATTGGCTTAACGAAAATTACGACGGCAGATGGATTGGAAGTAGTGTCCAGTTTACTTAAGAACAATAAGCAAATTTGCAAATTATGTAATTTTTGTTTGTGGAATATTAAGTAAGTTTTTATACTACCTCCTGAAATATTCTTTCTTTTTCTTCTTTATATTAACGACATTACCACTATTGGACTAACGGGAAGCTTTACGCTGTTTGCGGATGATACGACACTCCTTTGGCATGATAGAGATGCTGATGTTGTCAAAGAAAACATTCGAAGTGATTTGGAAAAGTTAAAGGAATGGTGCGATTCGAATTATCTCTCATTTAATTTATCAAAAACACATGTATTATATTTTAATTTTAAATTTGATGATTTGCTATTTGAAAATAACCATATTAATCGTCCAAATTGTGTTAAATTTTTGGGACTCCAAATTGATTTAAAGCTTAAGTTTGATGAACATGGTAAACTGTTGGACAGAAAGGTTTCATCTGGCTGTTATGCTTTGAGAGTTGTGTCGGGGGCTCTTGGACTGAAAGTTGCACGAAATGTGTATTTTTCTTTAGTGGAGGCGTATCTGCGATATGGAATAGCGTTCTGGGGTACTTGTAGCCAAACTTTGTTTAAGAGTATATTTACACTGCAGAAGCGGGCTGTTCGTTATATGTGTAAGACAGATTTTACAGCAAGTTGTAGAGAATTATTCAAAAAACACCGAATATTGACTCCTACATCACTTTTCATTTTAGAAACTGTATGTCTTATTCATAAAAATGTAGGAAACATTAACAGCTCAGCTCCACCTGGTCACCCTTATCCCACGAGACTAGTTCAGCGAGTGCACTTGCCTATACCGAGGTCTGCCTTGGCAAAGAGATCACTCCTTTATGACAGTCGCAGAATGTACAATCATTTGCCGCCAAACTTGACGGCTGTAAAAAATCCCAAGCAATTTAGGGAGGCTGTTAAGCGCGTTCTTCTTGAGAAGGTCTATTACTTTGCTGATGCGTGATAGTGTTTGTTTTGATTTTGTTGTGTTGGTCCGCTTTTGGCTTGGTTTGATGATTTTAATGTATTATAATGTATTATATTTTTTCTGTGCTGCACTTGCATTTATATATATATTTATGTTGTGTTGTTATTTACATATTTTACTTCATGAATGTTTGGGGGATTTGAGATTTTACTCTTGCCTTCCTACTAACACTGACAACATAATGTAGTAGGTTTACGTATGTTTTTAAAATGTTTTTGTTATATTGTGTTTCAAACGATTAATTACATTAATCTTTTGTATTTGTATACGTCTTTGTTATATATTATTTTAAGTATGACTTTATCTACAAGAACTTTGTGATTCTTTTATGACAATAAAGTTAAAGTTATAAACACCCTGTATACTATTGCAATCACAATCAGTTTTAACAAAGAATATTGGCAGTTTCAACGGCCAGGTATCATTGTTAACGAATATCAGGAATTGTTATTGAACACGCAATTGTTAGTACGAACCGCTTTTAGTTTATTTTAATTGGATCTCAAATAGTGCTCAATATTATTTGCTCTAGGATAAAACTATATACATATAATAGAATACCACTTGTTTTTTTATTATTGCTATGGAGTATATGGACTTTTATAACTAAAGTAAGATAATTGTATAACTGTATTACATAGGAATGTTATATATAGGTGTTATTTGTATTATTTTATATATAGAAATGTATAATTGGTGTTCTATACAAGTTGTCTCTGTTTCGTTTTTATTGGGCTACCGTGTATACAATTTTAAGAGATAGAAAATACAAAGTTACTCTGGAACCTCGATCAATTCGGTTTTCAAGCTGGAAGATCCGCATTGAGGTTAATCTGTTAGAGTTTACGGATTACTTATCTCCGGCTTTGGAGACCGGTTACTGGGTCCATTCAATATACACTGATTTATGTTCGCAATGGCTTTGTCGTTGTAGAGGCTAATCATTACCCTGATTTGGAGTTCTTTTCTTCATTCAGCGAGTTTCTTATGGTTTTAGGAGGGGATTTTCGGCCTTTGAGCTTATTTGTGTGTGTTGTAGTTTTATCCATTGTGTTATAGGTTAGATTAGGTTGTAACATGTGTTGTTGATTGTAGTTGTTTCTTTTGTAGTAGGTATTATTATAGGCCTGTTGCATTGATCTGCAATTTTTCCAACATTTTCAAGATTGCCTTGCACAATAAACTGAATCCGCAAGTAAAAATTTTATTATCTCCATATCAGCACGGTTTTATTGGAGGACGTTCTTGTCTAACTAACTTGTCCTCCTTTTCACATAGTATATGTGAGGCCCTGGATGATCGATCTCAGGTAGAGGTTGTATATATGGATTTCCGTAAGGCATTTGACCGCATTGACCATTACTCTTGAAGCAGTTAGATAGAATTGGTTTTTCCAATGGGCTTGTTAAGCTGTTTGAATCTTACCTTGTCGATCGCATGCAGTTTGTTGAGTGTGAAGGTTATAAGTCCAGAAAGTTTGCTTCAACATCAGGGATCAAACCTTGGCCCACTATTGTTAAACATCTTTATTAATGATCTTGTTGAAATTATAGAATGTCCCAAATTGGCTTATGCTGATGATCTAAAGATATTTTGTAGGATTGACTCCATAGAGGACTGCGTGATACTCCAAAACGCACTGCGAGTTGTCGACAACTGGTGCAACCGAAATAAGCTCTATTTGAACATTTCTAAATGTAACGTTGTTAGCTTTCACAGAGTGAAAACCCCAGTAATTTGGAATTACACTATTGGAGCTGTACCCATTGAAAGACTTTCGAAGGTTCGAGACTTGGGTGTATTGTTTGATGAAGCTTTAACCTTTGTTCCCCACTGTGAGCACTTGTCCGCATCTGCATCCCATATGTTGGGGTTTGTGATCAGAAACACTAAAAAGTTTAGAAATATTTCAACCATTAAATTATTATATTTTTCATTTGTGCGGGCTAGACTTGCGTATTGTTCGATCGTGTGGCATCCCTTGTATCAGTGCCATGCACGTGCATTAGAGTCGATTCGTAAAGTATTTATATTTTAGGAAGTTTGGAGTATATCCAGCGAGGGGTGCAGATCACGATGTCCTGCTTTCAACATTTGACATTACATCTTTGTGTATGCGGCGAATGGTCTCTTCCGTCAGGTTTTTGTAAAATTTATTGCATAATAAAATCGATTGTGCGTTTCTTCTTGGCTGTCTTCGGTTTCGTATTCCTAGAACTGAGTCGAGGTCTGATAACACCTTTTATCTCAGCATGGCTAGATCCAATGTTTTGCTGCAGAGCCCTGTATATTTTATCTGCTCCGTTTTTAATGACTATTGTGCGGGGTCGGATATTGGTGTGGATTCTCTGTCTGGTATTTTGAGCCACATGAATGTTTAATTTTTTTAGTTTTTGTATAATTGTGAATTTGTCGTTTCTGTTTTTTATTTAAGTTTCAAATTGTAATTTTATTCTAGAAATGAATTTGAATTTTCTGTAAGTGGGTCTTGTTACCTGTTGAAAATAAAGAGCTCTATTATTTATTATTATTATTATCCGTAAATTGAAATTGTTTGTCTTGTGTTTTATAATAAAAAATACACAATCATAACCTTCTTGGTGTTGTTCAAGTATTTTTTGTCCCTCGATATTTTTCACTACTAAAATTGGTTGGTATTACATTATTTATATCGTCTGTCCTTCCACCGATAGAAAGTAGGAATAACTCAGAGCGAACCCTGTATAACCAGCCATAAAATGTCTATTGCATGTATACAATGTCAATGTGTATAATGAAAAGCTCACCTTTTTGTAAAGGTCAAGCTTTTAAGAGGCTGATGGAAAGAGAAAAACAGGTAACCAAATGTTTCCCTCATGTAAAGTAATCAACAGTGTTTTGTTACTGCTGGATTACTGTTTCGTGATGCAGCAGCTTTTTCATACTAACGTGGAATATTATAATATACAACAGACGATTCTTATTTGTTGAATACGTTTTTTTTTTTTGTAGCTCTTAAATAGAAGAATGTGTTATTTGTTGATTTAAGATTTGCTTCTCATTATTTTATTTAAAAGGGCATTGGATATGTAAAATATTGTTACCAGAGACAGTCAGTAAGTTCGTAGAAAAAAATAAACAACAGCCCTATCATGGATAATTTTTATCTGAGCTACTGCATCAGGGATTCTTGATATTCGAAAAATTAAACAAAGAAAATAAGTGCATAATTCGATACCTTTGCATTCCGGGACTGATCAAATAGCCTTAAAATAACTTTTAACTTGCTTTTTAATTTTGCTATTGAGATTAGACACAAGAAATCACTTAAGTCAATAAAAATCTACCTGTTCCCATAAATAATTTCAACCTGTTTCCTATACTCTTTTGAGACACAATATTTTCCTTTGTTGATAATCCCGTAATATTGACAACGACTCGCCAACAACAGTATAAGAGTGACTTTTTACTACCGATGGCATTAATTTTTCGTCTGTTGGGTGCCTTTTTTTGTATTCTATATTTAAGAGTACCTATATAACCATGATTATTAGAAAGTGAGTGCTGTCATTTCGTTAATGCATTTTAGGGAGGTAAGCCTAAGTTAGGCACAAAGGAAGTTCGGCATGCAACTTTTCTCATTACTCTTTATTCCTTTTTCAAGGTGTTCTGGAAATTTGATCACAACTATTTTGGTATGAATTTGTTATTAGGTCACGTATTTTACAAAAGATTTGGTTTATACCTTTTGAGGAATTTTTAATCTTTAAGAAAAATATATACCTAGATGAGGAGGGCCGGAATTTTGTTTTTTCGATGATAAGCATTTTAAACATTGACCGATCTTTGCAGTTTTGATCTTGTGTAAAACATAAATGACTAGGCTATCGAAGGAAGTTTACTGCTTTGACATTTAAAAAATATTGAAGATGACGGACATAATGAAACAATGCGGTAATGTTGAAAAGCTGCTGGAACTTTCTCTTTTATAAAAAAAAACCAAATGTAAGCTCTACATACAGAACAAAAGTACCTAAACGAGTAAGTGTTAATAAATATTCTGCCGGTCCTGTCCATCAAAAATTTGTTTGTATTTAGTCAACCTTCGCATAGAAGCTTAACAACCAACAAAAGCAGTTAAAAAAAACGATCAACGGCACTAAATAGGTAGATACTGTATTTATACCTATACACATACAAGATATCTACGGTTTTACCTTCCGAGAAATGGTCTCGACAATTAACAACTCATGCCAACAACCAAGAGTGTTCCAGGTCAAACTATGTGATCACCAATAACCTGTCATGACCTTGCTGGACACTAGTCGAAAGATTTATGTATTCTACCATTTTTTTCTATGCTTTGATTGCTTTTTTCTGTGCCTACTTTGTAACCGTCTAAAGATTTTATTTATCATAAATATATAAATGTCTATGCTATGATGGACGTAACAAGAATTTTGAAGGTGTTATTGTTTAGCAAATTAATACTGCTTCTGCTGTTAGAGCAATTATTCCAAAAACTCGTACACAAATCATTTAGAAAGAAATAGAATAAAGAAGAAAGTCTTGCCAATGAGGTGCTATACAGTAGGGACTAAGTCTCGCCAACAAATTCCATAAAATTGGAAGGAAATTCTAATTCATAGGTAATAATTTGTTATTCTGAAAGTCTTGCTTAAATTTAATTTTACCACTGATGATGGTAATGCTTATTCCCGAGACATGTATGGATTGAGACTGATTTGACTATTAGAACTTTATAATATTCTGAAGTATTTTATTGATATGAAAATATGATTGTTTAAATACTTGTAACGTAAAGAAAAATGAATCGAACCCAGGTTCATTAATAAGAAATTTAAAAAAATTAACCCAGCTATCATCTGAGATAGCTTGTAGAATATATATAGTATCTATTTTAAAAATATCTTTCACTTTGTTGATCATAAATAAATTGTTGCAATTATTATTAATCTTGATCGCATGTAAAATGTGTAAACGCTTTCTATATAGGTACATAAAGTACACATTTTTTAATGGCAACAGTAATTATAGTTATTTCCATTAAAGATCAATTCGATTTTCTTAATATGAAATTAGATGAAAGTAATTGGCAAAATTCTAGAAAAACTATTTCTACCTTTTACTTATTTTTATTTATTTGAATTCTCAATAATTGTATTAAAAAGTCAAATGCCAATTTACAACAAAATTCTGCATCACCAAGGGAAATAATATTGGGTCTGCCAGATAACTTTTTTTTTTTGAAAATGCTATAAAAGAAAAACTGCTGAATATTTTCTCAAATTTCTTTTTTTATTTGAAAGTACAATCCTTCCGGTTAATAATGACAAATAATTTCATTTAAATGGCTGCCTCGGCTGGCCATGCAGTAGCCTACACGATCGGTCCAATTTTTAAGCACATTATCGATTGTGTGCAGCTGTATTTCACCAATGGCTTCACGAATTGTCCTTTAAAGCGTCAATTGTCTCTGGCTTGTCGGCGTAACACTTATCTTTGACGGCACTCCACAATAATAGTCCAACGGTGTCAAATCGCAGCTCCGAGGTGGCCAAACGACATCAGCTCTGCGGCTGATAATGCGATCTTCAAAAACAGGGCTCAAAACATCGAGTGTAGCTTCGGCTGTGTGGCACGTCGCGCCGTCCTGTTGAAACCAAATGTTGTCAATATCCTCCTCTTCAATTTTTGTGAACAAAAATTCGTTCAACATGGCCCAATAACGATCGCCATTGACTGTAACGGCCACTCCTTGCTCATTTTCGAAAAAAAATGGCCCAATTATGCCTCCGGACCAAAATCCGCACCAAACAGTGACTCGTTTTGGGTGCATCGGCTTTTCAATGTATGCGTGCGGGTTTTCTCCCCAAATGCGACAATTTTGCTTGTTTACATGCCTGCCAAGATCAAAATGAGCTTCATCTGAAAAGATGATTTTTTTGGCAAAATCGGCATCTTCTGTAAGTCGGTCGCAGGCCCACTGAGCGAAGCGAAAACGCATTGGATGGTCAGTTGGCTTCAACTCCTGAACCAATTGGACTTTGTATGGCGTCATACCAAGGTCTTTATGCAAAATTCGTCTCAATGATGTCTCCGAAATGTTCAATTGTTGAGACCGACGGTGAATTGATGTTGATGGCGCTTCACGCACACTTTCTGCCACAGCAGCAATATTCTCGGGTGTACGCACTGTTTTTGGCTTTTCACGCTTTGGTTTATCGATGAGGATGCCAGTTTCTTTCACTTTTTTCACGAGATAACGAACATACGGAGCTGACGGTGCTTCTCTTCTTCCAAAATCCGTACGCAATTTTCGCACACATTCTGCAACATTACCATGATTTTCAAAGTAATGTCGCAATATTTCCCAGCGTTGTTCAAGCGTATACACAACCATATTCGTTCAGCGGAAGGATAAAACTAATTATCTGTCAAATCAGACATGAGCTAAGTGTTACCCTTCACGAAATAAGCACTAGTTGAAAAAAAAAAAACGTTAGATGGCGGACCCGATATTAGCATATGAATTTGTGTCTACAAATATACATAATAAAAAGAAAATAATTTTGTGGCATAGCGGACATGACTCTGGTTTTACCTACACAAGGAATTTTGTTTAATTTAGCAAGGCCTCAGTCTAATTCAGTAAAAGCAGACCGAGGCATGGGTACAGATACTGACAAAATCGTTTCGCTCTTATTATGAACTCGTCAGAGTACCATAGTCTTTGCCCATCTACAATATCGGCCTGCCTTTAAGCACAGTGAGATATACAACAGCAGATGTATGTAAGCCATAGGCGTGGTTTCAACAAGAATTGAAACAGACGCGCTCGCTTGCTTACGCATCTGGTCTATTAAATCTGTGCCTTGGCCTCCTATGATCCAAAGTGAACACAAACCCGACCCTTGACGGGACATCTAGGCATTGGTGAGACCAATGGAAAACAATTGACCAATGGACAAAGAAGAATTATCCCAAGATATTTCATCAGAACCAGAATAATTTCACCTTGTCTCACCGCGTATACAAAATATTAGAACGGTGTAAAGCATACAAAATAAGAAAAAATAGGCATTCGCAATATTATATATGATTATATAATTATCTCCTTTGTAAGATTACAATCTTAACAGCGAGATTCTCTACTTGTTTCTAATAACTATATTTTATAGTTCGATGATTACTATAGCTAATCTTTATACCATACACATCTGGCTGTATAAATAAACACATTGGTGGAAGCGATTAAACTGCATATTAAAACGATTCTAAAACAGCAACTACCGATTTTATCTTGTTTGTAATGTCAAAGGTCGTAATATTGACGTGCATATTATAATATTTTTTATAAGAAAGGTTTGTGAGGCCGAAGACTTTTAAACGTGTTAAGCATAATCTACTAGGAAAATATATTGTGTCTAGTCTAGTATCTGCTCTGTAATGTCTATATTTAAGCATATAATTCTAGTAAGTGCTCTGCGGATTGACTTGTCACCAACTCATTTTCTTCTGCACCATAAATTTTGTAACGCCAGGGATACAATCCTTATATGAGACAATGAAAAACATTATCAAACCACATAGAGAAAACTCCGAAACAGAATTTGAAAATATTCTAAAAAAGTTAGGGTTTGAATTGGTGATGCCGAGCCTGGCACCAGAATAATATGAATAAGATGCCTGATTTTCAGAAAAATCCAGCCCTCCGTTTTCCATAAACGTTATCGACCGTGATCACGTTTTATAAACTTTTCAACTCAATTTACTCTTGAGTTTTTTTTTTGGGTATTGGTATTCACTTTTACCTTTAATCCATTCACAAGACAGAGAGAAATCTTGTTATTCCTCTCTGGATCAGAGTTGATTGAGGATGTTATAGATTTATCCATTTTTTAACTATTTATTTTCTAACTATGGTGGTTTAAAGCTGGTGTAAAACAATACCCTCCTGCTAATTAGTTTTTTTTTTGTTACAGTTGATACCACTTCTTCTGCAGAGGTACTGGAGAACACCATGCAGATATCAAAATCGTTAAGAAGAAAGCGTATGGATAGACATATTAGCAACAATAGTGGTTTAATATCGACAACGGACTATTCCATTCACAATAATAATAACAATAATAGCGTCAAAAATGAAAGGTAAAGTTATTTTAAGGAAACAATATGTCAAGTATTATGGGAAACCTAAGCATAATCATGTTTTGAAAATTCAACCGGAAGTTGATGCCAACTACATTCTGTATATAATTATATTTTTGAATTCCTTATCTGTATTGGAGTATGTTGTTTTAAAACTTCCCTACACCTATCTTCAAATGTTTTTGCATTCATTTTCAATTGTTTTGGTCCAATACTCTTACGATGGCCCTGAGCAACAATTTACCACTCCCCGCTAGAAGGCGCTATACGGAATAACAAGTCGTGACGTTACTTACCCCCGAAATATCAAATTTGGGTTGAAATTTTCATTATTTTTATTTTTAATTGTTTTTTATAGTTTTGCATAAAAAAACACTCAAAATTCCCCAAATCATCAACTAACAGCAAATAAACACGAGCACAAAGGAGATTTGGCAACAGAGCTCAAGCTACCAGCCGATTACAAGAATGAATGGATATCGTAAATTCTCCGCGTATTACTCAGTTGCTTAGCTTTACAGAGTTGCCACATGTACTTCATAATTAAATTATAATTTGGTGAAATATGCCTTGAAACTGTTAAAATTCATAAAAAAAGTAACTAAAAAATATATTGGGTATATAGTTTTATTATATACAAAACTTAGTACCATCGCCTAAGTTATATTTTGCTTTAAAACGGTAAAAAATGCCGTATCAAAATAGTGTATTTTAAAACAAAGGTATTAATTGCGGGGTTCACAGCGGAAGTTTGGCATTATCGATATCTGCAAATAATGATGTTTGATCGCTTGGAAATGTAAGGTTTTGTCAATATCTGGTTTTTCTCTTACTTATCTTAAGGACTTGCTGAATGACCTGTTATATTTCAATGTACAAAAATATGCTTTTCTCATTTAGGCTTAGCCCTGGGACACCTGACACATCAAGTAGATCCAGAAGTGTCACACCAATTTCAGCTTCACACCCAGAAACACCTCCAGCAGCATCCGAGAATCCTTTATTACCGGTTTCTGGAAGGAATTACAGCGATTTTATGCGTAGTTTAGCAGCAAAATACAACCACACGAATCCTAATGAGTAAGTAAGCTGAGATTCATTTCTACTTCCCACTCTTATACTGAATTTCTTTAGTTAACTTTGTCTAGAACTATTTTGCACACTTCTGGTAAAAGACTCTTGGAGAGATTACATGATTTAATTTACCAGGGATATTCATTATTTGCGTATAACTTTCAGTTACTTCAGTGCAGCGAGAAACGGATTCCCACCGCCCTCGGATCCTCGATTTAAACCAAATCCCGCATTTCCATCATTAATTCCCACGCTTCCGACGTCAACACCAACTAAAGATGCGGACACATTATGCGGGAAGAAAACGACGGAGTTCCCATTATTAAATCCGTTCGCGGGAGCAATGTTTCCACCATTGATAGATATGTCGACGACACAAACTCTTATGGCTATGATGCGGACGGCAAAAGAAGCTGAATTACAAGTAAGACAAGATTTTCGAGCTTATTTATCGCTGGAATTATACAAACTCAAAGAACAGTTTTCAAAGTTGTTAAACAAGACGAAATTAACAAGATATTGTGTTCTGTTTTCAGGGTTTACTGAAAAATGCAAAACGGCAAGAACCATCATCACCTCTAGATTTGTCTGCGGCGGCACCTCCATCGAAAAAGCTCAAAAAAAATTCACAGTCTTCTAGTAGTAGTGGTTTATCAGTCATCAAACGATCGGAAAGTGAGAGTCCAAAGTTGCATGAAGATATTTCTAGTTGGTCGGTAGAAGATGTGTGCAATTTTGTTTCGAGTATCGATATTTGTGCTGAATATGCACAGGTAAGTCAGCTTTTTTTTTAATAAACTAAGAAGAAAATTGCGTTTCAAATTTCACCAATTAGAAGTTATTAGAATATAATACAAATACCTATGTTACAATAATTTGGTAAAGAGTTTGTGGCGTTATTGATAGAGCGTTCGCTTCGCATGCAAAATTTTGAGTATTTATCAAGGCCCGAGGAGTATTCGATAAGTTTTTACTTTGTAGATATCAAAAATTTGATTGTCAATCTGACGTTTAATAATTTTCAATACAAAATGTATTAGTTTTAATCAAACAAATATTATTCATTTTTATTTAAAACTACAGTTGTGAAAAGTACAATTGGTAAATGTTAAATTGGAAGAAGAGTTTGCTGAAGTTGATGGATTGTTAATTTCCACTGTTGAAGAAATTCCTCGCATGGTGTTGATTATTTCACCATGCCGTTCTTGGTTAATATTCAAGTACGGTTTAATTGAATTAGAGCTGCTATTTCCTGTTATTTTTATTAATTGCTGTTCAGGAATTCCTTTATTTGCCAAATGGCTAACTGCAGTTGATCTGTTCGAATGATTGGATATCTTTTTACACTTAGTGTCCAAACCAATAGCTTGCGCAGATGATTTGGTCCACATATTAATTGTGTTCTTGCCTACCGGTATATTGTTAAACCATGTGTCACTTTCGGATTTCCAGAAACTATTTGGTCTCAAGAATAAGCGACTGAAAGTAATATTTTTCCCCCTTTTGGACAATAATTTATGGAATAACCGAACAGGGCATGCACTTTCGTTTGCAATATTTGGAACAAGCCACTTTCTATTTGTACAACTTTTCGATCCTCCTTGGCATATTTTACTGAATATTGAATTGGATTCAATTCTGTTGGTTGGCGTTCCATCATTTTTTTCAAACGTCAAATAATCTATAAGGCAATCAGCTGGTTCACCATCTCGCCAAGCTAACTCAACAGCTACAATATGGTAAAAAAAATTTGTAAACCTTCTTGTGTACATTCATCCCATAATCCAATGATTCTAGCCAAATCATTTGAACTCAAATTTGGTGAACTGCATTTTCGTTTGTTTGGATCCTGCTGTAATGTTTTACGTTTTGCATTTCTTGCATCATGCGCATTTTTCAATATCACATTGGTAAACGGGTCGAATACAGTTTTGAAGTCATTGAAGTATTTTTCCTGGAGTAGCCTACTCATAGTATTCCAAATTGTTTTTACAGTTGCTTCTTTATATTCAGTTCCGTCAGCTTTTCTCATATTTACCGCATAATCTTTCAATATATTAGCCAAATTATGGAAACTCGTTTCAGCATTCAGTTCGTATTCTCTGGTCGCACAATACTCGAGAAATATTTTCCATACATATTTTTTTGATTTGATTGTATTTTTTGGTATATTATTTGATATAATGTCATTAATTGCATCGTTATATGCAATACCAAATCTTCGCGACATATTTAAACCAGTTGTCAGTTTGACGTTTAATTAATTTTTAATGAAAAAAATATCAAACTGAAAACACCACATGTAGGGTATTATCGCTGTAATCCAGAGGTGATTGGATGAAATTTGACACATGAATTAAAATTAAGTAATTTGATTGGTTACTATATTTAGTAAAAAATTATCTACAGAATCCTTGAATTTAAGGTGAACACAGTGAAAATACAATTTGTTTTTGAAATTTTGCATTTATCTCTCAGAATATTTTTTGTAGTTGTCATTTTGCTCCAAAATGAAAAATAAAAGTAATTTACTCTTGGGAATATTTAACGTTTTCGTACTTTTTAAACGCCCTGTATAAAAAATTTTGGATTTTTTTAAATATTTATTGATATCTCTTGGGGCCTCTATCCTGGGACATACCGTATTATTATTATATATTTATTTTCTTTCCGTTATTTTTCTTGAACCATATATTACTTTCCCACACAGGGAAAAAAAATTGAGATAAAGATGGAGTATCGATTTTATATGTCTCATTACAAAAAACCATAACTCTGATATGCCACAGCAGTTTTTGGTACACCCTGTATAATAGGCATTATTTTCACATTGCAGCCACAATTGATTTACATATTTGCGCGTTGAAAAGTCATCATTCACCCTGTATATTATTTTGTTTTAAAAGCAGAATTACTTTGTAAAATAATTACTATATATCTGTTTTTTTAAATGTCTAACTAAAGACAGACACATGTCGTGTAATGCCATTACAAACACCTAATTGAATTCAGCTTTAGCCATAAAATAGGTGTTTAATCTATAATTTGATCTACGTAACCATATATAAACATATTATAGTAGGTATACACACATTTTGTAGGTAGGTATCATATATAATAAATAAATGTAACACAACTTTCTTCTAAATGAATACGTACGGATACCTAATAGGTGTAAACAGGCCCGGATTTACCCTTTTCAGCAGACTAGGTACTGAAAGTTGTGAGGATTTTCCTCTTTCTTCTTGAGATGCAAAGTCTGCAATCATCTTGTGAAAATCGAGGTTCTTTGTTATGTCGGCTTCAATTGGATTGCAGTTGCAGACAACCTCTCTGCTCTCATGGTGGCTCTTGAAAACAAAACATTACCATTTAATTAAATTATTAGACAACTAAATAATTTAACTAAATTAAACTACCATTAATCGATGATATTTTTACATCCGTACATAACGGCCTAGGCCAAAAGTATCTAAAAATAAAAAGTGCGGTTGTTTTCGTATTGTGGGCTATGAAAGCGTTTCAATTCCTGCGCGGGGAATCACAGCTAAACTAGGGATAGGAAGTAAAGTTTAAATGAACTCCGGGCTATCCAGAATTTTTGTTATCCGGCTGACCCTTTCGTCACATTAGGCATGAAACTCAAGAGATTACTGGAAGCTAAGATTTAACTAAAATGAAAATTTGCTTACCTTAAGTAGTTTTTTATCCGGCGAAGTGTAGAAAACGACCGCTCCCCCGTGCATTTTGTAGCAGCCATTCTTAGGGCTATTTCAGTATTTTGATATATTTCAGCTACATCCTCTTTTCGAATGAGTTTGCTCAGTTCAATCAGGCTAGTTCCATGATTGTCCCCTGGTTCCAATTCCATTAAGAAAGTTTTGAAATGCAAGCATTCCTCGACCACGGATTCTTCGAGATCTTCAGGGAATTTTTGCCTTTTCAGAAATCATGGAGGATGTAAGATTCCTCTAAGGAACCAAAAACTTCCTGGAGGTCTTTGTACTTTTCTGAACATCTCTGTAACTCAGAGCTAAGAGAGTCGACCATGACATTAAACGTGTTGACTCTAATGTTGTCAGATCCTGTGGGGAACTCATACTCGCTCTTCCGAGATAATTCATCAATTGCCAAGGTTTTTCTTCTTTTCCTTATTTCGTCGGACGTGTATTCAACCAAACCTGACTTTTCTTTTGCCAACTCTTCAAAACGTGTAAAGTTCAACTACAAAGTCAGCTAAAGACTTGAGAAGTCCTCTTACTTTGCTTAAAGTTGTGGTTACACTTTGAAGAAAACATTACTTCAAAATATGGATAGAAATGCCGTATCAAGAGTCTCCAGGTTAGATCTAACAGCTGATGCTTCATTTCGATAAGAATCACTGTTATTCTCTATGGATTTTAAGGTATCCAAAATGGCAGGCCAGTTTTCTTTGAGAGCTCGACAAGCTTCGTGTCTTGCTGACCAATGAGTTTTTGATAAGCTTTTGAGGACAACTGATTTTTTGGACTTATGGTTCAAAAAAAGCTCCCACCAATGTGTTGAGCATGTAAAAAAGTTGTATAGTTGTTAGAGTAACCCAAAAAAAGAAACTGCCGAAATGCACGATGCTGCATTTAAAGACCCGACTAAATTGAGGGAATGAGCAGCGCAGGGAACAAATTCTGCTTGTGGACACAATATCTTAATACGGGCTTCTACACCTGAGTAAATCCCTGCCATATTGCTGGCATTGTCGTAAGATTGACCTCGACATTTTGTAGCATCCAAATCAAACTTTTCAAAAACTTCGACAATACTATCATAGAGATATTCGGATATTCGGTTCTTAAATAGGATTAAGTAAGCTCCATTTTAACCCATATTTAATTTTGTTTCCAAGTTTGGAAACTGAAGTAAATGATGTCATCAACTTTTTTTTTTTTTCAGAAACATACCTATATTTTTACATAGTTCAAAAGAGCTAATTTTTCTAAATAACTTTTGTAAAGAAAAAATGTGCTATGTTCATTTGTTAAAAAATTATAAGCAAATTTGTAGAAAAAACTAAGATGAAAAATTCGCAACCGTCACAACTTTTACACAAGTAGGCTTTGGAAACAAACTTCGTTTACTATAGTTTCCAAATTTGGAAACAAAATCAAATGTGTGCTAAAATGGAGCTTACTTAATCCCATTTAAGAATCTCTATTCAGAATTTTTCTATCATATTTCATTTTCTCATTTCAACAGAGCTGGGACATCGAGTTTTGCTGACCCTGTACCTACTGTAATTGATCTTTATATATTTTTTTTAAATTTTCCCGCCCCTAAAAATTTTCCGCTCTAGGCTAGTGCCTAGTCGGCCTAATGGTAAACCCGGGCCTGGGTATAAATATATTTAAGTTTGCTTTTTAAGAAGAGAAGTCCTTGATCTTAGGACCTCATGGTAGGTACAGGTATTTAGAAACCTACGCTCTGATGATAATGTATGTGAGTGTGGTTTCAAATGTATATAATATATTTATGTAAGTTTGGGACATGTTACATAGATTAACAACAAGGCGACTTTAGTCGTTTGTACATTTATAATTGATTTAAATTTTTTATGAACAATTGGATTGACTTCATCTGTTGCTAAAAATTGAAAGTTAGGTTGTGAGTAGGGATTAGATACAATAATAATGCTCTAAACCATAATTACATCTGTGAATTTCATTTTTAACTATACATTTTTTTATACAGGCTGTCTCAAAAATGTTTCCATTTATTTTTTTTACGCACGACATAACCTAATAAATAGAAACACTTTTAGTTTGTTAGAATGGTCTCATAAAATTTATAAACAGGATGCTCAAAAATGTTTCAATTTATTTGGTTTTCAGAGTAATTTTTTTTTAGTTTCACGGTATAACCCTCAATAATTCTTTGAGGGTAAACCATGGGCAGCTTGTTAACTACAATAAAACGTGCTAGCTGTTATTTACTCTAATCTTCAATGAAAACGAGTTTAAGTTAGGGTACGTTTAAATATTCAGCGCAATGGAACGTTTACTTTAGTTAAGATTTCTTTCGGAACATTTTTAAAATATTTCCCAAATCGTCCATTTTTCGTAAAAGTAACGCCATTAGAAAAGAAAAAAGATGTTTTTGCTTATCTTATGGAAATCTACTCGCCTAAGCAACATACTAACTTGTGAGGTCCAACATGTTCTCTGCTGTCAGGCTTTTTTTGGAAAATTTCATCAGAAACATATTCCAGCACATTTTCCTCCACAAATCCACACATTACACAATATAGTTACACATGGAACATGATTAGATACTTGATCTGCCTAGCCTAGCATTCCAGAGATATGGTATTTCATGCCTGTATTGTTGGAAGAAAGGGTTAGTTTTTAAATCCTTATAAAATCTGATAGTGCTGTCTTTGTCGTCGAAAATCTGCAAAAAAATGACCGCTATCTATGTGACTTAACTTTAAGCGCTCTAATATTACTTCAAATACACAATGACAACTTCTAAATTTACTACAACTATATGGAATAACTATTTTATAACACTACAATATACAACATGTGGATAGAAATTGATCTTAAAGATAAAAATAATGCCGAAAACTTTTAGACTATTAATGTAAACAAAGAAAACAATAATAAACTATTTGACACAAGCAATTTGTCTGTCGTGTTAGTAAAAATATATTACCGTGCAACTATATTGGAATGTGTCGATTTGTTTTTAAAACCCATTTTCATGATTAAATTCTTAGCAAAACATATGGGACAAGCAATTTCGTATATTTTTAGTCACAATCGTATGTAAGATTAACGTTCCAGTCGTAACTTCTATTGAAAAAGTATTAATCTTTAAAAATATGACTCACTTCACACATACTACGTTCCTTTTATAAATATCACTATTCCAAATGTCATATAAACTGTGACAGCTACCGTACACAAAAGGTAACTGTCAAGCAAATTATTAGTAAAATAAGTGACACCAACGTTAGAAAAAAATATTTCCAAATTATGACAAACCAACGAATTTTAAAATAGAGAGATATGGTAGAATCATAACTGCAACCAACGAATCTCAAAATAGAGAGATATGGTAGTTCTAAAAAATAACGTCCCCCACGTTAACGTTATTTTAACATCTGGCTAAACCAACGAGTTTCAAAATAGAAATATACGGTAGTCAATTTTTAACATAAACTTTAAATTGATATACGGGGTGAGTCAAAAATGAACATTTGATCTACGGGGTAACTCAAAAATCTTTCTATTTATCTTCAATATTTTTAGGCACGGTAGAACGGAATAGATAGAAAAATTTTCAGATTTTTTTAGTATTTTAGATTGGTTTATGAAATTATTGCACAGGGTGGTTAAAAAATGTTTCAAAAAAATTTTAATTTGAAGTTTTTTGTATATTTTTTTTAAGTTTCACAGTATTTTTAGGTAGAATGGGCTCATAAAATTTTTATACAGGGTGTATGTGTCCCATTTCAAATTTCACGAGATAGGTAGTTGGAACCTATATTATTAAAATTAAAATACAATATTTGTTATCAGGTTTCTGTGGCGTCATTGGTAAAGCGTTCGCTTCGCATGCAAAAAATTAGGGGTTCGAATCCCAGCTCTGGCAATAATTTTTTTAAATTTATTTATTAATTTTTTTTTGATTTTTTTTTTGAATTTTTTTTTTTAAATTTTTTCTTTTTAAATTTTGTTTTAATTTTTTTTTTCAATGCCTTTTGTCATAGATAAGACTACCACAAAACGACTGGGAAATCCCAAAGGGATTTTTTGTTGTAAAGTAAAACATGTAAACGTCGTCCTTTTGTTTTATATAAATTAATCGTATTGTTCATTTTTTGTTTTGTGTGAATTTGTGACCAAACATGGAAAATAAATTTAGAAAGCCTGATGAAGGTGCAAATAATAGCACCTAAACGTCGTACTGGATGTAAATCGAAGAAAAAAGTAAGGCCTGTGTACAAGGACTATAGGGCGCCGTCAAGAAGGCAAACTCAAATTCCCTAGGAAACAGAAATAAGGGCATCGTCTAACCACATTTTGGCGGGTTCAATCCCACCACTCCCCAATTGCTGATCTGATGATCATCTACTATTAGCTAAACACCCCATTTAAGGACTCGAAACGTTTTTCTTTTTATTATATTTTAACAACAGAAGAGAATGAAACGACGTCCAATAGGAAACTAATTGCATAACATTGGTAGACGATTTACGGTTTCGGAACATTTCTAATTCATTTTAATAAATAATATAAAATAATTGGAACATAGTCATAAATATCTCTGTTTATCGTGAATAAATTGGCTTGTTTACGGGACGAATTTGCTTACAGCATAATATGCGATGTAACTGCAAGTGGATTTATTTCATATATAGGGAGTGCCCACTTCGCCTGACCATATAATAAGTTTATTTATTTCAAGTGAATGTACAACAGCGGTTGGTTATTATTTTATTGAAATTTTCTAGCATTATTTAGCTACACATTCTAAACTTGATGTAATAAATAATTTGTAGGAACAGTTTTCGTCTGATTACCTAACTAACTAATTTAATAAAATATATTTCTTGATATTGTGCAAAATAAAAAGATAAATGCCTTTACTCGTTCGGATGGAGCACCCAGCAATTAGAGAATAATGCCGAACGTATTTTCCCGAATGTGCGGCACCATTTAATCCAGGGTTTAGTTAAGTAAGTGTTAGTGAATGGACGTAGGTGGACTTACGTTTAAAAAAGAAACACCTCAGAAACAGCTTGAAATATTGATCAAAAGTATGAGTTTTACGTTTCTTGTCTATTTTGAAGTCAAAACATTTCCAACCTGAGCCTGTCTTTTGGAAACAATGCATTTCCGGACGTATTTTGGTCCGATACCAACAAATTGCACTTAGGTGGATATTTTAATTGTTATGGTACGATAAAGTTAAATTTTCTGTTAACTGGTCGAGAACTAGCACATTGCACATTTTATTTAATTTCTCAACGATGGTGTATTTGATTGACAGTAAACCAGAATAACTTTTTTAGTTGGAGGCTATACTCAGTTTCATTTTTCAAATCTTTATTATACAGGGTGTTAGAATTTTGAGCATTAAGGATTATAGGAACTTGTCATTATCTACATCCGAGAGATTTTTCTCATTTTATGTGACACGCTGTACGTTTGAAATCAGAAGAAGCAGCTCTAACGATTTTTCTCATTTTATGGGACACCGTGTACATTTTAAATCAGAAGAGACAGCTCTACCGATTAAGCCATTTATTAATTTAAACTATCCAAAGTGATTGCGAAATTATAGATATAGCAAAAATGATTATTATCAACTGCTCTGAATAAGGGTTTATATCCTAACTATCCTTAATGACCCTGCCTGCGCATGTCGTTTGGCATGCAAATAGCCCTTCATAATATCGTTGTCCTGTCTAAATTTCACAACCCTTCAGGCAAGGAAAAAATTTCAATTTTTTGATGCTTTTGCTCGGTATAGGACTATAGAACGCTATCATTCAAGCCCTAAGAAACTATCCTTAATGACCGTTCGCAGCATGTCGTTTTGCATGCAAATAGCCCTTCATAATATCATTGTCCCGTCAAAAATTTCAGAACCCTTCAGGCAAGGAAGAAATTGCAATTTTTTGATGCTTTTGCTCGGTATAGGACTATAGAACGCTATCATTCAAGCCCTAAGAAACTATCCTTAATGACCGTTCGCAGCATGTCGTTTTGCATGCAAATAGCCCTTCATAATATCATTGTCCCGTCAAAAATTTCAGAACCCTTCAGGCAAGGAAGAAATTTCAATTTTTTGATGCTTTTGCTCGGTGTAGGACTATAGAACGCTATCATTCAAGCCCTAAGAAACTATCCTTAATGACCCTTCTGCAGCATGCCGTTTGGCATGCAATCAGCCCTTCATAATATCATTGTCCTGTCTAAATTTCACAACCCTTCAGGCAAGGAAAAAATTTCAATTTTTTGATGCTTTTGCTCGGTGTAGGACTATAGAACGCTATCATTCAAGCCCTAAGAAACTATCCTTAATGACCGTTCGCAGCATGTCGCAGTGAAAGTGAATTGAAAGAAAAGTTTTTGTGAAAGAAATTTGAAAATAAAGTTTAGATAATTTAAGTTTGTGGTTAAATAGGTATTTGAACTTGTTTTGAGTGTATAAATTGAATTCGGATTGATTACACTATTGCGGAAATAATTAGTAGATTGAATTTTTCAAATAAAGTGTGGCAACGGCACTTTTCGTAATTTTTCTTAGATGTTGTCAGATTTTGAATAAATTGAATTGAATGAAATATATTAGTATTGATAGGTGTAGGATAGAGATAATTTGAAAGACATTCTGGCAGCAAAGCATTGTAAGTTGGTATGTTGTTTAAGAGAGTAGATTCCATAAGAATAACACACAAATCTGTTTTCTTTTCTACTGACTTTACTTTAATGAAAAATGTGACGATTTAGGAACTATTTTAAAAATGTTTCGCTTCAAAGGAGCCTCACCAAAAGTAGCCTACCGCACATTCTCAATATTTAACTGTATGTAAAAACACATGACATATTTTACAATTGTTTTTCTTCGGAGGAGATACGTACGAACTTTTACTCGTTTTCGTTGAAGATTAGAGTGAATAAGGGCTTACACAAATTATGTTTCTTGATAACAGCATCTTTCAAAGAAAGATGTTTTAATGCCGTTATTGTCACTTATGATGCATGACAACAAATTTTACTTAGTCAACCTTATTACATTCACTGCCTTAACGGGAAGATTTTCGTTAGTTAGGAATTCTTGAACCTAAAACAATTTTAACTTAAAAAACCGAGAACAAGTAACCATTCTTTAAAAATGAATCCAGTCATCCAAGCTGATTTAGAATTTCTATAATGTACTGTCCAATTGAAATTACGAAATGGTCACGGATTTCTTGCTTTTCCAATGACTAGTGGGCTTCACCTTATGATCAAGGAAGGTAACCCTTTTCTTTTCTGCTTTTCTTCCTGGTGCTCTCTTTTCCTCAAGACCTACATATGATTTTTCGGGAAAGAGTTCCCAGTATAAAGAAGCATTATAAATCTGCTGTTTTGATAGCTGAAGTTCATTTATTTTCTGAAGCAAGGACAGTAAATAAAAATTACTGTACCAATAGAAATGCAAAACATGGATATTATATATCCGCATACTCTTCGTGTCTACAACAAAATATAAAAACATTTGACAGACGATATGGTTTGATCAAGGCGGCGTATCACGACTTCTTATTTCTCGTGATACAAAAAAGCCGCGTATGGATGTTTCACGCGCGCTGTCTACACATCGCCACAAACTTAGCTTGGTATACATTTCACTTTAGCTTTATATAACGATACCTACTGTAGCGGACCATTTTCCGACTGGCCGTTAAATGAATTGATTCGCAATTGAAGATGTTATAACTGCTATCTCCTGTCTTTATGCATTTTTAAGGCTGATGTGCGGGTCACACTTTATCTTTAACCCTAACAAAAACCACACAATACACTGTGGAAACACAAACACGTGTGTGGCTGTTTGATCTTGTTCGGGTCGCGATCGCGGTCCGGTATATTCATGACTTTCTATGTCCCTTTGGTTTAGTCGGTCGGAATAAACGCATTATTTGTTGCATTGTATGTTACGTACATATATTTAAAGCAAAAAAAAAAAACACCTTAAACCAGTGGCGGGTTAATAAATGTACCAACAGTGACTTAGTGTCAACACCGTTCTTTTTAAAAACCACGAAGACGTAGAAGTTCACATTTAGAGTGTGTTTAACAATGTGGAAATCAGTGAATTGAAGTATATATTAAAGAAAAAACGATATTGCAGACTGCAGGTATAAAATCAACATATTTGCCTATTTCTATAGGGGCACCACAGAGAGCTATACTAGGACCTCTTTTATTTACTATGTACACGTTTAACTTTCCGTCAGTCTTTAGATTATGTGATCAGAATTACTATGCGGATGACACCCAATTGTATTTGTCCTTTAGCCATTCTGATGCTCTGCGAGTGACTGTTGGTATCAATATTGATTTGCTTAAATTGGTTAGTTTGCTAAGGCGAATTGCCTTAAGTTAAATCCGGACAAAACTGTTGTAATAGTATTTCGTCGGCGAAATGACAGAAATCTTTTTCAACAGACTTATGTCTTTGGTTTTGGAGTGACATTGTATACCATTCAGACCGGTGGTTAAGAACCTCATTATACTGAGTCTATTCAATTGGGCTATATGAATTTAAAATTAAAATTTCAGAACCGTTCCGTCCTTAATGTTGAGCTAGGGCCAAGCTTGATAATTCATTAGTACTTTCAATGCTAAACTGCTGTGACGTGATTTATTCATTGTGCTTGACACAAAAAACAGGGCTTAGAATACAGAAATTGCGAAACTCCTGTCTCCACTTGCTCTGTGGTATTAGGAATAGGGTTGCCTAATTTTCGGTTTTTTTAATTAGGTCTAAATCTCCTTACCGAATTTGGCAACGTTGTTGCTAGAAATAGGAAACTTATATGGCCCTAACTAGATCAAAATCATTAAGTCCAATGGCGTTAAGCGAGCAACATATATAAAAATTATTGGCTATTCTTGAAACTGTTTCCTTTTTTTATTGGAAACCTGCATTTGGCTAACTTTATAACCCAATCTTTAATGCGTTTTTCCCCTTCTTCGGTAGTATGGGATTTGAACCAGGTTTTTTGAGGTGTTCAGGTTTCCTACCAGATAATCTATCGAAAAATAGTTTTTGGTACCAGGTACTTATTTTCTACTTAGTTTCTCGAATTTGAATTTTATTGTCTTTTATATCTTGAAGAGCGCCTGGAACATTTTTCGTTTTTGAGTCTTTTTTTGACAAGAGTAGATTTTTTTGTAGAACGCACCACTAAAAAAATAAATTAAATGCATGGAAAACCCTGGTGTTGGAGAACTAACTGAATTAGTGTTCGATCACCTGAATACACCAACTGTGGTCGGGAATTAACTGAGATCAAACTAGTTCTCGACTACCACCGACTGTATCTACGTAAAGATAGTCGCAAACTAAAAATTTAATCAATCAATCAATAAAGGATTATACAAACGGTTCTAAAACCACTAAATTAACAGATATAACATCGCTAGATTTTTATTCTCGACGACCTTGGAGTCTAGAACTGAAAACCACACCTATCATTTAATAGAAAAAAGTAGAGTTTTGCAAATAGAGCTTGGTTTTCTTAATATTTTCATTTAAATGCGAAAATGGTCGACAGGCGAGAGTTTTCAACTAAATCATTGAAAAAAATTAAGCTTAGTGTTTAATAATAAAAATATTTCCTAATTTCAAATTAGGAAATTCTAAAACTGGCTTGGCGTGGGATCGTTTGACCCCGGAGAATCCTCATGCCCCAGTCTCCCTTAATATTTTACTTTCCCGCATAGGGATAAAGATGGATATAACCATTTTGAAGTTCCTTGAGACGTTTAAGACCATTTTCAGGTGGAACTCTGTCTGTCTGTGTGTGTGTCTGGTATGTTTTCTTTCACGATAGCGCCTAAACGCTTAAACCAATTGAGCAAAATTATGGTTTATGAGTTTGAGGGTGTCCTAGCATGAACCCATTAGTTTTTGGTTGAAAGCGCTTCAGCCCTGTGATAGGGGTGGACACAACCACCAAATTTTCAAATAGCAGTAGGGGTCGAGTTATTGTGATACATCATGTTAAAGGAATTTTTTTCTGCTTTACAGCGAGAGGTTAGTTTTGATTTTTGTCCCCATAATTCTCGAGAAAATTGCGTTTAAAATTTCGCCAGTTAGGTGGTTGGAACTATAACTCTGATTAGAATACGAGTATAATAAATTTGATAAAGGGTTTTTGGCGTTTTTGATAGAGCGTGCGCTTTGCATGCGGAAGGTTCTGGGTTCGATTCTTAGCTTTGGCAATATTTTTTTTCTTCTAATTTTTGAATAAAGTAGTTTTTTATTGGAAATACAATTACAATAATCATTAAAATTCGTTTCGTTATGCAGGTGATATATTTTTAGCTCTCCATATGATATATGTAATATATTCGATCGATTATGGAAAAACTACACGGTGGAACAATCTCAAAATCTGGTGTAGTACTTAGGTCGACGGGACCAATTCGGCTAAAATTTTTTCAAGAACCTAGCACTTCCGGTTATACCGGAAATGAGTGTCAACTTCCTTATTTCAAATACGACCCTATATAAATTATACTTTTTTTGGATTCTCCTTGTGATTCTAAACATATTTTATGCATACTATATTGTACCTATCGCCAGCCGTTTTCGAAATATTTGAAATTTTATGTCAAAAAGGACGTTTTCAGAATAAAGAATAATAACATTTTTTTATTATATGGAAGCTTTAATAATTTAATTTGTTAGAATATCCTAGGAGATATAGACCTAATTTAGGCGCCTACATATATTTTTTTAGTAAATATTAATATGGATATTTGAAAAAAAGGCTAAAAAATCAAATTGAAAAAAGTGTCATAAATCAAAATTTTTAAATGGCAACCCCTTATATTTTTTTGCATCAAAAATAAGGGCAAGTTTATGAAAGGATGTCTATCCCAAAAAATGTTCCTTAAAAAAATTGGTTCACATAGGCGTTCCAAAATAGTCTAAAAAAAGGGTCAAAAACGAAAAAAAAATGTTTTCCCAAATATAACAGAAAAATTGGCTAATTATATATAAATTTGATATAAGATAACCTACAACATGCAGCATAACAATTTTGTTTACATAGGCGTTCGTAAATAGTAGAAAAGGGGGCAAAATAAATTTTATAATAAAACTAAAAAAAAATCAATTATTTTGCGTACAAGAACTTGGCCTAGAAGATCTGAACTATAAATTATGTACGTATAAATAGTGCCTTCAAAGAGAAGAAAAAGGAACAAAACTAATAGACAAGTATACCCTGTAATTCATAGTCTGTTCAATTTATTGTATAGGAAATCGATAGGATTTCAAACGTTTAAGTCCATTTAGTTTCATTTTGATCAATCAATAGAAACACGTTAGCTGTATTATTAAAGTTACAGACAGCAAAGTGCAATCACATAACATAATAACTATACTTTGAAGTACTGTTGTACACCTATTGTATTGTTTAACTGTATTTTATCTTACCACTCTCTATATTGTCAACAATTATAATCGCCGATGCAATTATTTCCTTTTTGTTTTTATTGAATTTTTTTAATGATTATTATAGAAGTTGATGAATAGTAAAAATATGTGTGTGAGGCGTCGAAAAGTGTGTTCGACAAAGCTATAATTGTCGAAACACTTCCACAATTACCAACCTGATTTTTAAACTATTTATTCAAACTTTTACATGCTGCACTAAACAAACTTTAAAAATCCTTACAATATACGTCAATATTACGCTAATTTTATTAGATCTATTAATATACTATTAAAACGTTAAAAAAACGTGTGAATATGGGTAGACATTATGTTAGAAAGTATGTTAAAAAAACGTATTATAATATAATAAATTGAACATTGAAAATAACGTCATATTAACCTAAAAGTTTTCTTAAGTTAGATTTTGGCCACAAATGTTTGTATTAAAGGTTGAAATAAAACGGTGATATTTTGTACCAAAATAAAACGGTTATTTTTTAAACGTACACGTTTAATCAACCAATGAAATGTTAATTTTACGTTTAAAAAACGTATGTGTGTTTACTGGGATATTTTATCTTAATAAATACCTACTAAAAATGTTAGTATCCTAATCTACAATCAACAAAAACGTATTAAGCACTAACTAGGCACCTACTACAATAAGATGATTAATTGGTACTTATACTAAAAATAAAATCAATACACGCTCGAGCTGGCAAAATTAACACAAACTAGCAATTAAAATAAAACTACTAATTTATTATAAACACAAGCCGTGGCCTGAATCGATCAATCATTATTTAAAGTAATAAAATATGTTTCTGCTTTTATGATAATGTCAGGTTATTACTATTTACTATAAATACATAATATGTTCAGTGGCATTTAAAAGAACTTGTTCGTATATTCTAAGATAATATTACCGCACATCAATCTTAATATTGTGCTAATTTGTATAGCTTTGCGCTTTAGTAAATTGGAAAGTATTTAAACTACACTGCTCAAAAAATTTAAAGGAACACTTTTGTATAACCCTGTAACTTATTAAGTGATAGTTATATACAGATGACCATTTAGATTCTGAAAGACACATAGTTTCTTGTAATAAACCGATTAATAGAACTTTCAACTAGTCCTTGATTTGTAAACTAAGATCAACATTTAAAAAAAAGTGCCAATAACAAAATGGAAAGAAATGGCAATGCGTTTTAGTATCGCGTGTGCCCTCCAACAGCACGAATGACTATTTGGCATCTTCTTGGCATACTTCTCACGAGCTTTCGAATGTTTCCTGTGAGATACTGTCCCACTCTTCGATTAGGGCTTCTGTTAATTGCTGAAGGGTTTGAGGTGGATTTGGACGACGTCAATTCTGCCAGTGGTGACTATTATTATTATTTTTGTGGGATTTATTAGATTTACCCCCCATAACTAACACAAAAATTCGCATCCTGATTTAATGAAACAAACTTTATTGTGCGGTCTATTTATCGAATACAATTATATTGATTGAGGAATTTCTGTGACTATTGACCAAGAATTTTAAAATGCATGAAATGTATTTACAGCGGTTTCTCTAAGGATATTTTTATTGAATGCCATGAAATGAATTTTTAAAATTGATTTAACTTAATATCCCTTTACGGGAGACGTGACAACATTGCAGAAAAAATTAATCCACATAAAGGAGAAACAAAGTGTATCGAGGTATCACGTAGTGATCTGATTTAAAAAAAATATTTCACGCCCCAGTTGAGTTATGAAATTAAATCAGATGATCACGGAGAGTACAAATCGGAAATAAATGTCCCTGCAGAATGATTTTAATGGTAATTGTCTATACGAGTCATTTTTAAATCAGAGTAACATGCACAGTCGTTCATGCAAGAAAAATACGAAATTTCTATTAAAATTTATTTTTTCTGCATTGATTTCTTACGGGAGGGCTAATTTCGAACAATTTAAAATATACAGCTTTTGAGCCGTTGTAGGGCCAGTAGAGACTTATAGTGCTTTAATTATCAAGGGTCCTATTTGTAGAGGGCAAAGTTTTTTTAACATGTTTGGACAATATTTATGAATTTCTATTCGATATATTTTTGTGGAGATTCGACTTTTATTTGTCACTAAAAAAAAAAGTTTATTATATTTAGGTAATCAAAATTTATGCAAAAAACATTGAGTCTTGAAAAAAAAATAAACTGTTGCCCTCGAGGCTCTCCATATTTAAGTGTAAAAGTAATAATTTTACGACCTTTTTGTCATTTATCTAAATTTAATAAATTTTTGTTTTGTTTTAGACATCAGCTATTTTTTTTAAGTATCGGGTTTTGTTCATTTTTCTTCTATTTGGAGGCACTATTTATACGTACATATTTTATATTTCAGATCTTCTAGGCCAAGTTCTTGTACGCAAAATAATTGTTTTTTTTTAGTTTTATTATAAAATTTATTTTGCCCCTTTTTCTACTATTTATGAACCCCTATGTAAACAAAATTGTTATGCTGAATGTTGTAGGTTATCTTACAATATCAAAGCTATATATAAGTAGCCAATTTTTCTGTTATATTTGGAAAAACATTTTTTTTTTCGTTTTTGACCCTTTTTCGAACGCCTGTGTGAACCAGTTCATTTATGTAACATTTTTTAGGAAGTTTAGGAAGTATATATGTTTTTATTTTGACCCCTTTTACACTATTTACGAACGCCTATGAAAACAAGTTATTTATAACACATTTTTTAGGTTATATTCTATCAAAGCTATAAATAACTAGTCAATATTTCTGCTATGTTTGAGAAATTCGTTTTTTCTAACCTTTTTACCCTATTTTACACTTTTTTCGAATGTCAATGTGGTCTGATTGTTTAGGTTAAATATTTTAGGTTATGTTTAATTAAACGCACAAAAAATTATTCAATATTTTGGATAAGTTTAAGAACTATGATTTTTTAAATTTTTGAACCCCCTTTTAAACCCTTTGCCTACGCTCAATGTTAATTACCACCTATAAATATCCTGTAGTATTTTCGTACCCAATGTGGTTAAAATCCGTTAAGTGGTTTTTAAATTATCACGGATACAAATTTTTTCTGACCCTTTTATATAATTTTCACGGACGCCTATGGTACATTAATTTTTGTCGTGTATTTTTAACACCAATTCAACTAGTTAAATATAAAATTTTTTACATTTTATTTTTTTTACCCCTTTTTCTATTTGCGAACGCCTATGTAAATAAAAATGTTATGCTGCATTTTTTAGGTTATCTTATATCAGAGCTATATATAATTAGCCAATTTACTTGGTATATTTGGGAAACATTTTTTTTTTCGTTTTTGACCCTTTTTTAGACTATTTTCGAACGCCTGTGTGAACCAATTCTTTTATTTAACATTTTTTAGGTTACATTCTATCACAACTATGCAAAATTATTCCATATTTCGAATAAGTTTAGGCAATATATATTTTTTATGTTTTGGCCCCTTTTCCACTATTTACGAACGCCTACGAATTTAAGTTATTTATGACACATTTTATAGGTTATGTTCTATTAAAGCTATAAATAATTAGTTAATATTTCTGCTATGTTTAAGAAATACGTTTTTTTAAATATTTTTTACCCTATTTTACACTATTTTCGACCGCCAATGTGGTCTAATATTTTATGTTCAATATTTTAGGTTATATTCAATTAAATGCGTAAAAACTTATGCAGTATTTCCTATACCTACAGTGTGACCCATTATTTGTTTGCTGGTCTTTCTGTAAAATATTTGTTGGTCGATTTTGACCGGATTTTGTTTAGATCGGTTGATATGAAGTCTCTTTTTGGAACAAAAGATGTCACATTCCCAAGACATCAGTTTTTGCTAGACAATTTTTAAGAACACTTATTTGGGAAAAACGTCTGTTGCGATGCAGGTTTTTTCTGATAACTTAGGATTTTCTGTATTTAAGATATATATTTGGTAGTAGAACGCACTAAAAATTTCTGTAAATTAATATTGACTGAGTACCACTGATGATGAGAACGACAATTCTCGAAACACGTCTGGTGTAAGTACAAATAACTCTCGAAATAAATTCTTCTTTTGTTAAACAAGCCCGTAACTTATATAAGCGTTCCGCTAATGGAGTATCGCCGCATCTATGTGTTGGTAATTGTACAAAATGGGGTCAGTGACCCCTCGCACAGTCGATATAGTAAATTTCTGTTCAATCGACATATTACCAACGCAAACTAGATGTCGCTAAACACATTATTTTACACTTATAAGTTTTTTTTTCTGCATTTATGCAATGTTGTTACGTCATTTTAAAGTTATTGATATTCCACATTGAAAATAATTACTCAACGAAAAAAAAATGCACTATACTGCTAAAACAATTAGCAACTACCGGCATTCGCAGAGCTGTTAAATATACATAAAAGAAAATGCTACAGCCCCGCGGACCAAGGAGAACTCTATGGGACCGGTGGATTCTCATCACCCACCATTGTATATAGAATTGAGCTTCTCTAAGGAATTCCATAAATTTGTTAGCGATAATTTATTCAAAATATTCGAAATTCGTTTGTGGAGTAGACGTTATTTATTTACCCCTTATATTATTTTAGTTTATAAAACGGAATCATGAGCGTAACCTGGGTGGACCAATGAGGAGGTTACGGCTAGGGGGGTCCCAGATTGCCTTAAACGCGATTTTAAGCCGTCGCAGACACAAATAAAATAATTTTGATATACGAATTAGATTTATAGTTAATTTTTTGTTGAATTTTTAAAATAATTAGCATTTTTATTTTATTTTTCCGCCTCTGAACGGAACGGAATTGCCTATTTTTCTTTATGTTGCTATGGGTTTCTGTACAAGTTTGATTTTTGACCTTTGGAGTAAATTTATGAGGGTGCTTGGCTACAAAATCACTAGTTCTTCACATTTTCTAATCAAATTTGGTGCAGGTCCATTTGCGATTGCAGCATTAGACTTATTTAAACCACCAATACGAATCACAGGAATCTCAGTATTGAAAGCCAGTTTAAGACTTAATTAAACATTTTTGGGAAACATGTTCTTGAAGCTGAGGCTAACATTAAGACTTAAATCAAAGTGCTGCGTCGTTGTTTACACTAAGTTTTAATATTATTTCTCAGTCCAAGAGCGCTTTGTAAACTCTCTAGTGTGCTCAAAACATGATGTAGTAGGTCTTGGATTTTGTAGGAATGTAGCATGTTTTGCTACAAAAAGAGACTTCAATAACTTCTACGACATAAAAACAATCGGAAAGATTTTTTGTAAAAACAATACCAATGTGCATTTGTTTTTTACTATCTATCTTAATTAACATCATGAGTTCGGATTTGGTAAACGTTATTCAAAGATTTATTAATCTGCAAAACAAAATAATCTAAAGTTTACTGACTACTAATCAATATTTTCTGAAATTGTTATTGTTTCGGTGAATTACATTCGACTGATTCTGACATTATTCTTATACAACTCTAATTTTAGTTGATAATCTGTGTAATTAAGAAAATAATCGATATCAAACCAATAAATTAAGTGGACTACTCAATCAGTGATCTGAGAGGGCAACCGTCATGGCCTACTAGACAACCGGACGGTCAAACAATTGAATTCAACCGCAGAACGTTCCGGTCACTGCGACCGATCCGATATGCGATATATATTATGTTCTTTAATAGTAATAATAACAGCTACGGTAAAAAGAGAAGATGAATAAATAATAATACCAGCTTATCCAACATATTGTGTATAGCGGTCATAGAAAAATAATACCTTTTATGTAGGTATTGATCTCATTTCTTACAAGTAGATAATTACGGTTAGATTAAAAATAATATAAGAATTATTATATACCTTTCTCATTATAGAAAGGTTATTCTCTTCGACTTGGGCATATTTAGCGTGATGTGACATTTTGCAAAAAATCTTATATAACAATAATAATACTCTTTATTGATTGAGTAATGTCTACAAACTTTCGAAGATACAAACTAAAAAAGAAAGATCTTCTATATTGAGATGTAAAATACAGTAGCGGCTTGTGGCAGTTTAACCCATTGAGGCACGAATACATTTTTTTCAAGTTTTTATAAATTTTATTGAATAAATTTAACGAAGCATGTTATTTGAACATAAAAAAATAATTAGTGTTTTTAATTTTTGACTTTTGAGGTGGTTACCAGTGGTAACCACTTTGCAATTCAAACATTAAAAATTTAAAAAATTTTAGATTTACGCCTTATGAAAATCCACAAAACAGTTCTTTTTCGCCGACAGACACAAGCCAATTTTACAAACAGTCCAGAACCATTTACTCATATGTGGATTTTTTTGGTACTGTAATGACCACAACGCCTTGAAGTTCCATAAACAGGCATATGTTTGCTTTGATCCCGTCTTATTTCTCTTGATACTTGGGGTCTCAAGTTGTTAGAGGAAAGAGTAAGTCTATGTTATTAATTTCTAGTTTAAGATTGTCCTTCAAGGACTGATACTATTTGTGATTATTACAATAGGTTCGTAGATTATTAAGGTCATAATCAAGTTCAGCTCCTCTCCAAAGTATCCAATTTGGGACACCCTGTTAAGGCTGTTTGATCAGTCCTCAAATGCAAAGATATAATAATAATATTTATGAGTCGCAAAATATACAATGTCATGTACATAGACTCGTCCTTAAAATATTTCACCTGCTAAAATAAGCCAATACAAAGAGCTTACAAATTTGACACATAGCTATTCCTATATAATGATTACAATAGTCAAAAGTCAAGTCATTAATCATACTAATAATTAAAAACAAATAATAAACACAATACTAAGAACAATACCAAAGCAGCACCAAAAACAATACTAAAACAATACCAAAAACAGTACTACAATAATGCTAAAAACAATTTACTCTACATTATAATGAGGCAAATTCTTGTAGACTGTAGAAGGCGTTAGCAATCAAAAATTTCTTCAATTTACCTTTAAAAATGCCTTCTGACTGGCAGCCCCTAATATCCGAAGGAAGGAGATTAAAATAACAATATCCCGAGTAGATAGGTGACTTCTTATAGAATTCGTGTTTGGGGCGAGGCAGACACAACTGATCCCTTCCTCGAGTCGAGTAGCCATGGTTATCACCGCAAGTGGGTGCCCGATCTTTACTTTTAAAAACAGAAAAGAGCAACCTGAAAAGATAGATACACGGGACCGTGAGAATGTTGTTCGCTTTGAAAGTCTCTCGACAAGTCCCTCTATATGGAATATTGAATATAATCCTAATGGCTCTTTTCTGAAGTATTAACACTCTGTTTACCTTCGTGCACCTTACCCACAGTGTAATATTGTAGGAAATGGCTGAATATACGAGTTTAAGTGCATAATAGATGGATATTAGCGATTTCCTGTCCATGTAGCTCTTTAGAGAGTTAAGGACAAACAGATTTCGGCTAATCCTACTGCAGAGGTTGTCCACATGGCTCTTCCAATTGATATAAGAAATGCATAATTGTGCACTTATTTTTTAATCGATGTGAAAATTATTTTTTGAGCATAGAGAGAACACTTTAACAGAAATAAAAAACATTATTTTTAACAATTTATTTGTTTAACAAAAGACAAAATCCCTTAGATAAAAGACGTACTGTATGCTCTACATAGATGAAGATATGGAAATTCTACTTCTATAAAAACATAGAATGAACCTTTACCTTTTTATCAAATCATTATTGTAGTTAAAAAAACTATAACAACAATAATAAATTCGCACATTCAAAGACATGTTTTCTAATAATGTGCAAATTTTGCGTTCTATCATGTCAATTGATTGCCTTTATCAGAAAGTTCCTAGGTTACAGCCACAGTATAAAAGAACAAAAAATATACTTTTACTATTAGTTGAAAGACAGATAAATATTAATTAAAAAGTATGCTTTGCTAATACTTAATATTTTTTGCAACATGAATAATAAACCTGATACTTACCTATGATATGAAATCTAAAATATAATTGACGTTGACCTAAATTCATGAAGCACGAATTTCAAATTTTTACCAACTTTTTAAGACCTGTTACGTGTTATTGTATTATTAATTTCTGATTAATATTAATGTTACTAGCCATAATTAATGATAATAATAATATCTAGCATTGCAATGGTAAAATTACTATAAAAATTTGAAATCTAGAAAATAGATTTCATCGAAATTTCAAATTAACTGACTTAACTCCAATAAATATAGTCACTTCTGGCAATTTGTTTAGTTATTCAACAGATCTAATGAATTATTATAGAACATATCGATCAATATATAGGAAAGTAATGAAACTATCGAAATCTAAATATTTTGATTCTCGTATCCGCCATGCAAATAATAAAACCAGGGAATATTGGTCGACTGTTGCCCTCATTTACTTATTATTTATTGCGGTTTATTGATCAATGTTTACTAACATTATTTTGATTCCTTAAATACTTTATTTTTTAAATATTTCCGAGAATATTTCTAAAGATGCACATTATTATAACTACACAAAATCAATATAAAGGAGGTATACCATAGTTCAAACTGACAAGAACTACTGACTTGAAGAGTCTACAAATATAGCTTGCGGCTTTTTTCTTCTTTCTTTTTTATTTCAGTTCTTTTTATACTCTGACCTTTTGTGGGAAAGACTACAGAGAGAGAACCGTGTGAAAAATTATCTAAAAATATCTATAAACCACATAATTTTGCTTGAAAAAAAAAAAAAAACAGATTAATAACTAAAAAATGAAATTAATTACTAATTAAATATGGAATAAAATTAAAAATCAAAATATCAAAATAATAAGCACAAAAAAATAGCTGTCGACGCGACAAGTCTTCTTATTAAAACAGTGTGAATTAAATTTGTATCAAAATAAAGGATGTCCCAAAATTAACGCAATGTTTGAATTAAATAGAAAACACAGTTTTTAGTCTTTTGATTGTAAGTTTGTAAGAGAGCTTCTTGCATTTTACAATTCTTGTTCACGACGCCAAATTGAGGTTCCTGGATTGTCACCGACAATCTCACGCACTGCTTCGATATTGACATTTGAACGGATTGCTTTTGGCGTCTCCAACGGATCCTGACTCCCGGAATTTTTCAATTAATCTCTTCACAGTTGACGAAGGTAAAACACTATTCCGACCATATTTTGTATCGTTCATTTTTACTAACCCTAAACTGTCAGCTATCGATTTGTTTTGTTTTTAGAGTTGTCAACACTTTACTGCATAAATGGCGGCAAATTCAAATCTTGTGTTAATTTTAGGACACCCTTTAGTTATTTGTAACCTTAGAAGTAAAGCTGATCTTTTTTAGCAGCAAATTTCAGGTAACGCTGAAAGAGATCATTCGGCCTAGGTGCACATTAGGTTTTATAGGCGACGGTCTTTAGATTTAAAATTTTTTATTGTTTGCTTAACAAAGAAAGAAAATCTCAGGAGTTTATTTGAAAAGTCACAGACTTATATCAAACCGCCCTCATATCACAATTTAAACTGAATTAATTTCTGACAAATGTAACCTTTTAGAGAGTTCTAGAAAAATAGAGAAAAATCTTGTTTGCAAGTATCATCTGACATAGAAAAATGAAAACAGTTAGAGTATCGACTAAACCTGCAGCTGAATTTATTAGCCCTTCTGGTGTATCTCAGGGGCGTTACTTTTTAACATTTACATGAACGATCTTCCTATAGTATAGCGCTTGCGTCGCGACGACGGTTTATTGCTGATGAATTCAAGTTGTTTAAGGTTAGGTACAGCGTTGAGGTCTGCGAACAATTGCAGGACGACTTCAATTCGGTAGTTGATTGGTTCTAACAAAATCCAATGACCTTAAATGTAGTCATTGTTCACCAGGAAATTTGATTTCATCACAATTTAAATTCCATTTCCCTAGTTAGGAAACACTTGACCAAAGATTCTGCTGTAATTTTTCCATCAAACATCAAAGGCATTATGAGGAACTTTGAAATATCCACAATTTTTAAGTTATATTGAATATACATTGATTATATGGACGCCAGGGGCTTTTTGTATAGTGTTAATTATATTTGTTTCTAATTTTGTTAAACGTTATACATGTGATTAAATAAATAAATTAAGCGATTAGATTTGCAAAATTAGGACATACTGTATCATAATGTTTCTATACACTTATAAATCACCTCATTCATGAATTCAAACTATGGACATTAAAAAAACCTTATGTCGCGTTTACTTTTTTTGTTAGACCCTGACATGGGCTTTGTATATTTATCTGTCATATATTTCAAATCATTTTAGAAAATCACAACCGTGGAAAACACAGTATGTTACATTATAAACTGTTATATATTATGCGTTATGTATATGCACAAAATGAACAGAAAAATGGTTTATTTATTGCATGAACAGTACCCCAAGGTCATATACAGTACCACACACACTTAGGTACTCATAGATAGAAGTTATGTTTTTTTAATTCATTTGCTGCAAAAGCCCAATTCAAAAATGACGGAAATGGAAATTATAGCTGAACGCGCTTTAAATAACTCTATATGAACTTGGCGTGTCTTTAAATACCTGTATCGGATTTTATTGATTTCTTTATGGGCTATTAAGACGGCATTTATTTTGTAATATATATCGCGAGATGGGTTGGAAGGAATAGGAGAAATATATGAAAATTAATGTGTTAAAAAGCTTAATGAAATGCGGCGTGATACTAACTATTAGAAGGTAGCGTTAAGCTATGACTGTAATGAATCTTTAATGCTGTGAATCTGATCTTGCTCTTTTCCACTCACGCACGCTATGATATATTATAATATACAAATGGGTTCTTCTTTCTTCATCAATTTATCAAATAATCATTCTTTAATTAGGTTTTAGTCAATTAACATTAAAAATGACGATAGTCCAAGTTGGGAATCCCCGAAAGTTGACTTTTGATGCTATTTGCAAATATTTTTTAATTCAAAACATTCAAGGCTAACTATAGTTAATTCGTTATGCCTTCTGTTTGCATGTAAAGACATATGTTCTCTGAAAAATGAAGTTTGGTGGTCAAATATGTACCCCGATATAAAAAAAGTGTTACGCTCATGTGACATGTGCCAGAGGTCAAAGTGTGCGGTGTTGCCAAAGCCCCCAATAAATCCTATAATACCAGAAAATGTAAATGAATTGATTGCTGTCGATCTGTACGGTCCTTTACCTAAAAGTAGAGCTGGGGTTCGGTACATTTTTGTAGTGTTACAATATTTATAATCAAATAAACGAAGTTTTGCTCGGTAAAAAATTATTCAATCGCCCGAACACCATTCCTGAAAAAGATTCTGTCACATATTTGTAAACTAATAGTTTGCTGTTGATGGTGGTTCCTTTTTGGAGGTAGTCGAGGAATATTATTAGTGAGTACTAAATAAAAATTATAAAAGATTTGATATATCCGTTTTTTTAATATTGACCATGAATGAATCCAACCCTGCATAGGTATGCGAATTTTTCCCGTTTATGTCAGAGGTCGAAATGGTAGCAGGCACGCGCCCCGGGCCCCCGTAATAACAGAGTCTGTACGGTATACGGTGCGGCAGCCTTAGGGCAGGCGGCCCCGCATATCGCGTGCATGCCACTTTTCTGTCTGCTCCTTCAGCCCACGCTGTTCCGCGCAATCCACAAAATTATAGGTAGGTATACACACAAGATTTTACAAAATAAGGACTCTGAATTGATGCTTGTATACATGCGTCTTTTATCAAATCTTTTATGCTTTAATTTATCTTTTGTTTGACAGAAGGGTTTTGTTTTCATTCTATAATTATTATTACCCGCTATGCGGTCAGTATCATTTGACTAACGTAATATTTGAGGTGATCTTGACAGATCATTAGTAGAAAAATGCTTGATTCTTCGCTTATGTTTATTGTCACTTCTATTACTAGATTATCTTCGTTACGAAAGCTCCTATTACGCGTTACTGGGACACCCTGTATATACGATAATATATGCTGTAAATAGTTTACATTAAGCCCTAAAACTTTTGTATTTAAAATTTTCTTCTACAGGGCGAAATAACAAAGTTAAGGGTGGTGTGCGTTTATAAATTATTACCCAGTACTTACAATCGACCTATAAGTACTGGGTGATTATTTATAAACGCACACCGCCTTTAGCTTTGTTGTTTCACGTTGTAGAAGAAACTGTGAAATAGAAAAGTTTTAGGGCTTAATGTAAACTATTTACAGCATATATTATGGTATATACAGGGTGTCCCAGTAACGCGTAATAGGAGCTTTCGTTTCGAAGATAATCTAGTAATATAGTTGGATATGATAATAATTAAGTTTTAATGTTTTACTGTCAATGTTGCCACCTAACGTTACATATTATTTTCATAGCCAACTAGGTCGATTGTACAGAAAAAAAAAACTACACATTTTCGACATATACAATTCTTTACTTTAAATGCCAAATAAGATAAGATTACAAAAACATATTAGGTAGCGTCCATTTGGACTAACTTTCAACATTTTTTTTCAATTTCATTTTTAACCTTATTTTTAGACCAGCATGTATGAAATAATAATACACAAAATATGTTAAATTAAACCTTTCTCTACAAGAATCCTCATACCCAGTACCTATAGGTCGATTGTAAGTACTGGGTAAATAAGTTAAACCTTTCTCTATAAAAATCTTCATACAAATTAATTGTTTAAAATTTCTGTGTAAGGACAAATGAGGCCTTCAACGTTCTTTTTAACTAAATTTTTTTTTAGATTTCATAGATTGGAAATTGTTAATTAAGTATAAAATTATAATACTTATACTATAACGATGCAGGTCAAAAGTTCGTTGTCTGAAAACAGCCGGGTATATTACAAAAACCTGACAATATTATGTAAATTCTTCTGAAATATGTTAATTTTGTAGAATATATTATATTAACGAAATTTCCATATGCTTAACATATATATTAACCTCTCCAGCTGATACTCTTGTCAATTAAATGTTGAAATTTATTTTTGAGAAAATAGACTAAATGCAGTTAAACCTATCTATTAAAAAGTTAATACGATTTCTTTCAATTTAATTAAAATGATAGTATAATAACAAATTAAATACATTTCTTTCGTATGGGTACTAGAAATAATTACATTGTAAAGTAAAACTTGAGAAACACTTCAATTTCCTGAAAATTCCTACAATAAAGGATATGATTTACAAAAAGAAACCAACATCCTTAAAAATGTTTTACAATTTTAAACAAAATAATTTTTTTGTTGTGTCTTTTGTGACATTTTATTTCATGTCTAAGTTGTCAGTCTTTCGGAAACATGTTTGGCAACAACCAAGTATTGTAACATTCTTTGACAAATAAAGCATTCAATCAGAAATTTGAATTGAACAAAAAAAAAAATAGAAAAATACAAGGTTCAAGAAAGAAGCAATACCAAATTTGTATGAAGACATTTTGGAAATATGTAGATTGGGCCGAAAAAGTCCGGAATTTTTATACATCGACCGAATTGCGGTGAATTTTCAAAAACATGATTTCGGAAATTCGCAATAACTAAGTAAAAAAAGAGAGAGATTTCGTAGGTAAATTTGACTACAGTTTTTTTTTTTGTAAGGGTGCGTTCGACATGTGTCCCCGGTTTCACTGCAGCCTCATGGGCTGATTGTGAAAAGTCCCCGTATTTTATGCCACCCAATCCAACAACTCTGTACCCTCCACTAACTTGTGGAGTTCAGTTATGCGTTGAGTGTCAATATCTCGAGGCGCAATCAGCGCGTGCCCAAACGCTGTAAGGCTACGCACTCACATATCACATGGTGAGCTGTTTCAACTGCCCCATTACACAATATGCATGTCCCCGTTATACAGCCCGTTATACAGCCCCATCTTATTTAGGTGACTTCTCAGGGCGCAATGCCCAGTGAGGAGTCCTATAGTTATTCGAATCTGACTCCTGCTTAATGTTAGCAGTTTTTCAGTTCGTTTTGTTGCTGTAACAGGTATGAATTTCTTACCATATTCCTGCTTCGGAATATGTTCCCAATATCTCTGGTGCTCTTTTTTGGCCCAGCACTTCAGAAGTTCCCGCGCCGTTCTTTTAGACAAGCCCAGCGCAGGTTCAGTGCCAGTATATGGGTTTTCAGAGGCTTGTCTAGCCAGCCAATCCGCTCTCTCGTTGCCTTCTATTCCCAAGTGCCTTGGGACCCACACTAGATTAACCCTATTGTTTTCCGCCAAGGCCCTAAGTCCTTTTTGGCATTCCCATACCAGTTTAGTTGTCACCTTAGGTCTTTTTAGCGCCCTTAAGACTATCTGAACATATATTGATTCGCTTATTTGTATAGGCCCTCAATCTATTTAGTTTTGCACACTGTAAAATTGCAAATACTTCGGCTTGAAACACGGATGTGTTGTTCCCCAGTGAGAATCTTAGATGCGAGTTTCTTCGGTTTTTGACCCGTCTGTAAACCAGGTTATCCCTCTCAGTGTCCGCATGCAGTCTTGATTAAGAACGTTTCGGTCCATAATATGTACCTCATGGACATGTCTATGATGCCATCCCCAATTTTGGTATGTCCCCGATGAGTGGGTACAGTTCCTACCAGCCTTACCATGATGTGCAAGGGTGGGAGGTTTAGCAAAACTTCCATTGCCGCTGTCGGTGTAGTACTAATAGCTCCCGTGATAGCTAAGCAGGCAAGTCTCTGTACCCTGCCCAACTCAGCAATGCTGTTTCATCTTCGTCCACCAAACCAGCGACGAGCATGTTATCATGGATCTGACTACCGCAGTATACAACCAGTGCATCATCTTTGGATTTAGTCCCCATGTTTTCCCATGAGAGCGTCTGAGTAGTATAAGCGTTCTCTCTGCTCTTGTTTTGGATCTTTTTAGATGTGCGGTCCAGGTAAGCTTTGGGTCTAAAATGACCTCTAAATACTTTACCTCCCCGGACATTTTTACGATTTCACCTTGAAGATACAGTGGTCCTAGTCCCCCTGTTTTCTTCCTCCTGGTGAAAGCGATCGTTGCTGACTTTGACGGGCTCATTCTTAGGCCCTGTTCCAAAGTCCAGTTTGTTGCTATATCAAGGGCCTGTTGCATACGTTCCCTTACTGTGCTATTAAACTTTCCCTGGACATGTATGACTAGGTCATCTGCAAAACCCAGAACCCCAAATCCTTCATTGTCCAGAACTTTTAGGAAATCGTCTATAACCAGGTTTCACATCAGAGGAGACAGTACTCCCCCCTGCGGGCACCCTCGTACAGGTTTAGCTATTATTGTATCCCCCATTACTGATGTACATACCATTCTTCCTTTAAGCATACAGTTTGTCCACCTGCAGCAAGTCGCATTGATGCCTCAGTGCTCCTAGGATTGAGTTCGTTAAAACGTTATCAAAGGCTCCCTGTATGTCCAGGAAGGTTCCAAGTAGAACCTCCCTGCTCTCCAGGGCGTATTCCGCCTTACTAACTAACTAATGCAGCGCTGTCCTTGACTACAGTTAAAAAGGGTACCTAGTCCAAAAAATTTTCTGCAGCTTGCCAAAGTTTGAGTATCTCCGCCATCTGATTTTTTTTTGAATTCTCAAAAAAATAAAATCCTTTTGATAACCTAATCATTTCTCTTTTAAACAAAACAAAAGTTGCATAAATCGGTCAATGTATATAAAAAAGTGCTAAGTATCGAAAAATCCAAATTTCCCTAAACTAATCGCAATTATTCACTAACACCCTATATACGTTCTAGTAGTACACTGTGTATAGACGATAAAAACGTTATCTGATGTTAAAATCATAATGTAAAACACAAATCTGATAACAATCTCATCTAAAGAAAGTTGCCACAAAGACGCGCGTGCCTCTCCAGTATTGTTTAAAGTAGTATAATAAACTAATAATTATTATGGTATGCCTTGTATACATATATGTACCTATATAAGCGATAGAAAAGTTGTGTGAAATTCACGCTTATATCCGCATTTAAGTGAACGGCCGGTTGATTAATAATTGGAACTGGAAAAGAGAGTAACGGTGGCTATTTAGGAATAGAATGGCCTGTTGATGTTTATAATGATGGTGTGCTGCGGATAATGGCACGCAATACAAAGTTAATTCTATTGCACTTGCAAAAATTGCTTTGCTTCACTTGATTTTAGGAAGACATGATGCCTTTGATAAGTATATCATTACTATAGTGTAGCAATACCTTTCGCCGCCAAAAATAAGACTATTAATAGTAGTCTTCTCTTAAAAACTGATAAAAAATCCATAGCTAATGTAACAAATACAGAGTAAACACATATACGTAAATTCAACGTTCATTCAACGTATCAGTCGTTGATAATTGGTCTTCCGTTAGAAAATTGACGGTTTATTTTAAGGTTAATTTTACACCGTTCAGTTTAAACGTTATAGACACGTGTTTTTCATATTTAAATACCACTACGTGCATTTATTATGTTTAGGTAACGTTGTATATGTATTATAAATAAACCATAAAATAAAAACGTTTGTTTTAGGTGTTTTTAAACGCGTGTCAAACATTGTCAAAATTAAAAACGTTTATAAAACGTTCTTTATGTAATTTATAATAAACCGATATTTATAGCTAAAATAACGTTAGAAAATGTTCATTAGAAACGCATAATTTTTAGAGGCGACAATGAAATCGTTAAAATGACGTTTTTTAAGTATTTTATAATAATCGAAAACGTGTAAAATATCCCATAAAAATGCTTATTGCTAAATATGGGAAAATTCAAAACGTTAATATAATGTTTATAAAGTATGTTACAATCATATATAAAAGCAACTTTAAATAACAGTGTTAGATGTACATGCATTTGTCGTTTCTAAAAAGCTAATAATTAACGTTTGTGTAAGCGTATCATAAACGTATTTTAGAAACGTTTGATTTCACCGTTGAATATATATACTTAAATACGTTCAATACACGTTTTTTTAACGTTCCGGTATTCGTGTTCTGTAACGTGAATAAGCGCGACATATCAAAGTCATATGTACGTATTTACTGTACCTTTTTCTGGAAAGGTGTTTTGTAATGACAAACGTTAAATAAACGTATGTGTGTTGACTGGGATATTGATAAAAAATTAACATGGAGTGTTGATCACGTTATTTCTAAATTAAGTAGTATTCGATTCCTGATAAATAACCTAAAAAATACCGTAACTTTAGATGTTGTTAAACGAATAGTCAGTTATGTCCTATGGTTTGGCATTTTGGGGTGGCGCCTCAGAATGGAGAGAGATTTTTATAAAACAAAAAAAGATAATAAGAACAATGATGAGTGTTTCTCCTTCGACATCATGTAAAAGTTTCTTTAAAAACCTGAATACAATGACATTTTACATGTCTTTATATATTTTCACTAACTATCTATACCAATAACCGAGTAGACTGTCGGCGCAGGTCCGATGTTCATCGGTAATGGCCCAAAAAGTCCTTTTTCCCAGATTTTGTAGAAACATAAACGGTGGCCGTCGCGTATCAACAATGAATAGCAGATTTGAAGTCAATAAATATCTCTTTTACCTTTTTGAAATCTTTGGTTCAACATACTATACAAGGTTAATTAATATATTATTAATTATGACCTCTTCTAACAAAATGTGAAACAAACCATTTTATAGAATAAAAAATAGAAATTCCTTCGTAATAATTAATGAATTTATGAACGTGGACTTGTGCTTAAGAGTTGCATATTTTATTATCACCGAAAAACAAAAATGTTCGCTGCCATTGGTCATGTTCCATGTGTGTCAAAAACGCTATTTAAACATGCATGCGCATCCTTTTTACCTTATAGGTACATTGACGAAGCAATAAATTACAAATGGATATTTCGTTTTTCTCACAAAAAGCCTGCCAGACGTACCAAAAACCTTTTGTATATTAATGAGAACGTTGTTATGTGTGGAGGGTTTTAATTATTTATTTTATATCTGCATACAAGATGCAAGTCTGCAAAAATTCGGCAATTCCTAAATTAATTTGACTTAGCTTTAACCTTTATAAATTGGTGGACGTCTAAGCAATCCACATTCTATGAACATAATATAGGTGAGATACACCAAAGGAATTTGTTCAAAGGTATGGGTACAAAATTCAAAGAAAGAACAATTCCTAAGTATTATTCAATTACATTTTTCTTTCTTTTACTCTTCTTGCAATTAGAAAGGACTATCAAAATTCAGTTCAGCTCTAATAAAGCTTCTTTTTTATTTTCGCATGAAGAAATGGGGTGAGGGTGGATGCGATCTCTTGGTAAATATTGAATAAAGCCGTTCATTAGTCATGGTTCTACGAATGAAAGTTTTCACCTGTTGCTCGATTTGTACCTCTCTTTTAAAATCTGCAAAATCTGTTTTTGCTGAACACATGTAATCTTAAAGAAACTTAAACTCCAACAGATATTCTAAATGTCCGCCCTCAGCCATATGATACAAGAGCCAACTCTTCGGCTAGATTGGTAATCAATTGGGAACGTTTACCCTTATTAGAATACTTAAAGGGCTTTTGTTACAATAGATCACAAACTTTTGTTGTTGAAAATGAATTACTAAGGCTTTGGAGATATGGTCATCAGTTTTTGCAAACACTATTTGAGTCAAAGATCACAAAGAATTGCTTTGGGAAACAACATTCGGACGCCTGTTTAATTATTTGTATTATATAGGCTACAAAATTGCTAAACATAAATGAACACTCCGCGATTTAAGATGTTGCTGACGTTCAACAATTATTAACAAAAAAAAGGGTTTTTGTTATTCATTTTCGCCTAATAATATTATAATTTATTTAGTCTTAGTAGACCTGATGAAGTACAAAAATAGCTTAAGCTAAAACTTCGCTATATGTCCGAAAGTAAAGTTGCTATGATTGAATTGAAATAGGTGCAAAATTGACGGTATAATTGTGTGTCTCTCTTGCTTTATTCTTTTGCGCCCGTGTTACGCCACTGCAATCGACCGCATTAAATGCAACTGGATTAGAAAAAGCGTTCATGGCAAAGGTTGTCGGCCAACCGGACGCAATTTATTTTATATATATATGGCTGCCGATAGCCATACGGTGGACTTTTTTCTGCTTTATTTCATTCTCCTTATGAACCCGCAAAAAGGTCGATCACTTTATCACACTGAATCACAGGGACGGTACTTACAATGGTTTATGTTATCAGTTTATTGATATGATTTGATGCAATTATTTATTTTTAAATACACACCTCCTTGGTTTGGACGCTACTTCATTTTCGACGGTGCCTAAAGGTTTTACTCAGGCCATTTAAATTTAGTTTTAATAAAGTAGTCCATATTTCTGTGATGTCCAATAGATTGGCGAATCTACTAAATTATTTTAATCACTTAGCTCTCCTTTAAATCGAATAATACATGTTTTGACCGCAGCTAGTGCCATCAACAATTTTTTAATTAATTATATTTTTTTTAACTCCCTGTATCTCGAAAAGGAAGGCCCCTTCGGCAAAAATTTATTTATTGTATGGATAATAACAGTAAATTAAAATAAAACCCGATAATAATACAAATAATTGAATTTAATCCATTCTATATTCGACTATTCTCTAGGAACATAACTTTTGGCATTCAAATTGAAACTTGTACATTCAGTCTTTTTTAAAATCTCAGTCGTTGACATGTTTAGAGAGTGTTAACATAAACAAAAACTACAGAAAGTGCAATGCCCTCTCAGTTTAGGAATCTTGCTATAATATTTAGAGTGTTATTACTTATATTTCAATCATTATACAGGGTGAGGCACGACGAACTGTACATACTTCTACCATAAGTAGAGGCACATTAGGGGATCATCAAATGACCATTAAAAACTGTCTCCTTGTTTTCATTATTAATATAGGTACAGAGTGAATTATGGATCTTCACCAAAACAATGTTTCGTCATATCTTTTCAATGATTAAGTCGATTTATCTCATTTTTTTATAAAACTATGTATTGGTGCCTGGCAACAAACTGACATATTCAGAATTGAAAAAATCCAGGTCCGTCTTGGAGAAAATTTGTGGGACTTCTTCATATTCAACACTACACCCTGTATATGATTTTTCAAACATCTGATATAATTTTTTCAGAGGGCATACATAGACAGTTAGACCTGCGTATTTGAATTTTTTGTTGCACTCACCTCACATTTCCAATTAAAGATTCATTTTAGAGCCAAATGGAAAATTGGCAATAATGAAGTATCTTACTATATAATAATGTTTAGTTATTAAAAAGAAATGTTCAAAATAGACAGAAACGACACACACTGTGCTCCAGTATGGTAAATACCATAATTTGAATTGATTTACAGGGCCGGATTTAAATATCTGGTATATCTGGTTCATCCCATTAATTCACCCTTTATGTAACTTTTTCCACCCGTAATAGACAGAAAACAGATAAAAAATTTTTGTAATAACCTAGTTTTCTTATTTGTTTGAGGAAAACTCATGTGTCTAATTATTTTAATCGGAAAGAAATGAACAAGCCAGGGAAATATTTATTCATAAATTAAGAAATAAAATAAAAAACAATAACCAAACAATTAAACAGTTTTAACAATGTGGAACAAAGTAAAAAACAATTTAATAAACATTACGATTATAAAAAATGTTCAAAATGAAATCCATCTGCCTTAATACACTTTTCTTGACGAATGTTTAAATGTGTAATGGACTTTCTGATTGTCAGTGGGTCATTTCTGATAATATTGCAACAGTGAATAATTCTGCGTTAATGAGCTTTTGTGTTTTATAATCGTAATGTTTGATAAATTGTTTTTTACTTTGTTCCACATTGTTAAAACTGTTTTATTGTTTTTTATTTCTTAATTTATGAATAAACATTTCCCTGGCTTGTTCATTTCATTCCGATTAAAATAATTAGACACATCAGTTTTCCTCAACCAAATAAGAAAACTAGGTTATTACAAACATTTTTCATCTGTTTTCTGTCTATTACTTTTATAAAAAAAATGAGATCAATAGACTTAATCATTGAAAAGATATGACGAAACATTGTTTTGGTGAAGATCCATAATTCACCCTGTATATTAATAATGAAAACAAGGCGACAGTTTTTAATGGTCATTTGATGATCCCCTAATGTGCCTCTACTTATGGTAGAAGTATGTACAGGTCCTCGTGACTCACCCTATATAATGATTGAAATATAAGTAATAACACTCTAAATATTATAGCAAGAGAGTGAAAATAAACAGTTCTATCACCTCAATTTGGCAATATCTTTCTGAAACACCCTGTATAGTTAAAAGTAGGTTTTAATAATTGCACATTAGAGAAATATCGGCGCTACTGAGATAATATTTAAGTATATTGTTTGTGTTTACCTACGGTTCTTCTAAACTATGTACTAAAATCCTCTATTATCGCATCATAAAGTTCTCTATAGAACTGTTGTCAATATACATAAGATTTATTGCTCATATAAGTAGGTAGTCTCAATAAGGCGGCTCACTAACTTGATCTCGGTTTGCCAATACGAAAAAAATTATTGATATATTACAGAAGTACATTGGCGTACAATAAAACACAACGAGTACATAACTTTTACAATAGGAATAACATAACACACAACAATGATAACAATACTAGTTTTATGTATCTACCATATATTAATGGGTTGTCTGAAAATCTAAAGCAAAGATTAAAAAAATACAATATTACCGTCTGTCACAAAAGTAATAATGGTCTAAAATCCCAAATATATACAAAATTAAAACGTGAAACCCCAACAAATAATAACACCCAGCACGTAGTATACAAAATACCATGCCAAAATAATAATTATTCCAATATCAAAACACCCCCGTAATTGACAGAAATTTAATTTCATTTAATCTAACGCCTACTACACTATCTATAACATGCAATTTTTTACACCTAACTAAAAATCACCGAGGTACTGGTATGTTTCTGAAAAGATACAATTTCGATCCGCATTTGCTTCTAAACGAGTTTTTAAAATAAAAATTCTCTTACTAATATTATGACAATACCAATAATTGAAATAAGAATAATAAAAAAGGAAAAGAGAACATTAATAAGATGTTGGAAAATAAGAATATGTTTTACACCTATTTAAATTTATTGTGTCTAGTATTATATTTCAAGAATTTTATTTATATTTAAATAATGTTATTGTATTGTATATAAAATAAAAGTTTTTTATCTCACTATTGTTTGTTAATAATGCAAACCAAAAACCCCAAGAATGATATCCAAGAAACTCATAATAGATATCCAATTTTTCTAGGATATAACAGAGCGCAATTCAAATATAATATTGAGGCCACTCTATATTATAATATATGAACAAAATTTGTTGCTTTATATCACATGTAGCACGTAATAGGGTGCGGCCGTTGTTATCATTCTTATTAATTCCATATAATATATAAAATATCTACTACAAGGCGGTGCTCTGATGGAAGTCAAGAATGAGTTTGTGTGTGACCCCCAATGGGCACGACCGAGGTCAAATGCGACCTGAACCAGATCACTCTTAAATAAAAATAAAAAAAGAAAGAGTAACCTGTCTTGTCTTTTGTAGTACCTATACGCATTATTATATGGATATGTTATATGATATATAGATTTATTTATCGGGAAAGGCAATATGAGAAGAGGTAAGGGGCATGGTGATGTAGAAACGGTGGCTGGCATTCCTCCGCCATTTATGTAGATCATTATAAAAAGGCTGCTGCTGTATAGAATGCAGGGCGGATGAAAAACGAGTTAATTACAGTGATAAAAACATTATTATGACCGGAACGTGTGTTTATTGTTTACCAATTTATTATCACAGTTTTTAAATCATTTGAAGGTTCATCATTTTGAAATACATTTAAGCATTATGAATTTTTTATCACAACAAATTACTTCGACAAATTGAGGTTTCTTTTCTACCCGATAGTTGAAGTCTCCAAAAGTTTTACTCAAATTATTGTTTTTAAAACAGTTAATGATGATGGTATGATTGTGTCTCTGCTCTTACAAATATAACTGATGATATATTCAAGACAATAGATAACAAAAAGCTCACTATACTAACGCTTTTGGATTTCTCCAAAGCGTTTGATACCCTGAGTCATGAGCTTCTTACATCTAAACTGAATTATATTGGGCTAACCACAGGTGCAACTAAATTGTTTGTGAATTATCTTGCGGACCGAGAACAAGCTGTTTCTTGCAACGGAGCACTTTCACGTTTTCTTGTTTTAAGGAGGGGGGTTCCTCAGGGACCAATACGTGGACCGTTACTGTTCAGCATATATACATCCAATGTACCCAGTGTAATTTCTCATTGCCAACAGCATTACTTTGCCGACGATGCTCAACTCTATTTGTCGTTTTCCTTAAAAAATGCACCTAATGCTATAACACAAATCAACAACGATTTAGAGTCATTTAGAGTTTTTGCGGAGAGCCATTGTCTGAGACTGAATGAGGAGAAAACTGTTGCAATTGTCCTCGGTCGAAAAGCTGAAAGACAGATATTCTTAAATACGTTTGGCAATACGCTTAAAATATCTGACACTGTTGTGGAATTCCGCAAAAAAGTTAAAAATCTTGGACTTGTGCTTGACGAGAAATTCCCATTTTCGGAATTTGTTCCGCATTGTTAAAACTGTTTTATTGTTTGGTTATTGTTTTTTATTTTATTTCTTAATTTATGAACAAACATTTCCCTGGCTTGTTCATTTCATTCCGATTAAAATAATTAGACACATGAGTTTTCCTCAAACAAATAAGAAAACTAGGTTATTACAAACATTTTTTATCTGTTTTCTGTCTATTACGGGGGAAAAAGTTACATACAGGGTGAATTATTGGGATGAACCAGATATGCCAAATTTTTAAATCCGGCCCTGTAAATCAATTCAAATTATGGTATTTACCATACTGGAGCACAGTGTGTGTCGTTTCTGTCTATTTTGAAGTTTTCTTTAATAACTAAACATTATTATACAGTACGATACTTCATTATTGCCAATTTTCAATTTGGCTCTAAAATTAATCTTTAATTGGAAATGTGAAGTGAGTGTAACAAAAAATTCAAATACCCAGGTCTAACTGTCATCTATGCTGTCTAAAAAAATTATATCAGATTTTTGAAAAATCATATACAGGGTGACGTGTTGAATATGAAGCAGTTCCACAAATTTTCTCGAAGACGGACCTGGATTTTCTCAATTCTGAATATGTCAGTTAGTTGCCAGGCACCAATAAACACTTTTATAAAAAAATGAGATAAATCGACTTAATCATTGAAAAGATATGACGAAACATTGTTTTGGTGAAGATCCATAATTCAGCCTGTATATTAATAATGAAAACAAGGAGACAGTTTTTAATGGTCATTTGACGATTCCCTAATGTGGCTCTACTCATGCTAGAAGTATGTACAGTTCCTCGTATGAAGCTCAATGGCTGACTTGGGAAAGATGGTTGAGCGATGTGGGAAGGAACAGACTTATTGTTCTATATCTAATCTTTTCCATGTATTGTTATATTTATAAATGTTATTCCTATATACTATTTTATTGTCTATGGGTTAGCTGAACAGACGGTTATATGTACTGTACATAGAACCGTACTGAATCTCGCCCAATTGCATTATGTATGTTATAATTGTGATTGTTTACTACTGATACAATAAAAGTACTTTATTATTATTATTATTAAAATTAAATAATTAATATATAATGTATGTTATCAGATGTTGAAATATCAAGTATATTTCGTACTCGTTCATACTCATCAGGCAGCCACACCACTCGATATTATATATATATATATATATATTTATTATAAAACTTAGAATATTCAATTTAAAAAATAAATAAATAGGGGGATACCTCTGATCTTACTAATGAGCTATTCTCTCAAATCCAGTGTGCCCATATAAAATCAATAACCTTCAAATAATAAATAATCGTTCATCGTTGTAAATAGATAAATAATGTTACCTATACCTATGTGTAGACAATGTAATATAAGTAGAATATAAAATTACCATTTAATATCCAATGACCGTGTTAAGGTCAAAACAAGTTCTAATGTCATACACAGGTCACATAATTACAGGCAGGTATATAAACATTTTACACGTGACGCTATTTTAATATAGTTGAATACCATTATAAAAAAAAATCTTGCTTTATACAGTGATTGACAGAAAGTCAGCATTGAGATCTCACCAAACCATGATTATAGTCATAAATAATACGACGTCAGCTCCACAAAACAAATATATTCATATATCAAAACACACGGCAAATTGCCTATGTCAGTCAGACATGTTTCGAGAAATTTATAATTCTCATCATCAGTGTATTTGGATACAAGACAAACTATTTAGTTTCACAATCTAACATACTCTAAAAAGGGATAAGCAAACTTTAATAATATGTACAATAATTTGAACATTCAATATTTCTTACCATTTTGTGAAAAATTTTTGTGAAGTTTTATACAAATCAAAGTTAAAACATTCTTTTATGAATTCAAAATCAAATAATAATTAAACTATAATCGGGATTAAAATTATGTAATGGCAAATCGCCAATTTTTGCATTTTCTTTTTATTTATCATAACTGATGTTCGCTCCTCTTTGAATGGATTATTTCATAAAATAAAAAAAACCATGATTATAGCTCTTTGCTTTTTTCAAAATAGGCATTTTCTTATCTACACTTTAACAAATTTTGTTATTATTTTTTTTTTTTTGCAAAACTAAGAAATATTTTCGGGATGGAAAACGATATAGAGACCAAGGCAGTTAAGACCAAGTTAGTGTCATTCGTATCTTAGAATTTAGAAGTTCAGAAAATTAATAAATAAATTGACAAAGATAGACGAGTATGGCTTAGGAAAATTAACAATTGCTAATATAATATTCGCCTATTTTTGAGTATCCCTCGCTGGAGCTACAACAAGTTTTGGCGCTTCCTGTACTGTATCTTATATACGACGCGTAGGTAGCCAGTAAAAATAAAAGAAAAAAAAATGGAAGTGGTTATAAGTAAATATTTTTTTAACGAATAAACATATTAGCTCCTATATGATAAAGAAAAATTATTAGTAAGCTTTGACGTCGTTAGTGTAATTCTAAACACTCTTAGATAGTATTCGTTAGTATAATTTATACGCCCGCCATGATTATTACTAGGTACTAAATATAAACGTTAGAGGAGCTACGAGGAACCAACTTTACGAGTAGATGAAACTAAAATAAATTTGGAAAAAAACTATAAGTTTATTTATGATCATAAAAAATTTGAGTACGTCCCTAGTGCTTTTTAGCAATACCATCTAGCCCACTATCTCCGTACTAACATAATATAGTCAATACTCTACAGTAATAATTCACCGCTCTTTCTCTTTATTTCCAGACGTTCCGCGAACAACGGATAGATGGCAGTGGACTCCCAATGCTAACAGAAGACCATCTAATAACCACCATCAACATGAAGTTGGGACCAGCGCTAAAGTTGCGCTCAATTTTGGCGAAAAAGTTGGGCTCATGTGCCGTTTGTTTACACAATTGTTCGCACTGCCACAACGGTGGTTCACCAGATCCGGGAAACAACACTGGGAATTCGTCAGACTCCGGTGGAGGAGTTTCTTGAAACTTGCAGTTTTATTATCGCGAAGTTTTAGAGTTATTAATAATACGTTTGATTCGAAAGTATTTTAGCACTTATAGACCGACAATATATAATAAGAGATACAAGGTTTTGCCAAAATGTTTATTGACTTTTGACCTGACGTTTGTCAGGTCAAAAGTATTACTGCTATCGAAATACCTATTTGACATATTTTTTACTTAAAAAAAAATTGAAACTTCAGTTAAATAGAAACTTTTAAATAGTTAGGGAAATTATTAATTTTACTTTTTGTCGGCCTCTGCTCTATTTTCTGACGAATCTGACAACGAAATTTATAGATGTTATATAATTTTAAATTAGCAATTAAGTAATTGTGATTTAATAATTAAGTAATCTTTATTCTTTTATTTGTATCAGAGCTATAATTGACATAGTTCCTAATGAGGGTTTTGCAAAATAAGTACCTTATAACGATTATTTTATAATGTATTTGTAAATATTATAGTACTTAAATTACTGATAACAATTAGATAGAATAATGAATGTTTTTCTTGTTTAAATACGATCAGATCTTGTACAATAATCTTAAAACATATTTTCATATAATTTGAAATTGAGGTGGTCTCCAATTTCGAACTTAAATATTTGCATTTTACAAAGCTCCGATCTATAATTTTGTAGTTGTGTGGAAGAAAGTTTCGTAAACATATTACAGACATACAATAGCTTTTGATTGAAATAGTTAAGTTAGCCGATACACGAACGATGTCCCTGTCCCGGAAAGCGTTTTACTAAAATTCGTAGGGGGCAGAACACTCAAATATTTGTTGTTACTCATTTTAAATATTTATTATATTCTAACTTTATTTTATGCACATTTTTCATTAAAAATACAACAACCCCCTATGCTCTTTGATATGTCAGTTGGGAAATTTCCCTTTAGCAAATCTGAGTCTACCGCTAACAATATGCAGGCTCTTATAAATAGTTGGGAAATACAGATTGTCCAGGACTTAGCTTACACTGTTATTTGGGAAAATGAAATTTTAAATTAGAAATATTTTAGAATCTTTTCTAAAAAATTTGAGTTACCAATTTTTTTTTGGATTTTAAAATAATTAAGAAAAAACATAGCGATGCATTTTTAATATTTGGTGGTATGGTTTGACGGTTAATTCATTATGTAGACTGTGAAAGAGAAGAATAGAATATAGCTGCCAGCAACATGTTTTTTGGAAATTTCTATGTAAACAACGCGCTTTTGTTGGAAAGGTTCGCATCACCGGACACAACTTCCATTACATTCTCGCTAGAAACTCGATGACTTTGAAATTCCCGGCGAATATTGAACTGTGTTAAGACGGTTAGTCTCGGAGAATAGTCAAGATGTTTATAAAATATCAACAAATTCCAGATAATACTAATCACATCCCTATTATCTCTTTTTAAGAGTATCAAAACTGTATATTGGAATATCCTCATCACTGCAAGATTAGATTAGGATGACATGCCTATTGGCATAATCCCCGACTGTGTAAGAGTATTATTATAGCTGTCAGCAACATAATGTTTTTGGAAGTTTCTATAGGACACCTTTATTGGAGGAATTTAATGCAAGCGAAAATAGTTTTGGTTTTTTTTTTTTATATTTTAAAATGTAAAAATCAAGTCGATTCTTGTTTTTGTTCACAAAAGAATGCCGATCCAGTTATGTTTAATTCTTTAAATCACGCAAGGATTTCTGGCTATATTTCAATAAAAACAACATTTGGAAATTATAGAACAGTTATTCTATAAGGCTAATATAAATACAAAAACTGTATCACATACAAAGAAAAAACAATATCAGCAGCGATTTCATTAAAATATACAACATCTTATTTTCTTAAGTAAGCACTTGTTAGGTTATTACTCCTTTTTGACACCAAAACCTAAAACTTTTACTAGAAAGTAGTGAAGCAAGGAATGTGACACGTCTCCCTTCTGTTTATTGAGGAAACACACCTCGAACCCTGTCTTCGAATTCCTCTCGAAACCCTCATTTAAAATAAAAATGGATGGGGCTGATGACCGCTGAATTGGACGGCCAAACAATAGGACCATTATCGGTAATAATATTATCGATAAAGTATTCCTAAGGACCTCGAGTTCTTGGTATGATTTATTCCTGCAAGAGTAGCAAATATTTATTTTCAAATAGATGTTTGAAACCCAACATTTTAATTTCATTTCATCGTGAGGCGTAATTTTTTAAATTCTTAAGTAAGTAGGGAACATTCTGTTAGCCCCCCCTACCAAATATAGTTGGTTTGGATGGAATCTGAAGCCTACAAAAATAAGAAATAAAATTATCTCAGAAAGTTTAAGAACAAAAAAAAATATTATATTTTTGTATTCCAAGTTCTTCGGTTAAATCTTCCCAATAAAGAAGCATATTATTAATTCATCTCGTTGCTAAGAAAGCTCATTATTTAGTTTTTTTTTGCGGAGGGACACCGTATCGTGCTATTCTACACATTTATATTATCATTATATCGATTTTGCCACCAAATTGAATTCGAAATGACGGAAATAAAGACAAATTACGCATCTGATTGATGAGTTACTTATATTGACAAAATTGAATAGACTGTTTTAAAAGCAAATTATTTTTATAAATAACTCTCTCTGTAAATACCAATTTTAGTTAATTAAAATTTTAATAATGATTACGTACACGGTGTAACAGATAAACAGCTTTATAGTTAGAGGTTGGATAAATTTGAGAAAATATTGACATATGTTTATTGAAATATTGGGAATTCTCTTGCAATTGCTTATAGCAAGTAAACATCATTAATACGGTCAAATATATTATTGATTTTACCTCATCATCTGGTTAATTCGCTCTGATGGGTTGTAATTATGACTCTATTTCTCTACTTCAACAAACAAAGATGTGAAACTTCTTTTTGTTAGTTTCGAATTCAAAACTTTTACTTTTTTCTCGGAATTGACTTGTGGATAGTGTGGAAGAAGTAAACTAAATCTGTTACAAACTGTACCGGGTGTCCCACCGGAAAGGGATTCGATCGATTATGGAGAAACTATAGTTTGTGATGTGTATACACTTGGGATAGACATCCTTTCATAAACTTGCCCTTATTTTTGATGCAAAAAAATAAAAAAATATATAAAATGGGGGGTTGTCATTTAAAAATTTTGAATTATGACACTTTTTCCAATTTGATTTTTTACCCTTTTTTTCAAATACTCTGTATTAATATTTACTAAAAAAAATATACGTAGACTGCTAATCTCGTAGGATATTCTAACAAATTAAAATATTAAATCTTCCATATAATAAAAAATTATTATTATTCTTTATTCTGCAAACGTCATTTTTGACATAAAATTTCAAATATTTCGAAAACGGCTGGCGATAGGTATAACATGATATGCATGAAATATGTTTAAAATTACAAGGAGAATCCAAAAAATATATAATTTATATAGGGTCGTAGTTGAAATAAGGAAGTTGACACCCATTGGTCCCATCGACCCATTGGTCCCATCGACCTAAGTACCACACCAGATTTTCAGATTGTTCCTCAGTGTAGTTTCTCCATAATCGATCGAATCCCTTCCCGGAGGGACACCCGGTATATATATTATTTCGTTGAATTATTTTGCTCAATAATATTATATATAGAATTTATGAAGTATGAATAATAATATATAAAATAAGACAATCAATTTGTATATATAATAAATTAAAATAATTTACAAATTTTGTAGGTATCGATAAATTTGTACATTATTTTACAGTATTTATTTATAAGATTTATTGATATGTGTTTCGTAGAATAAATACATAAATAATAATATTATTAAAAGGTTGTTATAGAAATATACATATAGTACCTATATAATTATAAAATATTTTATTTTGTGTATAAATAAATAGTAAACTAACGCGACATATCTAGTTATATATACATTGTTTGAATCGAGTAGTGTTGAAAGAATATTTTGATATAATGTTTTTATATTACTATATTTCCAAAATAAAACATGCTGAAAGATTTTCATATACAAGAAACACTGTTTTATTTATGAATTTCCTTTGAGAAAGAAAAGTACATACTACCTCATCACGAGTACAGATTCCAAAATTATTAATAAATAAATAACAAACCCCAGATATTCGATAGAAAAATACAAACATATTATTTTCCTGTTTATTCTAGTTTATCTAGATGAGTCACCATTTCTCGAAAATCAGGAGCCCTGCCTCTTACCCTCCGCTTTCAAGGATACTCATATTGGAAAATGCAACATCAGCTATTATCTGACCACCACAACTAAATAACGCGATGTAGGGGTGGTGGTGCAATATTATTATTATGTTAATAACCAATTAGCATAGAGAAATCTGGAAACCATCTTTGATTAAAACCAGCCTCCCTCATTATCATTGGTCAAGACAGGGAGGATTTAGGCGCAAGATTGTTTAAGAGAGGGATAAACCTTTTATTATAAATTCTCCTCTCCAGAGAAATAAGTTAGTTGTGTCCTAATTTTAAACAAATAGTAAGAAAACCTGAAGGCAGTAAAATGTGAACCATAGTGCAACTTGATCGTATGTGGTCTCTTATATTTTAATGTAAGTAATATTATTTGTATTCTATTATTATAACTCTATAGTCTCTAATTTAAGTTTCATCATTTTGTACACTCTTCTCAACTTTAACTGTTAATAAAGTTAGTATATTTAAACTTGGTATTCGGTGTTTCAATCTTTTAGATAAGGTCCTTATTTTCAATGCCCTCGTAGTTCACGTTAAACCTAAACGTGACAATATAGAGGCTATCATTGAAAATTGACGATTCCTCATCGAAGAAACTAGTGTCCCGAGAAAATTCTAGATCCTTTACTAGGTAAACTACCCTCCAAAAATTTATTAGTGTGTACAGGTAGCGACAAAACATAAAAATCAGTTATCAGGGAGCCCCTGAGTTTGCAGTAAACGCTGTTTTCCGATAGTGCCTTCTTGTTTTCTTAAAGTTAATTTGTATATGTTACTAAAAATGAACCACTGTGTTAAAATTAGTCATTACACATAACGAGTTTCACAAAATTTTGAAAGAAACCAACAAAAATAAAATATTCGCGTTTATGGTTATACACTCTTGCACCATCGAATCATTTGGTGATTTATACAGCAGGCATCTATCCTCTAAACGCGCAACCTCTAGCTCTTCAAGATAGCTAGATATCCCACAAATATTTAACTGTTGAACTAGTTCCGGTAAGGTGGTTCGTCATGATTCAAACCCCCACATATTTTAAGCATACGCTCATTTTAAATTTAATTTAAAATTCGGTCTGTGATACCGACGTTAGTATTCTTGTTATTATTTGTTACTGTGTTTCCGAACGTTCCGACTCATTTTTGACTTTCGTTAATTAAAAAATAAAGCTTATAATGACGGGAGACTATGAAAAACCCCAACAATATGTGGAAAGGCTATTTGAAGAAGTTGAAACTGACCCGGAAGTTGAGCCAGATGACAACGATAACAGTTTATGTCATGGTGAGATGGAGAATCATGACATCAACACTGACTCCGAGCAAGACATCCCTGACAGCGAGATAAGTTTTGTTTTGTGTAGAGGATCAATGACTTGGGTCATCAACACAAAACTCCAATATTTTTTGGAAAAGATGGTAAGATTAAATGGCAAAAACATACGTCTGTAAAAGCTGCTGTTCGAATGTTGTCCTTGAGGGCTTCCAGAATCTCAGGCTTGTTCTCGTAAACACTGGGACTTCAAAAACCCCAAAAAAAAAAGTCTGGACCGCTTAAGTCGGGCAATCTTGCGGGCCAGTGCAGATCGCCAAAACGAGAGATGAGGCAACCCGGGAACGCTGCTTTCAGAAACTCGGTTGTGGCTCGCGCAGTGTGTGCCGTTGCTCCGTCCTGTTGGAACCACATGTCCCTCAGTCTTAATTCGTCCAATTGCGGCAGAAATAACTCGGTCAACATGGCCCTAATGTTGTCGTATGGCCAACGGCATTCTCGAAAAAATGGCTCGATGCCTCGTCCAGCGTGAACAGCGCACCATGCAGTCACTTTGAGCGGGTATAATGGCTCATCGTGCTTGACTCGTGGATTTCCGGTGCCCCAGAAGCGATAGTTTTGCTTGTTCACGTACCCGCTGAGGTGGAAATGAGCCTCATCGCTCATTATGATTTGATTTTGGTCGAAAAATCGTCCACTTCTTCCTCGAGATTGAGGATGGCTTGGGTGTAGGTTACGCGCGTTTCGCGGTCGGCAGGAAGCAGCTGATGCACGGACTGGACTTTGTACGGGAACATGTGCAGGGCTTTGACCAAAATTCGCCTTAGGGACGTCCTGCTGCTGGCTAATTGCGTGGCACGGCGTCTGGTCGATGTTTCCGGCAACAGCTCGACATCCTTGGCAATAGCGGCAATATTCTCGGCAGAACGGCGCTCCGGGGCCGGCCACTCTTGGCAACGTATCGTGTGGTTCCATATTCTTCAAGGTTGGTGGGCAAACGGCGCAGTGTTTGCGCAGTCGGTGTCGGACGGCTGGGGAATCGGCGACGGAATTCGCGCTGCGCCAACAACACAGACGAATTGTTACGCAAAAAAATAGACACGACTATTCCGCGTTCTTGGAGAGTGTATCGCTCCATGGCTTATTCACTTGTATTCTGCATCTGTCTAGTCCAAAAATGTCAAAACTGATTTGATATTGGCGGATATTTGCAAAAATGAGAGCATCTTCCAATAGGATGATTTCTTTTGGCCCACCAAGTACATATACTTTTTGTTTACTGAAACACCCTGTAGCTTTTTTCATACAAACTGCTCAAAAGAGAAATAATAGCCACAATTCTTATACTATTATGTTTTGCCAATAACAACTAGGGTTTAGTAAGCGATAGCTTTCATTTTCAAAAATTGTATATTTGTGGTCTCACAGACCGACCGACATTAGTAAAGTTGTAATCACAACTGAGAATCCTCAGGCACGTTAGTAACGGCGGATTAATCAAACATTTTTAACAATTACAACCAATATTAAAAAATAGTAGAAATGGGAATATATCTTATTATATTAATTATACAGTGTTTCCAAATAAGCTGCCCTTTGTCGATTATGGATTATTTATGATAGTAAATTAAATTACTTTATATAATAAACATCCACATAGATTAAAAGTATCAAATAGCACTTTGTCCGTAGATAAATTCTAACTATACAAAAAAAAAAAAAACAGAAATATTAATATATTATTATTTAATACACAACAACAAACAACAAAAGACAGGTGGTATATTCCTATTTTAAAATATTGATTTTTGACAATTTTCTCATTGTCATGTTTGATGTTATTGATATTTACCTAAACAGTTCACCCCATGTCTTACTTGTATTCTAAAGATGTTAGCAACTATTAATCTTTCATGTACATCCATTAAAATAATTGTGCCCTTTCCAGAGTGTAAAATATTTGACGTAGTTGCATGTTCTGCTACCGTTCATCAATTCCTAACCAAAGAGGCATATAGACATCGTATAACTTATCATCATGTTCCGCAGAGTTGGTGACAATTTGTTAAATGTATTATTTATATTAATAACCAGCAGAGTTCCTTTCACACGTCTTTTAACGGTTTCCTTTACATTTTTGTGATAATTTTTTACTAAATATAGTAACCAATCAAATTACTTAATTTTAAGTCATGTGTCAAATTTCATCCAATCACCTCTGGATTACAGCGATAATACCCTACAAGTGGTGTTTTCAGTTTGGTGTTTTTTTTATTAAACATTAATTAAACGTCAAACTGACAACTGGTTTAAAAATGTCGCGAAGATTTGGTATTGAATCTAACGATGCAATTAATGATATTATATCTAATAATATACCAAAAAATACAATCAAATCAAAAAAATATGTATGGAAAATATTTCTCGAAAATTCAGATCATTTCTGTTTAATATTTGGCATTGTTTATAATAATGTTAAAAATTTTTAACATTATTTTAAACAATGCCAGATATTAAACAGAAATGATCTGAATTTTCTGGTACTTATTAATGTTGTTATATATTATATGTATACCTAAATGTCTTGGTCAAAATGAATAGATGTAAGAAATTATAAAAAAAAAAGAAGTCTCTGTTGCCTGAAGAAGACAACGTAATGTTGTCGAAACGTTGTACAAAAAGATATGACATGAAATAAATATTATTTCAAAAAACTAGTTTCATCTGAACCTCATTCCCAAGAAAATCGACTAGTAAAAAAATTAAATAATAAGGTTCAAGAAAACTTTCAAGAAAAACTGATAATTAAATAGTACAAATCCAATCAAATGTTGTTAATACCATCAAATTAAAAATATTTCGATATGGTCTCGTTATCTCACTAAAACAATACCTTTTGTATTATATGGGTATTATTTCGCTATTATTTTATAAATAATAATGCAAAAAAACATACACAATAAATAGGTACACGGAATGATAATATTTTGTGAACACACTTGTAATGATAAATTAACCCCCAGTTCTGTAATAACCATTGTTCTTTTCATAATATTGTACTTAATTTCCAAGCTTTTGTTGTATAACGTTATACAATAGGTAAATAAATTTCCCAATGTAGAAGTGATTAAAATAAGCCGCGTAGAAAATGAAAATAGTACCAACAAATTATATTTTTGTTGGTTGAAAACAAAGGCCTTAGTATAGTGGCATATGGGACATCATATAATGCTAAATAATGATAGTGTTTATTAGCATAATAGCACACAATCATCATCTTATACACCATGAGAGTATAATGAAAGTGGAGAGATGTTAATGATACGACGGCCACTACGTATATTTTCAGCCTAATAATCAACATACAGTAATTTGTCACAAAAAGTTGCTTCATGGCAGCTAGGCGCTCTCAATGTCTCGATAAAGAATGAACCGACAATGTCAGTTCAACGTTCTTGTAAAGGTAAAAGTTTTTCTGCAGAAACAGGCGATAATTTGTCTTGAAGTTCTTCGATCGCGTATCACTTTTACGCATAGAAACATGATCACAAACTTTGGCAGATATGCCCATATTTCGTCACCAATTATAGTGCTTTTGAGCTAATCTAGACTGTCGTTGACATCAACAGCTGTTCTTTTGGTGAACATTTTCGAACACATTTCGCTGCCAACTTTTTCATGGCCAAAATGTCTGAAACCAAATCTCGCCAAATGCCATAGTGAACATTTTAATTTTTTTCACGCAAAAATACAAACAGAAGGAAAATCGAAGGTGCGTAGCTTGCAGAATTTTGAAAAGGCAAATATTTTTTTAACACATCTCGCACGAATAAAAACACTGTACAAAGTGTCATATCAAATATGTAAAACGTATTATCATTTCTTTTACACACCACAGCCATTGTAAGTACATAAATCTGTCATGCTAACTTGGATGCAGTAAATCATCTAACAGTAGCTGAAGCGTAGTTTCTCCATTTAGAAATTCTGCATGTAATACCTCCAAAACATGTACGAATGTATATTATACGTGTGTATATAGGACTGGAACAAACAAAAAAATAATATTTTTGATGTCCGCCTACCTTTGAAATATCGCTTATACTTCATACACTGAAGTTTAAATATGTGCCTAGTAGCATATTTGATATGAAATACAGCGGCAACTAAAAGCATAGCACGATCATGTTCATCATTTTTTTTTTAAGTTCTATTAAGTTATATTGACGAAATTCGTACATATTTTACTGTCTTTAAATGCCTTTATCATATGTTCAATCATGATTTGAAAATGTAGTACATTGTAATGCTGTTTATCATTTACCCGTGCGTAATAATATTTCCCACTAGTTGCTAGGTGACTAGCACAGAAATCTTATATTATATATATATATATATATATATATACTCTAGAATGATAATCCCGTAGTACAAAAATGTAACTAAAAGTGTAGAGCTGTCCATAATGCGCATGATCACCAGTAACTTATTTTTCAACAGGACCGGCTTTGATTAAATGTAATATTACTGTTATGTTATAGGTATATTTAAAATTAAATTTTACCATTTGGTAACATTCAAATAAAAAAATGGAATAAAGGAATTTAAGAAATAAAAAATTACATTAAATATCTAAATACTTTATTGTCTAACAGGTACAACCCAATAATAATAAATCTAAGCACAAACGAGAAATAAGTAAAAATTCTAATACTGGAAAATATCTTAAGGACTTGAGCATTCTAATTATTTATTTTATTATTATATAATATTTGTTTATTTATACAACCACCTTAGGCGTCTTACCTCTCTACAGCCTTCAAAGAAGGGGTGCAAGAAAAGTGACTTCACAAATATTTTCCGTGTCCATGTGAACCACTTCCATATCATCCGTACTACTCGCAATAGTATTTTGTGACAATACATGGTTGGTAGAACTTTTATTCTCAGCAATTTCATGGATGATTCTATAATTAAGTATATTCCAGTTTAACAACAGAATTCAAACGAACTTTGTATACCTACACAACGTAGGAAATATATTCTTGACATACATATCATGCATTTTTGACAGACTGCTTTTAAGTAAACAGTGTCTTGATATCAAACGATTAAGAATTTAACTTCCACTCTCATTTACATAATCTCTTCTTTTCAACAAAAGTTTGGGAACTGCATCGAGTACGAGGGTGATCCTCTTGCCGTCTTCTCTACAAATGATATCTTCTGCAGCGAAATGCTTACTGCATATGAAATTCCCATCACATACATTTTCTGTACTAGGATCCCAATGCCCGCATCCAAACATCATGTCTTTTTTTTGTCAAGCTAAAAATGAGTATCATGTAAATGGTATCATATTGACTCAAACTGAGACTGTTAGAAACCCGAAACAATAACTTACTGAAAATATTTAATACCAGGAATGAGACCTTCATTTTTACACCACAACACTATACACCTCATTGTTTGTTAAATAAACGAACTAAAACCAAAATAACAAATATTAAAAACAATTTTAATCAAAAATAGGTATATCTATCAACAATTAAAATATACCACGAATAAAATCATAACTCAATTATAAAACCTACTGAATTGTTGTGAAGCCGACTCTGACAGATATTCCCACTACGAGAAATGTCATTTGCGAAAACAGACGCTGTTGCGAAATCTCCTAAATTTAATAAGATTTGGAAAAAAATGTTTCGTTCATATTGCTGAAAACTAAACAGTATACAATTTTACCGTTAACATTTAATTATTTGATTTTGTCAAGCAGTTTTGTATGACGCAACATATTGATTTATTTATAAAACAGATATGTCGCATAAATTCTGTAAGGCGAACGACAAAATAGTTTTAAATATGGCAGCTCTGTACTGAAAATAAGTTACTGAGGAGCATGCGTAGTTCGTTAAAACTCTGCATACCCGTTACACTTTTTGGTATTCGGCTGGATTTAATTAGCATTCTAGAGTACATATATAATATAAGATTTCTATGGTGACTAGTGGGAAATATTATTACGCACGGATAAAATTTCCTGGTAATGACAAAAGTAGTGGCGGGCATGAAAAATCACCAAAGCAACGCCGAAAATACAAACACCAAATTGACAGTTTTGGTATTTATAATTAATAATAATTATAATTAAGTATTTCGCTAATTTCAAAACACATAAACAGTGATAGTGAATATAATTTAACACCACCTAGTCAATTTAATACTTCTAATTTATCGTATTTAGGCTTATACGCTAGCAAGGGTAAGTTTCGAAAAACAAATATTTTAATTAAAATAAGGCTTCATGCAATTAACTATGTTTTTCGTTAGAAATATTTTTAATTAATTTGTATAATTGTGTTACAAATTTTAAAAAATTTTCACAAGGTGAACATATTGTATTGGTAATACTGAAACGTTTGTTGATCTTGTATAAGTCACTTATGATCAGAAAAATGAGCTTTATTTGCAAAAAATTAATTTTTAATAGCCGTAACAATTTATTTACAAATAATATTACGCCTATTTGTCGCTACCATATAATAAGGTTCTAGCATCGATTTTTAATCAAAAATAGAAAATGGAAATAAATTATGTATGAAAGCGAACTGAATACTTAAAAGCTTTCATTTACTTGCACATACATGTAACAGGGAAACAGCAATTCCTGGTTTATTATAAACCTTTATGCTTTTTAAGCTTTAAAAGTGACAGCTGCTTTTTTCTAGTAAAGATTATGCAAAATATTAACATTAGAATCGAAATGTAATATTTTTTGTTTTTTCATTATGTGTACTACTGTCATAAAAAAAAGCAACCATTGTCTGTCTCCATTTACTATTACATTTTTTGTGTGGTGAAAAGCCGACAGAATGATAATCACTCATTGTATTTTGTAATAACATATATAATGACTTTTTCGTAAGAGGACAACCCTTAAAAGAGAACAGCAATTTTTCTTTGTTGGATTTTTCCGGGCTGTTGGTCAAAAAGTTGGTTTTCTCTTTAATTTGTACTTTTTATCTACGTTATGAATACAAAATACTTGAAGTTATATTCATATACCTCAAAGCGTTGATTTAGTGCTTAATTTGGGTGGCTCAAGTTTAGCAATGTTTTGTTCGAGAGATTATTTGAAATTTGCTCACAACAATTAGTAACTGCAATGCTTTTCAATGGAAGGCATGCCACATCCTTTTATCTGATAAACTCACTGAAGTCAGTCTTGGATCAGGGTCAGTTGTTGATGCTTTACTATGCCCAAGTGGAGTCGCGCCTGAGGTACGGGGTATTTTTATGGGGTGACTCTACCATGACGCATGAAATATTTGTGAAGCAAAAAAGAATTATTAGATTCATAGCTGGGCTTCCCGACAGACAGAGTTGTAGGCCCGTGTTTCAGAAATTTAATATTTTAACGATATACGCTCTATACATTTATGAAGTATGTATTTTTATTCAAAAAAATCTAAAGAATTTTCCACAAACCCGTGATATACACACTGTAAATACAAGGAGTCGAAACGACTTACACATAAACAAGTTTAAATACAATTTGACTCAGAGGTCAATTTATTGCCGGGGGATCATGATCTATAATAAACTGCCAGATAACTTGAAGTCTATAAACGAAATTAAGAAGTTCTCAGTGTTACTAAAATCGTTTCTTGTATCTGAGGCGATATATTCTGTTAACGAGTATTTTTCTCTGGATGCCCGAGTAACTGTTATTTAGAAACTGTTGTGTTTTGACATGTGTCTTATACATTAAATGTTTAATAGTCTTTGTGAAGTTACAATTATGTGTTATTTTATATGTGAAGATGGTAAATTTTGTATGTATATATTTAAAATTTGAGTTTTTTTTTTTTTACGTTGACGACTTCTATACATTTTGTAATATCATTTGGAGAATAAATAAATAAATAAATCTCAACCATGCTAAGGTCTTCAAATGAAACTGGGAATGTTGATGATAAGTTTTGTCAGATGAAATCAGCAAATCTCAATCCTTTATACCGTGTGGTCCATTTATCTTCAGACAGCCTTATATCTTAAAAATGGCACATTTTTCGGAAAAAAATTTCCCAACCCAACCCATTGGCGAGTTAGTCAACCGTTCCAAGGTTATCTCAAGATCAACTCGTTTAAAAAAAAAAACAAATAACTTTTGTTAATAATTTTTTTTGACTACTTCTACTTGAAGATATACCACTCCAAGAACGGTCAAATATATGTGGTTTCAACATGATGGCTGTCCTGCACATTATGCCAGAATTTCCCGTGACGTGTTAGATCATGAATACCCTGATCGATGGATTGAATGAGGTGGCCTCTTTGTGTGGCCTGCTAGGTAACCTGATTTAGCGCCCTTCGATTTCTTTTTATGGGGAAGTATTAGAGAAGTAGTCTATCAGAACGCCCCAACTACACCGGAAAATATGATGGAACGCATTAGAAATGCTTGCAGAAATGTGACCAGACAGAATATTATTCAGAGTCAGGAATCCTTCATAAAGCGAATTGATAAGTGCATTGAAGTTTTTCCGAAAAATGTGCCGTTTTTAAGATACAAGGCTCTCTCAAGATAAATGGACCACTCGGTATTTCACACTTTTGATTTAAATGAGTTTTGAGCCAAAATATAAGAAAATGATGTTTGTAAATATAATTGGAATATCTTTAAACCTTACGTGCCATTTAAGGTTATGAAGGAGTTGCTACGCCATGTAGGAGAATGATTTTTTCAAAATGGCCTGACTTACGCAGCTGCCGCTTACACCCTGAACAAACAACATTAAAAGAGGCGTGCAGTCGCTCCCAGAGAACGTACGTTAGTAACGGCGGGTTAATAAATAAAGTGAATGAGATTTTGTACCTATTGGATATATTTTTTGTTGTAGACCCTGTAGTATATCATCGCCGTGTAATGTAAACATTTGGTGTTAGGCGACCTCGTACTTGTTCCAAGCAGCACGTTCATCGGCAAGCGCTCTGTAAACGTCAAAAGTGCTTTGCCAAAAAGTGGAGGTGTGCCATCATGTTGATAAATTATGTTTCTATAATCATCGAAAGCCAAATTTTCTAAATAGTCGCATTCTAAGTTTGTTAATCTGTGTTTTTGGTTGGAAGATAGGACGAAGGGTCGTGATCATTATACGTGTTTCTAAATTGTTTAGCCAGCGTGCTAAGAAATTGGGACTTTTAGTCGAATGTCCAATTACATCCCGGATCTAATGGGTATGAAGGTTGATGTGACATGATCACCTCACATGATGTGTACAATTTTCAGGAATTCTTCCTTTCAGCCATGACTTGAGGTTGAACTATCCCTCGAGAATTCACAGTTCACCTGATTCTTGTAGAAGTACTGGGTTTGAGTTTTTTCAACACATAATATGTTAAATAATATAGTTAGGTATAGTTTTTCTGTAAAAATTATATTTTATTGCTCTTAAATTAAATTTTATTACACAATATCCAATAATTTTACAATATTTGTGACATATAAATATTATTTATATTAGGTATATTAAATTATTATTTATATAAACAGTATTCTACTCAACATGGGATAGGGATCCTCTAGTAAAAAGTCAATCGAATTAAAAAATACTGCAAAGTTGTTTTAATGTTTCTTTTTGACTGAAAATTTTCTGGAAACTTGATTTTTAAAAAATTAAATTATTTAATTTTAATTATAGATATCCCCACCTCTGATGCAGCAGATTATTTTTTCCTAGTTTGTACAAAAATTAGACAATTATTAATAATGGGTTTTCCAATAAGCAAAGTTGATATGATTCCTTTTAAACAAAACACACTTATTGTTAAGGAAATTCAAAAGTTTTTTATTGAATGTGAAGTACAATCGATACAATTAAGTTCTAAATAAAACGTCATTCAAATGGTTTCCACGACTTCTTCTGCAGGAACGAATTCGATGAACCCAATTTTCGCGCATTTTTTCCAGTAAATCATGAATGACACGTTCAATATTGACTTTTAAAGCTTGAACAGAGTCTGGTTTATTTCGAAAGACCAATGACTTCAAATAACCCCACAAGAAATAGTCAAATAGTGTTAAATCCCAACTTCTTGGAGGCCATTCATTATCACAATTTTTTGAAATAATCGAATTTCCAAACTTTTCTCGCAATAATTCAATTGTTGCATTTGCTGTGTGGCACGTAGCCCCGTCTTGCTGGAACCAAATGTTTTCAAGATCAACTTCTGCCAAAATCGGCCATAAAAAGTTGGTTATCATCGATCTATACCGCTCTCCATTTACAGTAACGGTGTTACCAGCATCATCTCGAAAGAAGTACGGACCGATGATGCCACCAGACCAAAAACCACACCAAACTGTCAATTTAGGTGGATGTAATGGTTTTTCATGAATAATTTGTGGATTTTCTTCGCACCAGAATCGACAGTTTTGTTTATTTTATTTGTTAAAAATCAAGACATATACGTCGTATAATGTTTCTGCGTCTTCTTTCTCGTAGCTTCATAATATTTTTTATGGTTATATTATTGTTATCGATTAATAAAAATTCAACAGTCGGTGCTTTTTGTTCTGTAGTTGTTGTTTGAGAAATTACGTCTCTATCAACCAAAAATACGAGGTATGGTAGCAAACTACTGACCAATATGATAAAGATATCAAATTTCAAAAACAGCACCCCCAGATTGCCCAAATTTTTCTAGTTGTTACCTTCTATTTAATATACAGATTGGCTTATTAGTGTGTGGGCGGAAGATATATCAAGATGTACAATCCAAAAATGTTTTTTCATAAGAAATTCTTTAAGAAAGAAAATTGCCGACAAAAGTTGCAATTTTTTGTCATTTTAATTAATTTTATTTCCTATAAACCGGATGCAAACCCAAATCCTTCCTCAAAATCCGCCAGGTTGTGCTTTGAGACAGTCGCAATTGTTGAGAACGTCTTGGAATCGCCAAATTGCGGTCTTCAGCAACACTTGCCTGAACGGCAGCAATATTTGCATTACTTCGGGCGGTTCTTTGTCTTATTGGCACTTGAACATTATGTAAAGAAAATATACGCTCAAAATTTTCAAGAATTCGACGAATAGCGAGCACACTTGGACGATTATTACGACCATAAAATGGCAAAACCGCACGAAAAGTTGCAATTGGTGAACGATTATTTTGATAATAAAACTGAATAATTTGTACACGTTGTTCTTGCGTATATTTCTCCATGATAAAATTGTAAACACAACTAAATACAATGACAAACAAATGACAGATCATGACATATTATAAATAGCCGCAACGTCGCTTCAAAATCATATCATCACTATTGGAAAACCTCTTATTGGTTTTTAGAATTCATATGTTTTATGTCAAATCCATTCAAAAATGCCATAGGATAACACATAGATGGCGTTACTAGAAGTTTTTTCCATATGATTTTTATTTTTTTTTTATTTTTTATTGAAACAAAATGGAAAAAGTTAATTTCGAGTTTTGAAAAGCATTGCTAGCACTGCGGGGGACATATGCCTATACTGCTAATAGCATTAAAAATGCTTATTTTCGCACAGTTTGCCCACCATCTTCATGATCCCCCAACGCCCATGCACATGAATCGTTTTTTAAAATACGTTTAAATTGTTCTTTTCAAACACAATGATAATGTCTGATAACAAACGATTCCAACTAACCACAACTGCTTCATGACAAATGAAAATAAATCATTTCTTTAAGTTTTACATTTTTTGCTGCGATAATAAACGGCAAAACTGTAAATGGGTACATCAATTCCTCAAAATATATATTTTTAGTGTTTGCTTTTCTATTTTTTTTTTTCATAATAAAAAAATACAATAATACCGCAATATATATTTTTATTATTTTTTTTTTTTGAGGTTAGGTTGTTAATTTATTTTTAGCTTCTTTCCACATCATAGTTCACGAGATCATCCACGGTGGTATTTTTAAAACACTTTGTTCAAAAAACCAAATAGAGCTATCAAAATAAACACATTGAGCACTGATTTAGTGGTAACAGCCATTGACAATGTCCGTAGACATTTTTCAAATTCTTCTTTATCCACACGGGTTATACTGCAAAAATGGGACAATACACAAAACTGATCACATGAATCTTTGTTTTGAGCGTTAAAGTCCGGGGAGCGAGCTGAAGTTGCCTTGTAGTACCTGTAACAAATACGGAAGTGAAATGAATTATTGTATACAGGGAAATGGGTCACACTGTATGTAAGAGACATGGATACCAAAATAACAAAAAATAAACATCAAAAATCGAATATTTTTTCAAATATACCTCGTATATTAAATGTGTTTTTGTACGAGGATTATTTAGCAATTAATGATACAAATTAATATATGTCAAAAATTACATGTGATCAATTTGTAAACATTTTATCTGCCAGCCTTTATAAATTTGGACTGAACCTTAGCAAATATATTTATTTGTTTAGCTTTTGTTGACTCACCTCTCAAAATAGCTATTTCTGTTATCACTCGCGCTTAAAAATAAGTTGTCTGCTAATGCATCTAATGTTGTGGCATTTATCGAATTAAATCCATAATAGTGACTAAAATTGTACTCCACTTTCCATTCACCAAAATTGACTGAATTTGCAGCAGACAAGTCAAAGTAGTACTGAGTGTAATCGAACACCTGCAACAATAGGTAAACGTTATTTTATTTTTAATCTTTAAGACCTTCAACTGCAACTGAATACAGTATTGCCAAGAAAAACTGTAACTTTTTATCTAGCCTCCGTAGCTTTCGTTGTAATGCATTTTTCATACTGAATACATTGGTGCCAAGAATACAACCACTTTCCTTGAAATAACAAAGAAAAGAGCAAAAAACGGTAAGTTTTTATTTAGCCTCGTTAGCTATGGCGTGCGACCTCTCGTTGTAAAGGATTTTTCATACTGAATGCATTGGTGCCAAAAAAGCCACTTTCCGTCTAAATGTAGCAAAATTGCTAGCAAGAATTAAGGCCTGAAAATGCCAGACAAAGGCTTCAGTTCGTAGTAACGTAAAGCTTAACAATAATTTGTTTGAGGACGTTAAATGACTTTTGAATGTTTTGGCGAAGTGGTAAAACTTGTGGTTCAATATTTTCTGGTTATAACAAAACGTCTTTCCTGTGAGTCATCTAGACTTCTGAGACCATTAACTACATACTTTTTCAGCCTGATTAGTTCAGTCTAATGATTGTTGAACATGAAAAATATTGTAGTTTCACCTGGCTGCAAAATAACAGAAATATAACTTGCCTTTCCAGTGTCTTTATCAAACTTGTATAATCTTAAACCGGGATTGTTGTGACTTTGATGCGATCCTCTGGGAGTTACTGATGGTGATATCATTGCCCATGAGACTGGTGAACCTGCAAAACAATATATAATTTAGTTATTCCCATGGTAAACCGAGTGTTGAGTCTACGGTTCACATAGTTTACTGTTTGTTACATGGGGCAAATTTTATCATAACTTAACTTATTCTAGAGGGTGTCCGAAGTCAATTTTAGTATTTTGAATAATCCACATAATTTAGATGACTTAAAGGCATTGCATGCAAAGCGAGATGCAATTGACCAAGCCCGAGATCATAGAAACGTTTGTCGAAAGATTAGCCCATTACCAAACAGTTAATAATTTTAAAATTTTTATTTCTGATGGACCAACGAAGGAAATACAAGAACAACGAAACAAAATATAGGGAAACCCAGAAAAAGATAAGAACAAAAATAAGGGTAGCAAAAGAACGTTTCTATGAAGAAAAATGCAAGGAAATAGAAGAGCTACAACGCAGATTTGACTTGTGTAACCTACATAAGAAGATAAAAGAATTGGCAGGTCTCAGAAAAGAAAAGATTACTACAATCCTCTTAGATAAAAATGGGAAAACACTATCAAACACAGAAGACAAACTGAAGAGATGGCAGGAATATATAAAAGACCTTCTCGACGCTGTGAGAAATATCACATCCGTAGCTAGGGTAGGACTGGAAGACGCAGGTCCCAAAATCACGAAGGACGAAGTCACCCACACACTAAACAACATGAGCAACGGTAAATCTCCTGGCCCCGACGGAATTCCTATCGACATTCTTAAGATCATAAGTGATCAAGATATAGATGTCGTGGTGAGACTCTTGAACAGCGTTTATGAGTCTGGAAAACTACCAAAGGAATGGCTCTTATCAGTCTTCATATGTTTACCGAAAAAATCGGGTGCAAAAGAGTGCAGTGACCACCGTACCATAAGCCTCATGTCCCACACTTTGAAACTACTGTTAAAAATTATACTCAACCGCATCCACCAGAAACTCGATCTGGATATAAGTGACAGTCCGTTTGGCTTTCGCAAAGGATTAGATACAAGAGAAGCACTATTCGCATTCAACGTAATAGTGCAGCGATGCCTAGATGTTAATCAGGACGTATATGCCTGCTTCATCGACTATAATAAGGCGTTTGACAGGGTCCGCGACGACCAGTTGATGGAAATATTACAATGTAAAAACCTAGACCACCAAGACCTGCAAATCATCTCAAATCTCTATTACAACCAAAATGCCATCGTCAAAGTAGATCAACAAAATTCTGGCACCATCTCAATAAAGAGAGGTGTACGTCAAGGTTGTGTTCTGTCACCTATTTTGTTTAATGCCTACTCTGAAGAGATTCTAAAAAGGGCAATGGAAAATGACAGTGCAGGAATAAAAGTAAATGGAGTGCCTATAGTTGTTCTAAGATACGCTGATGATACCGTAATTTTAACGGAAAACCTGGAAGATCTACAAAGAATCATGGACAAACTTGTTCGATATAGCGAAGAATACGGCTTTACACTCAACGTAAACTAAACAAAGTTCATGAAAATAACAAAGAAGTCCCAGACTAACAACGAACAGATAATCGTCAAAGGTGAACCCATCGAACAGGTAGAAAAGTATACTTATCTTGGAACAACAGTTACTTGTAATAACGCCTACACGAAAGAAATAAAAGCACGCATAGAAATAGCAAGGTCCAATTTCAATAGCATGAAAAGAGTTTTGTGCAATAGAGGTCTAAGCCTAAAACTGAAACTGAGACTAGTTAGATGTTATGTTTTTGCCACTCTGCTTTATGGCGTCGAGGCATGGACTCTGAACGCAGAAATAACCAAAAGACTAGAAGCTTTTGAAATGTGGGTGTACAGAAGAGTACTGAAGGTGTCATGGGTCGATCAGATTACTAACTTAGAAATACGTGAGTGACTAAACATAGAAAGAGAGTTGTTAATAACAATTAAAAGCAGAAAACTGCAGTATCTCAGCCATGTGACTCGTGGACCAAGATACGCCTTACTTCAATTGATAATGCAGGGAAGGATCCAAGGTACAAGAAGCGTGGGTAGAAGAAGGATATCCTGGTTGAGAAACTTGAGAGAGTGGTTTGGATGTTCCTGGATAGAGCTTTTTAGAGCAGCTGCATCCAAAATAAGAATTGCCATGATGATCGCCAATCTTCGTCGCGGAGATGACACCTAGAGAGAGAGAGAGAAACAGTTAATGGTGCCAACTTTGAGCAACTGTTCTAGATAGTCCTTCCAAAAACAAAATGAATTAGGTATTTTCGTTATTTAATTCATCTCAATGCGACATCCAAAAGTGGATAAGGAGGCGAAAACTGCATTTTCTAAAAAAAATACTTATGTTACCCCCCACATAGTGCAGATCATTGTACTCAGGACGACAGCAGCAACTTAAAAATGCCTTAAAAATACTAGTTACAATTTGAAAATTGCTAAACATAAATCAAAACTGGCGTGTCTTGAATTTTCTTTTAAAAATGTAAAATTTTGAACATTTTACGGACATCCTGTATATTTTTAACGAATCCCATGAACAACAAATTTTTTTTCTTTCCCTATTCTTGAATCTTGTTATTTATATTTAAGACTTTTAGATTCTCTGGGCCTAATAAGGTTCTCAAAAACACAATTATAATTTCGCATGTTTATTATGCTGTCAAAAAAACATCTTTACATCAAGTGCGACGTTTCGGTGCCATGATTTGCACCTTCATCAGGCTTTCCAACTAGAAAACAAAATTTTTTCGAAAATGATTATTTTATACAAATAAAAATGTATACGGATGGATTTTTTTTTAAATAAATTTTAAACAGGTATTAAGAAAACCAAATTTTTTTCCATTAATACAACTCAGCAATTTGAATAAATTTATTATTTTGTTTTATTAATTTTTTTAACGTTATAATTCTTTGAGAATTTGACAGACGGCAGAACCACAATGATATGGTTATATAAAAAAATGTTTGCAGCGAGCCTTTATAATTAAAGAGTGTAATCTCACCCTTATGGTCATAAATAACACGAAAAGTGTCCGTATGTAAATGGCCAAAAAACTGCCCGACCACAATATCAGCATAGTGTCGAATTATTTGTAGGAATTTTTTGTTGTGGTATTCGGTGTAGACCGTGTGCGCCATCTGATGGTGATGGTTGTTGATACTATTTGTATTACTAGTTGATCGTTGGTGCGGTTCGCTCCAGCCTGGTGGTATATGGCCAACCAGGTAAACCTAAAAGGAAAAACATTTAGAACTGAGGAAAATATTCGATTTTCAAGAAGATAATCATTTTAGAAGGTCATATACAGGGTGTCCCTCTGTTATTTTTTGAGCGTTTTTTATCATTTTTGGTAGGACGGTGTACGGTTATACGAGATACAAATTTTTATCGAAGTAAAACGTGCGGTACTTCATTGCTGTATACACTTTTAATGGGGCTTAAATTTTGTTTGTTCAAGAGTAAACTACCTTTAGGACATAATTTATTTCAAATCTGATAAATTTACTCGAATCATTGTCATCCAAAATACTTAAGTTCTAATTTTGATGACAATTCATACAGTGTGTGTAAAAATTTATGAAAAATCCATTAGAAACTATGGTGGCTTGGTCGAAGATATTGACTTAGTTAGTTAGTTCGTTCGTAGTTATTATTTTTAGTTCACAGTTCTTATGTCATTAAAAATTTTAATTCATAATTTTGAAAAAAGTAATGCATCATCGACTTTATAACAATCCAATTATACTTTTCCGAATTTAAACTTTGCGACCTCAAAAAAGTGATGCGTTGTTAGAAAACTAGAAAAATCTGTGACCAAAAAGCCTATTTTTTTCGGTTTTTTACCAATAACTGGAAAAATATACCATTTTGAAAGAAAGTGTTAAAGACAAAAATAAAGTACAATAAAATCTCTACAAATTAGGTTTCTTATATCTTTTGTATAGATAAACAGTTTCGCTGCTGAGAGCCTTGAAATTCGACCAAATTGAGTGTTCGGCATAATGTTGTAAGGCTGGCCAAAATGTATCACGATGAACATTCTCGAGCCATGGTGCAACGTATAGAGGCAGTTCCTAACTTAGTAGCTATTATCTAGTCTAAGTATCATTTTCCGCTTCTCCTTTCTTTTACAGAAATTCAGGCAGTTTCCAACAGTCATAAACGACAGAGAACCAAACTTAATTAATTATTGATAAACTTTAAATACTCTAAATTAAAATTTTTAGGTAATACAAAAGCATAATAATATGTAAAATTGCTTTTTTCTCGCGATTTTTGCAGAATTTTCAAAACGCAACACTTTTTCGAGGTGGCAAAGTTAAAAATCAAAATTAGCATCGCAAAAAACAAATGAGAACAAATCTTCTATATTTTTTTCTTGGATTGACTTCTTCTTATACCAAAGTTACCGTACTAAAGTTATACTAAAATAAATAGCGACATAATGAAAGCATCCAAAAGCACTGCAGTGAATTTTTTTTTTTAATATGTGTACGCACAGTTTAAGAAATAAGAAGAGATTACAGAAAGGTTTATTCTGTACTATTTGGAAAAGATTAAAAAAAAAGAAATTTTGAATGCAAATTCATTAAAGTTTATTTATTTAACACGTTATATACATAAAGTATTCTTGGTCCACTGCTTAACTATTTTCCACATTATCACTCAAGGTTCCACTATGTTCAAGTAGGTCAAATTTTTGCATATGCCTGAGAAATATACAACTCAAGAGTAGTTCAGATTTGAATTTATAATTTACATGCTAAAAGCTAAAAATAAAAAGCACTTCAAGAAATGTGTTGTTTTGGAAACATATTGAAATATAATTGATAAACGAACTGAGGATATTCAGTATAATTTTACTTAAACATCGTATTAGCATGTACATCCTTGTGTTGTGCTAATCATGATTTATACAGGGTATTTCGTAAATAATGGGAAATCGTGAAAGTGGAGATATTATCACAAAATAGTTTTCTAAATCTAACAAAGTAACTATTAACTGGGAGACACGGTTCAAATACAGACCGTCACTCGTTTCCGAGGGAGAATCATTAAGATCCTCTATATGTGAGCGAGATGTAAGTGGGCGATTCTCAAGTAGCTCTACAACAATCCAAGCGAGTAAATTATTAAAACCAAAAGAGTAGAATTGATAAATTCAAATCCTTTTCTATATTCTATATCAATTTTAACACAGTGAAGGCCGCTTACTTTAATTTTCGAATACTTATCGTGACAATATGTTATATAATTTCGGGATGATTGAGCAAAACATATAAAAGACGTATTTAGGACCTATTTTTGGATAAATGCGTTTAGTTTTCGGCATACAAGGACAAATCAATTAAGCCTTACACAGAGCGCTAAAAGGGTTTGATCCAGCGAGGAGTAACGGCCCCCAAAGACGATGAAATTAATCGACAAGTTGATGGATATGGTTTTTTGCGTTGCCGACGGAATCATCTTCACCGATTACTTGGAAAAAAGAAAAACAATAGGTATATGAAGAGAGCCATTTAAAATTCACCCCCTCCCTGTCCATCAAGAGAATGCACGGGTGTTTAGTTTGGCAAAGTGCTACGGTGATGTCCAAGTACCTACTTTTTAGAAGGCTTATAAAAATTAGACGACGCCGACGATTCTATTATTTGTGTATGGACTTCTAGAAGGACCCGTGTAGGGCAACTTAAAATAGATTGAAAAACCAATCGATAATCATTCCGGTATTTTATTCGAATGTTCCCCGAAAATAACTTTCGGTAGAATTGTACGTTCATTCCTTTGATTTTCCACACCATAGAGATCAAGAATTGTGTAACCATAAAATTCCAACACCGCATCATATTGAAATAGACCCGAAGAAAAAAAAAGGTTCACATAAGTTTTCCGCTTCGGTTTTTCTTAGTATAGAAATACCCATATTCTAATCCAAAGATATTTTACAGGGGGACAATGAAAGATTGAGGTCGATTGATGGTCGCCTGAGATAAAATAGAAAATTGTGTACATACAGTGTGGGACTAAAAGTCACTCCATCAGGCATATTTCTGATTGTTCAAACAGTTGATATCATGTCTACACAAATAGACATCTGAATTGTAAAGTGCTTAGATAAATTTCAAAAAGAAATACAAATCATGATTTTTTAAAAGAAATCGTGATTTTATTGAGATTTTCAAAGAAATCGTGATTTTTTAGATTTTTTGAAAGAAATCGGGATTTTATTGATTTTTTAAAAGAAATCGTGATTTTATTCATTTTTTTTAGAAATCGTGGTTTTATTGATTTTTTAAAATAAATCGTCATTTTATTGATTTTTTAAAAGAAATCGTGATTTTATTGATTTTTTATTGCATCCGATCGAACTAAGCATTAATTAATTTATAAAATTTCATTAGTCTAACATCGGTATTGTATCTACTAGATAGACAAAATTTGCTGATTGAAATTTTTCTAGAAAAGCGGTACCGACGCGAGGAATAGACATTTTGATTATTTTAAATATTCCTTTTTTGAAAGTGTCGTCAAAGATGATTTTCATGTAAGTACAAATTTTTATGTATTGTATTTAATAATGTTTTGAGACTTGTCCTTTTATATTAAATTGATTTTCGTATATTTTTTAAAGAATTAATTAAATAAATAATAGTTAGTAAAATATATTTGACTTTCCTTTTTTATTTTAAAATATTTATTTAAAGAAATCGTGATTTTATTGATATTTTAAAGAAATCGGATTTTATTGATTTTTGAAAAGATATCGTAATTTTATTGATTTTTTAAAAGAAATCATGATTTGAATGAATTTTTCAAAAGAAATCCTGATTTTGTTGAAAACGCCCGGCTGCTCGAGTATATAAATAATACGCACTTATTTTAGATATCAGTAATATTTTCGCTTTCGGGGTAATGTAGCAAAACATCATGCCAAGCCGAGGCATAAAGGAATTTACTATTTGGCAACATTTTGTAAAAAAAAAAAGTTGTAGGCAAACTAGGTTGTACAGCACTATGTAAAAAGTGTGGTAAAAAATTTCAAGGTCTAGTGAACATCCTGCAAAAGTAAAACTAATGATATCAGCACCAGCAGTGGTCTTGATCTAGAAAGTCTTCATGGTGATTGCCACATATCGATGTCTATACTCTCTTAAACAATCTCCTCAAGTCAAAAAACCTAACACGGATATCCAAAGTAAAGATATATAAGAGTATTTTAGACCAATAACTTACCTATCTATCGGAAACATGAACAATGATTAAAGCGAACGCAGAAAAACTTAGACGTTTCGAACGCAAGATACTGAAAAAATCTTCGGACCTCATTACGATCCCAAGACAACGCAATATCGAATCAGAACTAATGCTGAAATCAAAAGTCTATATAATGACAGCAAAAAAAATCTCAACGTCTGAGATGGGCCGGCCACTTACAGAGACTCCATGCAGAAAGGCTGGTGAAACTGGTATGGGAAGAGACGCCAGCAGGTAAAAGACAACATCCAAAACGACCTGCTGAAAAAGAACGTTCCTTTCGATACAGACCTGATGGAAGATCGAGTCTATTGGAAGAAGGTAGTACAGTCAGCCAAGACAAACCCTGAGTTGTAGCGCTACCCGAAGAATAACAAGATCCTACAATACACAAAGAAGAATATCCATTACTAGCTGAAGAGAAGAGAGATGCTCTAGACATTGTTTCTGAATATTTTGCAGACACAGGATTATTATCATTATTAATTTAGTTTCACGGGGTTTTGGGAAATTTAAACTTTTTTTGTAAAACCTGTTATTAGAATACAGTTTTCGTCCATTCTATTATTTTTTGTTATAAAAAACCATTTATCTTTTTATGTCCACTTCATGGACATGATCGTCGAATCAGACATTAAGCCGATTATGAATTAAAATATGCTAAATGAAATTATGTGAGTTTTAGTTAACTTTGAGTACTCAAAAGTTTGGTTTAATTGTCTAGCTATGTAAAAAATACATTGAAATCTGAGTAGTAATGCACTTACAATCAAAACAAGAATTCAATCCAAGGGAACTCCCATACTATCTGCCAAGTCAGGACAATTTATATTAGCAAATATTAAGTAGGACAATTTGATTTACTATGAGCCTTTTAGGATTAAGATAGGACATTCGCATTTGGTAATTACATGGCTTGTGTTTATCTAAAAAGTAAATTCTTTCCACAGCGTGAGTAATTTTAATTAGAATATGAATTTGTGTCCGTAAATATAATGAAAAGAAAATAATTTTGTGGCATAGCGGACAAAATGACTGGTTTTACCTACACAATTACCTGTAGCTTGGATTTGTTCGTCCTCTGTATGGTGGGATAAGCATTACTATGTGTACATATATCTACTGTGCTTAATTACAGTAGACATATGTACACATAGTAATGCGTATCTCACCAGACAGAGGACGAACAAATCCAATCTATAGGTAATTGTGTAGGTAAAATCAGTCATTTTGTCCGCTATGCCACAAAATTATTTTCTTTTTAGTAATTTTAATAATCATTTCCTGAAATATATGTAAAAATTAAACATTAAAAGTTTCAAACATGTTTCTCGTATTTGACATTCCAAATAATTATTGCAATTTGTTCAACATTCCTCTCCAACATGGACTAATTAAGAAAAAGGATATTTATTTTCCACTGGGCACGCTAATTTGTAACTGGTATTACCTCGGAAATCGCACATTTTTTTTTTCTTTAAACATGAGCACACCAAATCATCTTGTACCTATTCATCGATAAGAAAATGTTTTCATCGTGCATAGAGTATGTTTTATCTACTAATTAGCAACTTACCGTTTCTCTGTTATGTCTCAATTTATTCAAGACCATATCCAACCATCTCCACTGTCTTAAAGCCTCTTCATCTGTTTCGCTACGTCTCATTAAATTCGTATTCAGCACCACTAGCTGCAACTTTAATGTTTTCCGTTCGATAATGTAATAACCACCTGAAATAAACAAACACCAATATTCTGAAAACTAGATTGATCTTATGTTTAGTTTTGATTTAGCAAAATACTAAATTAAAAATAATATTTACAGATTTTCCCGCATTTAATTCAGTTTAATAACAGATGTTTTCAAAAATACAGGGAAGCTTGTAGCTGCCAAAGCTACGAGGATCCCTTGAATATAGTTTGTAAAAACTACCGCTAGATGATTTGGAAAATATTACTCTTGGAGGTTTTCTATGGATGTTTTTTTTACGATTTAAAAAAAAGCCTGTTTCCACAACTATTGGTAATGAAGCACCATCAGAAAAGGCAGTGCACAATTGGTTATCTTGTTTCAGGTCAGCTTTGGGGCTGTGTAAAGCATTCTTAAATATTTTCTTTGAAATTTCTGGTATTTTTTTCCAATCTCTATTAATTTCCTTTCCAGGCTATTACTTTTTTGGTGATTAGTCATCAGAGAGATGTTTACGATCAGGTCAAATGATCTTGTATTATCGCTTCTCTAGCTCCAGTCCCAGATGTTGCTTCATTCACCTTGTAGAAAATTTTCAGTCCCTTGAGGAGAGATTCATTAATGGATTGTACAACGGGATGAATGATCTTAAGACTGCCTCTTCAAAAACTCACCCTTTTGTTCTACGCCTTCAGAAGGTCTTCAGTTTGCCAGCAAATAATTTCGAAATCTTTAAACTGCAGTCACACACATCTGTTTTCATTAGAACGACGATGGCGGTTTTAGTTAATTGTCAAAAAAAGAAAATTGAATATAATGTAGAAAATATGGAATATACAGGGATGAGAGCAAAAGTAGGATAAAATAGTCTCTTGTTGGCGTTTTGTGTTTTAATTATTTTTTCATTATTATATATTATTTATATCTCTACTGCTGGCGTTACCTATACATTGGTTTTGTCGACCTGCCGTCATACGTTGGGGTTTTTACTTCTGTGTGGATTGTAAGGTTTACATAATATATCTCACTGTGCTTAAAAGCGGGTCGATGTTGTAGATAGGCAGGACTATGATACTGTGGCGAACTCATAAGAGCGGAACAATATCGTCAGTATCTGTTGACCAGTGTTGTTCCCAGGTGCTTTTTCGTATTATATTTAGTACGTTTTGAGAGACTTTATACGTTAATACGCCGGAACGATATTTTAGTACGTTTTTAATCAAATCAATATTTATCCCCTAACTCAAGGAAAACCAAATATTCTGACGAAATGGCTAATAGATACGAAGTGAAACTTTACTGTCATCTCATCTAACCATCTTTAGGTGTCTGCTGTGTGCATCTGAATCAGGAAGGAAGAGGTGAGATAATAGAACAAAGAAAGAAAGATCTCATTTAACCTAACAAATAATTCATCAAACGGTTTTTTTTTTTTTTTTTTTTTTTTTTTTTTTTTACTCGATTAAATAGATTTAAGGAAATTGTAAATCTAGTACGACAGACAATTGTAAATCTAGTACGAAATTGACGCGCCATCTAGTACGAAAAAAAAAAGCATGCGAACAACACTGCTGTTGACCCATGCCTCAGTTTAGTTAAACATCTGCTAGTAACTGTAACTGTTTAGTAATAATAGTAGTAATTAGATATACGAAATTACTAAAGATATCACGGTAATCTTGATTTCAAATATTGATTCATTACAAGCATTTTGGTGATATTACCACCGTCTAAAGATATTATAATTCTACTATAGGGTAAGCTTTTTCTAGGTGAAATAGAAACAAAAATAAATGTAATTAGTGAAATTTGAATTGATTCCTTGTATAATATGTATTAAAGTTTTTGGCACTATTATATTGTGACAAATATAATAATATTGTAATACTTATAATTATAAGTACAATAAGCATTTAGTTAAAACAGTGACATTTCGGTAAAGGGAATTCTAATATCAGATAAAATGAGATTTTTAATTCGAATCGACAATTGATATCAGATACAGGGTGTGCCATTTAAAATTAGAAAGTTAATTCAGCAACAGTGTAGGAAAAAATGAATAATTTTTATGATCGCCCTGTACAATATTTAGAAGTATACGATGCACTTGATTTTAATAATCATACTATATGCATACCAGAACTTTATTTTTTCTAAATTTTTGCGCGAGAATACGAGGGTTGCCTTTTATATTTCGGGATTAGAGAACAAAAACAAATATTATTCATCGAAAATCAAAATATTCCCCATCTATCTATACACTTTTGCATGCGTGTGAACCAATTAAAAGAACCATAAAAAGAATTCATTCGGTGCCAAGTCAGGACTATACTGCGGATGACTCATCAAATCAATGTTTTGGGTGCTCAAAAATGCAGTTGTTTGAGCCGATGTGTGAGAGCTAGCATTGTCGTGGTGAAGAGTGATCCGTCTTCGGCGGTTGATTTTCCTGATTTCTTGGAAGACAACTGCCAAACAAATGGTTGTGTACCACTCAAAATTGAGTGTTCTGCGTTGTTCTAGTGGTACGGTTACGACATGTCCAGTGTTTTCGAAAAAAACAGGCGACCATTTGCTTGGAAGTGCCTCGTGCGCGAACAACTTTTGTTGGATTTGGCTCATCTTGAAACACCCATACAGTCGCCTGCTGTTTACTTTCGGGCTCATACGCGTAAATCCACGATTCGTCACCTGTCACGATGCCATAGACGTGTTTCGAAGCACCGCGATCGTATTTTTTAAGCATTTCTTTCGACCAATCGACACAAGTCTTTTTTTGAGCGATTGACAAATTGTGTGGGATCCAACGCGAACAAATTTTTTTGACAGTCAAATGTTTATCCAATATTGAATGTATGCTGGTCCCACTAATGCCTAAGGTTGTCTCAATCTCTGGATAGGTCACTTGACGATCTTGCAATATCAGTTCGCGCACAACATCAATGGTTTTCGGAACAACAACTGATTTTGGACGACCTTCACGAAATTCGTCTTGGGGTGAACTACGACCACGATTGAATTCACCATACCATCGATAACCACTGGTCCTTGATGGAGCTTCATCGCCAAAAATTGAATTAAGTTCATCCATGCACTGTTGCTGAATTAAAATAATTTTTATTAGTTGCTTACGTACCAGTAGCGTGCCGTGGGTAAAACAGCGTTGGGAAGGCTATTTTGATTAGAACACAAAATAACCAGAACAATTTTAGACAGACATCAAAGAATACTATTTAAAAGTAAAACAGCATAGAATAGACAGCTTAAGTTTTGTTTTGTTTGGCCACAAGCGCGCCATCCTGTAGATAAATCAAATCAATTAATTTGTTGGATAGTATAGCAGATACGTTTTCAGTAATTTTTTGTAAGTGCTGTTACAATTCAACATTACTGTTACATTATAGAGATTAAATCAAAAAAAAAAAAGCTAGCTCTAGTTTTGTTATAAATCATATTTTCGTACATGGGGAGTATAACATATTTTTATATACGTTTCTTTCGAAAATTTTATTTTACTAAATGTTGTTGTATCAATAAGCGAATGGATATTTTAGATTACTGGGTTAGGAAAAAGATAAATTGAGCAAGACATTAACGTCTAAATTGATTTATTGGTAATACAATATCCATAATTTTAGTTTTTTTCTCTAATATTTTTGCGGAATTATTTTAGAGTATTTTGTTTAATAGCGTCGTTAACTGTCTAGTATATATTTAACATTCAAGATTCTCGAAAGGTCTTCATGTATATTAAATGTCGGACTTTGAGTATTATATACAGAAGCTAGCAGTTGGAGGGTGTCACGGTTTCCCATATCAAATAATATATATAAAGGGCGAATAAAAAAACAATGGGTTTTTGTCCATTCGCTGATTCGGGAGATTGAGAAGTCATTATAAAATCGTATTGTTTCTTGCTTTACAAATGGTAGTGACTGGTTAATCTTTTGAACGAACTCCAACATAAGATATCTAAGTATTACGGTCGACATAAAAATGTATTTTTATTTCTAAGACGTAAACTACTATTCACCCTGTAGCTGTATTATTTGTATAGGAATATATTTTAAAAATACTCTTTTCTTATTGGCCATTTTTCATTTTGTAGTACCTACTTGTCATTTTTATGAGGCAATTTTGGAAAGGCTATAGGACTTTCAGATTAGATTCGTTTTAGTCTTAGAAGGGTCTAGATGTACCAATTTTATAAAGTTAAAGTAAATATTTTAATTGTTTAGTTAAGAATTATTTTCTAGTTTTTTTTTTGTTTTAAAGTACACCAGTATAAAGACTAAGTCCAATGGTTACATAACTTCTTGTTTACAACAAAATATCTTTCACTAAATGCAACAGTATGCCGGAAGAACGAAATGCAAGAAAAATAAAAATGTATGTTGCATAAATATATCAATACAAACCTGATTCGAAAGTTTTTAAAGAATCTGTCGGCAACCATCTGGACCACATTCTTCCCAGGTGACTTCGCGCCGATGGATCGTCATGCCCTAGTGACGGAAACACAAACTGTGACGGAAAAGTTTGTTGTAGTAGATCGGTGAGATTTTGTAGGATCGCTAGTTGGATAATATCGGGAAAGCGACGAGACGTGCCATGTGAAAGGGCGTCCCTATAACAAAAATAATAATAATATTCTACTGGTCTTGTCATATATCATAGGGCCACTATTTACATCTTGAACCTAATAATCAAAATTCAGTTTATATATGAGGAGGAGGTCTATATTCTAGTTTTTAATAATCCCAACCCAACCCCTGTACCTGTATGTGTCCCCTCGTAGAAATACTTTTTAATGGGTAATGTGACTCTTTAAATAATTCGCAATATTTGTCCATTCATTGTCTTTAGGCCTCGTCCAATGCCACCACCTCAGGTTACGTGATAGCATAATATACAGGGTGAATTGCTGATTCAGCCTTAATAAAAATCTTGGAAATTTTTTGAAAGGCGGTTCTGTTAAATCTTATTTTTCTCTACCTCCAGTTAAAATTTTTGTAATGAGTGATAGTTCACCCTGTATAACATGGTTTCAGAAATTACTTTATTCCTACTGCATCTTAAAACACTATCATATTCCACTTCTGAGGAGTCTTACACACAAGATTTTTATCACAATATATTATCCATATCTATAGTTATATTACGCTATACCATACTATCCCTCTCTGAAATATTTCATCTCTCAGCCACGTAAAAATATACCCCTGACACCGTTGTCGGCATCCTAAAACGCGACCCCCAAAGTCCTCTTAGGGGACGTTTTCTGTGCGATTTATTTGGAAACTTTTCGCACATAAAATAGAGTCGAGTGAAAGGAGAAGGGGACCTGCGTCCGGCAGGAGCGTTGGCCAGCGGCACGATCATAATTCAACGTTTTATGCCAAAAGGGAAAAGTACAAAAAGTCACATCTAGAGCTGGATGATGCAGCTTATTCGGTTTTATCTACCGATGCATTTTTGCACGGAATATCCTTAACTTACTCTATAGAAAATATTAGATACAGGGGACAATCTCCTGCAGCTCTATTAAAGTATATAATAGAATTATTCGGAAATCCATAAAGTCTTTAATGGCTATACGAGTTTACTGTTTTATTTCAGCCGTAGGTATATGCAAAAATGAAAAGAATCGGAGGAGCTTTTTATCACTTTCGGTGGAAGTACATTTTACGCAAAACTCAAATAAGCTTTTCTATCCCATAAACTACATTTCAGTATAATTTCGGAATGGGGAAAGGGGTACTACTGAAGCCCCCGGGATGTAAATACGTTAACTAGTTACTTTACGAACTGCAGCTTGGAACAACTGCAAACTGATAATGAATCTCATAAAAAATCAGATTTAGTGATAGGGATCATTTTCACCTGAATAGCTTCGGTAACAAGTAGATTTCTTAGATCTGGAGAAATAAAAATCCACATATCTTTCAAGACCTTTCTCCTCAAAGAGACAGTTTTTTGGTTTGGCTTTCAAAAAGGTCCTAACGAACTTGTTTGGATTATTTTTTTTTGAATTCTTGTCAACAGCTCAGATTCATAATGATGAACCAAAGTTTCGTCTCCTGTTTTTCGTTCAATCTAAAGACACCCATTGTCTACTAAAATTTAACTGACTAATAGAAATTTCCCTACCCTGTACATGAAGCTAAAATTACACAGATACGTATCAGTGACAACACAAAACATAGTAGCGAACGTAAAATAAGGGTAGTAAGTAAGGATGTGTACAGAAAGATCGCATATGTCAGATTATATTGGCTGACACGATAAATAGGCCTCACTCTCTCGTTCACTACGGGATTTACCTTCCTATCACTTGTGCATCTAGACACTGCGTAATTGCTTTATTAATGATAGGTCACGGAATATTAATTGGATGGATAACTTACATGGAATATATTATATCGAGTTATTTCAAGAAATACTTAATCGACATAAATATTTAAGCAGATGATCGAGGTCATACTAATTGATACAATTATATTTCTTTTTAAATAAAATGGTATAAACCTTTTATAAAGCTGAGAGTTCTGTCAACACCGCAATTTTAATAGAAAACAATAAGAAAGTTACATTATCCATTAAAAATTCTGACACTCTCCGGCTTCCAGCAAAATATTCTCAGCGAGAATACTGTTCGGAAGGTATATGAAAAGCTCCATGTCTGACGGTATGCGCATTGTTTCATATAAAAAGCAGGTAATAATATTTTTTCCTAGCGGAAACGTTATTACGTTACATGTACTGTGATATCTGGAAAATCAGTAAAGTTATTCCGCTGGCCAAGATTAAGGATGCCATTGATTTTGGTAACCTTCGCCCAATATCTATAATGTCACCCCTTTCGAAAATTTTGGAAAAGGTCATGGCCACACAAATTAAATTTCATTTAACAAAACATAATATACTACCGTCAACACAGTCCGGGTTTCGTAAGGGCTTTAGTTGTACGACTGCACTTCTTGATATTGTAGACGACATTTTGCGTGACCTGGATGGTGGTAAATCTTCTACTCTACTTCTAATTGATTACTCTAAAGCATTTGATACTATCAGTCACGATATTCTATTAGCGATCCTCAATTTCTCAGGTTTCTCTTCAGGTGCTATAGATTTTCTCTACAGTTATCTACATGGTCCTAGTCAGTTCGTGGAAACTCAAACTGGTTGTTCTGACATAGGAGGCATATATTGCGGTGTTCCACAAGGATCGATTCTGGGTCCCTTACTTTTTTGCTTATATACGTCAAATCTTCCATCTTGTCTAAATTTTTGTAGCCCCTATATGTACGCGGACGATAGTCAACTTAGATTTTCATTTTATACAGAGGATATCGTCAACGCATGTAAACAAATACAACGAGATTTGACGTCACTTTTGTCTTGGTCAGATAGACATAGTTTAAAAATAAATCCATCCAAGACAAAGATGTTGGCGTTTGGTAGGAACAAGACGCTGGTTCATCAGGGTCTTATAGTTAGCATTGGCGACACACCTATAACCTATGTTAATTCAGCTAGGTATTTGGGAGTTGAGATGGATTCGGATCTCCGTTTTACAGGCCATGTCACAAAATGTATCAGTAAGGCCTATTCTGCTTTGAAAATGCTGTACCCACACAGACATAGTCTCACTAAGCATTTGAAAATCAAACTCACAGATGCACTTGTTTTAAGTAGCTTTAATTACTGTGATATTGTCTACGGCCCTTGTTTACTTCAGTCTGATAAGGATCGTATTCAAAGGGTGCAAAAGTCTTGCTTGAGATACATATACGGTATTAGGAAATATGATCCAATAAGTCACAAATTGATCTGCGCAAAATGGCTGTCAATGAAAGATAGAAGATTTCATCATGCTGCCTGTTTTTATCATTCACTGATACTTCACGAACATCCTCCATATTTATATCGGAAAATTGGCTTTAGATCTGACGTGCATAACCTCAACCTCAGGTTTAGAGGACTTTTATCGCCACCTCCTCACCGTACATTGTTGTTCGAGCGCTCATTTACTTACAACATTTATTGCACGTATAACGGAATTCCGCATAATTATAAGACTTATAAGCCTTCGACGTTTCGATTAGTACTACGAAAAAGTCTATTGAATTTGGTATAGATATTGTTTGATAATTTTGTTTTTGGTGTTTATTATCTATTTTATAATTGTGTTGTCCGGATGGTATTTATATATATATATATATATATAATCTGTCTTTTTGGGTCATAGATAATTATATTTCATTTTCTGGATTAGGATACACATATCAGTTTTACTGCCTTCTAACCCTTTTTGCAGATATTTTTTTTTTCTTGTGTATGTTGCAATTTTATGTATATTATGTTGTATATTATGTCTGCAAATAAACTGTTTATTATTATTATTATTATATGCTACTATTAATTCAGAAATTATGAAATATATATAAATTCATACAAATCTTGTTGTTTACTATATTACTGTCTATTTCGCAACTCATGTTAACTGCTATCGCTGCGAGATTTCAAAATTTACGCCATTGTACTTACACGTGAAACGTAACCTCAATCAGAAAATCGCTCGACATGCAAACTAAGTACTTTTTTTTCCCCATAATTTAGTAAAACCAGTTTTACGCACTGAAGTGAGAGTCTCGTAAAAATCACTTAATTTAATTCAGGTTATAAAACTGTACGTAGCACTGCAAACGTCAACGTCAAGCGTAAATAAACAAATGCATTTTTTGTATCCGGTAGTACTGGATTTTTGTGAATCATATTATATTTGATTAATTTCTTGACGTTAAATATTTTATGTTTCCATTTTTATATTATTTATTCATAGCATTAGGTTTTGGCTACAGTTGTGGTTCGATATATTGAGCAACTTGTTTTGCTGACGTAAAGAATATAATATGGAAGCTCTATCTTATTAAAATTTTAATAGATTGAGCTGACCTTTTCAGGGTATTCTTAACATTTGTCTCCTGTGCAAAATCCTATTTTTGCCATGTTCTTCCCGGTCCGATCCCCCTCGTATGTTGGTGCGCAGTGAGTATAATACTGGCATGTCAATAACACGAGTAAATTTTAATATCGCCAGGCTAGTATGAATATGTAATTATAATGCAAATTAGAGAAGAGTGCAAGGACAATAACGCAATCTAGGAAAAAATACACAGCATTTGTTTTGATAGTCTAATTTCATTTGCATTTTTATTCGAATAACTGTATCTGTATTCATTCTGGTTTAATGACAAATCATGATGAACCTAGCTACAATTGGTTTACGAGCAGATTAAATTTTAATGTTTTATTTGGTTGGGTATGGGTAAAAATTAGATTTTTAAAGTAATCATGTTTGTATGTTGTCCTTTTTTTTTTCATCATTCAAATAATTAGAAAATTATAATAATTACGGGATGGATGAAATTGTAGGTGTAGGACAAAAATTAAATTGCCTGAACTTTGTCCAATGTTTCGTTTATTCTACATTATTGATTTTTGGTAGAAATGTTGATAGAAATCGCTATGCAAATATAATTTCATTGAATGTTGGTAATGCAAGGATTCGGCAAGAAATCTGGGTCTTATTCTAGACACAGATTTAAGGTTTACTCAACATCTGAGTCAGTGTATTAAACGAGCTTTTAGAAATCTGAAGATGATATATGGTAGTAGGAGAATCTTAAATGAAAACACAAATAAACGTTTATGTGATTCATTGGTTCTATCACATTTTAATTTCGCACACGTTAATTGTTTACGGTCCTTGTTTGACTCGAGTAGACCAAAATAGAGTTCAGTTAATGCAGAACTCTTGCGTTCGCCTTATAGGTGGAATTAGACGGGGAGAGCGGGGAGTTACTGCTAAGATACTAGAAATCAGTTGGCTCAAGATGAATGAGCGCCGAGCATTGTACTCTCTTATATTATAATAAATCAAGCTCTTAGTTATTTATATTCCAAAATTGAGTTTCGTGGATTTACTCATGAAGTTGATGTTAGGCATAAGTATACATTAACTCCACCATTTCATATAACTGCTATGTTCGAACGATCATTTTCATTTAATATTATGTCATCTCTACAACAAGCTACCTCAGGAAATAAAGTTACTGACGGGAATTAGATTCAAGTGTGCTGTACCTATATAGAATTATTGAAAATTTTGTTTAGAATAAGTTGCGAATTATTGTTTACATTTTTTGTAGTTTTCGGGTTTAATTTTCGTATTGTGCTATTTGTAGCTAAATTGTATTGTAGTTCGTAAAATTGTAATGTAGTTAGTATTTGTCAAATTTATTTATTTATTTCCTATTTAATGTATTGCTCTGTAAATGGATAGATTCTGTTGAGCAATAAAGGTTATTATTATTTATTTAAAATGTTTGTTTAGTTAAGGGTTAAGTGAGGAAGTCCTATGACTTCAACTTCGGCTTTTGTAAAATTTTTATGTTTTGCAATAAAGACTTTATTAATTTATTTAAACTTTTTCCTCTTCTATTTTTTTTTTTTAATTTTATATCCAAGAAAGTACATTTTTTAACAAATATTTCAATCAAACTGATCTTAAATTAAAAACAAACATTTAGTCATTTACGAAGATTTTTTTTTTAAAATTATATACAGTATGTCCACGGATGTGGTTAAGAAGAGGACGATTAGACAAATAATTGAAAGATACGAAAAGAGTTATTCTTGATAAAAAAATTTGCTTTTCGAAAAACTGAGAACTACTACCACTCCTTCAGGGATGATTTATATTCAAAATTATATCATTAATGAGGTTTTTTCAATATACATTGTCACACAAAAAGTGCGCATCCTGTAGCAAATCTTTTTAATAATTTTTGAAAGATTTGAAAAATGCGAATTCGCATATTTTTGAAAAAATAGGAGAAAATATAAAATTGCACCAAGACGGCTGAAAATCGGTACATGAGTAAAAAAAACACTTTTTCCTTTGACATCTTTTGACATTTTAAAAAATATGGCAATTTTTTTAAATTTTCCAAAAAGAATTTCAATTTGGGAGGAAAGCCATCATCTATATAATATCTGCCATATCTATCTTACTGTTTCAGAAACAAAAATTAATTGATCCTACTTAAAACATCAGCCCCTTATTGTTACGTTTAGAATTGAGCGTTTAATTATTTCTATTATAAACAATTATTTTCAAGACATTGCATTTGATTAAACTAAAAATATTCATATCATTAGTTTTGAAGTCCACTGTATATTCCTAATTTCTTCTAAAACTAAATTTGTTATAATCAAAAATAGTTTTGATTAATTGATGTATGTGATCACATTTGAGCTATATTTGGTTCTATAATTATTGTTTATTTTATAAATTTAGATTTACAGCTGAATTTCAGGCCGATAACGTTTTCAAGCTGTAACATTTATTTAGTCCAACTTTATTCGCAACAATAATGTATGTAAATATTTCAAGTTTAGCTATTAAATCCTAATTATCTAATTTTAAACATTTCATGTTTTTTTTTTTGCGTTAATTTTTTTTTCTTCACTTTCCTTACAGATAATATAGGTAAATTCTTTGGGATAATTATTAGCGAAAGGTATACAGGATATCAGTAGATTTCTAAATTTTGGACCGCGCTGTTAAGTCAGTGGCGCTCTGAGATATCTATTGAGAGCCAATTTGATATACTTTTTTTGTTGAGCATTTTGAGAACTTTCACCCTCAGATTGAGTCTCGGCTGATACTTTTTTTTGCATTTATGAGCTAGCAGGCACATTTTGCTACGCATTGCGCTACCCTTAGCTAATACTAACGTTATTATTCTTGATTATTTTTTTTTAATTAATTCTGAACTGAGACGCGTAGCATTATTCCAAGGAAACACAACGACTAATAATTACAGAGCACCAAATGAATTTAATATATACCTACATATAGAGGCTCTTTTGTCGTAGAGCATGGAATCAAATTATTATTTCTGTTACCTTATTGGCTGTGACAGGTAGGTTTTTATTTTCACTTTGACGATCCCATCAAGCAGCGAGCGGCAAGTGGGGACGGCTGTATGATAGAACAAAGAGATGCAACAGACTGCTAACGAGCAAATCGACACCAAAATAAATTATAATTATGCAAACAAGGTGGATATTGGGATTACTTCAGACATTCAGTTTGGTATTTGTAGGGATCTTTGTCGTTTATGCTCGAATTTCATAAGTTGATAAATATTTAAAGTCATTCACCAATTAACCTCATCTGAAACCAAAAATTAACTTCATAATTGAGGTTGTCAGTTTTTATATATTTGAGTCTCTAAAAAAAATTAAATGATTGAGAAGCAATAGTGATTAGGAAAATAGTGGTTGTATCAATATCAATATGGTATACGGGAGATTTAACATTACTTCGTCATTTAAGACAGAATCAATCACGCAGCTGTCAGGCGAAATGCAGAAAATTTTCAATCTAATCAATCGCATTGTTTTAATTATTGGCATCCTATTGTAAACAAAAGATAGCTTATACCCCCTAAATTTTGAATATTGCTTTACAAATAAATACCCTGTATATATCATTAAGACGGTGCTATTATTTAATCCAGAAAGGACACAGAATCCAAATTCGTGATAGCTTTAGCAAAATTTTCATGGAAAACATGTCGTAAACTTCTATTTATGAGCTGTCAATTTTATGAGCTGTATTTAATGTTGTCTCATTAAAATTGGCGATAAAACAAGCTTGTTTTCTTTAAATTTGACGAGACTACCTACTATTGCCAATATATAAGGGCGTTATTTTTTAGCTCATTTTTTTTAATAAACATACTTCCGGAAATGCATTGTTTCCAAGATACAAGGTGTTAAAGTTTTTTGTAAATAACGGTTTTTTTTAATTAAGTGAGGTTACCCATTTCTATGAAATTTGGCAACGTTGTTGCTAAAAATAGGGAGATTATACGGCCCTAACTGATCAAAAGGCCAATGGCGTTAGGGGGGCAACTTAATAAAAAATATGGACAACAAAATGTACGCCACTGACTGCAATTTAATTTAGATATTGTCTTCAGATAAATCAAATAAAAATTCAAGTTTTTATCACTTGTATTTTTTTCAATGTTGCTACCTGAGACAAGGAAAGAGAGAGGACAAGTAACAATCCATTCCATAACAAAATATGCACTGCACATATGCCTAAAAAATACATGCAGACCAGAAGTTACATGTGCAATAGACAATGTTTATCTACAATTCAAATACCAGCCGATCAAAAACAGGGTAGGTCTACAAACACCAGGTAGTTTTGTTAGGTAAGGGTAATAATACATTATATTGTCTCTGCATAACAACTATTGATGTGTTTGGGTCACATTTGTATGCCTTGTTCAGTTGTTGTCGGTCTATGCACCTGATACAAAACGATTTTGAAGCAAAATAATGTTGGCCTCGTGGCAAACATTGTTGGTGTCTATTATAAGTATTTTATATTTTGTGGATTAAAAAATAATTAAAAACTATATATTAACTGCATTTTAAAATGGTTGGATATTCAAGTTTCAAGTGCAACAGTAGATCTAAAAGAAAAGAGCCAGGAATTACGTTTCACAGGTAAAAATTGAAACACATAATTTGTGGTGTCTCATCAACTTTTCACTCCGCCCACGTATACACTTCATATTTATTCATTCAACTCACCCTGTCCATAGAACAAATTCCACATTATCAACTTGACAGTTCATCATATGCTTCGCAGCGCTCTCTATTAATGCCCAAGTTGAATCGCAACCATACTCTCCAAATCTACCGAGTAAACGACGTTTCGAATTTCTATTGGATGTTGATCCTAATAAAGCACCATTCGAAGCCATATTATAGTCATGTCGACCGCATCCTGGAAAACAAAATAGTATTTTTGAATAATCACTCACGTAAAAACAAGATACAGGGCGTCCGAAATTCGATGATGATGAACTAATTTTGGATAATTTTATCGGTTGTTCGGTTTTCGAGATACTGAAGGAGCTTTATGGCTAAGTGGAATACAGTGACGTACTTAGAACTTCATATACTATATATAATATATTGTATGGCAAACGAATCTGTAACAGCGAAAGGAAAGCGCACAAAAAAATCCGATTTTGCCAAATTGAACTACAAAAAAGCACTAGTTATATGCAAAAAGTAGTATTAATTTGAAAATCGATTTCTTACAATTACATTATTAATTATTTTCGATAAGTGTTAAGTTGTTTTAGATTTTTTTGTTTAAATCAACCAAGATTACCAATGTATTTAATTTATTTCGTTAAGTTGTTTTAGAATGTTTTTGTTTTCCAGAAGAACGTTTTATTTTTATTTTTGTTCTTTTTATTATATATGACCTTAAGAAGAATTTTTTGCATGGTTTCTAGTTTTTTTAAATGCCATGGATATGCGGATCCCCATCCCGATATCCCATATTGTAGAAGAGGATACACTAACGCAAAATAAGCTAAACGTAGCTGTGGTACGTTAAGGATGTATTTTAGTTTGTGAAACTTGAAGACAAGAATTCTAAGTTTCTTTACTAAGGAGTTTATGTGAACATTTGAGATTACTATCAATTTCTATGTCTAAATATTTGATGCTTTTTATTTCTTCTATGACAATAATTGTATTTTCCTGGATAAGTTTTAAAGATGCAAAATATGGCGCCTTTGATGCATTACTTGTAAAACAAATATATTTTGTCTTATCGAAATTAATTGTTAGTGTTATTGTCGAACCAGAAATATATGAACAACGAAGTGATGATGGTTAGTTAGATGGCAATCCCAAATATTTGCTGCTCTTGTTTGCTATTTTGATCACGCACAAACAATTATTATGAATATAGTTTTATTTCGAAATTATGTCTTTTAAAAATTCGACATATATTTTTGGAACAAAAAAAATAAACAATATCAAAACCTGCTAAGTGTACCTGGTTTTACGATAATTTTTTTTAATAAATATCAAAAAATGGACAAATTGTTGTTGCCATCTAACCACACAATTATTAGCACAAAAGGTAAAAAAATTCTTGCAGTTTTACTAAAGTAAAGTCATCGTAAACTTCTATTTACGCTGCGCTGTTTACTAAAGCTGTACTTTTCCAAACTTATCGTTTAATATTTATCATTATTGATTAATGGTTTTGTACAAAACTGTAAAACCCATTAGGACATTTGAGTTAATTTTAATTCAGTGTTACGTAATATTATAATAATCAAATGTATTTCGTTGGCAGCAGATATTCAATTAACATTTCATACCTAGACGTCACTAAATATATAATTTTGTTTTAAAATACATTTTATGAACACGTCCGTGGATGTATTTAGTGCTGAATATAATATTAATCAGAGATAAACATATTATTTTTACGATTTTGAAATTCGCATTATTATAAGCGAATTGAAATTCCGTTAATTTTTAATATTGACATTATCGATGGTTATCGCATATTCATATTTATGAACTCGAACAGATACATACAGTTTATTTATATTTTAAATGTATTTTCCATGTTATCATGCCGTTACGCTACAGCGTACGAGGGTTGCCTTTTATATTTCGGGATTTGGCAACCCTGGTGTTGCAATCTGGCAATTGACAGCTCTATCGTAAAGTTGGACATTTTTGAGGTTATACGTACTCAGAACGTTTTGACATACGAGCGCTATTTGTGTTGTTGACAGTAACTTAAAAGATTCATCTCAGCCCAACAATGGAATTAAATCGGGAACATTTTCGTGCGATTATTTTTAACAACTTTGGACGTGGATTAACTCAGCAACAGTGCATGGATGAACTTAATTCAATTTTTGGCGTCAAGGACCAATGTTTGTCGATGGTATGGTGAATTCAATCGTGGTCATAGTTCACTCAAAGACGAATTTCGTGAATGTCGCCCAAAATCAGTTGTTGTTCCGAAAACCATTGATACTGTGCGCGAACTGATATTGCAAGATCGTCATGTGACCTATCAAGACATTGAGACAAGCTTAGGCATTAGTGGGACTAACATACATTCAATATTGCATAAACATTTCTCTGCTAAAAAAATTGTTCGCCTTGGATCGCACACAATTTGTCAATCACTCAAAAAAAGGCTCGTGTCGATTGGTCGAAACAAATGCTCAAAAAATACGATCGCGGTGCTTCGAAACACGTCTATGACATCGTGACAGGTAATGAATCGTGGATTTACGCGTATGAGCCCGAAAGTAAACAACAGTCGACTGTATGGGTGTTTCAAGGTGAGCCAAATCCAACAAAAGTTGTTCGCGCACGAAGCACTTCCAAGCAAATGGTCTCCTGTTTTTTCGGAAAAACTGGACATGTCGCAACTGTAACACTAGAACAACGTAGAACAGTCAATTCTGAGTGGTACGCAACCATTTGTTTGCCAGTTGTCTTCCAAGAAATCAGGAAAACCAACCGCCGAAGACAGATCACACTTCACCACGACAATGCGAGAGAAAAAGAGAGTTTGTATAGTGGCGATCCCACTGATACGTAAACGCGAGATGGCGATCTCATCTGCATAAAAAAATATATAATTGTATAGTGACGATCTCACTGATACGTAAAGGCGAGGTGGCAATTCCACCTGCATAAAAAAAGAGAGTTTGTATAGTGGCAATCCCACTAATACGTAAAGGCGAGGTGGCAATCCCATCTGCAAAAAAAAAAAGTTTGTATAGTGACGATCTCACTGGTACGTAAAGGTTAGCTGGCGATCCCACCTAAGTAAAATGATTGAAGAGTGGCAGTACCACTCCATGAAAACCAAAATTAAAAGTTTAAAGGCAGTTTGCCTTGTGTAATGTAAAACCAGATTTTGTTCGCTTTGCTTTCTTGTTTAAGGATGAATGAGGTGCGAGGACGCCCCAGTTGCAGGACGGCCGTGTGAAAAACTGGACATGTCGCAACCGTCCCACTAGAACAATGCAGAACAGTCAATTCTGAGTGGTACACAACCATTTGTTTGCCAGTTGTCTTCCAAAAAATCAGGAAAACCAACCGCCGAAGACGGATCATACTTCACCACGACAATGCGAGCTCTTACACATCGGCTCAAACAACTGCATTTTTGAGCACCCAAAACATCGATTTGATGAGTCATCCGCCATATAGTCCTGACTTGGCATCGAATGACTTCTTTTTATTCCAGTACGTAAAAAACAAACTGAGAGGTCAACGTTTTTCGACACCTGAAGAAGCGGTTGCTGCACTCAGAATGCATGTTTTGGAGATACCTCAATCCGAGTGGCAAAAGTGCTTCGACAATTGGTTCAAAGGCATGCAAAAGTGTACAGATCTTCATAGGAAATATTTTGAAAAACAATAAAGTAATTTTCGATGATTAATATTTGTTTTTGTTCTCTAATTCCGAAATATAAAAGGCAACCATCGTAATATAAACAAATGACCAACTTTTCATTTTTTTGAGTATGTGGAAATCAGTCTGTTTTAGAGGTTCGGCAGTCCGGGCTTAAAAGTTTGTATTCATTAAAATAAAAAGTTGAAATATGAAGGATATAGGTTGACTATGCTTTCTTTCTCGTCAAAATACTCCTCAGTTTCAGAGATTACTTCATCATCTCAGACAGGAGTAAAAATTTATTGAAGGAATTGAACTGCGTCTACTCTACAAAATATCATTTATACATCTTCAAATCTGAACAACACAACATATATTTTGAAGAGACAAATTTAAATGGAACATTGTGATATCATTTGTTAATTAAGAAATTGGATTAAAAGTGAAAACAGTAACAAATTGTAAAGATAAAATTGGGGCATTGTATATTTTTCAACAGAAAGCAATGCTTCATCAAAACTCGAAATTCACTTTTTTTATAATTCACGAATCAATAGTCAGATTGCTGTCAAATTTATACACGTATGCTTTGAAGGTTAGTACTAAATAAAAATCATATGAAAAAAATTCTAGTAACGCCATCTATGTGTCATCCTATGGCCTTTTTGGATGACCTATGCGTCATTTGCTTAAATTCTAGACGAAAAATGCAAAATATATGACACCAGGAGCATAGATTAATCCTTTTTCTTTCGAGAAATATGGAATTTGGTAGACTGCGTACGGACACATTTTCGGGCAATTTTAATGAAAAAAAAATCTATGCCACTGTTTTTTTTAAGTAAAAGATATTTCTGGAATCCTGGATCAATTTACAAAAAAAAAGCCCCTCAGTTTTTTTCGTTCGACACATGGTTTGCAAGTAAAAAATTAAAATACCTACTAATTTCTGAAAGAAAAAAGACCCCCAAGGTTACACTCTTAGAAATTCCTTCCACTGAATTGATTGCTACTTTTATAATCCACTATTTTATGCATCATATTCATTTCTTTAAACGAATCCGAAGAAGAAATATCTCTTCTAGCTCAGCAGTCTTCGTTTAACATTATTTCCATGAAAACTATCCGCTACTATAAGTTGCCTCTAAATACTCGCGAAAGTTGCATGGTTAGAATTAAAACTTAAGATGAATTTCAAGGTACTGCAAATAATTTTCTTGTAGAGAAAGCGCAAATTTTACAAGGGAAAGAGAATAGACAAATAATAATAACGTCTTTTGTACAAGGGGCAACAAAAATACAAACTTTTATTTACGAATCATGCACTATTTTTAAATCTCTAGGCATTAAGTGTCAAAAGCGAGCAGCAATTTTTAAAATCCCTTATCGAGGCACTTGTAGGAATGCGTTCAAACAAAATAATTTGCTAACTGTGTCATCAATTTATTTATACAAATTACTCTGTCATATTCATGAGAATAGAGCGAGTGCTCCCACCTGTGGAAGTAACCATGAGTATATTCCACTAGGGGAGGGAATCGATTGTACTTGCCACGCCCCAAGCACGAATTTTATAAAAAATCACCAAAATATTGAGGTTGCTACTTCTACAATCTTCTCCCTGAGGTCATTAGATGCTGTCAAGCTTGGACCAAATTTAAGATAAAATTAAAACTATTCCTAATAAATAACGCATTCTATAATTTACAATAATTTTATTTGATTGTTTGTGTTATTTTTATGTTTGTTTTAAAAATTATTTATTTATTTTGTATGTATGTTCTTGCACTCAGACGGCTGTCTATAGTTTTAGATTAGATAATGTTCTTCTTTTTTTTTCTCCTTTTTATTTTCTTTTGACAATCTATTATTGATTCATTGTCCTGTGACTTTAATTAGTTAGTTACATAGTGGATAATATTGTGTATTGACCTGTCTATGTACAGAAATGTACAAATGAATGACTGAATAAAGTTATTATTATTAATAACAGATTTAATTTGCGTCAAAACACACCAATTGTAGTAATTCTTAGTTCCTAAATTAGTAAAAATCGATAGAGGCGTTTAGAAATTATTCCCGAAAAACAATATTAATTGCAAAACTTTAGCGCCCTGTAAAGAAGCCAAAACAAACGAGATGAACAGAAGTTGAAGCAACGATCAACGTCTAAACCATTGCAAAATGGGAAAAACTGAGGATGTCGTCATATTCCTCCCTGCAAAAGGCCTAGCGCCTTCCAAATTAGTGTTGCGCGGGGTACACAATTACGTATCTATTTGCATGGTGGATGGATTGTGTTGCTTTCGAACTTCCTGGTTATCATCAGTATGGCCAAGAAGCCATACTAATAATAATTTGTAATTAAGCGTTGTACAGTGATTCCCTGGTCGCTTGAGATCCGAAGTAATCGAGCATTCGCGTGCCACAGCCTCCCTCTATTGTCAGCCTTGTTAATTTAATCTAACTGATATCACATACAAATCCTCCTACCCAATTAATATAAGAACATAGCCGCCATTTAAAAACAATCATCCTAAATCTAGAAAGTACAACTTCTAATCCTCTATTATCTGTTTTGACCAAAGGCCACTAGATACGGTAAATGTGAGGGGTAAGGATAGACATATACGGAAAGTGCAAAAAATAAACAGAGGAAAGAAAGTAAAGGGAATGAAGTTAAGGACCGCTGCCGTTGTGAGAGTTAAAAGGTATAATAAAATAGATTAAATCGTTGGAGAAGTACAGTTTTATCAGCTGCTCTTGCATTTAAGACTTAAGTAAATAGTTGGGTTAAAACTGTGTGCGGGGAATATAGAAAAGAGAAGTTTTTTATGTTTGAAACGAACAATCTGGTTAAAGACTTGTAGTTCGCTTTTATTTCTGTAGAATTGATGTTGGATATAGTTTGGTTGAGTAAAAAGTTTTAACTTACATCTAGTGGATTTTAGATTTAATTTAACACAAATCAGTTTTATAATAAGCTGACAAAAAGGGTTTTGGCGACATCTAGTGTGAGCAGGCAATATGCGGTGATTGGGCCCAAAACTATTGCCGTTGATTACATCCGGAAAAACTGACTGTTTAGTGTGCTTCATGGGCTAGTGGAATCATTGGTCCGTACTTCTTTAAAAATGATGCTGGTCAGAAAGTTACAGTCAATGGTGACCGCTGTAGCGCCATGATTACTGACTTTTTCGTTCATCAATTTAAAAACCATGATGTGCAGGAGCTGTGGTTTCAACAAGCCACAATTGATTTATATAACCGCATAGTTTCACGTTTCGGACCCGTGAATTGGCCTCCAAAATCTTACGATTCAACTCCGCTAGATTATTTTCTCCGGGGATATGTGAAGTCGCTAGTCTGCGCCGATAAGCTCGAAACGATTCGCCGCGTCATTGCCGATATACGGCCACAAATCATGGAAACAGTCATCGAAAATTGAGATTAGACTACGTCCGAGCCAGCTGTGGCGGTCATATACCAGAAGTCATATTTAAAACGTTACGAAAAAAATTACCAAATTGTGACAAACCAACGAACCAAAATAGAGAGATATGGTAGTCCTAAAAATAACGTCCACCGCTATTAACGTTAACGTTAATTTAACACCAACGATTTTAAATAGAGAGATATGGTAATCCTAGAAAATAACGTCACCTATGATGACAACCATATTATAGGCAGCCATTTTTAGGCTAGCAGATTTAAAATACCTATCTAATATATTTATAGTAGCTATTTAGTATACAATTTTGAATTTGACAAGTAGATTTATTATTTAAATTAAGTATTTATGAGATTATAACAACATTAATTAATAAGCAGCATGTACAGGGTGATGCAAAAAAAACATTAATTAGCCGACATTTAACAAATTTTCCAGATTGCAATCGAATAAATTTATACATTAAATTTATATACGGGGTGAGTCAAAAATGTATTTGTTTATTTTTTTAAGGACAAAAAAGTAATATTTTGAGTAATGTTTTGATTTTTTTAGATTTCAATTCAAAATGTCTTTGAAGTGAAACTATAAGCTTCTTAAGGTTATCTATGGGGTAACTTAAAAATGTTTTGTTTAGGTTTTTTGAATGCTTTATGAAAATTTTGCACAGAGTGCTCAAAAATGTTTCAAAAAAATTTTAATTTGAAGATTTTTATATATTTTTTTAAGTTTCACAGTATTTTAAGTTAGAATGGGATCATAAAATTTTTATACAGGGTGTATGTGTATTGTTTCCATTTATAATTTCACCACTTAGGTAGTTGGAACCTATATTATTACAATTAAAATACAATATTTGTTATAAGGTTATCAAAAAAATAAAAAAAAAAATTAATAAAAAAAAATCAAAAAATAAAATTAAAAACAAAAAAAAATTCAAAAAAATTAATAAAAAAAAATTCCAAAAATAAAATTAAAAACAAAAAAAAAATTCAAAAAAAATTAATAAAAAAAAAATCCAAAAATAAAATTAAAAAAAATAAATAAAAAAACTTTTTTTATTCTTGTTTTTCTTTGGGTTTCAGGTTCTTGAAAACAACATTTTTTTTTAATTATTCATAATCGTCCCTCGTAAAATCCACAATTCTCTAATTTCATTATAGATGTATAGTAGATCGATATACCACCACATTATCAATTTCAATAAATAAAAAAGAACAGTAAATGGAAAAAAAAACCCAAAGAAAAACAAGAATAAAAAAATTAAAAGAAATATGGTTCAAGAACATAGAAAAAGACTCATAAAAAAAATTAATAAAAAAAAAATTAAAAAAAACTTTTTAAATAGATTAATAAAAAGTTAGAAAAAAATTTTTAAAAAAAATTGATAAAAAAAATACAATTTTTTTTTATAACCCTCAATGACTTTTGTCATAGATAAAACTACCACAAAACGACTGGGAAATCCCAAAGGGATTTCTTGTTTAAATTATAATGCCAGAAGATTATCTTTCGAATAAAGTAAAACTGTACAAACCAATACAAAAAAAAAATACGCACTCACTAGACATTACAGTAAAATAAAATAAATACTTTTAGCATACAATATACTATACAAGATATCTTCAAAATTACATTAATTAAGTATGATATGTCATTCCACCTAATGAAGAAAAAAAGAACAAATCAAGATCGTAAAATCCTATTAAATATCCTGCGCCAATCATTTTCATCTGTGAAATTTGTTGAAGTCCCTAACATGAATCACTATACAACTGCCGCAAAACTTTTTTTTGTTAATCTGACAACACTGTTACGTGAAATGAATAAACACCCAAGCAGGCAGCGCCTCGTGTGCCGCACATTTCATGTATAGTAGATTATTTGTCTTTGATTTGTAAACGAACTGAAGGATTTCCGTCATCCTAATTAAACATTTTAGTAAATGGGCTACTTCTATAATGCAAGTGACGAGAGCTGCTGAAATTTCGCTGAAGGCTTGGAACACGGAAGTGGCACGCAACAACAGAAACAATGCGATATGGCGTGTGCTGCCGTGTACCAGGGTCGGATCAGTATACTATATGTATTATGTGATTATAAGGGAAAAACAACAATTAAATTGGAATAATATGTTTAGGTTCAAGGTCAATATTCATTATTGTGTTGAATTAGCACGATATAGATTTTTAGCTATATTTAGTTTATTGAGAATACATAAAACATACTCTTTATTACAGTCGATTGCTGTTTTTCGTTCTTGCTCATATGCATAGATCCATGATTCTTCAACTGTTGAATCTTATAAACGTCTTTTGAAGAACCATCTTTGCAATGTTTTACTGCTTTCGTCAAATTCAAAATCAATCTTAGTCAATGCGTTTGACAGCTGACAACTAACATAACAATAAGTATTGCCAAGGCCCAAAATATAATTAATTGCCCACGTATACCCTGACATTTGTAAACATTCATGTTGCATTAATCATCAAGCATTTTGCATGTGATTTTTGTGGTTGAGGCATTTTTGACAACTTCAGCATTATCACATTAAAATAGACCAGTATAGGTCGAACTGTTTACTTGGTGAATCTCATAGTTCAGGATACGAAACTGCCGTTGTACATAGCGTTCAGTCATAAGTTCGGTTCAAAATGTACCATTTTTGAGAAATCTGTTGAACCACCGAATTTTGAAGTTTAAACTGAATTCAAGGGTAATTATTGTTTATTCCATATTTTATGTAGTGTTCTTCTAAAATATAAATCACGATCTTCGGTTTAACGGACGATGAAGATTTTATTGAAATTATAAAAGTCCTATGACATACTGGCAGGCGACCTTAGGAATATAGAGCTAGACTATCTAGTCTATCTAGAGTTGAATAATCTCGAAAACCTTCGCCACTTGCAGTGTTAAATTGTTGTTCAATTTCCTTCCAACACTGCGTTGTTATTGTGTTAAATTCTTGACAAGCATTTTGAATTCTGGTCAAAAGTTGACTCCTAGTCTGCATCAGAACAAAATATACTACAGATTTTAGGTAACCCCAGCCAAAAACGCTTATGTCATAATCTAGGAAATCAACAAAAGTAATTATTTGGATTTCGACTAGATAATGATAAGATTCGGCTTTGGCTTCATCATAGTAAGTTACAATATTGATTGACGTTTCTTTGAAAAAAAAATAAACATGAAAAAAGCATTTTAAATCTTCCGCCAAACTGCAATAGAAAGCAATACGTACGCTTCTATTCTGTTAGCCAAAATAATAATAATCAAAATCATTTGCCAAAGCCAGAAACGGTTCAAGAGTTTATGTCATAATCTCGGAAATCAACAAAGGTAATTATTTGGATTTCGACTAGATAATGATAAGGTTCGGCTTTGGCTTCATCATAGTAAGTTACAATATTGATTGACGTTTCTTTGAAGAAAAAATAAACATGAAAAAATCATTTTAAATCTTCCGCCAAACTGCAATAGAAAGCAGTACGTACGCTTCTATTCTGTTAGCCAAAATAATAATAATATCGTGGCGTATTATCTAACAGATCGGGCAAACGTTTTCCAGAAAGTTTAAATAATCTGCTCCATTTAGGCGACCCAACATCTCTATAAATTATTCCCAATTACTCAATCCATACTGTTAAGTTGATGTTTAGTTTCTTTTATGACATGAGGATTATCGCCGACATATTCTTTATGCAAGAAATTCCCGGATACATTGCCGCCAATCATCTTACGTTAATTTCAGGGTTTTCTTCAAATATTTTCTGAAAATGATGCCAGATTTCTCGAAAAATTAGTGGAAAAAAAGTTTCGATAAAAAATGTCCGTTGATCGTTCGGAAGCCCATGTTTGTAATTTAATTCAGCTGTGCATGGCTTCTATTTAGAGAAATACTAACTTTGTCACATTTCACTCCAATGGCTAAGGGTGTTTTCGCGATACCTTTAACAACCCTATGCTAAGCCGCCATCTTTGAAGAGCTATAACCCATTTCGGAAACAATTTCGCTTTAGAAGTTTGACGGCGAAGTGCCATGAAATCCACTCTAGAAGTTTGGTCCATTACTTTATAAATAAAAATATAATTATTGTTGACTAGCTCAACTTTTCAACTAAATAATCCTTCTGTTCGTCTACGCCTCTGTGGAATTTCTGTAACTTTATAATATTATTTATTTCGTTTACAATTTTTGTATATCCAACTCCAGCAATGTCATCCAAGTATAGGAGTTTTGGTGCTTGTACTGCTTTTTCGCGTTAAAACGGTATGTTTGTTTAATAAAAGCAACAGCTTAAGGGAATTCTGTATACAACAAGACCTCTATACTTTTCGTTCTAAAATATGATGATATAGTTTTATTGTAAATGAGAATTTGAACAACGCAGAACCAAAGAGAGATGGAAAATAGAAGGCTTTTATGAGTTACTTTGTAATTAGCAACGACAAAGTGACATAAATTTGCTTGAAGTTTAGATATTTTTTTAACATCAGGTGGTAGAGAGATTAAATTTTAATTACATTTTTTTATAAAAATTGCTTTTTTTATTTTTCGTCTAGACCAATTCTATATTCCTTTTAGGATGATCTGAAATATACAATAGACAGGTTAAAATGGGTGCAAAAGTGGTGAGTAGTTGATTGAAATCGTACCAAAAAAGGGGTGTGGCACAAATCGGAGATTTGGACCGCGAAAGCACTCGGGATTATAGTTAAATTCTACTAAAACCGCTAAACTTTCTCACATTTTGTCAATTTTGACTACCAAGGACTAATGTGACGGCAAAAGTTGTCATATACAATTTGAAAGTAAACAAATTTTACAGAAAAATGAGATTAATTTGGTCTATGTAGGTGAAACAGTTCCTAAGATACAGCAATTCAAAGTTTTACAAAATTTCCGGAAAAACAAAATTTTAGTTCCCTTCAGTTATTGTCAATATTGACTACTAAGGAACCATTTAATGGCATAAGTTACAATATATAGTATTAGAGACTAAATTTTCAACAAAAATATATTAATTTGGTTTATTTAGACCGAATAATTCAGTAGATAGAGATAGAGATCTGCTCCACAAAATTCTTCATACATATGTTAAAACTGCTGATAGAGAAATTTTTGGCAAAAAAGGTAAATATTGTATCTGACAAATTATTAAACAAAGATTTGTGCTTAATGGAGATTATCCCTTTGTTATCAGTTCTAAAAGCTCGGTCAGTTCCACTGTGTACTCTCTTAACTAACTCTATTATAAGGTAAACTACTTGATCCACCAATTCACAACGCAAAACTGCAGTTATGCTATGAAAGCTTCCCCTCTCGTACTTAACAATTTTCCTGTTAGCACCTTGGGAGTACGTTAAAAGGAAATTAACCTGTTGGAACAAAAGAATATTATTATATGGCACAAAATGTTATTACACTGGGGAAATTTGCATGATAACGTTAGAGATACACACACTGGATATGCCCGACACTTTTCTACTGCTGATGCTTATACTTTGTGTATATGTAGAGCAGTTTTAAGGGCGAAGTTGCACGTATATGTATGTAGTGAGTGGCTTCACGGGAAAATGAATAGGACATTGGCGTAGGATAATGTTGCAACATTCAAAACGATCCTTGAGCTGTGTCTGTCACTTTCTCGTTCGCCTCAAATATTTCCCTCCAAGCAGAAACTAATCACAGTCTTTATAGGGGAACATTTGTAACTTATTTGCATTGCCTTAATGATCAAGCGTTGTGTGCTTGGGACATTTTTAACAACTTCAGTATTATCATCGGAAAGAATGCATTCATTAGTAACATGGATCAAATGAGCCACTAAATAATCCGACCTATTCTCGATAACAAACTGATATCGTAAAGAACAGGACAGCCAGAATTCACGAGCCTAATTTCATCCAGAATATCCTCACCGTTTAATTTAATAATTAAAATTAATAAAGAAAATGAATAACAACAATGACATAAATATGTATAAATAAAAAAAAAGAATAAAACAATTAAACGAGAATGAAAATTTAGAAGAAAATAATTACGAATAATTATATTAATTCCTATACGAAACTTTAATTACAATAGAAAACTGAATTTATTTCAATTACTAAAATAAACAACTTTAATCTTTATAAAAATTGATTGGAAACAAAAAGGCCTTCAATTAAAAGAATAAACAAAGAACTTACTGAACTTGAACTTCGATTATTATTAAGAAACTTTATACAATTAGAAATCACATCTAGACCCTACAAAAGCTAAAACGAATCTAAACTAGAAAATCCGATTGTCTTTCCAAAACACTTAAAATACATGAGAAGTAGGTACCTAGATTGAAAATAGCCAATCAGAAAAAAGGACATTTTTACAATATACCCCTATAAAGATGCATCTACAAACTCAATATTTTCGATTAGAAAAAGGTCGTTCTTTTAGGTATAACTTCTGTATCATAGATAATATGTTTATTACTTACAGATGTTGTATGATATTTAGAAAAATATTATATTTCCCAAACTAATAGAAAATATCTATAAAATCACCCAACTAGTATACATAATACCAGTGACGTGGTGTCTTATTACAATTAATAATCTTTCAAACATGCTTTAATTAGTTATATTTAATCAGCGAGCGTAGGTATTCTTCTTTGTTTTGTTTCTGAGATAGAGTTTCTAGTCTTTTTTGAAACCTTATATCGTGTAATAATCAAGATTAATGTGCAGCCTTTCTCACATAGATTTCAATTGATCAATTTGTGTTATGTTGCAGTTCATATCTCTTTAGGAAGAATTATTATGTATGATTCCAATCCCAAAGATCTTTGCTGAATAGGCATTCGGAAGCCTCGTTATCAGATCTCTGTACAGGGTGTACCAATTTCGTTGTAATTCCCGTTTTCGCAATACCGTCCTACATTTTTGACAAGCTGTCAATGGCGTAAACAAAATCTGCAGAGAATTCTTTATTTCTGATATACAGGGCGATTTTGAAAATGTTATAATAGTTATGGTAAAAACGTTTATTTATAAAACTTTAAGATCAAGAATATTTCTCGAGGGTTAATAAACTCTTTGTGGTATAAATACAGAGTATAAGAAAATATTAATCTTCTCTAGAAATATTCTATCATAGTGGGTTGTAGACAAAACAATGGAAAACTTATTAGAGATTAAATGAGAAACTTCGAATTACAGTTACAATCCAAATAAAAACAAACTTCTTTACAAATAGTTGTGAGTTTTAAAAGCAATCTGCAATGTTGTATTTCATTCAAATCTATGCCATCTGCTTTAAAATGTGTATTAATTGTCTTTTTATACTGGGTGTCCCACCGTGGAGGTTTTCGATCGATTATGGAAAAACTACACTGTGGAGCAACCTGCTAATCTGGTGATGGGGCTAATTCGGCTAATGTTTGCAAGAATCTAGTACTTCCGGTATTATATCGATCCTATATAAATTATATTTTTTTTGGATTCTAGTTGGAATTCTAAAGATATTTCATGTATAATATGTTATACTTACCTATGTTTATGAACTGCTATTACTTCAAACATTTGATATATTTATTTTACGGGCATTGCGGTTAATGAATTAGTTATTAATAATGCACAGGTTATGTCAACCTTTTACTACAAATTACTTTGGACATATCAGATGAGACAGAATTAGTATTTTTTTTATATGTATCGGAGCAATATTATAGCGTATATTTATTGTTATAATTTTGTTTGGTTTATCATAAAAAATAAATTCTAATAAGTATATACATCTAATTATAAGGTATAGAATAAATATATCCACAAAATTATATCTTCAACAGCAAAACTAGGGAGTTTTATCTCTATAGGTATAACATTATTATATAATGTTATTGAGGGGCGTAAACAGAGCGACAAAAGGAGCTGTTGGCCTTATCAAATTAGATGAAACCAATTTTGTTAGTGGAATTAGATATACCTACCTACCCCATACATTTACATTTGGTATTTACCTTTTTTGAGATCACCTTGACTGGAGTGAGAATCGTAATGAATATCAGTGATATGCCAAAAGTAACCTGAAACAAAAATGTAACAATTAGAATTACTACGGTTTCCATAAGCCATGTTTAAAAATAAAGCCATTTGGGAAATGAAAATTTGAAAACGTATTAATTTCAAATAAAGAGTGCTTTTTTGGATGCGGAAAATATTAAATTGGGAGCATATTTTCCGATTTGACAGTTCTAGATTGGTTCGGAATTAGTTCACAAATATAATAATAATATAATACCTAGTAAGATAAATCGTCTTTGCAAATATACATGTTGGAAAGTACCCAAGCAAAAGACACACACGACAACTAAGAAAGGCTAAGACTAGCTTAAAGCACTATCCCATCAGACGCGGAACAGGATCCCACTTTTAATGCGCATTTATTTGGTATTCCTATAGCACGATTAAAGACCGTAGAAACTATCCTTAATGGTGAATTCTACGCCTGCTGCATGGCATGTAGATAGCCCTACAAGATTTTGGAGCCAAATGGTTAAAAGAATAATAATATCGAAGAGGTGTGTTATATCAAAAGTATTTTACTTGCCGATAAAGCTACATTTATGAGAATTAGCATAATAAATAATATTCAGAATACAGACCAAATCGGCTAGCGAATTTTGCCGGAAATGTTAGAAACTCTTTACACTAAGTCCTACCTAAACGGTGGAATGGTCGGGGTCAGGATGTTCCTGTTAAATGGTCACCCCGTGGCCCAGACCTTACTTCATTGGGGCGTATGCAAGATCTTGTGTATAGGGTTCCAATTTTAAGCAACAATCATGTAAGGGAAGGAATTCTTCAGGTTGGAGAGCAGTTCAGGCTAAAGTAACATATATGTCAAACTAGTTGGGGGTCAAAATCATTAAAGGACTATCCGTGAGAAGTCGATATGAAAATTAATCAGTTTATAAAGGAAAAATAAGTAAATAAAATGAGTTGACCGTCCGGAACTCTAAGGAGTCAAAGTTGAAACTAACGAGGAACTTTCGATGATTAAACCTCGCGCAGGAAATGGTCCGTCTACCAGAAACCATATGATTTTAAGGAATTGCTCAAATATATTTAAGCTTAAGAAATATGATGGTAATATATGAAATATGAAGGCACTACTGGCACTGCGCTAGTTTTACCAAAAAACTTACAAAACTTATTTAGAACTTGAGGCTAAAATAGACCAGGGTCGATAATTTTAAAAAATGGTAAAAAGTGAAAAAAAATTATAGTAGCATATTTTGTATAATTTAAATAAGATGTTAGTCTGTTGAAGTAACTGGTCATTCAATAAATTGAGATCTGAAAACAGGAAAAAGTCGCTGAGGCTAAATCTGGAGAATTCGGTGGGTGCCATAGTTTTCATCGATTTCTGACACGGTGCATTGTCTTATAAATTAATAATTATAGTAGGATGAAACCCATTGGAAAAGGTAGAAAATATAACAAAAATGAAAGGAAAAATAAATTACGGGTGATCTGAGGTCGGGAAGTGGAAGGGGGTGAGTTTTTAAGGGTAAAAACGGTTTATCTCGATTTCCGGTAAAACTGCAACTCTTATGAAAAAAAGTTGAATACCAAAGTTGTAGGGTAATAAAAGATCTACAACTTTTGTATCAACACTTTTTTCACATAACCTCAAAATTTATGTGAAAAATTCCAATAACCGAGTTTTTGGTTTTTTATTTTTATCTTTTGCAAAAAAAAATATTTTTTCACGAAATTTGCTGAAAACTTACCTTTGTCCCAAACATACAGTAATTTTTTTGATTTAAAATTTTTATCTTTTCACCTTATTTTGACTTAAAAAAAAATTTCGGATTCGAGTTTTTTTCATTATTTGCATTTTCTGAGAACACTTACCATAGTAGTGTATACTTTTTTTATATCATCAGAAAGTAGAGATTTCAACGAACAAAAAACACACCAACTTTTTAAAAAAAGCAGATATTTTAACGTGAGAATTTTCGATTGAAAAATAGGGTGCTTTTTCGATATTATGTCAAAATAAGGTGAAAAAATGAATATTTTAAATCAAAAAAATTACTGTATATTTGGGACATACAAAGGTAAGTTTTCACCAAATTTCATGAAAAAATAAATTTGTTTGCAAAAGATAAAAATAAAAAACCAAAAACTCGGTTATTCGAATTTTTCACATAAATTTTGAGGTTATGTGAAAAAAGTGTCGATACAAAAGTTGTAGATTTTTTTAATTACCTACAACTTTGCCATTTAACTTTTTTTCATACGACTTGCAGTTTTACCGGAAATCGAGATTAACTGTTTTTTACCCTTAAAAACTCACCCCTCCCCCTTCCCGACGTCCGATCGCCCGTAATTTATTTTTCCTTTTATTTTTGTTATATTCTCTACCTTTTCCAATGGGTTTCATCCTACTTAAATTTTTTTTGGCCTCAAAAGAAAATGCACTTCTTACGAATAGAGATAATACTTACTTGAAATTAACAACAGTGTAATAAGACTCTAACTGTTCCATACATCCCATTAAAGCAATATATAATAAAGCCATAAAATTGTGGAAAATTGCTTAGTGGGAAGGAATTAACTGAAGTTTATTTTTTTAATGTTACCATCAGAGGGAAATTTTACATTAAATGTTAATTAAAACATTGTACTACTATACTTATGGATAATGAAAGCAAGCTATAGAAAAGTGAATAATATATAAAAGTTGTTATGTTGCACTGGGGTATTTCAAGTAGACTACATATACCAAGGAATTTGTATTTAACAATATTAAATTCGTCAAGCTCCATGCTCATACAACGATAAATGGCATGTACACATATTATGATGAGTATGAGGTTAAAATAGAAATTAAATTTGGTGCCTTGATTGGTTTAAATTAGTTTTAACATAGCTATGGTCAGTAAATATTTATGAAGAATTCTAGATAATTGTCCGGTCCTTAACGTAGCCCAGAAGAACAACTTCGTTATCCCACTATTTCATTTGGAGCTTTGTTTTTTTATACACAATCCTGTCTACCTAAATTTGGCTAAAAGTTCAATTACGTACGTATTTTCGGTTAAAGGATTTTGGCAGTGAGAGTGTTAAAGCTTTATGACGATTTCAAAAAAGGTCTAACTCTAACGAAAGCAAAAGTTGAGAGAGAGAGATGTCCAACATAACAGAAAGTCTTGTTGCTTTATGTAACAAGCAATTCGTAAAGAAAGCAAAAGTGTTCTAGCCATAAAGGCGAATATATTGAAAATCCTTTTACTCAAATCACCTTGTATAGCAAAACCTAGAAACAACATGAACAAATAAGAAACTTGAATTACGATTGGGAAACACACATCCAACTTTTTTACTAAAACATATTTCCTTAAAACAGAAACTGAATACAACAAACGTCCAAGTTTCCTTCTATCCCAGTTAGAAATTAATAATAACAAAACTCAAGACAGGGAACAGGAAACAAGTAATGTTGTTTTTGAAGTTTTAAATTAGAATTTATAAGGCACCAATTCACGGAAGTTGTATATAGGAAAAAAGCAAAAGTTAAAACTGAATTGAATTTTATAACAGTTATGGGCGGAGTAAATGTGAAAACTGCATTGCTCAGTTATATTCTTGCTTATACTTTTGGTTACATGAAGAAAAATGTTTCATAGAAACTGAAAAATTTTGTTGATCAAAGGTTGATTATCTCTCACTTTTTAATTCTGGAGTGGCAGGTCTATCATAACCAGTCGATAATTATTATTTTTGGATAACGCACTTTTTAGCCAAATGACTAGTTTTTTTCAAACAACAGGCGACAATTTGTTTGTTGAATTAGCCTCATCTTCTTGCCCATACATAGACTGTGCAAGGCAAATGACTGCACCAGTTTCTAAATGCTTCTTGCATAGAGAAAACTTTATGATAAGAATGCGTGTTGCGTCTTTTGTTCCTGCCCAAACATAGCTATAGAATCAGGTTTCCCACATAAGTGGCTTTTATTCAAATGAGTCTAAAAAAATTCACGCACAAAATGAGTACTTTAAGAAGGTTGAGAAAAAATATATAAACAATTTTTTTTTGAGTTTTTTCTTTTTCTATGGGGTTCTATAAAAATTTAAAATTTTTCTTTGAAATATTTTTTTTTATTTTTTGTCACGCACTACGTTTTGGCTTATTCGCTTTCCTCAGGAACATTTTTTCTAGAATTTTAGCCAGATTAAAATTAAAAAAGGAATACCGGATCAAAATAAAAAAACTTTTAGTTTATACAAAAATGTATTGTTAAAAAGCAAAATTAAATTAAAAAAATAAATATTTTAGGTTTTAAAAATCTATTTTTTGCAGTGTGTTACTTTATATCATTTATTGTACGCAGGGTAAAACTTCCCTCTAAGAAAGGAAAATTTGTCAAGGCTTATAGGAAATAAAACTTTCTGGCACTTTTGCAGAAGTTATATATTATAACTTACTTCACCAATTTACCAGTTAGACAGGCTAGATTTTTTAACCTGAATTTCTGTGGAAATGGGATAGAAAAATGTGATTTAAAATAATTAAAAACAACATAAAACCAAATAATATAATACGATGCTGTAGTTGCAGAATAAACGAGTATGCCAAAGCTTGTAGCCTCTAAATTTCTTGCATCATTAAGTGTCATAACTATCAATAACTGTAATTGCATTATAATTTTTATTTTTATTAATTTACTAGCACTGTTTGATATTAACTGCTTTATTGTGTCTGGGTCTGTATAATTAAGTGTCTAGATTGCTTTGACTGAGAGTTCTACTTTGAAGTTTCAATATTTTCATTGCGAATTTGAGTTGTTTGTTTACAATAACATAATTTTGAAATCGCAAGTCACCCTCTTTGTTTTTTTAATACATAACATTGTTTTTTTTAATTCACTATAAGTATAGTTCTCTCGACAGATAATGGTACTTGTCTGTAGTTAAATATACAGGGAAAATAGAGAGAAAAACAATGTTTTTGAAATTTTTTGAGGGGCGTAATTATCCAAGGATGGATTATTTTTTTAATTATACCAATTATTATCACCTCTTCACTAAAATGAACATAAATATGAATACTATTGAATTTACTCAGCACAAAATTAAAAGAAGCTGCTAACGAATTTTGAAATATTTTCACAGTATACAATGTGTCCACAGATAGAGTTTGGGAGAGGAAAAACTTTTTTATTTGTAGATTTAGAAGAAAAAGTAATTCTTTACCAAAACGTCTGCTTGTGTCGAAACTACAATTTCAAATACCAAATTTACGATTACTATACAGGGTATATCAAAAATAACATTTTTAATGATTTTGATTTTTTGTTTTTTTTTAATTTTATGAAAATATTTTCAAAATCGTGATTTATTACACCAATTGTGCAAAAACAACTAATAAACCTTTTTCTCAAAGTGGTTAATTTCATAGCTACTTTTAAAATAATAAAATTAAAAAAACAAAAAAAACAAAATCATTAAAAATATTATTTTTGATATACCCTGTATAGTAATCGTACACGTTTTAATCAATTCTTGGACAATTTTATAGCATCTCAAACATCATTAGCAGAATTACAAACTCGATTAGAGGAACTCGATTTAACATACAAAGATTTTGATACCGTGAACGTAAAGTTAGAAATAGTCGATGAAGACAACGCCGAGGCACATGCCTTGGAACGAAGTACATTCGAAAAAGCATTTTATAAAGCTGTTGCGGATGGCAAAACGTACCTGTGCGGGCCAGTAGCAAATAACAACTCTAGTAATATTAACAATGCAACAGTGCATGACAACAATGTCAAACTTCCAGCTATTAGCCTACCCGAGTTTGACGGGTCATATGACAGGTGGCTTCATTTCCATGACTCATTTACAGCTTTAGTACATAAAAACTCGTCGCTTACGAACACACAGAGGTTTTATTATTTGCAGTCTTCTTTAAAAAGCCATGCTTTAGAAATAATTCAAAACTTACAAATCTCAGACGATAATTACGGAGTCGCCTGGGATTTAATTTGCGAACAATTTCAAAACACGAGAATTATTGTAAATACACATATCAAAGCGGTATTTGAACTTCCTAGTCTTACAAAGGAATCCAGAGACGGACTCCGGAGGTTATTTGATGATCTTCAAAAGCACATGCGCTGTTTAAAAAACCTGAAGCAACCTACCGACTTTTGGGATTCTTTGGTAATTTACTTAATTTCTTCAAAATTAGATTCACACACCAGGCGTGAATGGGAGCAAAGTATTGCCACAACTGAGCTGCCCAAGTTTAATGAGTTTACAAAATTTCTGTCAAACAAATGTCAGTTACTAGAAACGTTAGATGGTAACAAAACAACTAGTGTCAATACACATGTCAATAAAAATTCCCAAAAAAGAGAGTGCTATGCGCATCTAAGTACGCAAAGGAGTACTTGTTCCTTTTGTAAGGGCACTCACTTTATTTTCAGCTGTAGGGAATTTCTAAAATTAAAGCCATCTGAAAGAGAGTTAGAAGTCAAAAAACTTAAAGTCTGTATTAACTGCCTAAAACCAGGACATTTCTCAAAGGCCTGCAAGTCAACTACTTGTAAAATTTGGAACAAGTCCCACAACACATTGCTGCATCAGCATAACGATAACAGTTCAAACAAAGAGGAGTCAAAACCCAGTACAACTAATAATGTGGACAATCAGATTGTCGCCCATAGTTTCATAAAATAATAAAATAATCAAATTAAAAAAACAAGAAAATCAAAATCATTAAAAATGTTATTTTTGATATACCCTGTATAGTAATCGTACACTAGGTATTTGAATTTGTATTTTTGACATCAGCAGACGTTTTTACAAAGAATGACTTTTTCTTCTAAATCTACAAATAAAAAAGTTTTTCTTCTTCCAAACTCTATCCAATGTACGTGTATCTACGGATAGAGTTTGGAAGAGCAAAAACTTTTGTATTTGTAGATTCAGAAGAAAAAATCATTCTTTATAAAAACGTCTGCTTGTGTCAAAACTACAATTTCGAGTACAAAATTTACGATTACTATACAGGGTATATCAAAAATAACATTTTAAATGATTTTGATTTCCTTGTTTTTTTTTTATTTTATATTTTAATAGTAGCTATGAAATCAACCACTTTGAGAAAAAAGTTTATTAGTGTTTTTTGCACAATTGGTGTAATAAATTACGATTTTGAAAATATTTTCATGAAATTAAAAAAAAACAAAAAAATCAAAATCATTAAAAATGTTATTTTTGATATGCCCTGTATAGTAATCGTAAATTTCGTACTCGAAATTGTAGTTTTGACACAAGCAGACGTTTTAATAAAGAATAACTTTTTCTTCTAAATCTACAAATAAAAAAGTTTTTCCTCTTCCAAACTCTATCCGTGGACACATTTTAGATAAAAAAAAAATATTAAAAAGAAAATTACTCTATTACTAATTATGGTATTTTGCTATTAATGAGGGATGACACATCTCGAAATTTATAACCTCGTCAAAAATAGTTAGACATTTAAAGTGAAAATTTTCTAATTACCAATTTTATCATAATCGTCTCTTCTTGCCAACACAGTCGCGAAAAATCCCAAGTATTGGTAAAACCATGTTGGATTCATCGCGGCAAAAAGAACACTTTTAATACGCCGTGAAATGCACAGTTCCAGAAAATTCATAAAAGAACTGTTTGAAAAAGTTAATGATATCTTGCAGGAAAGTATACATAATTATCTTACTAACAACTTCAATTTGTAAACCTTGATTAATTACTAAATATTGAAAATTTTAAACAATAAAGTTTAATAAAAAGTTCAGCTTGGTGTTGTTTCGAACTTCGCAGTTTATATTGACGATATCTATATTTTAACGAAATCCGCCTCTCTAACAACAACCAAGCGTCCCGTCGCGACGCTTACTGAGGCGCAACATGCATTTTGTTGTGGTTATATAGGCATCCGGACGTCGATGCCATATAAATAGGGACGGTATCAATAATTTAAAACTTATGTTGTTTTTGCGCACGAATTAAATTTTAATTAAGATTTTTTTACGAGTTAAGATATTCTAAGCATTATAAATTACTATTCGAGTAAATGGAAATTTTTTTAATATTCATTCTACAATAAAGTTCAAATTAACAGAGGTGGGGTAGTTTTGCCTGAACCTCGAATATAAAGTCAAATATAAAACAGAATTTCTTAACGTTTAAGAGGTCGACATTATTTTTTCAAATGGAATACCCTTAACCTGATGATATCAGTCGATTGAATTTTTTTTTCTGATTTCGGATATATTATGCGGGTTGTTAGGGTTATTTATACTGGATTTTACAGACAAAAATTCAATTGATTTGGAAAAAAAAATGCTAACCTGATTAAACTTGCGTGATGCTGAGCGTAGATTGAGTAGTGATCCTAACAAGTTTTGGTCTTTTGTCAATTCCAGAAGCAAATCTGGGCGATTGCCTGGTAGTATGACTTACAATGATAATAATATTGATGATCCGCAGGAACTTGTCAATACATTTGCGGAATTTTTCAACACATCATACGTTGCATCTCAGGCATTTGATATTGATCAGGGATTGTGTGATGTTGTGAATGTGTCACATTTACCGGATCGTGTGATTACTGAGACGGAGGTCTATGGAGCTTTGAGAAGGTTAAAAGCTAAATTTACATCGGGTCCTGATGGTATACCATCCTTTGTAATTAGGGATTGTGCCACTGTGTTTGCTAAACCATTATGTACAATATTCATTGTTTCTTTGCGATCGTGTAGTTTCCCCTCTGATTGGAAATCTTCTAGAGTAACGCCGGTCCATAAGAAGGGAAATAAACAGGATATTTCAAATTATAGACCAATTTCCATACAGTTTTTGAATTTGTGCTCCATGATATTATTATGAGCCATCTTAGGCGTCAGATTTCATCGGTACAACATGGCTTTTTTCCCGGTCGTTCTACGTCAACTAACTAACTTATTGGTTTTAACACAGTTTTTAACTGAGCGACTTGATAACGGGGGTCAGGTAAATGTAATCTACACTGATTTTTCTAAAGCCTTTGATAGACTTGATCATGGTATTCTGAAGTCGTATCTGAAGGATATATTTCAGTATGTGGAAAGTCGAGGATTTCGTTCCGCAAATTTTAAAGTGTCATCTGGTGTTCCCAGGGCTCTGTCCTTGGACCATTGTTGTTCCTGTGTTTTATCGATGATATTTCTAGTGGCTTGACAAATAGTTCGTTATTATATGCTGACGACTTCAAAGTATATTCTGTCATTAATAGTACTCAAGATTGTTCTCATCTTCAGGACGATTTAAATGTTGTATATGAGTGGTGTGTCCGTAATAATCTTTATCTGAATATTGATAAATGTTTTAGTGTTTCCTATACACGGAAAATAAACCCTGTCAAATTTTCATATTGTATAAATAATAGTCCATTAACAACTTGCGATGAGTCTAAAGATTTAGGTGTTTGGTTTGATGGTAAACTGAGCTTTACTAATCATTACAATAATATAGTTTCAGCATCCTATAGATCTCTGGGTTTTATTGTGCACAATTCGAAAGAGTTTGTGACACCTCAAACTCTCATTATTCTTTTCAACGCATTTGTCAGATCTAAACTGGAATATGCATCTGTAGTATGGAATCCTATGTATGCCATACATATGAATAATATTGAACGTATCCAGCGTCGTTTTGCCAAGTTGCTGTGGTTTCGGGTTGATGGGGTTTATCCATCCATTGGGTTTCCTCATGATATTCTGTTAAATCGTTTTAATCTAGTACCATTAAATGCTCGGAGAGAATAATTCCGCTCTAGTATTGCTCTTTAAGATTATTAATGGACTTCTTGACTGTCCAGAGTTTTTAAGCCAGATTCCTTTTTGTGTCCCAAATCTACGTACACGTAATAACGGAATCGTATTTTACTTTCCGGCCCCGCGTACTAAGTTGTTGTTGCGTTCCCCTTTATATTTTATGTGCCATACTTGTAACTCTGTGTCCGAGCAAATTGATATTTTTAATTCAACTTTGTCTTGTATAAAAAATATATTTCTTAGAATATAAATTTAGTGTTAGATATTAAGAATTTACTGTAATTTTTCCTGCTCTTTAATTGGATTATTTATCTGTCTGGGCAGTGTATCTTAAATAAATAAATAAAATCTTAAATAAACTTTTATTTTACATGTTTGATTATATACTTAATCGAAATGTTCAGAAAAAATACTGCAATTCTGGTAATTAAAACTTTACTGTAAATTCAAAAATATCATTTTAGTAATTTATAATGTAATAGGTACCCCGTACTAACTTAGAACTTAAAACGAAAATTATAAATAAAATGGATTTACCAAACGTCTTGCTGAAATCATGTTTTTTGTTATTACCATAAAATTTTTCCATTTCAGGCATTAACTAAGTCCGTTAAAATCTTTACTTAACAGTCCAAACTCACTGTAAGTGCACGATCGCTCTCGTCCTCGAAAAAGTACACAAGTAACGATAATTAGGCAAGCACAAACTCCTATTTGTCAAATTCAGTGGGCAAACCATCACTTCATCAAATCTATAAAATTGAACAGTATACTATGACAACAAATGTAAATCAAATTTAAAAAAATGTAATAATATCAATATTTTGAAAACTATAAATTTTTGGAATAGACATTCTTTCATAAACTTGCCCTTATTTTTTATGCAAAAAAATACAAAAATTATCATATATTGATAGTTCGTTGTGTGAAATAATAACGAGCTTTAATTAAAACCAATTTATTTACACTTAATAACTAACAAATAAACACTTAAACTAATCACATTAATGAACTAATATGACTATATTTATTTTCATTATTTATTTCTACTATCCCTCAACCTAAGACAAGTAAAATAAAAGAAATTTGAAAATCAAGGTTCAAGCATAGTAAATAAGAAAAATAAAATAAAAATGGGGGTTACCATTTAAAATTTTTTAATTTCCACACTTTTTTCAATTCGATTTTATACCTTTTAAATCTGCAAACGTCATTTTTGACATAACACATGAACTATCTTTAAAATTACAAATTGGATTCCAAAAAATATAGTTTATATTAGATCATATTTAAAATAAAGAAGTTTACAGCCACTTCCGTTATTACCGGAAGTACTAGAGTCTTAAAAATATTTTAGCCGACCTAAGTACTACACCAGACTTTCAGATTGTTCCACAGTGTAGTTTATCTGGTACATTTTTAGTAATTGAAATATAGTCAATTTCTTATGAAGTTCCTTAGTTTAATTTTTTAATATTTGTATTTTAATGTATTTTTATTTTCTTTTAAGTTTGGACTAAGATATTTTTTTATTTACATATTTGTTTATATCTAAATTTAATTATATTAAACTTGCCTGTTAAAACATACATATGATAGATATTTTAAAAGCATATTATGAATTTGTTAATTTGACTGTGATTATGAAATATTCACTTGCCTATGTACTTTCTTGTACTTATTGATGGCAAAATAAAAAAAAATTACTTTCAATCGGCACGAATTTAGAATATTCCAAGTCGTCCTTGATTCAGCCTTGTTCCATTTTCTTGTAAACGACGATGCAGTTTAGTAACCGCTTCAGGATATGGTAAACGATTATTTAGATAACGTGAGATATACATACCTCTAGTCTCAAAGGCATTACCATTTGGTAATTCATACAAAATGTATACTACCCATTTCAATATTAATAAATGCAGACGGAGATACTCCGGGACAAATACTCTTTCAAGACAATCGTTGATACAAGGACAACTTTTAAATATTTTGCGCCTTGGCAACACTTATTGTCAGTTGTTGTTTTCACTACAAAGTTTACATTGTTAACCCTTTCACTGGAATTGTCCCGCGTAAAGGACATCATTTTTCATGAAGTCATATACATAAATTTCAACTAACTATAAATCTAGCCGTAAATGTACCTCCTTACGGACATCAATAGGAAACGTTATGCAAGGCGCACGCACAACAGAAACGTCACTTACAAATATTTTGACATAATCAAAAACAGTTGCGTATGTGAACAATGAGCAAGTGTATGAATTTTTAGTTATTATTAATATTAGAGTGTAGAAATTTGGAACAGTATTACCATAAAATAATAACTATAGACAAGAGGGTCTTCTAGACGCTGAAAACGGCATCGACTCGTCGCATTTCCAGCTATATACATTTCTGGCCCGCTACTATGTTATCTTCTTCTTCTTTTGGTGCCATGCAGATTCCTGCGTAAAGCGTCCTGCGTTTTTCTTATCATATGATTCTATTTATGGCGGCTTCTTGGAGCGACTGGAAGTCGCTTATTCCCGTCCACTGGCGTATGTTTCCAAGCCAGGACAATTTCCTTCTTCCAATGCCTCGTCTTCCACCTTCGATCTTTCCCTGTAGTATCAGGCGTTGGAATTCGTATCGTCCTCCCCGTACAATGTGTCCCAGGTAAGAGATCTTCCGCTTCTTAATGTGTTCGAAGAGTTCTCGGTCTTCTTACTATGTTATACTATATCTATATATACTATAAGATACTATACTATAACTATACGAGCGGCGAATTGCTTTATAGACATGAAGATGAGACGTACCGACAGGCTGAGAACCAACTGTATATTATTTTAACTGTGATATTACATAACAGGTAAGTTTATAAGTTGTGAAAAACAGTGGTCTGATAAAACTTGTTTCAAAACGTATAAATATTTCAAAATTGACATTTGAAAATCTATGTCCTTTGGAAGGCACAAAACCACTCTATGAAATATTTACTCGTATTTTATTATTCTAATAGAATTAATCATCACTGTTCCAACGAACTAAAATACCTAATTTCTATATATTTTTCTAAATAATGACAAACAAACATTGCCAGTGGGGTTAACTTTAAGTTACACCAAACATTTTTTTGTGGACCTAGTCTGTCGATCTTAGTAATAAATAAATAAAGTATCTTATCCACAGTCCTATTGCATACATGGGTTTCATTCGTGTATACAGTAATAGAGCATTATATGCAACAGCGGCTTCAAAATACAAAATAGCAATTTCCCTATACTCCAGTTTGGTGCTGCAAACCCATTTTCATAGAGAATATTTCACTATCCCTACACATATATCTAATCTATCGGTCTATGCAACTTTTCCACCTTTATTACAGCGAAAGCTCATGTTAGCCTCCCGGATTAAACCAGTCAAACTTATAAATTACCATTTGAACTCATCAAAAATCTCTACTGTCGATGCGTAATCCCTGATGGTCACTTCAGGACCGGACAAAAACACATTTACCTTCTACAGAGATTCACAGATTCCTTGAGCAAAAATAATATGAGTTTTAACATGTAATTTTTCATTTTAGCCCTCCATGTTCGATATACAGGGCGTCAAAGTTGAAAATTTAAAACCAATATTTTAAATAATTCTAATTTTTATTGAGATATGGGATTCAAATTTAGTGTGTTCCTTCAGCATAAAGATCTACTTCTTTCCAAGAAACAACACAAAAAAAATGTCTTAATAGCCAAAATACGGGATGTTCAGTACTCATTGACCCCCCCAAGTACGCCAATGACTTTTAAACTAAGTTTTTGTAGATTACTATGTATTTGTGATTATTTTTTAACTCTTATAAAATTTGGATAAAATCATTTGTTTTTGAGATATTTGGAAAAGTATTGGCTCGTGTTTGATGCCTCGGCGGCTCTGGCTAATCTTATAATGTTGAAATATCAAGCAACTCTGGTGTTAATTTGGATACCTACTTAAGCAATGTTTTATTGTTGTCAAATTAGTTAGACAAAACATTTGGTTTCAACCTGATGGTGCACCAGCATATTTTGCTAGGAATGTAAGGAGCTACTTACATGAAAACTTTCCCCAACGCTGGATTGACCTCCTTTTTCCGTACACCCTGTATATTTCAAAGAAACAGCCTTTTGAATATTAATGAATATTAAAACTGATTTAATATTACTACTTAACAGCGCCATGACTCCCTCCATTAGCGTACTTTCAATTGCAATTCTACTAGGAGAAGTTTCTCAATTGAAGAAGTCTAAGCTCACAGAGTCCGTCGGAAAGCTCATGTCGACCATCTTTTCGGGCTCAGGACAAATTCTATTAACTGGTTGTTTTTGGCAAAATTGGCAAATTTGTAGCAAATATCTCGTCCGAGATGTGAGTCTCGCCCTAGAATTGAAACAGGGAAAGTTATAGGTCGAGTAATAACTTATTTTAAAGGTATTTTCATTATCTTGAAATATCTTGTGTTTTTTCTTAAATTTAGGAATTAAAGTAATAGTAATTTGTGCAACGAACATGAAATGACATATATTTCCTACGAGTATGATCGTTTGCAGCATGAGCCGCAGGCGAGTGCTGCAAATCATACGAGTAGGAAATTGTCATTTCATGTGAGTTTCACACTATACTTTTTCTTCGACTGTTATAAAGCTTTTGAATTATTAAACATAATTTTTAGGAAAAGATTTATTTTCCAAAACTTACGCCTGTTCGTGACCGTAAATACGATAAGTTAGAAGTATTAAATTGACTAGTTGGTGTTAAACGATATTCACTATCACTGTTTTTGTATTTTGAAATTAGCGAAATACTTAATTATAATTATTATTAATTATAAATACCTAAATTGTCAATTTGGTGTGTTTGTATTGTCGGCGTTGCTATGGTGGTTTTTCGTGGCCGACGCTACTTTTGTCATTACCAGGAAATTTACCCGTGCGTAATGAATAATATGAATAGTTGCTAGGCAACTAGTGGAAAATATTTATTGTGCACGGGTAAATGAAAAACCGCATTACAATGTACTACATTTTCAAATCATGATTGAACATATAATAAAGGCATTTAAAGACAGTCGTAGAAAAAATATGTTATAGTGTACTTACGGCACTGGATATGCTGTCTTTGCGTAAGCAATGACTGTTGCGAGTAAAATACATATACGTTTGTGTGTACCGAGCACACCGACACACCAAATATAAATCTGAATTTAAAAGCAAACACAAATTCGGGAGAGCTCTAGCATCAAATGGAAATATATAATGTTGCATATATGGATGTGCAACAAATCCAGAGCCGACAAACACCTATATCCACACTTTTATATTCCGTTTATAGAAAAAAATGTACGTCTAGTCTTGTTGTCTATAAAATATTACGCTGACATTCTATAAATCTCAAACTTACAATTGACAAAGCAGAACCAACAACAAAATAAAATAGACCGCTAACTCTCGGTATTACTTCATTTTACTTTCCCGCACAGGGAAACTCGGCAACAGTGCATGGATGAACTTAATTCAATTTTTGCCGATGAAGCTCCATCAAGGACCAGTGTTTATCGATGGTAGGGTGAATTCAATCGTGGTCGTAGTTCACTCCAAGACGAATTTCGTGAAGGTCGTCCAAAATCAGTAGTTTTTCCGAAAACCATTGATGCTGTGCGCGAACTGATATTTCAAGATCGTCATGTGACCTATCAAGAGATTGCGACAATCTTAGGCATTAGTGGGACCAGCATACATTCAATATTGCCTAAACATTTGACTGTCAAAAAAAATTGTTCGCGTTGGATCCCACACAATTTCTCAATCGCTCAAAAAAAGGCTCGTGTCGATTGGCCGAAAGAAATGCTCATAAAATACGATCGTGGTGCTTCGAAAGACGTCTATGACATCGTGACAGGTGTTGAATCTTGGATTTACGCGTATTTATTTCTGACATGTCTGCACAAATGAAATCCGTTCGCAATATCACACGATACATCAGCAATGGTTTGTGCTGATAACATTAGCTGGTTGAGTGTTAAAGGAAACGAATGTCTGGAGGATATGCGAAGATATTGTACTGACAATGGTTTGGTGATGAACCTTGGGAAGACAAGTCATATCCACTTTTCTGCTAAGGAAGTCGACTATAGTGTGAGAATCCGGAGTGGTAATTGCAGCCTTGTCCAGAACAACACTGTAAAATTCTTGGGTGTTGAAGTCGATTCACTTTTAAGTTGGTACATGCATATTGAAACCGTTTCCAAGAAGCTCTGTAGACTATCATTTTTAATCTGGAAACTCAGAAGCTTCGTATCTCTTGATGTGTTGTTGTCATTTTATTTTGCGCATGTGCATTCTGTGCTGTCCTATTCGGTTGTAGTGTGGGGTAACTCGCGGCGCATAGACGAAATTATGATATTACAAAAAAGAATCATTAGGACAATATCATTTAAATCAATGAGATTCTCATGCCGTCAACTATTTAAAGACTTAAAAATTTTAACAATAACATCAATTTATATTTTGGAGTGTGTTTTTTATGTGTATTCAAACAAGGAAAGATTTATAAGCACAGGACAATTGTCTGATTATGATCTGAGATATAACTTAAATCTCAAACTACCTGTCCATAGACTATCCCTTACGGCGAATAGTTCACTAGTAATGCCGTTAAAAATTTTTAATCATCTACCTCAGCATTTCAAATTGGTTCGTAGCCCGAAACAGTTTAAAATGAATGTTAAAAACTGGTTAATGAGATATAGTTTTTATACACTGAATGAATATTTTACAATTTCTTGATTATATATTTTGTATTGTAAATTTACAATATTTGTCGTTTGTGAACTTTTATGTTATGTATTCTGTGAATTATAATTTATTGACGCATTCTTTGTACTGATGCTGTACCTGATGAATAAAGACTATGATTATGATTATGATTATGATTATGAAAGAAAACATCAGTCGACTGTATGGGTGTTTCAAGATGAGCCAAATCCAACAAAAGTTGTTCGAGCACGAAGCACTTCCAAGCAAATGGTCGCCTGTTGTCTTCCACGATAGCGCCCAAACGCTGCTACAAAAATTTTTATGAAATACTAATAGATACAATATTAATTTCGACATATACACGCACAATATATTGTATTATACCTGCATGTATATTTATCTACTTTAGAAAATCAAAATAATACTGAAAGCATTTAATATCAATGTTTTCCTAATAATAAATAACATAAATTAATTCTCACGTGTCTAGCAACCATTTTCAAATCCCTCACAATTCTACGTGTGACATTTATAAAACGATTTACCAGCCAACAAAAGGCTAATGAAAATTGTAAATTCTTTCGTTATGTAAAACTTTTGTTAATTTACCATATATATGTGAGTATATACATGATATTTATAATTCAAAATCATTAAGCTTAATTATGGCATAATAGGTATGAAGGTATCATTGTATAGTGGCGAATAAAATTTAAGTGTACAAAAAGTTTTGTTTGAAACAGAATTATACATATATACAGGTTAAGAATAATTTCCCATATATCGAAGTTCTTGGTAATTTTACTATGAACCCAAACAAATGCAAAAGTAGCTGGCATTTCTGCTAGTTCTGTAGGTACATAAAACAAATTAAGTTCTATTTGTACAATCCACATATCTTTAGTTTGATAATATAAAAAAAAAGGAGCACCATATGGCGAAAGCTTTCACTTCTTTCTTTTAAAACAATCGATATATCCCTCAAAACAATCGAAATTGTGACACCCTGTGCAGTAATAAACCGGAGACTTTGCGCTTTATGCTAGTAATACTGACTTTGAAGTGTTGTAGTCTAGATTGTGTTGTAATTTCAATTCCTACCATGCAAACTCATGTCTATTTTTCTCTTTTTGTTGAATAACATAGCCAAAGATAGATGAAGCTGGTAACAAGGCTGATTACCTATATTGTGTACATTAATCTTTGGCTTTTAAAGAAGTAGTCCATTCTTAAGTGGAGTGAATGTATTGTAATAGGAAATAAAACGTCAAACTCCACGAAATCAATTCAACACACTACACTCAATGTGTTAGGTCGATTAAACTACCAAACATGTTTCGAAGCTCACTAGCTTCATCATCAGTGGCAAAATTTGTAGAGAAATTGGATTTTTGAAAGTATTACATCATTAGGAGTATTTTAAGAGTAATGTGTTGAAGTTACCTCGAGGAAAAATGTTACTAAATTGTTAATGATAATGAAATTAAATTATAATATTACATTTTGTTGTTTTTCTTTTTGTTAATCATCTCGACTAGTAATTTTAAAATTTTATGTGGTTTGTTTTACGCAGCAACTAATATTAGTTAGTAATTAAAAAGAATTAACAAAGAACTTACTGAACTTGAACTTCGATTATTATTAAGAAACTTTATACAATTAGAAATCACTTCTAGACTCTACCAAGGCTAAAACGAATCTAAAATCGAAAATCCGATTGTCGTTCCAAAACACTTGACATACATGAGAAGTAGGTACCTAGATTGAAAATAGCCAATCAGAAGATCAACGAGACCCTACTGTTTGTCAAGTTAGGAACAATACGATTATATAATGAATCCTTAATTTCCGGACAAGCCCATGTTCATATTTTCTGCGCCCTTTATATTTATTCTTTGTTATGGGAAACCTTATTAACTCCCCAACTACTAGCTTCTGTATATAATAATAAAAGTCCGACATTGAATTTACATGAAGGCGTTTCGAGAATCTTGAATGACCACTCTGTAATTAAACATCTGCTATCTTTTCTAATATATGCTTTTATCTTTGGACTAACTGATAAACAAACTCAATATTTTCGATTAGGAAAAGGTCGTTCTTTTAGGTAGTAGTAGAGAGACTTTTAAAACCAAAAAGATCTTGACATTAACGGGTATATATCTGTATAAATTATTAACATTCATATACCAGAATATCGAAAAGTTTCGTACCAACGGTAGTTTGCACGGGCACAATACTCGGGGGGCGAATAGCCTGTATCTCCCACGGGCTAAACATGAGTTTTTTAAACGGAGCCCAGTATACTCGGGTCAATATTATTTTAATCGGTTACCGACGGCGATCAAAAATGCACAGTCATTAACTGCATTTAAAAATAAGCTAAAGCGCTTCCTGGCGGATGGTGTTGTGTATACACTTCAGGAATTCTCTGAGCTATGTGCGACCCATTATTGGAATGGTCATTTGGGATGCGATCGTGCGAGGGTCTACGTTATCTATTGTGATTGTATGTTTCTTTTTTTTTATTATTCTTTTGTTTTTGGTTTTATATATGTACGATAATAAACATGATATTCTTGCCTATGTGTTCTTGTAATTGTATGTAATACAGTGTTTTTGTTTTTGGATTTGTTGTAGTTTTTAAGTATTAATTGTTTGATTTGCCAATGTATACATTATACGTACAGTTTTATGGCCAATAAAGTTTATTTATTTATTTATTTATAACAATTTTTTTAGGAACATTTGTTAAAAGCACCAAGATAATAAATTTATTACTTACAGATGTTGTATGATATTTACAAAAATATTATATCTCCCAAACTAAGAGAAAATATCTATATAAAAAAACCCAACTAGTATCCATAATACCAGTGGCGTGGTGTTTTGTTACAAGATAGAAGGGAACGCTTTCGCGGTGTACATTAATCTTTGACATAGCTAATGTTTAGATTTATGATTAAATGTGTTTTTCACTCAAGCAAGCAAAGATTAAAACAACTATAGGTATCTAAATGTCTATAAAAGTAGACCAACAAAACATGACAATTGAAAGTTCAGTCAAAGTTTTAGTTTCGATGGTGCTAACGGTAGTGGTCACATTTGGCAATACCTACCGAAGGTCCTTCACTATAATCATAATAGACAATATCAGCTGTTTATCTTTTCCATCCAGATAGATTCAAATTTAAGTAAAAGAAAAATAGATTGATTTTGTGGTTCCTTTCTTTGATATTCTTAAAATTTTAGGACTCAATACCAACTGACACAGGTGTTCTTGAATCTAACCTATAAGATCTCATTTCAATAATTTCCAAGCATATTATCAAACAGTAAAATGCCGTAAACGGTGACGTACACGCAAAGGTGTCGTAAAATGTTGTTGCTTATATGATGTCAGCGCCGCCGTTACGATGTACAAACCTCAGTGGTTGAAAGTCGGCGAAAAAAACGGCAATTAACTTAGGACAGTCAATTGTACCAACTAGTGCTAGCCTTCGTTTTCAATTCTAACCTTTGTAAAAATTTATTTAGAGTTATTGAACATGTATAATGTAAAGTTCATTATTATACCGACTTACTCGAATGTAATAATGGCTTTAGATAGCAAATAAATATGACACTTGACAAAAATAATCAACAACTATGACAAATTGTAGACATTAATTAGTAGTAATAATCATGGCGGGCGTATAAATTATACTAACGAATACTATCTAAATTTGTTTATTATTTATGGATAATGTGACAGAGTGATGTCACAAACGTGTGATACATTTTCTGCCAGGTACCCAGAAAAACACAAGCCATCACCAAAAGTTGTTAAACGGATAATTATAATAGATAATTTCAAAAATTTCGGGTCCGTAAAGACAAAAATAAAACGAAGGAAACCTATTTGTGACGATGAAGCTGTACTGGGGTACTTCACGGTATATCCTACGACATCTCTGAGAAAATTTGCAGTGGAGTCTGGATTTTCTAAGAGCACCATTCTCCATAAATAATCAACAAATTTAGATCGTATTCGTTAGTAAAATTTATACGCCCGCCATGATTATTACTACTAATTAATGTCTACAATTTGTCATAGTTGTTGATTATTTTTGTCAAGTGTTATTTGATATCTAAAGCCATCATAGCCAACTAAAATCAATTAAATTCCAAATTCATATCACTATTGTAATAGAAAAATGTAAAATTGCCAATATTTTGAAAACTATCAGTTTTTGGGATAGATATCCTTTCATAAACTTGCCCTTATTTTTGCTGCAAAAAAATAAAAAAAATATAAAATGGGGGCCAAATTGCTATGTTCGCCGGGCTACTCGACGAACAAGCAAAAATTTAATGAAATTTTGAGAGAAAAGGGAATGTAAAGTAAACTGGTGGCTAACTATTAAAGTAGAAAATATATTTTAGACAGAGAGTTGCTTTAATACACGATAGGCCAACCACTGGTACTATGGGCCACTTCTCAGCTAGCTAAGCCAGAGATGGTCGTGGGTTAACGGTACTTAGTATAGAACCGTATTCACTATTAAAGGGGGCGCCACCTATTCTGTGAGCCCTAGCAGTGGACCAGCGGTTGCTGAATATTAAAAACAAAGTAGGAAATAGCCTAAAAGTAGGTTCGATAAATAACACTCTAGTTTTGGTTTAAAGAAATGTGTAAATATAAATCTATTAAAATAAATAACAGGATAACAATCTAAAATGAATAAATAAATAATATGAAATTGTCTAAAATAAGCCACAACAATCAAAACAAATTGTGTACGTACTTAATATCACAGGTGGGTTTAAATTACCAGTAGAATTGGAGCTTGCTGAACAATATCAAACTAATATGGCCACTCTGCAAAAGAAGAGTGACGTTAGTAACGTTCGATGTTGAATTTAACGCAAATCAGCTGATAATAAAAATGAAGCCGATCAGTAGGCACTATTTCTATCTAATTAAATTTAATAAATGGACAGCCCCAATTAGGTATGTTACTTTCATTCAAGAATTCCCTGACATGCAGAGAAGGTAATAATATGTAGGTAGGTATATGCCTCTAAAATTGACAATTACTTAGGTACTGGACTGGACAAAATAAATGCTGTATCCGGTTGCCATTCAAAAATTTTGATTTATGACACTTTTTTCAATTTGATTTTTTACCCCTTTTTTCAATATCAATATTTACTAAAAAAATATATGTAGGCGGCTTCTTCTAGGATATTCTAACAAATTAAATTATTAAAACTTCCATATAATAAACAATTGTTAGTATTCTCTATTCTGAAAACGTCATTTTTGATATAAAATTTCAAATATTTCGAAAACGGCTGACGATAGGTATAACATAATATGCATGAAATATGTTTAGGATTACAAGGAAAATCCAAAAAACATATAATTTACATAGAGTCGCATTTGAAATAAGGAAGTTGACACCCATTTCCGGTATAACCGGAAGTGCTAGATTCTTGAAAACATTTTAGCCGAATTCGTTCCGTCGACCTAAGTACTACACCAGATTTTCAGATTTTTCCACAGTGTAGTTTCTCCATAACCGATCGAATCCCTTCCCGGTGGGACACCCTGTATAGACAAAGTTCGGAATTATTGAGAAAGTCGCAAGAAACTATGATTTTACGTTAAAATTAAAATTGATCCGAACATTTGTTACCCTGTACCTATATAAAAGTGCATTAAATGTAAATTTTTCACCATATAGTATTGATTAACAACTAACTGCATTATTATCTTAAATAGATTTCAAACTAGAGGCCATAAATAGGTCCGATCACTTCCAAAGCAATTCCAAGCTTCTTAATAATGGCAGCTAATTTAAAGTTTCCGCCATACGAGGAACATCAAAGGTAAGCAATAATTGTTCGGGAAGACGCCATGGAATATACAACTTCTTAATGTGGGTGGCATAAAATTATTACCATCGGAAATCGACCTTTGTTAAGTGTTCGTAACATACGACAACATACAGGGTAGCAAACATATACAGAGTGGTTTCTTTCCAACAATATACTCCATTCATCAAGTGTTAGTTGGGCTCAATGAACAAAACATCTTGTACACGAGGATTTTGTTCTCGAATGGGACATTTTTGTGACAAAATTTTTCTGGCACACAACTCTTTGAGGGGTGAGTGTTATTCCCAGAATTTAAACAGGGAAAGCAGATAGAAAATAGAAACTTTTTGACATCCGGCAGCCGGGCGTTTAAACAATATGATATGGTAGACGTTACATAGGAAAAGCTGGTCAAATACATTTTTCTAAGGCCCTTTATGAAAAGTCAATTCTTGTCACCAAAAAAAGGTAATTTATTTCGAGAACTTTAACAAAACTAAGGCTAATTAAGCAAATACAAGTGAGTGCAAATGAGCGATGTGGTAAAAGGAAAACACGCATTACTACGACTAAGGTTTTCCAACAAAAGTTGATATTGTCACAATTCTCTGGAGAATATTGTGGGCGAGGAAAAAATATATTATAGCGAAAAAATACTCCGTTCAATTCGTAACATTGGCCGTAAATTTTCGTCTTGACGACATAATTGCCAATTTTCCAACACACAACAAGGCAAATATATCAAACACGCTGAATTTAATTTTTGCCGTAATTTATCATTCACATCAACAAACGAATTTTAAAAATTTCAACGCAAATGTTACGTATACGCCTGAAATTAGACAATTTATTACATAAATATAAATTAGACATCAGAATTATGTTCTGGTTTATTTTCAAGAGGCGGACTTGGCCCAAACATAAATATAACAATGAATAGGACTGCCGTGAAGGCCTAATAATACGAGAAACTACACTTTGGGCAGACAGGTTTTGGCCATTGTTTATCTTTATGAGTTTCATTTTCCGATATTCTTGATCATTGTGTCCATTGTTTTAGCTATCAATGCGTCTGGGTTCTATTTTTTTATGAACAAATACATTTTAAGAGTTAGAATATTAAAACTCTTTTTAAACTAATCATGATTTAAAAAAATCATACTGATTAAAATCTTTTTTTAATCATCTCAATCCTGCGTAAGAGTTTCAATTCAAACATGCTAGACTTGATAAACTCTTAATAAAGACTCTTATTAATTTTGCCGCCTTACAACAACAATCGGAGATGTCAGCAACTTCCAACCAAACGATGGCAAACTCCCTCCCCGCAAGTACCAGTGATATGATGGCAGAATTTCCAGCTACAACGAACAAAAGCATAACAAGGTTCTACGACAGCCAACTCCTGGGCCAACGTTGTATTTTATTTAACGATTTTTGTAAAGACATGCAAAAAACAGTAATAATTTATTTTAACTAATATAATTATTTTCTCTTTACAACTTTTTACACTTTTTAGACCTTTGAAAGTTATTTAAATTCATATATATTATATATATTAAGGTATTCTATTGTATGCGGCACAGTTGATCTTTACAAATAATTTTTTATTTTATTTTTTAAACCTCGACACGATTAGCGTCCCAGCAAAGGCAAAAATGGGGCCCATTTTTTCGTGACCCGGTATATTGTAATAAAAATATTGCATCCGGTCGAACTAGCTATTTTACGCTGATTTAACAATTTATAAAAGTTCATCAAAGTTTATACAAGTTCATAACTCTAAAATTGGTATTATACCTAATAGACAAATTGCAAATTCAACAAAAAACGGTACGACCGACGCTAAGAATAGACAATTGCATTTGTCGATATTCGGAAGAGTGGAGAAAATCAAAGGTTATAAATTTTTACGCAACAGGAAAAAACGGGGTCTTCTCTCGAACCTTGGCGAAGTGAACGTCGAGTCTTACTAGCGACAAAAAGCACTAATTCCCCCGTTGGGTAGTGTCTTACGCTTTATAGTTTATTTAACGCGAATTAATATTATTAGTACCTATATCAAGCATTTATAATTTTAAAAATTTTTTATATAACGTGAAAGAAAGATCAGCTGTGTCGGCGATTGTTTTAATTGTAATGTAATTACGAACTTTTGATTATTATAATTGTTGATTTTGAGACTTGTCCTTTTTTTTATTAAATTGATTTTTGTACATTCTTTAAATAATTAAATAAATCATCGTTAGTAAAATTCATTTGACTTTCCTTTTTATTTTAAAATAGTTTTCTAAATCAAATACAGACCGTCACTCGTTTACGAGGGAGAATCAATAAGATCCTTTTTCGTGAGCGTGATGTAAGTGGGCGATCCTCGCGTAGCTAAACAAGCCAAGCGAGTAACTTAATAATACTCAAACCCTTCTTTAAACTCTATATAAAGATCACTCAGTTCGCTTACCTGAATCTTCAAATACTAAAAGACATAAGAGACGCTCTGCCCTTATTTTCTAACTCTCAATTTGGGACTAGGTGAAGGCACCGTCCCTATTAAATCCATATTCTTATACATTCTAATACTTCTGTGACATTATTATTTATTTTTTTGACACGAAGTGTCTCTATTTCCATAGCTGTTTATAATATCAATTAGAATATTACAAGCAATACACTGAAGCTTACTAGAACTCTAAACTCACCGTGAAACTTTACTAATAATCCAATCAAAGTGTTTATACATATTTGTATTATAAGCGAATATTCTCGGTTTGGTATGGTCTCGGGTATGGTGCTTGAAAAGGTGACTTTCAAACACTATACCCTTATACACTCCAAAGTCTATAGTGCAGTTTGAAAATTAATTTCCATCGGCTCACTTATGCTCCACATAAGAACTTTTATGTTACAAGTTTTCAACAATATCGTCAGTTTTTTTGATATCATTATTTCGGATTATATTTCTCAACATGTTTCTCAGCATGGTTTTATGACTGGAAGATACTGTATATTATTAACTAATTTGGGACACCCTGTATGCTATTATAGACCGACAAATTGGCAATGAGTCGAAAGAAGAATAGCTACATACTAACTTGTACGAAAATTAAGCTAAAATATTAATAAATTAATGAGTATTCAATTTTTCAAAATTGGTATGTTTTTGGATTTAAAGTTAAATAATAAAATTCAAAATGCCACAGACAAGGATCCCCTTCAGATATTGTTATGATATATTTCAGATACTACACTTGGTTTTTTGCTTTTATAATTGAATAATTAGATTCAAAACGCCATAGACAAGGATCTCTTACTTCAGCAGGGCCCTTCAGATATTAAAAAGATATATTTCAGATACTACACTTGGTTTTTTGGTTTTATAATTAAATAATAAAATTCAAAATGCCATAGACAAGGATCCCTTATGGCACCAGGGACCTTCAGATATTAAAATGATTTATTTAAGATACTACACTTTGTTTTTTGGTTTTATAGTTAAATAATAAAATTGAAAATGCCATCGACAAGGATCCTTTACTGCACCAAGGACCTTCAGATATTAAAATGATATACTTCAGACACTACACTTGGTTTTTTGGTTTTCTAGTATTCAATAAAACGCTACTTATATAACTTATACATTTTTTTCAAAAACATAGTTATTTTATCCTAAATGCGCCTATATTGATTATTTGAAATATTGGGTCTGCCAGATAACTTTTTTTTTTTTGAAAATGCTATAAAAGAAAAACTGCTAAATATTTTCTGAAATTTCTTTTTTTATTTGAAAGTACAATCCTTCCTGTTAATAATGACAAATAATTTCATTCAAATGGCTGCCTCGGCTGGCCATGCAGTAGCCTACACGATCGGTCCAATTTTTAAGCACATTATCGATTGTGTGCAGCTGTATTTCACCAATGGCTTCACGAATATTGTCCTTTAAAGCGTCAATTGTCTCTGGCTTGTCGGCGTAACACTTATCTTTGACGGCACCCCACAAATAATAGTCCAACGGTGTCAAATCGCAGCTCCGAGGTGGCCAAACGACATCAGCTCTGCTGCTGATAATGCGATCTTCAAAAACAGGGCGCAAAACATCGAGTGTAGCTTCGGCTGTGTGGCACGTAGCGCCGTCCTGTTGAAACCAAATGTTGCCAATATCCTCCTCTTCAATTTTGGTGAACAAAAATTCGTTCAACATGGCCCGATAACGATCGCCATTGACTGTAACGGCCACTCCTTGCTCATTTTCGAAGAAAAATTGCCCAATTATGCCTCCGGACCAAAATCCACACCAAACAGTGACTCGTTTTGGGTGCATCGGCTTTTCAATGTATGCGTGCGGGTTTTCTGTGCCCTAAATGCGACAATTTTGCTTGTTTACATACCCGCCAAGATCAAAATGAGCTTCATCTGAAAAGATGATTTTTTGGCAAAATCGGCATCTTCTGTAAGTCGATCGCAGGCCCACTGAGCGAAGCGAAAACGCATTGGATGGTCAGTTGGCTTCAACTCTTGAACCAATCGGACTTTATATGGCGTCATACCAAGGTCTTTATGCAAAATTCGTCTCAATGATGTCTCCGAAATGTTCAATTGTTGAGACCGACGGTGAATTCTTCACGCACACTTTCTGCCACAGCAGCAATATTCCCGGGTGTACGCACTGTTTTTGGCTTTTCACGCTTTGGTTTGTCGATGAGGATGCCAGTTTCTTTCACTTTTTCACGAGATAACGAACATACGGAGCTGACGGTGCTTCTCTTCTTCCAAAATCCGTACGCAATTTTCGCACACATTCTGCAACATTACCATGATTTTCAAAGTAATGTCGCAATATTTCCCAGCGTTGTTCAAGCGTATACACAACCATATTCGTTCAGCGGAAGGATAAAACTAATTATCTGTCAAATCAGACATGAGCTAAGTGTTACCCTTCACGAAATAAGCACTAGTTGAAAAAAAAACGTTAGATGGCGGACCCGATAGCACGCAAACATTTTTGTGAATTAAATTGAGTAATCTTAGATACCTAAAACGTAATCAAAACTGTTCATAATATCATTTCTTTATACTTTAAGATTCAAAAACGTGAATATTAATTATATTTATTTTTCATGCTGGTGAATCTTAGAAGAAAAAGGAAATAATCAAACAATAAAAATAATTTTGAAACAGATCTAGTGAAGAAAGTACAAGAGAAAATTAATCATAACTTATTTAAAGATTTCGTTGTAACTCTAAGCTGATTTAATCATTTGAAAGATATTAGTGGAATCGACTCAGTTCCCGATAGGACACCCTGTATATATTTGCTTTATATGTTTTTCGCTCACAAAACAACACAAAAAAAAACCCATCGATAAAGATAAATTGATAATATGTTGAAAATCTGTATGTGTACTCATTGTTTTCCAGTTTGATTATTCTTTTATTCTCTTCTTTTTTTTTGTAATGTTCATTCTCTGTTATTTAAAAATAGCCGAGTCCAAAAATAAAAGGGCTCAGTCAAACATAGAATAGAAATGTTTATTCGAAATTTGTTGAAACTGAACATAGCTTATACCGTTTTCCACACTCTAATAATATTTACATTGGTATAAAAAATAACGTATTATAGGTACAACTGATTCTGGAATAAATTGGGTTTGTTGCTTTAAAGCCAAAATGTTGATCGAATGGGTGTAGTCGTACATCCACTACAATGGGCTTAATAATTTAGCCCACTTTCAGTTATATTATAGCTACGAATTTTAATAAAATGTTAGTTAATAAAATAAAGTAATTTGTTTGGACTCTTTGACGTCATGTGTCAAATTTCATCCAATCACCTCTGGATTACAGCGATAATACCCTACATGTGGTGTTTTCAGTTTGGTGTTTTTTTTATTAAAAATTAATTAAACGTCAAACTGACAACTGGTTTAAAAATGTCGCGAAGATTCTAACGATGCAATTAATGATATTATATCTAATAATATACCAAAAAATACAATCAAATCAAAAAAATATGTATGGAAAATATTTCTCGAGTTTTGTGCGATCAGAGAATACGAACTGAATGCTGAAACGAGTTAGCATAATTTGGCTAATATATTGAAAGATTATGCGGTAAATATGAGAAAAGCTGACGCAACTGAATATAAAGAAGCAACTGTAAAAACAATTTGGAATACTACGAGTAGGCTACTCCAGGAAAAATACTTCAATGACTTCAAAATTGTATTCGACCCGTTTACCAGTGTGATATTCAAAAATGCGCGAAATGCAAGAAATGCAAAACGTAAAAGATTACAGCAGGATCCAAACAAACGAAAATGCAGTTAATCAAATTTGAGTTCAAGTGATTTGGCTAGAATCATTGGATTATGGGATGAATGTACACCAGAAGGTTTACAAACATTTTTTTACCATATTGTAGCTGTTGAGTTAGCTTGGCCAGGTGGTGAACCAGCTGATTGCATTATAGATTATTTCACCATTGAGAAAAATAATGATGGAACGCCAACCAACAGAATTGAATACAATCCAATATTCAGTAAAACTTGCCAAGGAGGATTGAAAAGTTGTACAAATAGTAAGTGGCTTGTTCCAAATATTGCAAACGAAAGTGCATGCCCTGTTCGGTTATTCCATAAATTATTGTCCAAAAGGGGGAAAAATATTACTTCCAGTCGCCTATTCTTGAGACCAAATCGTTTCTGGAAATCCATCATCAACTGCAGTTAGCCATTTGGCAAATAAAGGAATTCTTGAACAGCAATTAATAAAAATAACAGGACATAGCAGCTTTAATTCAATTAAACCGTACTTGAATATTAACCAAGAACGCCATGGTGAAATAATCAACACCATTCGAGGAATTTCTTCAACAGTGGAAATTAACAATCCGTCAACTTCAGCAAACTCTTTTTCCAATTTAACATTTACCAAATGTACTTTTCACAACTACTGTAGTTTTAAATAAAAATGAATAATATTTGTTTGATTAAAACTAATAGATTTTGTATTGAAAATTATTAAACGTCAGATTGACAATAAAATTTTAAATCTACAAAGTAAAAAAAAATCTTATCGAATACTCCTCGGGCCTTGATAAATACTCAAAATTTTGTCATAGAGAATCCTTCAAGCTTTCGGCATTCTCTATGACAAAATTATCTCGGTATGATCAAGAACCTATACTACTGATAACATTTTCTGTAAGTTACAACATCGAATAAACTGTTTGTTAATAAAATGAGGTGGTAGAAGCTGCGGCATAGTGTTTGTCATATACCTAACTAGGCGGTGGAAGTGTGTTCTGTACGAGAGTTTGTATGTATACATTTTTTTATGTATAGTATGTATGGAATTCTTTTAGAATAATGGCCAAGTTCTAGTCCAAACGAATAAAGGTTTTGTCTGTTATTTTCTTTCTGGAGTGAAGCAGTGTATCCAAGTTTCATTTGCACTTATACAGGGTGTTTCAAAAAAACCCAGTAATATTTAAGGGAGTGATTTCTTAGGTTCTTTTATGCAAAAAAGTTTCCATAAACATACATCTGGAAATGCATTGTTTCCATGGTGTTAAAATTTATTTGTAAATAACAGTTTTTTTATTAAGCAAATATCTCCTTACCGGTTTTCTTGATATTTTTTGCCTGCGTCAATCATTTTGAATCTGTCAAATTTGTTGAAGTCCCTTAACCCTTAACACAAACTGTATATTATGTAGAAACCCAAAAAGTTATCATGGTATTCTCCTCTTTTTTTCCTAAAAATTGGTCCTCCACAGCTAAATTTTGTGTCTACGAGTACACCACTGTGTCCAAGACAATAATTATAACTTCCAATCTATATATCTAATCCTATTGTTACAATAATAGACAGAAATATCGACATATTACACACACAAAACACACATATATCTAAATGTTAATTACAAATCGCTGATTTTCGGAACATATACTAATGGATGCCTAAGAGGCAATTAGACTACGGATCAAGGTGAGATATATAGTGATAGTATTGTTGAGATACATATTAATTGGATGGATTTGACTTCAGTAATAGTACAATAATATATATGTATATACATAAAAGATATTAAATACGGGAATATCCCACTTCTGATTTAGCGCATTGTCTACAGTGAGTACAGTGTGTTTAATTTTTTGAAGACAGTTTCACCCTTTTTAAAGCTGTGTGTAAGAAAGTTCAAGATTTTCTTAATTTACAATCCTGCTTATTCACGACGTAAGCTAATAAAATTTTAAACGGGTGGCTTGTGAACTGGCTGCTAGGAGTATCGCCCTTGAGTTGACGTAGATGCAGCCGTGCACCGAGAGGGGCGTTAACAATTTAAGTACTTGCAAAGAAACAACAAATATGCTCTCCACCAGTATATATTAAATTTAAATATTTTATATGTACATGTTTCGGATAATTATCTCCACCCTCAGTTTTATATTATTTGGTTAAGAGTCCTACCATAGCTAAATAAGGAATATAAAGCTGAAGATGGAGAGATGTATTCAATAAGTTATTGATAAATTACCTATTAGGTTTACTTAAGCATTTATTTGTAAATCAAAGGCGCCTGCTCCACAAAATGTTTTTATATAGATGCTTACTTTCTAACTAAATTTCTTTTATGGAAATGATTTACAAAAAGAAAATTTTCACATGAAGTTGGTATCACCAAAATTGTGTTTTCTACATAAAAACACAAGTTAATTTAAGATTTCGAGAAATTTTTTAACGTCTGATCTCATGTTTTTTACTAATAAATATTTTTTATTTTTTTACAAAATGGTAGGTTTGTGGTTTGTCAGCATTGTCGAACTACTTTATTCTAATTATTTTCTATTTCTGTATTTTAGTATATGTATACATGTTTAACACTTGTAAGAATTCTATGTAAGATTTATTAATGCCACTGAAGATCGAACAGTATGTTCCCGAAACCTGTTTGGCTGTTTTAAGCATTTATATAAAAATATGTGGAGCAGACGTCTTTGGTTTACAAATTCATCCCGCTGCTCGTCGTAATGGATTACTTAAAAAAAATGAAGTACATATTTATATTCTGTTGTAATTTATTTCTAAATATTATATTAATCTATTGTTCAAATGTTTATCAAGTTAAAACGATTTTTATATTTTTGATTTGTTATGGTCTTTAATTAAAATTTTGGTTGTATATGTTTTTACCATAGCAATCTTTGATCTAAGGACTGGAAATATGAAAATCCCGAAAATCTCCATATTTTCTTCATTTTTAAAAATAACCAAGGCCACCCCATCCACACTATAATTCATCTCAAGAATATTCCTCCCCTTGCAAAAGCTCACATACTTACATTTGTCTATGTTTAGTGGAATTCTATTTTCTGTACACCATATTACGAGGCGGTTCAAATCGGTCTGTAGATCCTGACAGTCCTGCAAGTTTTCAATAACACGAAACAACTTCAAGTCATCGGCAAACAACAGACATTCACTCCCAATATTTTGTGTAATGTCATTTATGTATATGGCGAACAATAAGGGCGCGAGATTACTTCCCTGGGGCGCTCCGCTGGTCGCAGTGAAATCATGTGATCTGAACCCGTTATATTCGACATACAGCCTGCGTGAGCATAAATAGGATTGGAAAAACTTTATTAGATTATGGGTGAAGGCGACATTTTTCAAGTTGCATTATTGTATGATCCATCCTATCAAATGCTTTTGAAAAGTCAGTATATATGGCGTCAATCTGTAGTCCTTTTCCAAGGGCGGGATAGGTAGCCTGCAGAAATTCTACGATGTTAGATACCGTCGATCTCTTTTGAAAAAAACCCGTGCTGTTCCCACAATATGAGGTTTTTAACTTGATTAAATAATTTGTTCTGCAATACCGTTTCGAAAATCTTTGAAAAATTCGATATTATTGAAATAGGGCGATAGTTTGTTATTCTATCGTTATCGCCCGCTTATGTAAAGGGCATAGTCGCGCTATTTTCCAGGCGTCAGGAAATACATGTGATGAGATTGATTTATTAAACAATATACACAAAGGCTCCGCCAGAGCATAGGCACAATCCCTCACAACGAATGCGGGAATATTATCTATCTATATATTTAAAAGTTTTTTCTCTACACAATTTTTGACTGGTGGTTTTGAACATTATGTATTTTCTGATTAATTTCTCATTCTCGTGTTTGTTTTGCACCCTGTTGACTAAGTAACAGTTAAAGCCCCATTATTGTTGATGATGATAGTATTATATATATGTTTAATTTTACAGCACATCAGAATGGGTTGTAATAATAATCCCAAATGAAACACGGATTTGTTTCGGAATTGGAGGATTTCGTTTCTGGTCTTCTTCTATAACCATTTTCGTAGGTATCTAGGCGGAGAGTGTGCGGCAGATTGTAGAGTGGCATACTCGTAAACAGAAATAGAAAAAACGAAAGAGGAGAAAAGGATAAGATTTTTTGGACTTTTTCACTACAACTTTTACAGTTAGATAGATTTTACTTTCTTCTAGTAAAACCTCAATTTCACATTTATATATTGAGATTGGGTTTGTATTTGTTTTCGGATTTTGTATAGGAAAAACATTAACGATATGGTTGATTTAAAAATGTGCCTCAAAAATAGTACCTATAATATACAGTGTGTTTCAAAAAGACGCGGCAATATTAAGGGGGTGATTTCTCAGGTCCTTTTATGAAAAAATTCCCATAAACATACGTCCGGAAATGCAAATAATTTTGATTATGTCAAATTTATTGAAGTCCCCTAACATGAATAACTATACCGGGTATTCCATTAAGGGTGGACAGGTAGCGTATCTCAGGAAATAATAGTCGTAGGACAATGGGAAAAAAAATCTTTTAGGGAAATTCACCATGGAAAATCGCTGGAAATAGTTTTTAGTTCCGAACTATACCGCTAGGAGGCGTAATAGATACAGTAATGCGAAAAATGCATTTTTATTGAAAATTTCGCAACGGTAATGCTACTAAGATTCGGCATCTTTTTGGTGTATCACTTTTTATTGTAAGGCTTGAAATAAAGGCAGCAGGGAAGGACGAAATTTTATCAATGATAATGTCTATAACTTTGGTTTGGCTTAACCGAATTTATCAATCTAATTTTTGTTTAAGACCTCAAGCCTTGTTGATGAAGAAAAAAAATATTTTAAATCATAATTGTTTTTTGGGGCTCCGCTAGATGGCAATATTTTCATCGCCTAAGGTTTTTTTGATTTTTCTTTAAAAACTTAAATGGAATGATACAAATATTTTATCCAAAATTGAATTTGCAACAAAAAAGTCCAAAACCGCACAGGAAAATCTTTATTCGTTTGAGAGTTATGGCCAAAAGAATGTTGTTTACCAAAATTTGTTGAAAAATCATGTATCTTTACCGTGATCAAGAATGCCATGGGAAATAAAGAAATAGGTTTAAAATTTATTAGACATCAGTTTAACAAATAAAAATAATGAAAGATCCATTAAAATTAGCAAAATGCAGAGCTTTCATAAAATTTGTTAAAAGAGGTAGATCTAGATACCCATGAAACAAAATTGGGAAGTTTCCATGCATGGAGACAAATAAATAAACCCCGAATATGCTGCTAAATACCCTGACTACGATTCCACACCACACGTTTACACTCCATTTACTTTGATGGTCAACTTCCGGCATCCAATGAGGATTTGTTTGTGACCAATAATGCGTATTATGTAAATTAACACTACCACAACTAGAAAAAATGGCTCAGTCCATAAAATCTGTGAGAGAAATTGCGGGTTTTCCGTGCACATATCTCTCAGCCAATAACAAAAGTCTATAGGCGCTTCTTGTCAATATCGGCATCTGAAAGTGCCTGATGTAAAACCATACTGTAAGGATGCAGTTTAAAAGATTTTAAAATCCAATATGCTGAAGTGCGATTTATTCCTAAGTCTGAAGAAATGTCACTGACGCTTACATGAGGTTTCGCTTCCACATACGCAAGAACGCTTATAATATTATCTTCACTGCTAACTGGACGTCTTCTGAGCGGGACTGGATCAACTCTTACACTTCCCGTTTCTCGTAAACGGACTGCTAACCGACGGAACACTTTTCTGCTATGGTGTCTTCGGTCAGGGTATTTAGCCGCATATTCGCGTTTATTTATTTGGCTCCATGCATGGAAACTTCCCAATTTTGTTTCATGAGTATCTAGATCTACGTCTTTTAACAAATTTTATGAAAGCTCTGCATTTTGGTAATTTTAATGGATTTTCCATTATTTTTATTTGTTAAACTATCAGTTTAATAGAGTTTAAACCTATTTCTTTATTTCCCATGGCATTCTTGATCACGGAAAATTAAAGATACATGATTTTTCAACGAATTTTGGTGAACAACATTCTTTTGGCCATAACTCTCAAACGAATAAAGATTTTCCTGTGCGATTTTGGACTTTTTTGTTGCAAATTGAATTTACTTTTCATTTTTGATTAAATATTTGTATCATTCCATTTAAGTTTTTAAAGAAAAATCAAAAAAACCTTAGGCGATGCAAATATCGCCATCTAGCGGAGCCCCAAAAAACAAAAATCTTTTTTTTCTTCATCAGCAAGGCTTGAGTTCTTAAACAAAAATTAGATTGATAAATTCGGTTAAGCCAAACCAAAGTTATACACATTATCATAGGTAAAATTTCGTCCTTCCCTGCTGCCTTTATTTCAAGCCGCACAATAAAAAGTGATACACCAAAAAAATGCCGAATCTCAGTAGCATTACCGTGATAGTATTATTTTTCTAACTTATATTGCGAAATTTTCAATAAAAATGCGTTATTCGCATTACTGTATCTATTACGCTCCCTAGCGGTATAGTTAGGAACTAAAAAACTATTTCCAGCGATTTCCCATTGTCGATTTCCCTAAAAGAATTTTTTTCCCATTGTCCTACGACTATTATTTCCGGAGATATGCTACCTGTCCACCCTTAATGGAATACCCGGTACAAATGCTGAGTGACAGACAAGCACTTCAGTTATGGACTCGCTGATGGCATTGCATTGGAAGCTAGGCGGTTGTACACTGATAGATTTCCTCAGCATATGACTTCTGATAGAAAGCATTAATCGACGTCTTCATGAAACAGGCACACTAAAACGAAGTAGAGGACCAGGGAGGCCAAAGACAGCAACGGTAGAGCTGGAAGAGGATGTGCTGAACATGGTTGAAGAAAATCCTGGTACTTGTACTCGAAAAGTTGCTGTTGTTGTCCCTGATCGTTAACAAGCTTAGAATAGGGAGTTTTTCCTGACCGTTTAAAATCAAAAACTATTCCCATGTATAAAAATAAACGGGAACCTAGGGGTATAAATAATTACAGAACTTTGGAATGACAAAACCAATTTAGTTAAATCTTTGAATCTTTATTTAACCATAGACATGACTATTTGGAAAAACTGCTTTCTCACAGCTAAAATTGATTTAGAATCAATCGGTCAACAAAACAGCTGTGAGTCAGGCTTTTAGTCACTTGTTTCATGCTCTTACTAAAAGGCAAATGGTGGCTGGACTTTTCTTCGATCTGAGCAAGGCTTTTGATACAATTGATCACAAGCTTTTGCTTTTAAAATTGGACGATATTGGAGTGCGTGCAGAACAACTGCTCAATGAATAGGAAGTTATCTCGTGCATCGTACCCAGCAAGTAGAGACTGCGGGCGTTCGTTCAAGGCTGGGAGTTGTGAGCAATGGGATACCACAGGGCTCATTTTTATAGCCCGCCGGACGTTTTGAGGAATTTTGGCCTGTCCGTTCTTTATGCGGGTGATACAAGTGTCCTTGTTTCAGCCGGATAGATGACAATCAAAAGAATAAAATAAATAAATAAATAAAATTAACTAACTTAACTCCTGACAATAAAAGAAACTGAATCGCATTAGAGTTAAAGACATTATTTTGTTGTTAATCTTAAGCTGCAATTTGCCACAATTAACCAACTATCAAAGACTGACTACACATTGTTACTTACAGCAATGCTATAATTAAAACATGTTTTTCTTCATCCCGTCGGAGCATTTTCATTCTAACCCTGTATGTATTATAGGTATTCAAATATGAATCCACAATAATAGAACTAAAAAAAATATTTTGAAGAATTAGTAATTTCATCTTCCCAGTCCTATTGGGACATCTAGCACTAAAATTGGTGAGTTGGTTTTGTCTAAGATTAATTTCCTTGATTTTACTTAAAAATCAATATGGCAAATGAAAGTAGGCAGAACGATTATTTCCACTTTTGCTAGCTAGATGTCGCAGTACGAGCACTACACTGACAACATCTATAGATACAGAGCCACCAAGGAGTTTTCTTTTTTTTATATATATATTATTTTTATACAGGATGTTGCTTATATTCCCTTGACCAACAAAGATTCTCGATAAATATTATTGATGATGTATTGTTGTTATACTTTTATGTTATTTTATTTATACATATTTTATTTATACATGTGTTCTGTTTGTGCGTGTCTCGTTTATATCAAAAATTCTTACCGACAAAAAGAAACAATGATTTGTCCCCTGAGGATGACAATAAAGATTGTCGAAACAACAAAAGACCTAAAACCCATTATTTTCTCACTATAACAATAATAGAGGTCGTAAAAATTGAAAATTATAATTATTGATGAATTTTGATATAGGGCTATGCTTAGTTGCATAGATAGTCAAAGATTTGGAATCTATTAGCTAGTGTTGCTGCAACTGATCAAGGTATCAACTGTCAGTTTCGAAAAGTTTTATTTACGAAGCGTTTTGTCCCAATTTCTGGTCCAATCTAGTGGGAACCATGTATTGTTGTTAATATCGACCCCTCTAGCGGCTGGTATTATGGAACCGGGTTCCATATTAAATTCCGGAGAGGACCCAACTCCTATGCAATCTGTGTTTTCTGCGAATGAAAATTTTCCAAGGACATGAAAAGTGATTGCGTAGACTGCGAAATGTTTGTGATTTTTGTCGATAAATAAATTATTATATTATTAATTTTTCTTTTTGAGTTTAGAAGCCTATCTTTTATTTTTCATCATCCTAGGTAGTATGAATATATTTCTTTTTTTATGATAATATGGATTGACTTTTGGGAGAGTCTACATATTATCAGCACTCTTTCGTCGAGCGAAAATTGTCCTTTGTTCGGAATTTTGTATTTGTCTGTAAACTCATTCTCAGGATGCTAATTTTCCAATTCATTATAATAAATCATTAGCAAAAAACTGTCTGATGTTTAATTTTTATCCATATTACAAAAAAAAAACATACATTTTACTTATATAATACAAAATGGGCCATTATCATTTTGTCCTCTATTGTTTTAATGTTGGTAATTGTGCTTAATCTCTTCCTAATCGAATAATAGTTTTTCCTGAAAATAAACGTGTCTGGAGAGGATTGCATTCAGGTTCGAAACCCATGTCAGCATAATAATAACAAAACTTTGTATAACTACAGTTAAAACACTTTTTTTTCAAAACCATTGTTGATTGAATTTTGTGATACTTCTTCCTTTGAGGGTAGGGGGAAACAACAACCAAAATTCCGGCAAAAATTATCTCTATTATTGTTTAATAATACTGTATCTATATTTAACGACGAAAATTCGACTACGTATTCTAATTTATACAAAAATGAGTTTGTTATGTATGTTTTCCTTTGATTAGGTGTGCGGCGATATGTTTTTTCAATCAAAATTGGTCACGACCTTTACGAGAAAAATAATCAAATTGGATTTGAAATCTCCATAAGGTATGAATATAAATGAGCAGACGAGATAATTGTACAGATGATACGTGGGTGGTTCAAGAAGATCATAGAATATCATTTTATTTCAAATTTTATTCAAAGTTCGAGTCGGTAAGGGAGAGGGATGGGGGGTTATGGTGAAATTATTTATAATTAAAACTTTCAGTCTCATTTTCAGTAGTAATATATACTATAAGTACTTTAAAGTTAAGTTGATATACTTCAATAACTTGATACATAATAATTAAAAACAGTGCTTTGTTTTGTTCGTGATGCAAGTATTGACTTGCAAATCACAGGACTGGAGGCAGCGTCTTCTAATTGGGACTATAAAATTACGTCAAAAATTTATGTTACCTACGTTTAAGTTTATTATATAGGAAAATATTATTCCAATTTTAAATAAGCGTTTGTTCTGGGAAATCTAGAAAAAAATATCTTTCGAATCGGTGAATATCTAATAATTATATTTTTTACTAAGCAGGAAGGATAAGATAAGATTTAATTAAAAGGATTTCATGTCCGTAAATATAATAAATAAAAAATAATTTAATGGCAAAGCGGACTAAAAAGCTGGTTTTACCTACACACGGAATCTTGTTTAATTTACCAGGGCCCCAGTCTAATTCAATAGAAACAGACCGAGGCATGGGTCGACAGATACTGACGAATTCGTTTCGCTCTTGTTATGAGCTCGTCAGAGTACCATAGTCGTTGCCCATCTACGAATATCAGCCTGCATTTAAGCACAATAGGATACACAACAGTAGACACATGTAAACACGTGTCATCTACATGTACATAGTAATGCACATCCTATACCATGCAGAGGCCGAACAAACTCAATGTATAGGTAAAACCAGTCGTATAAATAGAAATAAAAATAGTGTGAACACAAAACGCTAGCAGGAGACCATTTTATCCTTCTGCTGATTTAATATCAATGCGAAGCCAATGCTGGGAAACCAGCCAAATCTGATTATCAGCATTTTTTCTCCGCAATAATTGTAATTTTTTTCATTACATAATTTGGTAACGAAATATAGTGTCCACTTTGAAAGGCGAAAAAAAAACACACTTAGCAGAACATAATAGGTATGTTTATTAATTCAGACAATTTTTCAGATAAGACTAAGATAATTTGAACTTTCAGAATAATGTTTGAAAACACTGATACATTTTGAAAATTTATGGTGGTATAATATTTTATAAGGTACCTTCAAAATTACGAAATTTTGTAATAATAAAGCAAAATATAAAATATCCGCATGATATAGATTTTGGGATTATTAAATTATTTATTTAAAGAGAATTTTTAAAAAAATATTGTTACATGACATGTAAATAATATTATTGTCAAATAATCAATAATCATATGTTAATTCATTTATCTTACAATTTAATTAATTTCAACACACTTATATATGTTTTTATTTATTTAAATACACACAAAAATAAACTAAACAATCAAGTGCTTTAATTAATGAAATATACTCCAATCACACCTTCAAATATAAATTTTTATTTTGTTTTTAGTACCGTACACGTTATTAAATGACAATTTAGTTTTTATCACTGATTTTTAACAGTAAAAACTCGATCGAGAGAACAAAGGCAACGCCGATCTAACAATTTTTTAATTCTCCTTGAACTCTCACGAATTGATGAATTTACGGTTGTACTCCACTCGAAATCGGTTTGTTAATGTTTCTAACCTAAAAATTGTACCAAAATACAAAAAAAAACTGACCCCCTCGATAAACTCAATCCAAAGTTAAACACTTGCGTTGGACTTATTTCGTTTATAATTTGAATTTGCTGCAAAACTTTTTATATTTCAAATATTAAAACACATGATTTGATTTATATCTAAAAATTTGCATAAATTAATTTACTTCTTGAAGCAACTGACTGGGTTAAAGTAGCACAAACGGTAGCGGCTTTGACGTTTGATTTCATTGCCGCTTCGTAGTGCCCGCTCAAAACCGTAATCGCCACCTAACTGGTTAATCTGGTTGAGTTCGGCCAATCGTTGGGCCAGTAGAAATTCCATTTGAAGTGGCCTGAGAGCTGATGAATCGATCATGTTTGCAGTGTTGGATTCCGCGTCCGTTAGAAACTGAAAAAATCAAATTAGTCATGTCATTTTCGATTTTATTTATGATTGTATATCCCACGATGAAATTATGAAAATTTGGAATTGCACTACTGTCGATGGGAACCACTCATTTTTACTTGTTCTGTACTTATTTATTTCAAATAGATTATTAAATTTTTGGATTTTACCTAAGATTCCAGACCACAAAAAAGCTCAATACGGCCATAGAGGGGCCCTATAAAGTCACTTAGCCCCGGGCCCCATAAAAGCTTAACCCGGCCCTGATGAATACCTACATTTTATTATGAAATTCGTTAAATGTAAACATATCTAACAAAACAAAAACCATCATAAAATTTGTTTTCAATGTAGTGTCATATGTGACGATATGTTTGTAATTAAAAAGCAAATATTGAACTGGAAATAATAATATAAGCAATACGAATGCAAAAAAAAAATAATTACTTTACTCTGCATTTGAAATAAATCGAAAACTGTCATTGAAAAATTAATTATTGTGAAATGAATGCTGCAACAGGCATATTTATAAGGAAGAATGTATTGGATTACGTATGTCAAAGAGATTGGTTCGCTAAACACGCTATTCTAACTGAAATTAGACAATAATATTTTGCTAAACAGTAAGTATTATAATCCAAAAGTTTATCATCCTTATCCAGGGAGCTACTATAACAACAAATAAAAAGACATGCTAGGGTTCTTCAGACTAAGGCAACGTTTTTGGTATGTGTAAAGCTCCGCGGTTGTCCCGGAGCAAGAAGAGTTTTAATCCTTCGTTAAACGTAAAGCAGTGATCAAATCGAAATTCATACGCTGAACCAAATAAGACGGACAGTAACAGTGTTATATTACAGTGATGATGAGTACAACTCAGACACACTTAATTGTGTCCTAACAAATTACAATACAATCTAATTAATTTGCTGAATCACCTCCCATCATTATGTGAAAAACATTAAATCTCAACTTGTTAAAAAAACAATGCCAGTCAAAAAATTATGTAGACATTTTTGGAGGTAGTTAAACAAGTGTCTAAACATTTTTGATAATTTTGCATGAAAGCGTATTGCTTAAAAACAAAAGATATCAAGAGATAGCTCTCCTCCTTCGGACTCGGGCTATTTCTCCAAAATTTGCAAATGAACAGATGTTGCTTTTAAAGGAAATATACACTATGTCCAAGATAAGATTGGTATAGCATTGGAATCTTGGAAATGGTCGGAGTTACAATGACGGTTAAATTAGAGAAAAATTGTACAATTTAAATGGTGATTTCAAAATTAAACTAACTTTAGCTGTTTTAGATATTTTTTTACTAAATATAGTAACCAATCAAATTACTTAATTTTATGTCATGTGTCAAATTTCATCCAATCACCTCTGGATTACAGCGATAATACCCTAGATGTGGTGTTTTCAGTTTGGTGTTTTTTTTATTAAAAATTAATTAAACGTCAAACTGACAACTGGTTTAAAAATGTCGCGAAGATTTGGTATTGCATCTAACGATGCAATTAATGATATTATATCTAATAATATACCAAAAAATACAATCAAATCAAAAAAATATGTATGGAAAATATTTCTCGAGTTTTGTGCGACCAGAGAATACGAACTGAATGCTGAAACGAGTTTGCATAATTTGGCTAATATATTGAAAGATTGTGCGGTAAATATGAGAAAAGCTGACGGAACTGAATATAAAGAAGCAACTGTAAAAACAATTTGGAATACTACGAGTAGGCTACTCCAGGAAAAATACTTCAATGACTTCAAAATTGTATTCGACCCGTTTACCAGTGTAATATTCAAAAATGCGCGAGATGCAAGAAATGCAAAACGTAAAACATTACAGCAGGATCCAAACAAACGAAAATGCAGTTCTCAAATTTGAGTTCAAGTGATTTGGCTAGAATCATTGGATTATGGGATGAATATACACCAGAAGGTTTACAAAAAAGAATTACCATATTGTAGCTGTTGAGTTAGCTTGGCGAGGTGGTGAACCAGCTGATTGCCTTATAGATTATTTCACGATTGAGAAAAATAATGGTGGAACGCTAACCAACAGAATTGAATACAATCCAATATTCAGTAAAACATGCCAAGGAGGATCGAAAAGTTGTACAAATAGTAAGTGGCTTGTTCCAAATATTGCAAACGAAAGTGCCCTGTGTGTTCCATAAATTATTGTCCAAAAGGGGGAAAAATATTACTTCCAGTCGCCTATTCTTGAGACCAAATCGTTTCTGGAAATCCGAAAGTGACACATGGTTTGACAATATACCGGTAGGCAAGAACACAATTAATATGTGGACCAAATGATCCGCGCAAGCTATTGGTTTGGACACTAAGTGTAAAAAGATATCCAATCATTCGGACAAATCAACTGCAGTTAGCCATTTGGCAAATAGAGCAATTCCAGAACAGCAATTAATAAAAATAACAGGACATAGCAGCTCTAATTCAATTAAACCGTACTTGAATATTAACCAAGAACGCCATGGTGAAATAATCAACACCACGCGAGGAATTTCTTCAACAGTGGAAATTAACAATCCGTCAACTTCAGCAAACTCTTCTTCCAATTTAACATTTACTAATTGTACTTTTCACAACTGTAGTTTTAAATAAAAATGAATAATATGTTTGATTAAAACTAATACATTTTGTATTGAAAATTATTAAACGTCAGATTGACAATCAAATTTTTGATATCTACAAAGTAAAACATTATCTTATCGAATACTCCTCGGGCCTTGATAAATACTCAAAATTTTGTCCCAGAGAATCCTTCAAGCGAGTTGCTCAAGGATAATATTATCAAGCAACAGGCTTTCGGCATTCTCTATGACAAAATTATCTCGATATTATCAAGACCCTAGGGGTATTACTACTGACAATTTTTGAAAAAACGATTTTTTGCGATTTTAGTTTTTATTTATTTCTGACATTATTTTTACAGATATGAAAATATTAAAACTACTTTCTCATTGTTACTTTTTCAGGAGAATAAGACAGTGTTTACAAATTTTCACATTTGGTTCCGGCCCTGAATTTTTAATTGGTTGTTAGAACCGTCTAAAAATTATCAAAGAAAATTCAAAGACAATTTTTTGTTTCGCTTCATTTTAGATAATAACAAATTTTATACCTGGCTGTTTTCCCCAGCATGAGGTGGACGTGCATTTACAGCAATCACCGTCGTAACTAGCAGCAAACTAAGGATTATTGTTGAACTGGTTGCTTGTGCAGCTAGAGTCGAGTACATTTTGATCTGAAAATATTAAATATAGGTTATTTTCAACAACTTCACTTCAGATTGAATCTCAATCTGAAGTTGCAGAATATTCATTCATATATAATGAAGTATTAGTGGTTTTATGTATGTACAACTGCATTATCTATCGATGGTACATTTGAAAGTTTCAGTTTTAGTGAATAATTCTCTTTGGAGGTGAAAATGCATGGGCACAAGCTGGGGTTAGCTATGGTACTTCTGAGTTAGTTTTCATTCAAAATGTCCACAGAATCTGGAGGTATAACACAGTAATATACATGGCGATCCTGCCATAAAACTCAAGTATTACAAAACTCAAAATCATCCAGAATTAAACCAACATTTAGATAAGTTTCCAGTTTTTAAAAGAATATCTAAAGGAATTCAGTCCGATTTATTAGATTAGATATGTCATGAAAATATTTGAAGATACTGAGCATTTGGCCATAATAACGGATGAAGCGACAGGTTGGTGTTTCTGCAAAGTCTCCGTCCAGTAACTTGGGTATAGGAAGAGGTCAACCCAGGAAAAAAATTTAGAAGTGCTTTTCTCATTTGTTTTTTATGTTTCTTGGGATGCTGAGTTTGATTTTTAACTTTGTCACCTCTATATTTTCTGAAATTTATGATCTTTTGAAAATTATTTGCTGACAACATGAACCCTAAAAAGAATTAAGTGCTTTTTTAAAAGTAGGATGGACTAACTCCCCTCGCTATGCTTTCAATAGAAAAAAACCTTGCACAAGATATTTCAGATTTTGACAATAAAGATAATGAATTGTTTGCTAAATGCTAAATCTAATAATAGGAGAATTGATTTTAAATAGAAATAAAAATCATATGCTGTAGTTTTTGTTTGTCTAATTTTGTATCCCCCCATCCCCCCTCTCTTTTCCAATCCAGGAAAAAACTTATAGACGTGCTTTTCTCATTTGTTTTCTGTTTTTTGTGATGCTGAATTCGATTTTTAACTTTGCCACCTCGAAAAAGTGATGCGTTTTAAAAAATCTGCAAAAAATCGCGAAAAAGCGCATTTTTGCATTATTTTGCTGATAGCTCGAAAAATATACAGTTTTGAAAAAAGTTTCAATATACAAAATTGAACTTAACTAAATTACCTACAAATTAGGTTCGTAAGGTTTTTTTTGTCAGCAAAACGATTTCGCCGATAAAGCTCCTTGAATTTTAACAAAATGTCCATAGTTTTAGTTGGTAAAAAACCTAATCCTTTTTTGTATTACTCAAAAATTTTAAGAAGGACGCTAAACTGTTGGTCATCAAATTTAGGTTAAAAGACGGCCCTGTCTAACACCATGCTGTGATTGGGTAAATTCAGATTTTTTAATGGGGGTTAGTTAGTGAAAATTGATATAATATAAAATTCCTAATTTCCATGAGCATACTTTAAATATAATCTAGCTGCAAATATTATATAATTTGCAAAATACACTTTAGATCTAGGTGGTAAGTCTTGTAATATTAAATATATTATATTACCGTCCCTCAAACACAGTTTAATGTAGACAACGAGTTTCGTTGAATTACTAACGTAATGTAGATGCATGAGTTTGTTAGTTCTAGAATATAATAGTCATGAATTTCCAGTATTTGGAGAAACAGTTATATTTGGCCTAACTGTAATGTAAACATTATATTACCAAGGTAGAAAATACAAGTCGACGAAGGACATCGCGAAGCTTATTTTATAGGAATATTGTGTTGAGTTTCAGAACTGCGAGAGACTATTTTAGAAAAATGAGAAACTAGACCATAACAATTGATGGTTTTAAAAAACTTTTATTAGCTGTGCACCTAGTGGAAAATGAAAAACAGCATTACAATGTAATACATTTTCAAATTATTATTGAACATAATATAATCAAGGCATAATGGGGAATATTTTGAAAAACAATAAAGTGATTTTCGATGATTATAATCCCGAAATCTAAAAGGCATCCCTCGTATTAACACGTCGTATTTTAATGCTATCACAAGCCGCCACTAATCACAAACCAAACTTTATACATCTAACCTATATTATAGAGATTTAGTTCTTAAACTAGATTATAGCAAATAATGGCTTCATAACAAATATTAAAGAAACTTACGAACAGAAGAAAAGTGAATTTTACGTTTCCCGAAAGATCTATTTTATCTAATTTCAAAGTTTAAGAACAGAAAATTAAATGCAAAAAATATATTTGTATTTGCTTTTACGATCAATTTAGTACCACTATTTGTCTTTCGAAATTTGCTCCTTTATGGGAGCTTTGTTTGACATTTCATTTAACTCGATTGCAGTATTTACTTTATGACCTCGAGGAGCTACACATAGCGGAAATCTTTTACCCGGTCGGATGTTAGTTGGATATACTACAAACATTTTCGAGTCCATGACTGATAATACTTTTATTCTACATTATTTACTATCTTAAAGAATTATTATTATTTTATAGGAAACATTATTTGAAAGATACAGCAATTTAAAGTTTTGCAAAATTTCCAAAATAAGAAAATTTTACAATAAACCAAATTATCTAAAGGACTAAGTTTAAATCCGTTACAGAGCAGGTAATGCTTTCGATTTATTAAATTACAAATTGACACACCGTGATCCAACTTGTCAAACACTTTTGTAAAATTGTCTATAGAAAATTTTAAGCAGCAATTTTCTTATTATAAGATTAGGTACTTTTCGCAGTTAAATGATTTGGGAATTCAAAAAAACACATCGCGTGTTTAAGTGAAATGAAATTGTTCCATTCAATTTAATTGAGCAAATTAAACAGATTGATAAATCGAATTTCTAATCTACTTATCGAGGTTTTTGGTAAAACATTCAATTATTAACGTTTAACGAAGTAATCATTGATTCTGTGATTGTTTTTTTAAATGGATTTGGCGCTATCAAAAATGCATCGCATAGGTATCCAAATTCCATTTATATTTGAATATATGTATGAAACCCTCTGTTGTTTATTCATGTATTTGATTTAAAAAAATGTATCTAGAATATGTACGTATATTTGCAATCTATTGTTTTTGTGTATTTTATCAATAATTATTATTATACAAGAAATCCCTTAGGGATTTCCCAGTCGTTTTGTGGTAGTTTTATCTATGAAAAAAATCATTAAGTGTTGTAAAAAAAAATTAAAAAACTAAAAATATTGGAAATAAATAGGAACATTTTTGAGTTACCCCGTAGATCACCTCTAGGAGCTTATAGTTTAACTTTTAAAGAAACCTTGAATTGAAATCAAAAAATTACTGAAAATATTACTTTTTTGTCCTTAACAAAATAAATAAATACATTTTTGACTCACCGCGTATATAAATTTAAAGTGGTTGTGCTAAAAATGTATGAGACCATTCTAACAAATTAAAAAAAATATTTTTTTTTCTATTTATTAGGGCCTGCCGTGTCTAAAAGTCTTGAGAAATAAATAGAAACATTTTTGAGTTACCTCGTATATAACCTCTATGAGCTTATAGTTTCACCTCTAAAAAATGTTGAATTGAAATCTAAAAAAATCAAAAAAATACTGAAAATATTACTTTTATGTCCTTAAAAAACTAAACAAATACATTTTTGACTCACCTCGTATATAAATTTAAAGTGTATGCTAAAAATTTCTAAACATTTAAAATTTATTTGATTGCAATCTGGAAAATTTGTTAAATGTCGGCTAATTAATTTTTTTTTTGCATCACCCTGTACATGCTGCTTATTAATTAATGTTGTTTAAATACTTAATTTAAATAATAAATCCACATCTCTCTATTTGAAAATCGTTGGTGTTAAATTAACGTTAACGTTAATAGCGGCGGACGTTATTTTTTGGGACTACCATATCTCTCTATTATGGTTCGTTGGTTTGTCATAATTTGGCAGTATTTTTTTCTAACGTTGGTGTCACTTATTTTAGTTTAGTTGACACTTCTAGTTCACGTCATAATTTGGTTTTGGTAACAAATTGCTTGTGTGAAATAGTTTCTTTGTTTACATTAATAGCCTAACAGTTTTCGGCATTATTTTCATGTTTAAGATCAATTCCATGTAGTTGAAGTAAATTTAGAAGGTGTCATTGTGTATTTGAAGTAATTTTAGTGAGAAATTGTTAATAAAAAATAGAGGCGTTCAAAATGTGGACATACAGGCGTTTGTTTAAAATTTTGTGGACTATAAAGTGGCCAACAACGAAGCTCTGCTCAGCGAAGATCTGTGTTAGATTGTGAACAGTGAATGCAGGCGACATAGACAAAATCGTTCGGTTGATTATAATATTTTCAGTGTGTGGAGGTTATACCTATGTTTTTAAAATGTGTGTGAAAAACCAGAAGAATCCACTGTCGTTAAAGTCGCCCGTAGCCCAAATTTAGTTTATTAATATAGTTAAATTATGTACCTAACACAAAACTGTAAAGTGTATTGTTTGAATTTGTCGTTTAAGGAGTTTTAATTATTGTGTATTTTGAAATAAAAACATTGAGCAAGTAAGCGTAGTTATAGGTACGTGACTTTCTAGGTATAAGATAAATAAGTAGCAACTTAATTTTACTATAGTTAGTTCCTTATTCCTTACTTCTATTTATATGGATACCTATAGGTATGTGGCTACTTGTTTAATATAGGTACAAAATCACATATCTATATTTGATGCAATTTGGTTTTATTTCTTTTACCGCAACTCAGTGGTTAGCGGTGTGGTATAGGGTGCGGCAGGCTCCTCAATTTTTTTTTTCATTTATAATTTTTGACCAAAGTAGTTAGGTAGGTAGTTGGGTTAGTTTATCATGTTCAGCGTTCCATTCCATCTTAATCATAGTTTAAGAGTCAGTTTACAAAAAATTACAGTTGGTTCTGTAAAGAAACTGACGGACAATGTGGTAGGCTTTTGAAACTTATTTTACAAGTAGCTGCTGAAACATTCGGAATTTTCTGTTGATCGTTTTTCTTAGGTAAGATAAAACCATTAATTCTAAACACAACTGTAACTTTCTTGATAAGTTATATGCAAAATGCTTTTTGTATTAGTCAGTGCTCTTTAAGTATAATATGACCTTACAATGGTCGTGTTACCTATATGTAAAAAGCAATTTTATAATAAAACACCTTTCAAAACTAGTTTTCAATGAGTTTCCTGTTCACATCTAATTCTAGAGAAAAACTGTTTAACAAGAAAACTTGAGATAAAATCTTATATCGTATAATTTAACCCAACAGAAAACTTTAATAATTTAGGTATACCTAATATGCCATAATATGAATTTATAGCTTAGTGAATAAAAACGGGATCGTATGAAATAATATTTATATTCAGATAAGTACCTGTAAAACCAATTTATCAATATATTTTTACATAAGCATTAATAGAGATTATTTGATAGTCGTATAATAATATTATACCTGCAAGTAACACCTAATCTAAATCTAGTTATATGCCATTGGTCTTTTCACTTTATACCATGTAGGTTCAAAAGGCATACTGCATGTTTTTTTGCAAGATGAAATCGTATTAACCAATTCACAGCGGTACAGGGCGATTGTTGGTCAGTAGAAAAAAATTCTTTAAAAATCCTAAACCCGAAAAAAATGTTTGATACCTAGATTCTAAAAGACTGTAGCCACTTATTATTAAGCGATCCACTAAGAGTAATTTTAAAAGAACAAATGTGTCCAGATTGTAACAAGACACCACGCCACTGGTATCATAGATACCAGTTGGATAGTTTATAGATATTTTCTCTTAGTTTCATACCTAACGAAGTCTAATATTTTTGTAAATATTATACATCTGGAAATAATAAATATTATTTTGGGTGCCTGTGATAAAGAATGGATAGAAAATGACCTTTTTCTAGTCGAAAATATTTAGTTTGTTTATGAGTTAGTCGAGAAGATAAAATGCACATATTAGAAAAGATAACCCGATGTTTTAGTTACAGAGTGGTCTCACTTTTGAACATCGAAATACACATGTACATTAAATGTCAGACTATTCTTATATATGCATAGGTAGTTGGGGAGTTAACAAGGTTTCCCATATCAAAGAATAAATATATAAAGGTCGTAGAAAAAATTAACATGGGTTTTCATTCAGTTAGCTTTTCTGGAGATTAAGGAGTCATTATATAATCGTATTGTTGAATTTACATTTTACAAAATTTACTGACAGTCGCTAATTTCACTCGAGGTGCTTGGACTTTGTTTTTGCGGTCTAAGCAAAATAGGAGAAGCATCGGTAATTAGGTAGGAAAAAAGTAAATAGCGTGGCCCAATAAAAAAGTAGAAAAATATAAAACAAATTAATGAAAGGGGGAAAAGAATTAAATGAAAAATTGACACAAACTAAAAAGAGGGGAGTTCGGACGGGACAGTCGAAAGAAACGGACGTCCTGACACGCGTGAAGCTCGGGATGTTTTTCTTAAGTAAGAGTTAGACGTTAGGAAAAAGGATTATCGACCGTTCATCTAAGAGTAAAGAAATACGAGTTTTTGATCGCGCGCATAACATAACTTATACTCCTTTGAAGACGATCCATTTGAGTGAGTGCAAAATGTTAAAATTTTTAATGTAAGTACCAACAAAATTTTATTGCGTATAGTGTATGTAAATTCCTTTTTTGTATCCTTTGTTATTTTTTAAAAAATCATTGATTGATTTGCATTTTTAATTATTTAAAGTTTGTACATTTTTATAATAAATAGAAATTAAGTTTTATTTGATTCACTTCGTTTCATTTCTACTTAGCTTTTAAACTGTTGTGTTTCTTAAATAAACCCAGCCACTTGTTAGTAGGATTGTAGCCTTTTGAATGGCTTCCGTCTGAAAACATGATACAAGGAGGGACCCAGGGACGTATCGAGAACTAGCCAAGCGAGTCTTGTTAGATTAAAGATGGTAGAAAACATTTTTTAATAAAATTAGAATACATCATATAGCCCCTTTAAAAGAACCCAAGATGTGACAACAACAACAATCATTATTACAGTCGGCATAAAAATGTATTTTATTTCTGAAGCTCTCACCCTGTAGCTGTATTTTTATATGGGTATATTGTAAAAATGCCCTTTCGTCTTTTCAGTAGATAGTACCTACTTCTGATGTTTGTGAAACGTTTTTGGAAATACAATCGGATTTTGGAGTTTAGATTCGTTTTAGCCTTGGTAAGGTCTAGTGATTTCCAATTTTAGTTAAATTAAATATATTAATTTGTTTTTGGATTTTTCACAGTTAAGAATTATTTTCTAGTTTTTTGTTTTAAAGTATACCAGTATAAAGACCAAGTCCATTTCATTTTATTCTGAAGTAGTGAAGTTGTATAAAGTTTCTTAATAATAATCGAAGTTACAGTTTCAGTAAGTTCTTAATAATTTTTAAAAATGGATTTTGCACAAGCTTTTGACAGAGTTGACCATAGTTTTAATGAAATTAAGCGCAAAATCATTTTCAGAAAGTATGTGTAGGTACTTTTCTGCAATCGTATTTAGAATAGAAAGCAGTTCGATCCAAGGAGTCTGACAAATTTGTACCTTTATCGGGAGTTCCTCAGGGAAGCACCCTAGGTCCTCTTCTGTAATGTAATGAGTTTAGAAAAAATGATTTCTATTATTTATATATTAATTTATTCTGATAATAAAATAATAAAGATTTCTAAATAGTTTTTCGGAACTAAAACTTTAGGAGCAACAAAAATATTGCAGACCAAATTGTATTGATGACAATATATAATTTACGTTCAATTATTATATATGAGATAATTTCATTTTATCGCTTTTTGACATTTATAACTTTTTTGTTCTTAATACCTTCCGCACCAACATCGACTTCACTCTCGTATTTTAGCGTCAGTAGAGTAGGTACAGGACAATATCTACCATGTAGTTTATATCACTTTTTATATCGGAATTTTGTGTTTGAGACTGAGAGCAATAAAAGCACAGCAGCTAAATTGACGCCAGTTTTCGTTAGGTTGTTTTATCGCATTGCAGTCGCTCTGCTTTTGCTCAAAATTTAATTAGTTCTCTTACTTTACAACAGTTGTGGTTATTTTTTTATTATATTGTTGTCTTAACTAAGTCCTATTTTTCTATTAATTTTATATTTGATTTATATACTACATTGATATACTTTAAAAACAGTAATGTAAAGTTTTGTACCGATGAAAATCCATAATGTATTTGCAATTTAATCTTGCTATTTATAGTAACAAAATCAGCTTTGTACCATGGATTTTGAATTGGAGTTTTTGAGAGTCAACTGAGATTGGCCCCATATTTTTGCGAAAATCAAATATTAATCAAAATAAATAAAATATTAAAATCAACTTAAATAAATATAATGAGTAATTATAAAGATTTGCAAAGCTTTAAATAAGGATTAGAAATCTACACAAAACTTCTTGAACTCGAGGACGTTTATTTTTCGCATGTTTTCAATAACTTTGGAGGGTTAATATATTTGTATCACAAATAAGAATAACACTAATCTTCTGGAGATAAACAAAGCGGTAGAAAGTTCAAATACAACTTGACAAAAGCTCCATAAATTTATATGGTCTGTTCATTTTTTTTTTTTGATCCAGAAACGTCCTACAATGGTTCTAAGTTTATCTGCCTATTACATTATTTTTTGATCGTAATAAAGTTCATATAAATTAATTTATAATCAAATTTGTTGTTGTCTTAATTATATATACGAGTAATATGCTTCATTTCGTCTTACTGAAATTTATTTAACGAGATAAAGGACTAGGTAATTGAAATTTCAAAAATTATATGCAATTATGGTGTGCTGTAAGATACAATTAATTTTTAGATTAACGTGTTTTAATGGAGAGTTTAGCAAATAATAACAAAGGTAAACGAAAAACCAATTAATTGTACTTAAAACTCAGTCAACTTTTGCAAAATCAGGTTTCAATCAAAGCAAAGAACAAATCATCACATTTAATATAGGTACAAAACAAATTTTAATGAAGCATCACGTTTCAATTGTAATTCAGAGGAAAAATCTAATATAGGATTGATTGACCGAGATGATCCTCAATCCTCAATATTCAGCAAAATTATGGCATTAATTCGTATCGATATACTCGTATTATAATTATTTTAATGATATTCGCATGATTACACCAATGTTTAGCAACCCTTTGATTATGTTCCTATTTATTTTTCTCACTTAATCTACCTACTGTTTTGTCAAGTTTTACACGTTAATAACATTTGCATTTTCTCTCTTTGATATGATGATATACGGATCCAACCTTTAAAATATGCTGATGTTGAACTTTTACAAATATTCGAAAGAAGTAGTCCATACTGAAGTGGAGTAGAATAATTGAATATTCTTGAAATAAAAGTCGACCTCCACACAATAAATTTAATAAAAATCCTCAATAAATGTCACCATACATGTTTCACAGCTCCGGGCTGCATCATCAGTGGTTATAAGAGAAAATTGACGAAAAGCTATGTTATTTAACTAAATTAGTACATATTATTTTGGGAATTTTATTTATTAACTCTAGAAATAAGAATGTATATATTATTTTCAATTGCACCAAAAAGATTTGAACTTTGAACTTACCATTGTGTGAAAAAATAAAAAAATTTTATTGTTAAATTACTTGTTGTTGTTACATATTTAAACTAAAACTAATAAACTCACATTATTACTAATGTAAGCTTTGTAACATTTTTTCTTTTTATATATCATCGAAATTCTTAAAAATCTTTCTCCACGAAAGCACTAGGTTGCAGTTTCAAAGCTTTCATTAGTAATAATGTGAGTTTATTAGTTTTAGTTTAAATATGTAACAACAACAAGTAATTTAACAATAAAATTTTTTTATTTTTTCACACAATGGTAAGTTCAAAGTTCAAATCTTTTTGGTGCAATTGAAAATAATATATACATTCTTATTTCTAGAGTTAATAAATAAAATTCCCAAAATAATATGTACTAATTTAGTTAAATAACATAGCTTTTCGTCAATTTTCTCTTATAACCACTGATGATGCAGCCCGGAGCTGTGAAACATGTATGGTGACATTTATTGAGGATTTTTATTAAATTTATTGTGTGGAGGTCGACTTTTATTTCAAGAATATTTTACAAATATTTTTTTGTAAAGAATTTGTTTTGTAATAATATATTTTAGATAATGAATATTTCAATTCCATTTAAAAGATTCTCTTTTAAACTGATTCATACTTCTATTATTTTTAAGTACTAGACTAAAGTTCTTATAGCAATGCACATTTTTACACGATGAACACTCCACTTCATTCAGAAACTTTCAGCTAAAATAGACGGAGCATCGACTGTGCAGAAACTGTGATCGTTTGGTTGAGTTTTTAAATATTAAATGTCTAGATTTAAACTTAGTTCATCAATTTTGGTACACCATATACAATTAAAAAAAAAACAATAAAGGAAAACCAAGTATATCTTGCACAACAAACAGTGATGAATAAAAATACAAACCAGCATTACTAATTTGATAATTTCATTCACATAAATGATAATAATCTAATAACAATTTCCGTCTACCACCAAATGTGAACGGTAGAAGTCGACTGCCATGACAGATCTCTTTTCGCAAAAAAATCTTGTACAATCTGTTATATTAAATACAAAAAATAAAAAACTTTCACTCATTTATCGCACTTCTGTTTTAGATATGATCTAGTAGCAAAAAAATCTAATTAAATACTTTACGTGCTAAACTGCGTCCGATTTATATCATGAGACTGATTAGATTTTATGCTGGAATTAAAGTTGTTTGTCATTTTTAGTTTCACAAGTTTTGCGCATTTATAAATCTGGATTTCGTTCCAAAGAGTTATCCTTGTGAAATTTTAACAGAAAAGTATTACAAACTACACATTTTTCGTAATACGAGTACGGATAGCAATAAATAAATTTCATATAACAAAATTTTGACCCAACTTAAGTTAGTTTCATCTTTTGTCAAAGAACATTTGAAAATATTTCAATTTACTTAATTAATTTTATTAATTTAATAAAATATAAACCGAAGATCCAATTACTGCACATTTAATAAATAATATTTACAGAGCACTGGAGAAAAAAGAGAGGGCGTTCAGTGTTTTCTTAGACTTAGCTCACGTTTTTGGTAGAGTTGATCATAGAGGCTAAAATTAATTTAAATCTTGGCGCTCTCGTGAGTTCAACACGTAGCAATGGAAGATGGACTAAACTCTATGTCCAATGTGGTGTTCCACAAGGCCCTGTATTGGGGCTAATGCTGTTTGTATTAGATGTAAACAGGATATATACTTTACCCACAGATGGTAAAAACACTGAAATTCAATATAAAGTTTCAACGAATTAAAGCAGATTGCCGAAACGAATATGTTCCTTATTCATCTAAATGTGTTTAAAAAAAACCATATACCTAAGTACATAACATACCCGGAATTATTACTTATAGAATATAGTTTTGCAGATGAAAATCTTATACAAACAAAGTCAAAGTTCATTTAATTATTTACTTAATTTGTTGTATTAATTTACAATTAACTAATTTATCTTCAATTTCCTACTTTGTTCTTTGCATTTAAAAAATAAAATAAAGTGTACTCTCCACTAATCTCAAATTTCAAGTATCTTTTTAAAAAATTAAGTTCTATCGAACGAATCGTCGACATAGTTTGAACCCTTTTTGTCTATAATACTTTATGCATAAATTTACGTTATCAAGTAAAATGTACAATGGGACCGCCTCAGTTAGTTATATGGCGCAGGCATTACGTCATAATATCCAAAATACGTGAAAAATAGTGTACGTAAATCTATAGTAATAAGTATTACAATACCTTACAAGTATCCGGTAACATGCTAACGAGGTGACATTTATAATATGTTAAACAAGATCAAGAATAATTATTTAGGCTCGTCCTTCTCTTGCTCCTTAAATAATTAATTAAAAAGGTACGGCAAGCATTAATTAACAGCAGCGAATAGACCATATTATTTATATACAATTAACGTAATTATGTTAATGAAAGGTCTACATACCAATAACTCGAAAAATATACAGTTTTGAGAGAAAGTGTTAGAGTACAAAAATAAAGCGCAATAAATTCTCCACAAATAAGGTCTGTTACATTTTTTGTTTAGATAAACATTATCACCGCTAGAGAGTATTGAAATTCGACCAAATTTCCTGTGTTCGCTAGTAAATTTGAGTTTATTTATTAGAAAATATTTGAAATGGTGATATTTGACCAACCACTATAGGTATTTAAAGGCACGAGATGTACTTAATTGCAAGACGTAATGGAGATCCTCTATTCTCTAATGTGGTTGTAAGGGTAAAAGGATTTCATTTGTTGATGTCTTTTATGGTGGCAGTTGGCTACATCAAGTAAGGGAATGGTCTGAAGGAACTGTTCAACACAGTGTACGCCATAAACAGTACCTACTGAGAAAGTGCTTGCCTATGCAAGGACCTTTATCAGCGAAATCATTTGGCACAAAGAAAAAACTTACGCACCTAATTTGTAGGTAATTTAGTTTAGTTAATTTTTGTTTTGTTCATTTTTGTATACAGGGGTACACGTCAATAGTTATCCATAGGAAAGTATTATAATACTTTGTGCATCTAATTTTGACCTCATATACTGCGTGTTCCATTTGAAATAAACAAGTTATTTAGAATTAAACTTTACGTTCTTATAACTTATATTATTGGACACCCTGTATTTAGTATTGGGGGTTTTTTATATTTGGCGTAACAAGTGATGAGTGGGTATATTTATCAGCCCAGACTGGCCTGAAAAGAACAAACGAATAGGTGTGAATTTTTTCATTCAAATTATGTCTATATTTTTATAAAAATTGAAATATTTTAAAAATTCAGGTTTAGGTGAGATGTACTTTAATGAAAGTTAGGTTTATTTTGAACGGGGAATCGCGTGCAGCACAGTACACGTGATAGAAACGAATACTTTTTTCACGAGAGAGAGAGAGAGAGAGAGAAATAGTGTATGATATGATGATGATAGATACCGGGTTTTCAGAACGGATCGCAACATGCGTGCAACAGATAAGTCAAGGGGTGGGGGTGTGCTTTGTGCGGTAAACAAGAGGTTTAATGCCTTGCGGCTGGATATAGATCATCGAGTCGCATGCCTTGATCAAGTTCAACTTGCGAGTTGTAATTTCTGAAGATGAATATCACCCAGCCCTTAATATTTTATTAACTATCAACCAAACTGTCAAAAGGTGCGATCCAAACAAAAAACCCACCTTCAATTTTAAAAAAAAGCAACGATATGGATCTGCATGATCATTTAAAGACCGTGGATTGGAGAACGTTGAAAAATTGTCAAGATCCCAATCAAGCAATGAATGTTTTCTACAATAAAATGTACACTATATTTGATAACTGTATTCCTAAAGCAAAGTTGAATAAGAAAAATTATCCACCCTGGTTCACCCCTGAAATTATACTCAACATAAAATCAAAAGAAAGAAACTTAAGAAAGTTCAAAAAAACAAATCTACAACAGTGTCTCGCTGATTACACATACCTTAGAGCTAAAGTAACAAGAGCTATTAAACTTGCATATAAACAGTATGTTTCTCAATTTGAAACTACACTACAAGAAAATCCAAATCAGTTCTGGAACTTTATAAAATCAAAGCGCAAGAATTGTGCAGATCTGCCTTTTGAACTACATTTAGGAAACGAGACTTACTGTGGTGGAAGGGAGATTGCTCAAGCTTTTGCGAACTATTTCGAAACAGTGTATTCAAGCACACAAACGACAAACGTGTTGGATGTGGATTTAAGTACAGAATCTTGCTTTTCAATAGAAAATATCTCAGTAAATGATGTCCAAGACGCCCTAACAAAACTAAAGCCAAAGAAATGTGTAGGACAAACTTTTTTTCAAAACAGTATATTTTTTTCCTGGATTATCCTCTTATAAAGTTACTCGACTAAGATCCAAGTAAGTGTGCTAGAATAGATATTATTTTCTGAAGCATCGTGTATGCCTATCCAAGTTCTATATCTATAGTCGACCTCTAAACAAATTGTGTGTGTATCTATGTGTATCTAAGCTTCTCCAGAAATTGCACAATGTTGATAATACTCGTATCTAGTGGGTCGATTAAACCTGATTAATTATTGCGTAAAGTAGGTCAGTAGCGTTCTTTAATTTTGTTGAGGGCAGATAAAGGAATCATCTAATTTTAGATGAAAAGAAAGATTTCCATTCTTGATTGAGACATTAAGAGCATTAAGTTATTTAATGTACTGTGATATTAGTTTTAAGGAAGTTTATAAAATTATATACCGTAAAAGTATCTAGTACTTAGATAATTTTTAAATCAAGCTTTATCAGATCAAAAATGGACTATGCTTGTATGGTCAACGCATCGGCAAAAAAGTCATGCTTAAAGAAACTCGACGTATTACATAATAAGGCTTTAAGAATTGTATTAGGAGCATATAGAACAGTGGCGGCCCGTGAGTCCTGGGGGTTGTGAGGCAGTACAAAGATTTTTTTAAAATATTGTTGAATACCAATTAATGAGAGTTCCTATTCATACTTATATACATTATAATATTATGTATATTATTTGCTGATTATTATTTTACCCCTCATTTATTTTGTCTTTGTCACTTAATTTGCTGTACATCTAAAAACGCTTGAAGAGGCAATGCCGGACTTACCATCTTTGTTTCACACATTAATGTATTGCTGCAGTAATACCTACTATGCTAGACAAAATTGTGCAACTCCAATTGTTATTAATGTGTTTAAGTTTAACATTGATACAGTCAAACAGCTAAATGCAATGTATACTCATATAATAAATACTTTGAAAATAAAATACTTTGCAATTTATAGCAAAATACAATAGATAATCAACTCAACTCACTTAAATTTTTATAAATAAAAAAACACTTTGTAAAACTCATAAAAATGTTTGAAGTTAATTATTAGCTGATCAGTTTCTGTTTAATTAAAAATCGGAGACTAATATTAATCAATGTGGTAGTAGATAACAATAATTAAAAGTGGAAACTCGCCGTGCATAGGGACGAGAGGCAGTGCCTTACGCTTAAAATGTTTTAATTACGGCTAGTATGGACGTTGGCCTACTCTCTTTCTGCGATCGCCGACGGGCAAGCCGCGGGCAGGATATTGTTGCCTTAAAGCAGCATTAAATCGACGCACGATTTACATGACATTCATTTTCATAATTTAAAACAAATCATCATGTGCGTATAATAGGTACCAATACAATCTATCAATCTGTGCGACATTTTTTAACAGTAAAAAAATCCTAATTGGTTAAAAAGTTAGTGAGCCACTGCCTCACTTGCCTCATAGGATTAGCCGCCCCTGACATAGAACAAGTCCGAAGGAGAGCTTATATTGCGAATCCGTAGAAGCCAACCTAGACACAAGATGACAGTACCTTAGCCTATCATATGCAGCAGCTATGTATAGTACGACACAGTTAAGAATTATACACTTTTATGTGGATAGATTATTTAAAAGCGTATATTCTTAACTGTGTCGTACTATATACTACAAAAGAAAATCCTACGTATTCTAACGTTTTTTCAAATAGAATCGAAACAACTTTTGAAAAAAACCCCAACTAGATCCTCCATATTACCATAGAGTCAACAAATACAAAACCTCAGTAAGCATTGAATTTCTGCAATTATTACCCACAACCTTACCATCTACACCGCCTTGGATAATCCCTAACATTACAACCAACACCGACCTACAAAGTTACGACAAACAGACTTCCCTCTGGAAATGGTCTTAATCGTCTCAAGCAACCTCAAAATGGTTATATCCGTCTTTATCTCAAATTTTTTTGTAGCGGGAAAGTAAAATTCTCCATACTGACAGTGAAACAGATAAATCAACGCACAGTCCATAAATTGCTTGACAATCAACCTTCTAATGTCTCGACCAGAAATATAAGAACCATCATTAGGCAGTGTATTATCATCAAACATCTACGGTGGTATTATAGAAGACTCCGTGAAGGGATTTGTCCTTGCATGCTGACCTATGTATCCTTTATGAGAGCCTTCCGATTTGCGCGATCCAACTCAGTCATTGAGCCGGTCGTCAAATATAGAGGAAAGCTCAATTGTCACTTGTTTTTCCGAGAAAAGAAACGAAAAAAATTGTCAAAGTCCCTATATCTTTTGTGACATCCAGAACAAAACCATTGGACAAAACAATAATAAAATCTATTGTATTATTGCAAGAAAAGTTGAAAAACTAATACGAAATCATAATTTTCCAGGAATTAAATTAGTCATATTTGCTAGAAGAAGTCAATCATCAATGTCCATGTTTAGAAGATAATTTATCTTTCTTATTCCTGAAGGCTTTAAGGAAGCGATAGAATCTCTTCACCATTTGTCCGTTGCAGGAAAACTGACCTGTCAAAATCAGCTTCGCAGCAGCAATATGAGATTTTGGATTAATTCAAAAGGCATATCTTCTTTCTCCAGTCTCACAGTTCTTAATGATTTTGTTTTGTTTGGCTTTAAAGTCGTGTCGACAAAATCATGAAAGTGGACTGCATTGTGTGCTAGAAAACCTCTCTTCTCTTCTTTGAAGTACCATACGCGTTGCAACTGTGACGCGGTCTGACAAGTTGACAGGAAGTTTGAATTGAGGCAAATATAAAGGAGAGTTGATTTGCGACTGAAAAAAGAGACGCTCCGATCTCCCACGTTCGTGATCTAGTATAACATGCTGAGATATCGATCTCTACCATTAGTTTCTCGTAACTGGCATGTTGCCTCCTTAAGATGTCGTTTAAGGATTACAGTGACGTAAGTACAAATCCAACACTCTATTACAAGTAATCTTGGATGGACGGGAAACGGAATATTTAAACACAAAGATTAAATTTTAATATTAAAAGACGCTCGACCTAAATCAATGTGTACAACCAGAACAAAATCAGATATTCAGAATAAGGTACTTACTGTAAACATTGGACATAATAATAATAATAAAATCCTGCTGTATTAGAGCCTGAACGAACAGACGAGAAACTTATACGGACAGAGTAATAGTTTAAAAGAAAGCAAACGGATTAGGTACCTATACGAGATACATTATATTGCAAGGAAATTCATTACGCAATATGTCCCTTTTTACAAGTTTTCTTCTTCATTTTCATGTACATAGAGTATGGTTACTTACGCGACATAAATTTTTAGTTAATTTAGAGGACAGTCAATTTTTAATATAAAAAGTAAAGTGAGGTGGGTGAAGTTTTGCTATCTACTACATGCATTTACGATTAGTCATCGGTATGCATTGGTCTGGCTCTAGATCTATTGCATAGATTGCGGCTCAGCTAAATTAATGTGTAGATAAAGCCAGTAATGTTGTCCGCAATACCACAAAATTATCTTTACTTTATTATATTTACAGACGCAACGTTGGACAAATTTAGGTTTTACAATTCGAATAAGAGCGACGTTGAAGGTGTAGAAATATTGGTAGTACTTCACGGCATAACCTACGACATCTCTGAGAAAATTTGCAGTATTGAGTCTGGATTTTCTAAAAGCACCATCCAAAATGTTCTCTTCAGAACAGAACAGAAAGAAACACAAATTTCATCCATAAGTGTTTACGCTGGTACATAATTTGAAAGAGTCTGATAACAAAAGAGATATTTAAATATTTTACAAAATTTAGTAAACGATTATTTGTACGACGGCAAATCTTTTATTAACACGATGGAGGTCCTCCACATGCATAGTGGGAAGACGTTTTGAATGGCCAATGGTTTGCTAGCTGCCTCGTTCTCCGGATTTATCGGTGATCCATTATTATATCTGGGTGACGATTAAAAATGAAGTGTACAGCAGGCATTTGCCCACTAAAGAGAACTGTATGCAACGTGCAACAAATGAACAATTAATTTTGAGATGTGAAAAGTATTTAGAAGTTTAGGGTCGAAATTTTGAACATTTGTTAAGGTAATTTTTTTTTGAGATGACCTTAGATAAGTTTGTAACATACGTTCACGTTATTAGTTAATCAAATTCTTCACAGACTCGAAACTTTCGAAATGTTGTATTGTCCCACGTAAAAAACTTGAGTTTTGTTTTGATTTTCTCAATTTCATTTTTAATTTATTTTTGTGAACTCTGCAATATTTTTAAAAAAAAAATAATTTTCAACAAATACTATAAATCTTGCATAAATATATATAATAATAAAATAAATAAATATTTAGTGCAAACGTTATTAGCTGTCCATATTATATCATATATGTAATGCGCGGCACTGATGAACATAATATTCTTAATTGCATGTCAAAAAATGCATGTCAAAAATTGCATATCTCCACCGGTTTCAGAGCAATCAATAAATCTTCAGTTTTTAAGAAAAACTTTAACCCCGTATCTCAGAAAACGAAGCATTTGCGGACATTTGTTTATATAGCAAACTGTCATTATTTTTTCGTTCAGAATTACCCCCTGTAGTTTGTCGCACTTATTTACTAACACCCTGTATATGGAGACTATTTCATAAAAAAAAAATGTTTTTATTTCACCGGAAATACTTGTTTTTGGTCATTTTATACATAAATAACTAGTTTTAAAAAAATGTCTGTCTGTATCCGCGGAAAAGCAAAAACCACTTAACAGATTTTAACCAAATTTGGTATAAAAATACTATTGGACATGGCAAGGAGCTGGTTAGATTTTGGGAAACATTGAACGTACGCAAGGGGTTTGTAAATAGTGTAAAAGGGGTCAAAATAAAAAAATATATACTTTTTAAGGTTATTCGAAATACGGAATGATTTTTCATAGTTGTAATAGTTGTAATAGAACACAAGCGTCCGAAATTAGTGTAAAAAAGGGTCAAAAACAAAAAAAAATCCAAATATAACAGAAAAATTGGCTAATTATATATAGCTTTGATATAAGATAACCCACAACATGCAGCATAACAATTTTGTTTACATAGGCGTTCGTAAATAGTAGAAAAGGAGGCAAAATAAAGTTTATAATAAAAAAAAATCAACTATTTTGCGTACAAGAACTTGGCGTAGAAGATCTGAAATATAAAATATGTACGTATAAATATAGTGCCTCCAAAGAGAAGAAAAAGGAACAAAACCCGATACTTAAAAAAAGCTGATGTCTAAAACAAAAAAAATATATATAAATTTTAGATAAATGACAAAAAGGTCATAAGATTATTTAGATTTGAAACTTCTTGGGATGAGGCTCACAAATTACACAACAGGTTAAATAACGACTTGTTATTTAATGTAAAAACATTTTTTAAAAAACAACGTTTCAGCAACGTACATCTGTTGCCTTCTTCAAGTAATATACATACAAAAATCGTCTAGTGGACAAGTAGTGTTTTCTTTTGTCTAAATATTGAAGAAATAAGGCTCAAGAAAAGAAAACTAAACATAAAATTATTAGTTTTACACTTAAATATGGAGAGCTATTCGTGCTTCGAGGGCAACAGTTTATTTTTCACATAAACACTTAAACATGTCATAAACGGTTCAAAAGTTTTTAGCGTATATATTTCAGAGCCTCTGTTCTCTATATTTTAGGTGAATTTGTAAGTCCAGTTCCGTTTTCAACGAGAGGTTAATAAGTTAAAATAATCCCTGCCACTTAATAAAATCTCACCGGAAATGCATACAAAAATTCAACCTTGAAACCTAGAAAGGCTGAAATACGGATTCAACTTATAATACCAGCTGAGGTTCTTTGTCCCAAAGACAAATACGACTGTAAACAATTAATATCAGTCAGCAACATGTATTGTATAGATTGTATACAATAATAATTAAAGCTGCTCTAAATTAACCATTTTAAAAGTTTCTGGTAAACCAATTCATACAGGTAGCATGGTAGGTCGGTATAACAAGTTGTTGTTTTCTCGCAGACTATGTGCTAATGTACAGGGTCATTCATTTTATTTGACACCCACTTAAACAGCCATTATTATTGATGATAGAAACAAAATTTAAATACAAATAGTTTATGGAAGAAATTTAGATAAAGTACTTGGTATTTCGTTTTACGTTCAAAGTAAGTATAAATATTTTGTCAAATTAGATTTGGTGGCTTAAGCAGCGACTGTTTTGGAAAATTAGAATGTTTAATATTTTTGCAGATAATCCGGGATATTCAAGGAACCTAAAACGTCGTAAATTGCATCCTTATACTTTTCTTCCGGTTCCAAATTTAACAGATCAGCATAAAAGGCAGAGGTATGGATTTCCGCACCAAACTCAGGCGGTTAAAGTACAGGGTGTTCCATTTAAAATATTAGTTCTAATTATTATTTTCAATTTTGCAAACTAAATTGTTTGATTCCAATAGTTCTAAAAGATACTAAAGGGGCAACCCCAAAACTTTTGTATTTAATTTTTTTTCGATCATTTATAATAGTAGCTCTAGGTGAATGGCAAATATAATGAATGACCCTGTACTCATACACTAGTGGAGAACCAACAGTAAGCAATTAATTACATCTCTCGTCCACTATACGAGGGTCATCTTTTATATTCTTGCCATTTAAAACAAGACCTAATTCAACAAGAATTAACAGGTTTCTATCAATAATTCGAAACTATGGGTGTCCAATTGACCCCCATTTGGTTTCACAACGCCGCGCCACTGAATTGCAGGATAAAATAGCAACACAAATATTGGATTTTAATTTCAAATAAGCGTTATAAATAATCAAATCCTCGCATGTATGTTTTCATTCACAAGATTAGCATTTGATAAATATTTGGTTATAGTACATCATAAATTTTTAAATGTTTCATTTTCGTTCATACTGGCGACTTTGCGATACAAATGCATAATTTAAAATTCACTTTTGTGCAACAGAGATTTTGTAAAGAGGAACTTAAATTTTGTATTGAATATTCAACCCACTTTTAGTTGAAGCCAAATTGCACGTGTTTATCAGCTTATTAACGGTTTTCACACAAATTAAGCTGAAATTCATGAATTAATAATAATAATAATAAAGTACTTTTATTGCATTATATCTGTCGTTACAAACATACAAATCTTAATTATTTAATGCAACTGGACGAGTTTCAGTACGGTGATTTGCAAGCAAATAACCGTCGGTTCAGCTAACCCATTGAAAAAACAAGCTTATGCTAAGTTGAAAAAAAATACGTATACAAATTACAAATATAAATACAAGAATAAATACAAAAAGCAACTAAGAAAAAAGAACAATAATAAAAAAAACAATAATTTACTGGATCCGAATGCCATGAACAAGCATGCAGCCCCACATATTACACAGCAAGCCTCAACAAAAACCACTCCTGGTTTAGGCAATGAGTCTCAACAATTTTCTCTTAAACACATTTTTCGTTTTAGCTTCCTTTAATTCTTTTGGCCAGGAATTTATGCATTTCGTGACGTTAGGAAAAAAACCTCTTAAACACTTCGTTAGAATGAGCTGGTATATTTAAGTTATTTGGAAAACGTATATTTATATTATGAATGTCTGTTCGAAATTTAATTTTATTATACCTACAATTATGAAAATTTCTGTATCTGTATTTTAGGGGATGCCCTTCTCAAATAAATTAGTGGTACCTGCGCAGTACTACCGGTTATATCGAAAGTAGACATTAATTTCATATTTTTTAAATGGAATACCTTATATACAATTTCATTTGCGGATTCTACATAAAATTCTAGATGTAACTTGTGTATAGTATCCAAACTTAGGTCCTGCGGCTTTTAACGTATTTAAAGATTAATGTCAAAATTGACGTTTTATGGCAGAAAAAAAATCCTAAATTGTCACCTTCAATGATAAAATTCCATATACCTAGCCCTTCTCATAAAGAAAGGTCAGTCTTTGCCCATTTTGTAATACAAGGATGAATCGAAAAACTATAATGAAAATGAAGTCGAAGGTCATTTTTTTCAAATGGAACACATATTAGGTATGTCTTATCAGCAAATATGATGATAACTTTCTATTAGGTTGTCTTTTCCGAAAATGTGTAGTTTTTGGAATATTGACAGTTAGACCTGATGGCTCTTATTCACTCGAATCTTCAACGAAAACAGGGCTAAGTTAGGGTAGAGTTTCTGAAAATCGAAACAAGTGTAAAATATGCCATGTATTTTTAGATACGTTTCAATTTATCCAGCCAAATTTCAATGTGTAAATTTATTTAATTATTGTAATATAACACGGAGGGATATGTCAAAGTCACTTCATGAAAAATGTGTTCAAAATAAGTTATAAATAATATATAATTAAAAATGAAAGCTTTTATTGAAGTTTTGTTTCTTTTTATAAATCATTTCAATCAGAAATTGAAGAATTTTAAAATTCACTTATTGACGTTTGTCGAGAGTTGATTTTCATTTCACATACATACTTAGTCAAATATTTGTGAATTATAGTCTTATTTTTTTCGTATTTGTTTAACATATCGATTATTTCAATTGGAAAATCACCCTGTACCTTAAAAAATAAACAACTTTATTGCTCGTCGTTAATTTTTTCTTAAAAGATGTCATGGCATCCTGCCTTCCTTTTTCATCTCATCTAGTGTCCCTCGAATTTTGGACAGCCTAAATCAAAAACCTTTTAAATCTAGATTTTTATAAATACTTTTGTCTAACAAAATATAACGTCCTTCGTATTATAGTATCCATTATTAAATTTCTAAAAATTATACCTACCTATTACCTATATACCCACATAATATAATATAGATTTTGTCTAGTCCAGATTAAAACGATGTGATTCTGGTCAAAAAAACGCTCCAATTGTATTAATTTTGCTACTATTTATAATTGGTGTACTAATGGATGCTAAATCTGATTCAAAACAGTAATTTAAAATAAATAGAATAATATATTAGAATTATAATTAATATTTCATGCAGGATTAAGTGCTCATTATTAGTGGATTGTTATACCATATACGTATTCGATTGATTTGAGCGAGATGAGGTGAATCCAATATATCAGTTTTTCTCATTTCAAATGGGACACCCTATACATAATTATATTTTTGCATTTCATGTAGGTTGTGGAGTGTTTTTTCTTAACCCTTCCCTATAGCTATCCTCAATTATTGTTTCTGAATCAATAATTTATTTTGGATTTCTTTTGGTATAAAACAAGCCTCCGTTATTTCGTCGCCTAGATAGACAGAATCTTTAAATTTCGATAATAATTCATCAACAAACTACTGTAGGGATCTGTCATTGTTCTAAAATGGAACACTCTGTATATTATCACATATTTTGAAAGACAAAGAAAATCCCTTTCAAAGAAATATTTTAATGCTTTCTTTGTGTGTGTACATTAACAATGTAAAAAAGGCAGGCTCATTTGCCAGAGTATGAACCAGCGATCATTGAACGTTGGGGACAAATCGGTTGCTATTTTTTCAAATTTAATGTTTCATCGTAAAGAAGAAACCTTCTAGAAAGCAAAAACATTCAAACTAAACTTTTCTTGAATTTCTAATCCTTGCGGATTTTTTTCATCAAGACTTCATTTGAATTTGGTTGTCTTTCAGGCTATTAGGTAATATTCCATTTGATAAAATTGACTTCAACCTGTTTTAATTAGTATAGATCACATTACAGTAGTTTGCGACCACCCTGTAACCTTATGGGTCAATCTGTCACTATAATTGATTTTTCTAAGATATTCTTTAACTACTGTCAAAAATTCAAGCATCTGTCTATACAGGTAAAGAAATTAGGGAATATTTTCCAGAGACTTTATTCGGGCTAAAACAATTCAAAATACTCCAAAATACATAGAGAACCCAATAATATAATATTATATAGGGTGTTTCATTTGAAATAAGAAAGTTAATATCTATTTCCGGTATAACTAAACAAAGATCTACCAAGCAGGCATTGATGAGGTTAGTGCAGTCTATAGTGGGTGCAATGGAACAAGCTGACGGCTGTATTTTGCGATCTTTCTAGAGCATTTGACTCTGTTTCTCATGCGATTCTCTTAAAGAAACTTCCCCTATATGGCATTAGAGCAAATGCTCTTAATTTCATAAGATCTTACTTGAGTGATCGACACCAGTTAGTTGACTATATGGGAGACAGGTCTGAAGTAAGGCCTGTGACAACCGGAGTACCCTAGGGCTCAATTATTGGTCCACTTTTATTTATTATATATATCAACGACTTATCATCTTTTTTCTCAAGTAATTCAGTATGCAGACGACACCACAATTTACCAGGCTTCCGAGGATTTTAATAACATAATCCAAACCAAATGAAAAAGTGCTGAGAATTGGTTTGCCTCTAACGGACTGTCTCTTAACTTCTCGAAAACGGAGAGGATTGATTTTACTAGCGAAAACAATAATTATAAGTTTCTTGGAGTAATTGTAGACCCAAAATTGACATGGAAAGATCAGATCGATTGCCTTGCCAAAAAATTGTCCAGTGTGGTTTATCTCTTGCGACAACTATCAACTACATGTTCACAAGAAGTCTTGCGTTGCGCATATATGGGATACTTTCAGGGCCTAATTAGTTATAGCGTTCTGTTTTGGGGCAAGGCACCGCAATGGCAAATTATCTTTAAAATTCAAAAGGCGGCTGTACGCGTAAGTCATGAGGATCTACACTATTATGAAACGCGGCATAAGAAAAACCTGTGTCTGCCCCGGCACAGATTAGCTTTGACAGATCGACAGTTTCAGATTATGGCCGATAGGTTTTATAATCACCTCCCTCGTCAGATAAAAGATATTGCGAACAACAATAAATTTAAAGTTGAAGTGAAAAAACAACTTCTTGAGAGAGTGTCCCATATGACTATGCTGACTATCTCACCTACAAATTTTGAGTGAATTTTTTACACTCCAGTGCTTTGTTAATCTTAAGTTATATTATAGTCTGTTGATTCTTGTTGTAATATTTGAATTGTGCCCCTGTAGACTATTTATTGAATAAGTTTTAAGTGACTTTTATGTACTTTGTTTTACTGTTTTGTATTTGTACTATTTACAGACGTATTTGTTGTTTGAGTATTTTGTTTGTTTATATTGTATTTTTATTTATGTACATACTGAATGTGACGATGCCAATAACTATTGTTATATAGGCAAATAAAGCATTATTATTATTATTAACGCATTTAAGTTGTAATTAAATCACGGCTAACACGTCTTATATAAAAATTGCTCATTAAAGTTCAAAATTATTAGAGCTAAACAAAACCAATGAAGAAAAATCACACATTTTTATGAAAATTTAGATACGGTTTCGCAGATTAATTAAGAAGGCTTTCTTATCATTAGCTGCGTCAACAAAAAAGAAAAATTAAAAATGTCAACTGCGGTATTATGGAAGGAAATGAAGGCATGCGGCTGCTGTGTTATTTTATATTTTTAGTTGGAATTTAAAACGGTCATAGAAAGCTGTCTCTGTTTTTTTTGTACATTTTCTGGTTTACATTATAATTGTAGTGAAATATCAAATTTGTTACATTCTTGTAGTGTATGTTTCCTAATGTAATTACTTCTTTACAAAACCCCAAATTAAACTAGGTATTTCATGTCTGTCCGGTATTACACTGGAATAAAATTGCCGTCCCAAGAGACGGTATCAAGAGACTCTATTTTTTGTGAAAAGAGCATGTTAGGAAATAAAAGCTAATGTCTTCATCTGATAACTACTTTAAAATTAAAAAGACATGACCTTCTTCTAGATAGAGGAACATATTTAAATTATCTCATTGATTTTTTATTATTTTATTACTTTTAACAAAGATTAATCTACACATTTGCTTTTAATATTATGTGTATATAATAGAACTTCCCTATAAAAATATAAAATAAAGTTTAATGAGGTTTCAATAATTCCAATTTATATCCTATAGAAAAATATTTCATTTTACAGGTTATTTTAAGTGTTAAAAGCATTTAAGAGCACTTTATAATATTAAGAGAACCAGCGGGCAATAGGCCACACGTATCTTCGTAAACGGGAGAGTTTTACTCCAAAAAATGCTCGAAGTTTACAATTGGAACGTCAGGATTCTTTTTTGTATACTTACATACTTGTAGCAATATGTTTATAAATATATTATTAACTAAATTAAAAGGATTTCATGTCCGTAAATATAATAAATGAAAATAATTTCGTGGCAAAGCGGACTAAAATGTTGGTTTTACCTACACAAAGAATTTTGTTTAATTTAGTCTAATTCAATAGAACCAGACCGAGGCATGGGTCGACAGATACTGACGAATTCGTTTCGCTCTTGTTATGAGCTTGTCAGAGTACCATAGTCGTTGCCCATCTACAAATATCGGCCTGCATTTAAGCACAATAGGATACGCAACAGTAGACACATGTAAACACGTATCATCTACATGTACATAGTAATGCATATCCTATATCATGCAGAGGCCGAACAATTTATTAATTATTAACTTTCAAATATCATTAATTAATTAATTTCATTCCACCTGGAGGACATCTATATATCTGCCAGTATTCGAAGCCGTTTAAATTAAGTTCTCAACCACGCGAACTATTTTTCCTCTTCCTCTGCTCGGACGTAATAGTCTTAGGGCGACCCCCACGATTACGTTGGGGACGAAAGGATTTCGCTTCGCACAGACTGTCGTAAAGGTGAGAAAAGTTAAATTTTTAATAAAAACGTAAATACACTGAGGCACAAAAAGTTACAATTGTTTTTATGTAATCAGAGTGCTGCAGTGAGGGCTCTCTACAATTCACATAAAAATTATCAACAAATTCAAATTCCTCGCCCCAAAAACCCCCCATCACATAATCCGATGCAAAAATATTGGTTCAAAACTAGGTTATTTAGGAAAATCTAAAACAATATTACCACTTTTGAACTAAGATAAGTTTCACCCAAGGAATCTGTAGTTTTACTATGTACGATCAATTCTGGGATACCCTGTATATAGACGATATTTAACGAAACTCAATATCCACAACATTAAATTGAATAAACCTGATCGAAAATTAAGAAAAATTATGATAATAACTAAAATGTTAAATAAAAAAGACCTAGTCATTAAGGACCTGATTTTTATGTAATACTAAATAAAATGAATGTACAGGGTGTCCGACAAGTAACGCAACGGGCGATTATTTTCAAAATGGTACATTTTAAATAGGTATACTAAATACTAAATAAAACATGGATTAATCTATTTATAATTATGAAAACACTAGATCTAGAAAGTATGTTAAATTTTAATACGACAAATATGGCGACTATTTCAAGATCTTTTTAATGGTAATGGACCTTTATTTAAGAAGTAATTATGCGCATATCTACATAATTTAAATAGTCTAGTAGATATTATAATATTATTATATACAATCTGTCCATACGGATAGAGCTTGGAAGAGAAAAAACTTTTTTATTTGTCGATTTAGAAGAAAAAGTCATTCTTAATAAAAACCTCTGCATGTGTCGAAACTACAATTTTAAATGCCAAATTTACGATTACTATACAGCGTATATCAAAAATAACATTTTTAATGATTTTGATCTTTTTGTTTTTTTTTTAATTTTATGAAAATATTTTCAAAATCGTGATTTATTACACCAATTGTGCAAAAAACACTAATAAACTTTTTTCTCAAAGTGGTTATTTTCATAGTTACTATTAAAATAATAAAATTAAAAAAAAAACAAGGAAATCAAAATCATTGAAAATGTGTTTTTTGATATACCCTGTATAGTAATCGTAAATTTGGTACTCGAAATTGTGGTTTTGACACAAGCAGACGTTTTTATAAAGAATGACTTTTTCTTCTAAATCTACAAATAAAACAGTTTTTCATCTTCCAAACTCTACCCAATGTGTCCAGGGATAGAGTTTGGAAGAGCAAAAACTTTTTTATTTGTAGATTTAGAAGAAAAAGTCATTCTTTATAAAAACATCACCTTGTGTCAAAACTACAAATTCAAATACCAAATTTACGATTACTATACAGGGTATATCAAAAATAATATTTTTAATGATTTTGAATTTCTTGTTTTTTTAATTTGATTATTTTAAAAGTAGCTATGAAATTAACCACTTTGAGAAAAAAGTTTATTAGTGTTTTTTACACAATTGGTGTAATAAATCACGGTTTTGTAAATATTTTCAAAAAATTAAAAAACAAAAAAATCAAAATCATTAAAAATGCTAATTTATGATATACCCTGCATAGTAATCGTAAATTTGGTATTTGAAATTGTAGTTTCGACACAAGCAGACGTTTTTATAAAGAATGACTTTTTCTTCTAAATCGACAAATAAAAAAGTTCGCAACCACTTCACAGAACTGAGAATTACGTTTCCCTTTTCGTGTCTGTTGTGAAAAAATAATTTCACTGCAGTTTGCTGCTTCTTTATTACGACAATTTGACATTTTAGGCAAACAAATATTATCTTCTACGTTCATGTTAATTTTTCAATTATTTTCAATAAATTAAAATAAATATTGAAAACTATAAATCTAAATTACATAAAAAAATTCTTCTTTTTCCGGAGAGTATTTATCTCATCTATATTTCCTATTAAAATTATAACAGAAGATGAGTTTTTCTGACATCGAAACTATTTTTTCTATCCCAAGAATTAACACAATAAAAACATTCATTAAGCATAAAATGTGAAATCTGTTTGAGACTTACCGGTAAATGGGTAAAAAGTAGCGTTGAAACTTGACGAATATTCAAACAAGTTGGATCAACAGTTTGTTACAACGTAGTTCGCAACAGCTGGGCACTTCTTGCAACAAATTGTTACCTACTGATGAAGAGGACGCGTGCGATTTTCGGTTTTATATATACCTATACCTATATATTTAGGCGTCTCGACGCCTATATCATCGCCTTTCTGCATAGAAGTGCGTGACGTAACCAGCGTTTCCGCCAATAGGACCATTACTATTGTTTCACATTATGTAGTTCGTTTTGTTATTATTATTGCTATATCATGTGGACAGAGTAGATATCAAATGTATATTGGATCATTTTTGTTTGTTTTTGGGAAAATTCCCTTATTAACCCGGCATCCGAACAGCTAGAACAGTTTTCTAATAGTAGAGTGGTGATCTTGGGCGGCTTTAATATACCTGGATATATTGATGGTAACAATAATGATAGACATTGTGTTTGTATAAATAATTTTTGCAATTTCTTTAATTTTAAACAATTTAATAATGTCTTAAATTGTAATAATAGACTGCTTGACTTGGTCTTATCTAGCACTGAATGTGATGTAACTCATTATGACACACCTTTTGTTCTTGAAGACTGTCACCATCCAGCATTATATGTTAGACTCTACAGCTCTGTCTCTAAATTTGCTTGTTTTCCACTTAACTGTTCACGGAAACCATATAATTTTAAAAAGGCTGATTTCATTTCTTTGTATGACTCAATTCTTGCTACAGATTGGTCGCATTTGAAACTATGCATTGATGTTGACGATGCTGTTGGAAGCTTCTATAAGAGACTTTATGCATTATTTGATTTACACGTACCTAAATTTCAAAATTATGCAAGATCATTTCCGGCTTGGTTCACTCCTGATATAATATCTAATATTAAGCAAAAGGATAAAAATTTTAATAAATTCAAGAGAAATCATGATAATAGATATTATACAGAGTTTAAGAGACTCCGGAGGTTGATTAAGTCTGACATTAGGATTTCTTATCGCAATTATATGCAGAATATTCAGGATACTTTAAAAACTGATCCCAGGGGATTTTGGTCCTATTTCCACCAGCGTACTGGGTCATCTAGGATTCCTAATGTAATGCACTATTGTGGCAGAACATGTGATCAGCCTGCGACGGTTTTGGATGCATTTAGTGAGTATTTCGAGAGTGTTTTCTTACCATCATCTGCTATGTCAGCGGACAGTACCGTGCACTCTATAGTAGACACTACCACGCATGTTAACGCTATCACATCGGATGATATAATGGCTGCTCACCGAAAGATGAAGAATAAGTTGACGGCGGGTCCCGATCTGGTACCTTCTTTTCTTGTCAGGGATTGTATTGGAGCTTTTGTGGAACCTTTGGAACTCATTTTTAACTTAATTTTGAAGACACAAAAATACCCTGATGTAAGGAAGCGGGTTGTTCCTGTTTTTAAATCAGGAGATAAGTGTGAGATAACCAATTATCGCCCCGTGTCTATTCTGTCGAATTTCTCAAAGATATTTGAAACAATTTTATATGCGCGTATTTACAATAATCTGTGTAACGATATCTCTGTGTTTCAGCATGGATTTATGAATCATAGATCTACAATTACCAATCTTACTACATACATTACACAAGAGATATCGGAAACCTTGGATTGTGGTGGTCAAATGGATGTGGTATACACGGATTTTTGAAGGTGTTTGACAGAATGGATTACGGTGTGTTGGTTAACAAGTTAACTCAATTTGAGTTCTCGAATGCCTTGCTTAGACTAATAGTGTCTTACTTGAGTGGCCGCAGTCAATTTGTTTATTATAGCGGACATACATCCAAAGACTATACAATGACATCAGGGGTTCCGCAAGGCTCCAATTTGGGTCCCCTGGTTTTTCCTTTATTTATCAATGACCTAGTCGAAGCTAGTCAGGCAGGAAAGCTTTTGTTTGCTGATGATCTTAAAATTTTTAAACCTATTTCAACTAGGTTGGACTGCTTGGCGTTGCAAAGCGATCTTAATAACTTGTGCGACTGGTTTGACATAAACAAACTATCGCTAAATATAGCAAAGTGTAAATGCGTCACTTACTCTCAGAAGAAGAAATTCATTGTTAATTTATATACACTGAACGGCATTTGTTTGTCCCGATCAGACTTGGTTACTAACCTCGGAGTGATGTTACAGTGACTGGAAAAAGTATTGGGTTAATGATTAATCGAGTATTGGGTTAATGATTAATCGAGAAAAAAAAATATATGAATGAAACAAATAATTTTTGGCAACGTGTTATTTCCTCAGATTAATCTAAATATAATCGGATGGACATCATATGGTATGGCGAAGACTTAATGTGGAATTTAAACAAGAACATTTGTGTCCGACAGTAAAACACGGTGGCAGAAGATTGTAACCATGATCTGTTCAATAGTTTTTCTTAGATTAATAAAATGAAATAAGTTCTATCAAATTAGATAATAATTTTTAAAAGCTATCAATATGTTATTGATAAAATATAATTTTATTATGAAAATATGGCAATATTTTCCAGCCTGCTGAGAGATGAAAGCTCATATATTATTTGAGTCGTAAAAATGTTGGATATACCTACTTCTTGTTGAAATGGCTATATATGCATGGATGGCAGAAGTTTTATTATAACGATAACTATAACTTATCAGAACAACTGTTTGGGCAACTTTTCATAATAGTAATTTTACATTTTTAAATTTTGTAAAGTTTTTATTGCAAGGTAATCCAAGTGTTATATTTTAATGGTTAATCAGTCGCGGCGAGATAGGTGAAATCGAAGCAATAGGATAAAGGTCACCGTTTCTCATATCATCAGAACATTATACACTTTATACAATTACTACCACTAAACCACCACATAATCGGATTATTATATTTAATTTGAATTTTTCCTCAATTACATCTTACTCACTTGCTAACCCTCAACTACTCAAAACCTCACCTCACTTCATATCCTATAGTCAATAATTTCCTCTTTATTGTTGAATACATATTCCAATTAATAAGGTGATCTTTCATAATAACCACAACCCTATTCATTTTCAAACAAAAATAAATTATAAATCTCAGTCTACAACATAACAACACAATTTAATCATTTCGCTTCAATTATTGTTCGTGATATTGTAAAAAGATGATCTGGTTTCAACAACACTAGATTTAAGAAGAATCTGTATAAACATAACCTCAACAATTGACATTTGTCATTTACCATTAGTTGCTAAAATGTTGAAAACAACTTAAAAATTTCTTAAAATTTCTTGAAAATCAATAATGATAAACAAAAAGAAACACTTTCAATATAAATAAAGGCATTATGCCATTAATAATAAGTTATTATTTTAAGTTTATGTTAAATTCCAAAGTTTTATTTTACTTTTCATATAATGCAGTGCATTGAGTTTATGTTACTTATATAAAATGTCCACATAACCCCCCTTTTTTCACAAAATGGTGAGAAACATCTTTGTTCAAACTGTTGTACACATTATAAAATTACTTATTTCTTATTTTTAGAATATGTTATATTAAGAAGAATGAAACCTTGTACTTGATTGTCACTGATGATGAGAAGTTTCTTCTCGAAACATGTCTGACTGACTTTGGCGATGTGCCTTGAAGTTTTTTAAAATATAAATATATTTGTTTTGTGGAGCAGACGTCGTTTAATTTCTATATTAATCATCGCTCCTCTTAGAATGGATTATTTCATAAAATATTATACACTTTGTCCAAGATAAGAATGGGGTAATATTGGAAACAGTGGGAATTACAATGTCGGTTAAATTACAGAAAAGTTCGACAATTTAAACACCTTTTAAGTGGTGTTTTCAAAAGTAAACTAACTTTAGCCGTTTTCGAGATTTTTTAAAAACCGATTTTAGTTTTGTTATATTTCTGACATTATTTTTACAGACATAAAAAATTAATGAGGAGAACGATATAGGTTTTACTAATTTTCACTGCCTTTTTTTTTAAACCATCATCAACTTGGTTTTTTCAAATACGGCCATGGATTTTTTATTATTAAATTTATCACACGTAATGGTTTAAGCAAGTTTTCAGTGTTTTTTAGCTGTTATTTCTAATAATTTCAAGAAAAATGGCCATAGTTTGGCACTTATTTTGCGTAAAACATTCATCTGAGAAAGGCGTTTTTTTAATATCTTCAAAAATCACAAAAATAATCATAATAATAATATATTTATTTGCATTCAAACCATAACAACGTACAGATTAAGTAAGAATATCATAAATACATAACATAAAAATGAATTGATATGCAAAATGGAGTTGAAAACTTCTAAGTTCAACCCGAAAATTCATAACTTTAGAACCAAATACCGACCAATAACTGCACTCTTTAATCATGCATTTTAATTTTATTGGAGAGGTATGGAGGACGATGGTTATTTATTATATTATGAAATAAAACTAGCGAATGTAGCTTTCTTCGATCCTGCATGCTCAACCACATAGCCTCCCTCAATTTGTGCGAAACGGACTCAAATTTTCTCATCAAAGGGACGATCTCTGAACCTTTTGAATTCTGTTTTTATCAGAACAATCTAAGCACGGTCTATACACCACAACATCATAGAAGTTAAAGTAGTTTAGGATTAAACTATCGGTAAGTTTTTCTTTTCAAGGTTGTGATAGTAAATGCCTATGGGGATATAACATCTTTAATGACCAATATGCTCACATGCTTCTTAAACCGCAATTCGACATCCAATTCCAAGCCAAGATTTCTTGTTGAAGTTGAGATCTTTAAACTTGAGTTATTTACTTTGATATTCAGTTACAACTCCAACAGGCGCCTGTTTTTACCAAAAACAAGAACGTCAGACATTCATCATGAGACCGTGCTTTTGAGAGAGCTCCACAATTCTGTTAATATCCTCGTTAATATTTTGATTAGTTAGATAATAGTCGTCATAAGTAAAGCTGTAGTAAATTTGCCGGTCATCTGCATATATGCTCCTTGTATTGAGCCTTGTGGAACTCCAGTATTAGATGTAGAGAGCGACATCTTCTAATGTTTGCAACAAACCAATTCGTAAATAAAACGAAAATATGCAGTAGCTAGTTGGAATTAGGGAAAACACTCCACCACTGGTTATTAGGTAAGTCATGCCATATATAGTCAATTAGCACACTGTCTATGGTATAGGTAAGCAAACATCTCCAACGATACTTGTTAAAGGTCATTTCAAGTCATGTACAATGGAATTACTAATCGACTTGTTGCATTAAACATGTACGATTGTTTGATGCTAATTTATAAGGTGTGCAGATTGACTATCTAAGCAAAACATTGATTGATACTTAACATAACTCATAATAATCAATTTTTGGCTACTATAAATTTAGTTCTGGATAAAATTGACGATGAGCGATACAGTTTTTTAGTGCCAAACAAAATTTTAATAGATAAATAGAAAACTTTTGGTTGTAATCAATGCCAGTCATGGTGTTAACCAGTGGAGTAATAGTAGTAGAGAAAAATCCAAATACACTTTCTCAATGTCTCTATACAGATTGTTTCAGAAAGACATGGCCAAAATTTGTGAGCGAATCGGGGACATCTAATCAAGAAAAAAACCTAAATTGTAATTTTTCGAAACGTCCTTATTTACAAAGATACAGGGTGTTAAAGATGACTGCCTGAGGACGATTTTTTTGGAATATTTTCGAAACGAGTAAAGAAGAATTAACCAAATGCAGCATATTTATTCACCTAGTTAAATGTAGTAAACTGACATGAAATTGAATAAAAAAGGATGACCATAGGCGGGTAAACGGGGGGACCCTTGCCTTAATTATAACCTAACTTTTTTTCCTTGTGATTTTTATTCATTTTGTGTCAAAAATATGATAAAATAAAGTTTTCTACATAAAAAAGGCATACTTCTTTTTTCTCGAAAAACTTAAAGGTTTTCGAGAAATTCGAGATTGAAAATTTTAGGACAAAACTGGTCCTTAGTAAACAGCATTAATAAAATTATTAAAATACAGTTTGCTAACGAAAAGTTTTCCAAAATTTTATTAATGCTTTGTACTAAGGACCAGCTGCCGAGGGCGGGGTTGGTCTAAATCTCATTACGACAATATTCAACCGAATGTACAGAGTCGGAAAAACACCCTCGGACTCTGCCAAAGAAGAACAATGCATCACAATGTGACGAATACCGCATGATTAGTTTGATGTCCCACGCCTTGAAGATATTCTTACGGATCATCCATACACGTATATACAAAAAGTGTGAGAATCTGGTTGATCGTTCGCAAGTTGGCTTTAGAAACGGAATGGGAACCCGAGAAGCTCTTTTCTCTTTGAATGTACTGAGTCAGAGATGTAGGGACATGAATGCCGATGTATTCGCATGCTTTATTGACTATAAAAAAGCTTTTGACTGTGTGTCACATCAAAAAATGATCAACATCCTAAAATCTACCGGGATCGACGCACAAGATCTAAAGATCATAACCGGACTTTACTGGCATCAAACAGCAACAATCAAAATCAAAGGGTCCACATCAGAGGAGATAGCAATAAGAAGAGGCGTGCAACAAGAATGTGTATTGTCTCCCTTGCTGTTTAACCTCTACTCTGAGACGGTGTTCAACGAAGCGCTCGAGAATACAACTGCAAGCATGAAGATCAACGGAAACATAATAAATAATCTTCGTTACGCAGATGATACCAGAACTTAAATCTCTTATGGACCTTACTGTGGAATATCGCGAGCAATTCGGCCTTTGTATGAATACCTCCAAAACCAAACTATTGATATTCTCAAAAACACAGAGAAACGCCACTCTAAGACTCCTTGAACAGGTTTCATCTCTAAGATACCTGGGCACGCTCGTCAACCAGCAATGTAATCCAAAACTCGAAATTAGATCAAGAATTGAACAAGCGCGGAAAACTCTGAACAGCATGAGGACACTTCTGGCAAACCGAAACCTCAGCCTGGAACTCCGGACCAGAATACTTCGCTGTTACATCTTTCCTGTTCTTTTGTACGGATGCGAGAGTTGGACCATGGATGCGACCACAGAAAGAGAATCGATGCGTTCGAAATGTATGCCTACAGGCAAATGCTGCGAATACGGACGGTCGGAACATAAGACAAATATAGAGGGCCTACAGCAAATGGGTAAACATAAAGAACTCCTTATGACAATCATGGAGAGAAAGCTGCAATACCTGTGACATCTCATCAGGGGCGAGCGATATGAGTTTCTCCGCCTGATAATAGAAGGGAAGATCGAAGGAAAACGGTCGGTCAGCCGTAGACAGAGTTCATGGTTGAGCGACTTGCGCAGATGGCTCGGACATACGTCTATTGAAATTTTCAGAGCTGCGGTTTCTCGTGCGACAATAGCCATTTGGATCGCCAACCTCGACCAGTTTTGTTCTAAAATTTTCAAACTCGAATTTCTCGAAAACCTTCAAGTTTTTCGAGAAAAAAGAAGTATGCCTTTTTTATGTAGAAAACTTTATTTTATCACATTTTTGACACAAAATGAATAAAAATCACAAGAAAAAAAAGTTAGGTAATAATTAAGGCAACCCGCCTATGGTCATCCTTTTTTATTCAATTTCATGTCAGTTTTCGACATTTAACTAGGTGAATAAATATGCTACATTTGTACTCGTTTCGAAAATATTCTATTCTATCTATTCTGTACTCGTTTCGAAAATATTTCAAAAAAATCGTCCTCAGGCAGTCATCTTTAACACCCTGTATGTTTGTAACTAAGGACTTTTCGAAAAATTACAATTTAGGTTTTTCTCATGATTAGATGTCCCCAATTCACTCACAAATTTTGGCCATGTCTTTCTGTATTTTTCTCTAAAAGTAAAATATCTACACACATCAGATAAAAATAACATCCCATTAAAGAGATATCAATTTATTGTAAAACAAGTAGGTATTATTGTTTCTATGTTATAACAGCAATTTTATTAACATATCCACAATCATACGCGTCATAAAAAAAGATACGAGTATTTAATTGTATATTTAACAAGATCGATTTGCCTGGTGATTACAGAAACACCACTACTGTGGTATTATTTGCCTAATAGATATACACTCCAAAATATACAGTGCTGACCAAAAATCACGCATAAATTCAATACAATTTCCAAGATTTTTTTTAAGAAACGCTCGGATATGTCAGTTTTTATCTTAATTTAGAAAAATATACAGCACAGTCTATATTTTTCTTAAAGAATCCTCGGTAAGAGCGGATGTGGATGTAAACCGCACTCTTGATGGGACACGGGAAAGGGCTTCAGACTGCTTCTCTGCGAATGGTCTTAGTCTGAATCAATCGAGAACTGAACGAATTGTGTTTTCGTTGGGAAATGGCTCCGATTTCAGTGATAATGATTCGGTGAGCTTCTTGGGTGTTTATGTTGATCAGAGACTGACATGGCATGCTCATGTCGACTATGTTTCTGGTAAGTTATCGTCAAACACATACGTATTGCGGGGTTTGTCCACAAAATTGTCAAGATCCGTTTTGTTGATGACATTTCATGCTCTGATACAGAACCATGTCTCTTATCCCGTACTTGCCTGCAACGGCGAGCTTTGAGAGTTGTTGCTGGCTTATCATATCGGGCCGACTCCAGGAATTCGTTTCAGTTTTGACCCAGCCCTGTATATATATATATATATGCTTGAATGTCTGAAATATGTTAAACTACACTCCAATATGTACACGCCACATTCGGCTGTTCATCAGTACTCCACTAAGAACAATGAGAACTTCGTACAGACCTCGAGTAGATAAAGCAAGATTTTCTCTGAATTACCACGCACCTAGATTATTTAATGCTTTGCCTCGACATGTGAGAGAGCTTCCGCCTAAATTGTTTCTCGAGAAGATGAAATCACTACATAGCACTACCGCAGCATTGCTAAGGGTGGTCGACGACATAGCGAGTGCAATGGATAAATCGCAACTTGTAATGCTTGCTTTATTGGATCAAAGCAAGGCTTTTGATCTAGTCAACTTCAAGCTGCTAATTAGCAAGCTAAAATATCTTGGTTTTGATGAGACTTCGCTGGATTGGTTTCGAAGTTATCTGACAAATAGGAGACAAAGAGTTAAGCTTGGTCTGACGAACTATTCGGGGTTTGGCGTGACGAAAAGCGGAGTCCCCCAGGGTAGCATTTTGGGCCCAGTCCTGTTCCTAATTTTTACATTCGATGTGACGTCGGTCGTGAACTGCTCGAGACTGCATATGTTTGCGGATGATATACAGTTTTATATGACTTTTATTTTATTGCATGCAGAGTATGCTGTGAGTACTCTGAATTCGGATCTGCGAAGCTTCTCTGAGTGGTGCAGCGACAATGGCCTGCGAATAAACCCTAAGAAATCGGTAGCTTTATGCTTCGGTAGCGATAGGCAAAGAAATTTTGTCTTGCAGAATATCGCCTGGGTAGAGAAGTCGCGAAATCTTGGTTTGATTAGGGATAATAATTTAAAGTTCAGCGATCATTGTAATGTCGTCTATCGGAATTCTTTCTTTAAGCTTAAGTGCCTTTATCATTTGAAAAATTTACTTGATGAGTCTACGAAATTGAGGCTGATCAAGGCGCTTATTTATCCAAATATAGATTATTGCTCGCAGGTCTACTATCATTTTTTGATGCAGTACAATAAAAACAAAATACAGAGGGTGCAGAATGCCTGCGGTTTATTTGTGACGTCCCATACAGACACCATATTACTCCATTTTTGGAACGTTTGCACGAACCTAAGATACATTTCCGTTTAGAATATATGTTCCTAGTTTTACTTCATAAAATTTATAATACTCATACACCTTTACATTTGTATAATTTGTTAAGTAGGTCAGCTGTACACAGTGTTAATTTTCGTACAGATTCATTTAACATACCTCAACATGCCACTGTTAAATTCGAGGGATCTTTTTCATATGTAGCACCCTCACTGTTAAATAGAGTGCAGGACCAACTTGATGTACCGTTCGCAGCTTTTAAGCGATATTTAAGATTGTTGTTATTTAATCATGCTTAGTTGATTGTGTTATAGTTGTGTAGAAATAATAATAAATTAAGTAACACTTTATTTTCTTAGTTGTTAAGGTAGAGTGGAAGAATGGCAATTTAGTTTTGAGTGTATTGTTATTGTAATTCTAATTAATTAACGCTTTTTTTGTCATAATTGTTAAGGTAGAGTGGAAGAATGGCATTTGCCAAATCTCTGTCTTTTTGTGCAAATGTAATAACTTATATTTCACAATAAATCATTTATTTATTTATCAGAAAGTCATTTTAGTCTATGGAAGAATATTTGGAATTTGACTTCTCAGAAAGAAACGACATCTAAACTTTTTATTCATATATTTTGTGTGTACTTGTAAATTTTATTTTTTACATGAATTTATTTTTTATATTGTGTATTTGTTTGTTTTTGTAAATAATTTGTAGTGTTATATTTTGACATTTTTAATTTTTATGACGAGTGTAAGCATTTATGTACTAACACAAAAAATAAATAAATAAAATAAATATTATTATTTTTTTTTTATTCTGCATCAGATATAAGAACCGATAAATCACAGTAAAACAAAAAACACTTATGAGATTTATGTAATAATTGTAATTTTCCACTTGTACCAATTATTAAAAGAGATTTAAGATGCTCATCGGTTAATTTAGGTCTGCCAACATTCTTTGCATATTCGGGCGGTAAAACTCTGTTTAAGTGCAGGCAGGCGAAAAAAACTGTTTCGACCCTTAGTAGATAGTGAAAAAATCATTATGGCCCTAAGGCCTCAAATTTTATAGACCCCTGTTATAGAGAATCCGAAAAATTAATAATATACAGGGGGCTCCACAATGGATGGACCTTGTATACATTTCTGTTATGTCAAAAAACGGGCAACTTTAAACCAACTTCTGGTCCTCACGGTATGTAATATAATTATTAGCACCCATCTATAAAAATGTTCATCATTATAATTAGATAATTCTTGAATGTAATAATAAATCCTAATTCATCATTATCGACCCCTGGGAATAGTAGTTTAATTATTGATAAAAATCTGAAGTTTCCCTAATATGTAATGTTCATTCATCTTCATTCACCAATCGAGATATACATGTGTGGTTTTAACGATGCTATAGTTAATTGGTAATTAGTTATACATCATTCTATACAGGGTTATTGTTGGTTGATAGTACCAAAGATTAATTTGTGTACATTAATCTTTGATAGCACATTAGAACTATTTGGAAATGTAAGCCTACGATAGGTATTTTCAAAAATTTAAGTGATTACCCTTCCGTTTATATGTAGGTATTTAAATGAAACACCCTATATATAATTATATTTCTGGATTCCCTAACCGTTTTGAAGTACACTATCTGAATATACAATTTCTTTTTAATTTTTTGGCACTGAAAAAGGTCTCCGGACAATAATTGCCATTCCATCGTCGCCTGAACAGACAATATCTTGAAATAGTAAGGTATCTGAAATCAAAGCAAGTTTCTAGTGCAATTTGATTATTTTGGCATAATTTTAATTAGAGAGTATTTCTTTTACAAACGAAAGGAGTTATAGGGTTTTGGGGGGTTAAGATTTGGAGAAGATTGGCGGCAAACCTTTGGAAACCTTTCCATACTAAACGAGAAATCGCAATAATCTGGCTAATACATTATTTGTAAGACTGGGGAATGGCCCAGAGTATATTAGTAACACTGTTCAACAAGTTGCCCAATAGAATTAGAATTATGCATAGCGTCGGAAGATACTTAGGTAAATAGTTTCTAAGTAATAAATTACTTCATAGCATTAGTGAGTTATTTCGATGTGATATTTTGGAGACTTGAACCTATTTTTTAAATATATACTTATTTATAATTGAGCTGTCTTTGTTTTAACGGTGTAACTTTGACTTTTGGCAAATAATTTATTGGATACCATTCAGAATTAACTGCAATCTTCTGAAGAATTTATGGGGACGGCGACGTGTGGTTTTAGAAATAAATGTTCATGCGGAATGTATTGCAAGAGATGTCCCTATGTCACTGTAGGTCACATATCGATCTTATTCATATTCACAAAGCATCGATGTTTTTTGGTTTCACAATGATGATTGATCGATAATTTTTGAAATCGTAAAAATTCATCAAACAAACTTACTCACACTGTCAATAAATAAATAATAATAAATAAAATAAAGTGCCGGAATGCTTATACGAGTATCTATAGGCAGTGCAATTATACAATTGAGCCTTTTAACAAGTTTACATTAATTTTTCACATCAATATCCCAATAACATTAGTTTTTTTATCATTACAAAAAAATAAATAAATATTTAATAGCCACTGAGATTTGAACAAAACCAATATCACAAATAAATTACTGTTTGTAGTCAAATCATGTCATCTCTGTTCCATAATAGGAATTCTAATCATAAAAAATGTATACCCCATATACACATACACTATATTAGCAGATATATAGCGACTAGCATTACCATTATGGTCACATTGGGTCAGATATATAAAAGCTATCAAAACACAAAAATTATACAAAAAAAAATGAATGCAATGCGTAACAACTTGACCATTGATGTCTACTACCTATGTAGTGTGGCGTCCACATTTATTATTATTATATTTGTATATATTTCAAAATTTAAATGAGATACAGGGTGTTCCGCAAAAATTTGCTACCCCCTTAACTTCACACTATTTTTAAATTCAGAAAGAAACATTAAATATTGAAACAAATAAAAGATAATTTCTTTTATTTAAATAAAAATATAAAACTATGGTACTGCGACAATTTGGTGTGCATTTATTTAAATTTAATTGGACTTAAAAATACAAAGTGTAAAATCTCCATATTGATAGTTTTATATTGTTGTCCTTTTGTTCATTTTATACATATACGATATACATATACTCGCACGCGAAAAAGAGTTTGGTTAATTTAACAAAAATATTGTTAATCCCACAAAAGCATTTGTTTCTATATCCACGATTAAATATATGTTTGCACTAACAAAATCATTTAGTTAGATGCTAAATAAGTCCTAATTACCATAAATAAAGCTAGAGTTGAAATAAATAAATATTTGGTAAATTCAACAAAATATGTTTTAAAGACAATCATTAACTTGACTTAATATAACAAAAATATTTTGTTAAATCAAAGTAATCAATATTTCTCTTAATTAATATATTTTATTAGGTTAAACACTATTATGAATTTGATTTTAAAAGCCATTTTTTTATTCCAATATAATTTATATTTAATCAAAATAAGTATTTTTAGTATATTTTTTTTAATTTTATCACATTTTATCACTCTAACTAAATAATCACTCATTATTAATATACCACTTGTTTAATCAGACAAAATGTTTTTTATTTCAAGTTTTAACATTTCTCAAGCGAAATATTATGTCTCTCATTCCAAAAAAACATATTGTACATTAGTAGTTTTCTTATTTCCAATTTAAGTATAAGGTTCAAAGCCGGTGGACCCTTCGTATAGGTAGACATAGGCACCGTAGAATGCTAATTTTAGATATAGAGCTATAGAGGGTGTACAACAATATCAATCAATATTGTCAAATATCAAATGGTCCAATTTTTTACTTTTGTAATTAAAAATAAAAAAAATCTATTGCAGGCCTCCAAAAATCAGTCACCTTGTAACTTTTGTATACCGACTGCCAACTGACGCGATTATTAAAAAATAGGTACATATTGAAGTTTGTAATAAATATATGGTATTATTTAAACCGTTAGAATGTTGGCTTTTTAATAGTAAGATAATATACAGGGTGTGCCATTTGAAAAAATCAAGATTTTTATGGGTTTGCAAAATGTCATCACCCTGTATACTGCGTAGCTTTTCGAACCAATGTGTAATGGATTATTTTACTACAGGATGTTGTACATCTTATGAAATACCTACTATTTGCAAAACGCATTGGCGTAACAATAAAAAATGGCTTATAATGGGGCATGTTTTTTGACTTTTAAAATTAATATCTAGTTAACTATGCATTTTAGAGCCAACAAACCTCATATCAAATCATTTTGCTAAGAAAGCAAAAATAATATCTAGGGTGTTCCATTTAAAAAAAAAAACGTAAGTTTTATATGTTACACCCAATAAATGACACCTATTTTAGAATGTAGTCCTAATAAGTCTACAAAATTAGACGTTGAAAGAACTTTCAAAATCTGAATAGTTTTGCCACAGTAGACCGTCGCGTCTAGGGTGACTCACCCTGTATAATGCGTGAATTACACAAGAAATGCTGCAGAATATCCGAAACCGTCTTGAACACAACCTGTAATACTACTGTATTTTCATACATTTCTCAGACGACTAACAATTTGAACACAGCAAGTCTTGCTAAAACAAAAAGTTGATAAAGATAAAATACCTACAGACAAATCTTTGTTGTTGTATTTTCATTGTCCTAATTTCTAAAGGAGTGCCAACTCTCCACCATCCACCTCTCCCTCTTTCTGGAATGTCGGGTATTTTCTTAGTTTTTTATATCCAAACTCATTCATTTCATTCATTCAAATGAAAAAAAAAAGTGGTATATTTTTGGAAATGACTTGGGCGACAACTGTAATAATGGTATTAATTTCTTCACTATAAGTTTAATTCAATTGTTATTATGTAAAATATTCCATACATACATATAAAAAACAAAAGAAAAAGAAGTAAATTATTTTTCTCTTATCCATCCTGTATCAAACAAAAGTAGGTATCATATTCAGACATTATAGTATAATGTCTCGTTGATCGTTTGTTTTATTGGAATTTTGCTGTTGCATTACACAATGCATGTTACGTTTGCAAACAGCTACATTTCTTTCAAACCAATTACTCTCTGTTATCCTATGATTCCATGGCACCTGACTGATGTCAGATAGGGATGACAATTCGCACAAAACAGAAATTGATTTTATACATATAGGTATTATACAGGGTGACATAGAAAAAAGTATATTGCATAGTGCCATACAATAGAGGACACTAAAATAAGCAAAAAAGTTCCCATGAACACGGGTCCGCAAGGCCTTCGGTGAAAAGTTATTTTTTTTTTTTGAATATCTTTAGCCACAGACGCATGCTAGATTCAAATTTGATCTTAGTTTTGTGATTACTGATAGAGGGCGCTACATGAAGATGTTCAAATTGTTGCCCTTGTACTTCAATATATTTTTCCATTCTTATTCTTAATGATTGACGGCATCTTTGAAATATTCCTGGGTTATTACGAAATCTATCTGCCGATTCCATAATTCTTATCCATAATTGTTCTTCATTATGTATTTCTACTGCATAAACTTCATTTTTCATAAATCCCCAAAATGAAAAATCGAGGGGATTAAGATCAGGACTACGAGCTGGCCCGAGTACAGGCCCCCCTCGACCAATCCATGTATTTCCAAATCTCCTGTCCAAATATTCCCTTGCCTCTCGAGAAAAGTGAGCTGGCGCCCCATCATGCATGTAATACATTCTTCCAATAATGGCCAATGGGATATCCTCTAATAATGTGTTTAAATCATTCTCCAAGAAATTTCGATACAGTACACCTGTCAATCGATTGGGCAATCGAAATGGGCCAATTAAGTAATTGTTGATTATACCTGCCCACACATTAATAGAAAACGCATATTGGTGACTTCGAATTACAGTTTGATGAGGATTTTCATCACTCTAATGGTGCATGTTATGTAGGTTCAGAATACCATCATGACTAAAACCAACTTCGTCAGTAAACAAAATTGGTGAAATAATGTTTTATCTGTGGTTTTGCAACCATTCGCAAAATTGTACACGAGGAAAAAAGTCATGTTCCAATAGTGAATGAATTTTGTGGAAATGATATGGGCGAAGGAGTTGTTCTTTGAAAATTTGTCTAACTGATCCACGGTTAAGATTTCGCACCGGTGTACTTGTTTTCCTGGTGCTTGTTCTCGGATTATTTTCTACCATTCGTAAAACAGTTTCTTCGTTTCGCACAGTGCGACGAGTTCTGAAAACCCCACTATTCAATTTTGGTTTTCTAAAACAACCATCTTCTCCCAAACGCCTATGCACATCAATAAATGTTCTAACATTGGGAACTTGTTTTAAAGGATATCTTTCTCGATAGATACGTTGAGCTTCGTAAGAATTTGATCTAGCTTCGCCGTAACACATAATCATGTCCCTGTATTCTTCAAAAGTGTAGTGAACCATTTTTGAATAATTAGTGAGAAAACCAATTAAAAACTTAATCAAGAACACAAAATTCCTCTAACAATTATTACATTAGTTTGACAAGTGTCATTATGACACTTTATTTAATTTTTATTTATCATTGTTTTTGCAAAGGATACTTTGGCGCTTTTTGAATAATTTGCGTGTATTATTGTCGGCTTTTAGATGCATTTGTACTGAAACCATTGCTTCTAGCGACTTGGACAAGGTATACCTTTCTTAAGTATAAAAGAATGGATAACAATTTTTTTCAGTCGAAAATGACATACAGGGTATAGCAAAAAAGTTACGACCCTCTATCAGTAATCACAAAACTAAGATCATATTTGAATTTAGCATGATAAAAAACCCCTGTATACCACATTTTTTCCATTTCTTGCGTCTCTAACTAAAGATATTCAAAAAAACCGAAAAAAAAAATCAACACCCCGTATCTTTTAACCGAAGGCCTTGCGGACCCGTGTTCATGGGAACTTTTTTTTCTTATTTTAGTGGCCTCTATTGTGTGGTACTATGCAATGTACTTTTTTCTATGTCACCCTGTATAGAGCTATTCACGTTATTGTGTTGTCTTATAGGTACAAAACACCAAAAAACTATTCAAGTATGGCAAGAAGATACAGTAATCAAGAATATTTAGACATGATGAGACATTTTTCGACATTTTGACATACCTAACTGATTTTCGTCTTATTTTTGGTCGTTGCTTTTAAGTTGATTGTTGAATTGAAATAGACCCAATAAAAGTTCGTCAACTAATTTGTATTCGATAACACGATTTATCTATCCAAATACTATTTGTTTGCACCCTCCCGGACGCCAAACTCACGAGCCACCACTGAAAAATGTATACACAGAACCCGTTCATTACTCACATTTCCATAGTAGGCAGTGAAATTTGCTCCAGTCTATAGAATTTCAGTATTGTATGCATCGTCCCAACACCCCCGTTTCACCACCTATAATAATATTGCACATCTCGTCACAAATGACATCGGAAATAGTATGCCCGTTTGAGAGGGCAAGTGATTATTATCCAAAGTGATAACAATTATGGTCTCATGGTAATTACAAGCAATATAACATTTATACAGTAAACAACCAACTCATAGCAAAAGCCAAATGAGTTACAATTTAAAAATAACAAATTGAAAACAGTAATTTTTCTTTCATGTATTTGACGTGTATAACAATTCAAAGTTAATTTTCGCACTACTTGTTCGAAATTACCTCAAAGACCAAAAATTTCACGCAAAACTAAGCAGCGAGTGTGTAGGCAGTCGCAAAATACGTATTTTAAAATTATTGTTATTTGTACAGGGTGGCTCATCTCATCAGGTTGAACCAAACTTACGTTTTTTTAAATAGAAAGCCCTATTTATTATTCCACAATTTCATTGCTTTAGACTTGACATTAATCATACTAAAATTTTAGAAAATTATACTCTTAAAAGCTTTAGTCGGTGTTCTCAATACTCCCCCGTATTAGTACCTACTGCACGCAAGCACCCAATTTAACAGAAAGCTTATGTTTGATTGACTTGATTTGATCCTATTAGTTTTAATCTAAATGCACTTCTGGCAAATGTATATACAGGGTGACATAGAAAAAAGTACATTGCATAGTGCCACACAATAGAGGCTACTAAAATAAGATTAAAAGTTCCGATGAACACGGGTCCGCAAGGCCTTCGGTTAAAAGTTACGAGGTATTGAATTTTTATTTTTTAGTTTTTTGAATATCTTTAGCCAGAGACGCAAGAAATGGATAAAATGTGGTATACAAGGGTTTTTTATCATGCTAAATTCAAATATGATCTTAGTTTTGTGATTACTGATAGAGGGCGCTACATACAGGGTTCCATCCCTATTGAATCGGTCGTAACTTTTTATACCTTCAACAATTATTACATTAGTTTGACAAGTGTCATTATGACACATTATTTAATTTTTATTTATCATTGTTTTTGCAAAGGTTACTTTGGCGCTTTTTGACTAATTTGCGTGCATTGTCGGCTTTTAGATGCATTTGTACTGGAACCATTGCTTCTAGCGACTTGGACAAGGTATACCTTTCTTAAGTATAAAAGAAGGGATAACAATTTTTTTCAGTCGAAAATGACATACAGTGTAAAAAATTACGATCGATTCAATAGGGATGGAACCTTGTATGTAGCGCCCTCTATCAGCAATCACAAAACTAAGATCATATTTGAATTTAGCGTGATAAAAAACCCCTGTATACCACATTTTATCCATTTCTTACGTCTCTGGCAAAAGATATTCAAAAAAAACCCAAAAAAAATTAAAATTCAACACCCCGTATCTTTTAACCGAAGGCCTTGCGGACCCGTGTTCATGGGAACTTTTTTTTTTTATTTTAGTGTCCTCTATTGTGTGGCAGTATGCAATGTACTTTTTTCTATGTCATCCTGTATAATACGCCACCTGTTAGTGGGTAGCAGAAATGTTCTAATAACCAAAATATGGAACACCAAAACCGCGCTTGCTGAAAAGCGCGAGATGCCTCAAGTGTCACTATATTTAAGAACGGGGTAAGTAAAGCCGGTGGTGATTGGGTGTGTCAATTTTGTGACAATATTTGCGGCTCGAGGATCGGTCTGTTTAGCCATCTTAGGGTTCACAACAGAAATCCCATTTATACTCGTTAGCGAGTGAATGCTGATGATGGTAGTAATTGAAATACAAAAAACCGTATGTTTGCTTAGGTCGCGCAATTTGAGACTACTCTGGAATTCTAGAAATCTAGTTTTACTGGCAGAAAAATTAAAACTGTTTTGGCTCTTAGAACATACTACTATAATCATCATGGCCCTAAGTATGCGACGGCATATTCTCAGTTTTTCTAAAGTTTTATGCATATGCCATGACATTATTTGCCTTTGGTGATACTAGAAAACAGTTTAATTAGATATTAGTTATGTCAAAGATTAATGTACATTAATCTTTGGTTATGTGTTCTGTTTCTATTTCAATCATTTCTCATTCACACTATGTAGTACGAGGGTTGCCTTTTATATTTCGGGATTTGGCAACCCTGGTGTTGCAATCTGGCAACTGACAGCTCTATCGTAAAGTTGGACATTTTTGAGGTTATACGTACTCAGAACGTTTTGACATTCGAGCGCTATTTGTGTTGTTTACAGTAACTTAAAAGATTCTTCTCGGCCCAAAAATGGGATTAAATCGTGAACATTTTCCTGCGATTATTTTTTACAACTTTCGACGTGGATCAACTCAGCAACAGTGTATCATCATCATCATCACTCAGCTATAGTAGTCCACTGCTGAACATAAGCCTCTCGTTTATTTTGCCACTCTGCTCTATCTTGAGCCATTTGTATCCAATTACCACAGATTCTTTTGATGTCATCGGTCCATCGTGTGGGGGGGCGCCCTCTACTACGATAAGCTTCGTGCCTCGGGCGCCACTCCAATAGTTTTTTAGACCATCTTCCGTCAGTTCTTCTAGCTACGTGGCCGGCCCATTTCCACTTTAAAGTTGTTATTTTTTCGATTACATCTATAATGCCCTGTTCTTTGGCGAATAATCTCGTTTGGTATTCGGTCTCTGAGGGAAATACCCAGAATAACCCTCCCCATCGCCCGTTGGGTGACACGCAGTTTCTTTGCTGACTTTTTTGTAAGCGTCAATGTTTCGGCTCCGTATGTCATCACTGGTAATACGCACTGATTGTATACTTTTCGTTTTAGACTGATGGGAATATCCGACTTGGAAACATACTTTAATCTTCCAAAAGATGTCCACCCCAAGCCTACTCTCCGGAGAAGTTCGCACGTCACAGTGCATGGATGAACTTAATTCAATTTTTGGCGATAAAGCTCCATCAAGGATCAGTGTTTATCGATGGTATGGTGAATTCACTCGTGATCGTAGTTCACTCCAAGACGAATTTCGTGAAGGTCGTCCAAAATCCGTTGTTGTTCCGAAAACTATTGATGCTGTGGGCGAACTGATATTGCAAAATTGTCCTGTCAAGAGATTGAGACAACCCTAGGCATTAGTGGGATCAGCATACATTCAATATTGCATACACATTTGACTGTCAAAAAAATTTGTTCGCGTTGGCTCCCACACAATTTGTCAATCGCTCAAAAAAAGGCTCGTGTCGATTGGTCGAAAGAAATGCTCAAAAAATACGATCGCGGTGCTTCGAAACACGTCTATAACATCGTGACAGGTGATGAATCGTGGATTTACGCGTATGAGCCCGACAGTAAACAGCAGTAGACTGTATGGGTGTTTCAAGATGAGCCAAATCCAACAAAAGTTGTTCGTGCACGAAGCACTTCCAAGCAAGTGGTTGCCTGTTTTATTGGAATTTATTCCCGTACGTAAAAAAACAAACTGAGAGGTCAACGGCAACGTTTTTCGACACCTGAAGAAACGGTTGCTGCATTCAGAATGCATGTTTTGGAGATACCTCAATCAGAGTGGCAAAAGTGCTTCGACAATTGGTTCAAACGCATGCAAAAGTGTATAGATCTTCATGGGGAATATTTTGAAAAACAATAAAGTGATTTTCGATGATTAATATTTGTTTTTGTTCTCTAAATATAAAAGGCAACCCTCGTAGTAGTCTCCGTAACAAGAAAACATTAGTCCTTTTGCAGATTCCGAATGAATTCTACCTAACATTATACTATATACTTAATTGGCAATTAACGATCATCACTCTCAGTGTTTCATTTGCACACAAAACACTTTGGTTTGTACCATATTTCCCACGATGCTGTCTTTAACCAGCTATCCTTCTTCCATACATCCCTTTATATCCAGAGGGACAAAGTCACTACATAATTAACCCTTCTTGCCGAAAATCAAAGCAGGTGATGTTTTATATATTAGGTAAACTGTGTAACGAGATTTAGCAAACATTTCTCTCCAGAGAGTAAATTTTCATATTTGGATGACCTGAATCGACGTTTTATGCCAGAATTTATTAACTAAAATCTGAATAACTAATTTGTATATTATCTACTATTATTAATTTCAACACAATGATTAAGAATTATTATCCAGGATTATCGGAGACAGATTGGCAAGTTTTACGTTATGACGAACAGAAGTTTTGGTGATTTTAAAATGTGTAACTTTCTCCCCGTTCAACTAATTTGTATCTCGTTTGCTTTCCGAGATCCCTTACTAGCCCTCCTTGGCTTGGTCACGTTGTATATTTTTTGCTCGCTATTTTGGGAACAAAATTAGTAATAACAGATATTATGCACTCAGTGTCGGACTGGCACGGTGGGAAACGTGGCATATGCCCGGTGGGCTAAAAATTGGTGAGATGGGGGCCAATACCACCACAAACAAAATACTACCACGAAAAAAAAATATTTTTCACATTGTCGTCAAGCTTTTTTAAATTGTGGCGATCATTATTCTTGCGCCACACTGTATATATTGTATTTTATTCTGTAGATACTGTGGCAACATTTTTATTGTGCCACACTGTATATATGTATTTTTAAGTTTAGTTATTTCGGTGTAAAAATTTAGTATAGTTGTAAATAATGTTTTCTAAATTTCACCAAATGTCGAAACATCTGGCACCAATATTTCTACTTTCTTTTTACTGTTTTCCATTTTCGGGAACAAAAGAAATCCCTAGTCCGTACCTAGAAAAAGCAGTGGAGCCAGTACCGACCAGATGTGGTACTTTCTTAACAGAGATGCTTTTTCTATAATTTTACCCCAGTCAGTCTTCAACATGAAAACAGTCAACAACTCTCTCGTGCCAAAACTCTCTCTCCATATTTTAACAACTTAACTCCCAAACACACTCTTTCCGTTTTAATAAATATTCAGTTTTGTACATACCTAAACAGTGTCTTAATTATTACAACTATACTACCCAAATTACCAAAAAATTATCTATAAAATACAAGGTGTCCCGAAAAAAATCCCCACCCTTTGGGGGTAGAATATACCACCAAAAATAAGATGAAAATCACTTATGTCAAAAGTTCGAAAAATGTCTCCTTATGAAATTATGACCTTTTTGCATATTAAATTGAAGCAATTATATTATCGAAAATCAAATGTTCAAATTCAAATTATTTATTAACTAAACACATAATTAAACAAAAACATTTAAATTTACAAAGTTAAAGAGTTAAGAGTTAAAATGAGCTTCATCATTCCACAATACCTGTTTAAAAAGTCTTCATTTGCGTCTAGGCAATTTTGAAAAAATATACAAAATCGTAAGCGCAACTCACTATTCCCAGGATGCAATTCTTGAACCGGCTTTAGATGATAAAGATACAGATTTTCTCTTTGCATGGATCTGTGTATGGTGCTACGTGGATGGTAACGATGACTTTCCCATAATGCTCACCGAAGGATCTTGTTCACTGTCGTGAAGTAATTTGGTCTCCTGACCAGACAAAATCTAGAACTATGGGCTAGAAACATTAGTACACTAAACTGACACTCGTTTTACCACTTCACCAAAACACTTCTTTTAAATCTCGACGCGCGTTTCGCTAACAATGTTAGCATCCTCAGGAGAGAATTAAAACTAAACTACTACTAAATATACTACAGCTTATATATATTATATAGAAACATTAGGTTAGAAACATGTGATGACAACAGTGATCATTTTAGTTACAGGGTAGTCACAAATTACATTGTAAAAATAGGAATTGCATAGTTACAAAACGAGCACGACGAAATTGAAAACATGATTTTTATGCACTAGCACCTGCGGTTTTTCAAGGCCGTGTTATAAGTGGATATTTTGCAAATCCGCATGGTCACCAAAATCGCCTAAGGTTCCCCCCGAGGATTACTCGCTCTGTGTTTATTTAAAAAACATCAAAATGGCGCTCAAACAGTGTTTGACAGAGCAGAAACGTCATTTTGTAAACAACTAGATTTCATTTACATTTTGTGGTTAATTTTATTTGTTAAGATACATTAATAAAAATACTTCCCTTATACTTTATAGTAAATAACCCGATACAATAAAATAATAAATAAAATAAAATTTGCTGGCAAAAAACAAGACTATAATAAGGGTAAGATATACGTACCTATTAGCTACATATAGGCACAAATTTTCAATGACATAATATATTATTAAATCCCATGTACAATCTGAAGGTGACAAGGAACATAGGGTCATGCAAATATGTCAGATTTCGCAATTTGTAAGGTTATATACATTTCTTGGGAAATAAGAAAGACACATTATTATTGAATTTTATAAAACAGAAAAATATAAAGCATTTGCAAGAAAAACTACTAGCTACTCAATAGGGATAAAGGAAAGAGAAAGATAACCAAACTGTATAGGTACATATTATATAATAATACAAGAACACAATAGTATATTGTGCAACGAACATGAAATGACATATATTTCCTACGAGTATGATCGTTTGCAGCATGAGCCGCAGGCGAGTGCTGCAAATCATACGAGGAGGAAATGGTCATTTCATGTGAGTTTCACACTATACTTTTTCTACGACTGTGTTAATGCTTTTGAATAAATTTATCATAATTTTTAGGAAAATATTTGTTTTTCGAAACTTACCCCTGTTAACGTATAAGCCTAAATACGATAAATTAGAAGTATTAAATTGACTAGGTGGTGTTAAACTATATTCACTATCACTGTTTATGTGTTTTGAAATTAGCGAAATACTTAATTATAATTATTATTAATTATAAATACCAAAACTGTCAATTTGGTGTTTGTATTTTCGGCGTTGCTATGGTGATTTTCCATGCCCGCCGCTACTTTTGTCATTACCAGGAAACTTTATCCGTGCGTAATAATATTTCCCACTAGTTGCTAGGCAAATTATAAATGAAAAACAGCATTACAATGTATGATTGAACATATAATAAAGACATTTAAAGACAGTCGTAGAAAAAGTAGTTTAAAAACTTGCATATCAATCAATACCAGAGACTTTTTCTAGCATTACTCCATTTAACCAAGAGGAAATTCAGAATGAGAGTGACTGAACTTGGGCTTTAATTTTTATCATAAACTAGGAATAATTTGTCATCGGATAAATTTATTTTTATAACGAAATAATTTTGTCAATCACTAATTTTACGAGAAAAACTGCCATGACAAAATCGCGAGGCCAAAGGTCGGGTGATTTTGTCAAATGTAAGTTTTTCGAGCAAAATTACTGATAGAAAAATTTTGAGCTAAAAAGAACACTGACCAAGTGGGATGCAATCCATGAAACAATATATAGGGTGAGGTAAAATAGTTATAAGTTATTGACACTTCACTCTTTCTTATTCAAAGGACTCAGTTTACTGCTTTTGTTGGAACATTTATAGAAAACCTGTTTTCATAAATATGTCCGAGATAGATGGAGAATGATAACGAGACACGAAATCAGCAAACAGCATAAAGAAAATATTAAAATATGTTTCACTAAAAAAACAAAAGCCTATTAATGATGTCCCTTGAACCATCAAATTTTTTCTTTAGCTACTTTTAACTTTCCAAAATCCGTGCTCTTTTTTCTTTTAATTAAAGGACTTCTTAAAACCTCCTTCATAGTGTACGTTCTGCTGAACGTGCATAAAACTAAAATAAATAAAATCAAAATACCTACCTATATCATAATAAATGTTTTATTAATTGAAATAGTATAATTTTGTTTGTATAATTTGATATTTGAATTACGTAGGTACTAACAAATAATAATTGTTAAATAATTTGCAGTGTCCATTCTTGGAAACTTTAACAATCACAATAGAAACACACAAAAGAACATGTAAATTTGTATATAAATGAAACATATTAATTTAATTAACTTAGTATAATGTTTTGTTCAAATTGACACGATATATCATTGATCAGTTTGAAATTTAGTCGACATATTAGGAACGTAGCTTAAAGAAAAAAGTCTTTAAGACTGGCACCTTATACTAAGTTACAAAGGGTCTAAGTGCCAAAAAGCGAAAACTAAGATAATTGACAAAAACTAATTTTTATGATTTAATATTGTAAACTTTTTTTACAGTCGATACAATATACACTCATGGATATATTAGTACAAAGTGTCTTGACGAATACGGTCGACTTTAGGGACAGTGCATTCTTCTGGTTTTCTTGTTTTATTAGAAAAACAGCATTCGAAGTCGTACATTTCAAAAAAAAAATTGCGGTAAAACCATTATTTAATCCAAAAATCTAAATTTTTAGTGACTAATAAAAGTCAAATCTCCACAGAAAAAATTCAATGGAATCCATAATTATTGTCCAGAAATGTTTCGGAACTCAATCAAGTTCCATAATCATATTAAATATTTATAAATAATTAAATATTTCGACTTCTACCAACGTAAATCAAGCAAGAATTCTAAATTAATTAGTTAATTTCTTGAAATTTCCTATCATGATCTACAAAACTAAAATAGAATAAAATCAAAATATGTGTATATGTGTGACCTCAATTGTAAAAAATAAAGAGGAATGTAAAGTTTCTCCTTTCTACCACGGATGATGTAACTATATGGAGTTGCGAAACATGTTTGGACGATAATTATGGATTTCTATTTATTTTGACCCCTCAAAATAGGCCTGTACCGAATTTCATTAAACAATTTGAAGTAATAGGTACCTAAAGTTCTTCGAAAAATTGACTTATGTTGAGAGAAAAAAAGTTAACTGTCAAATTGTTGACAACAACAAACTGTAGAAAAGATATTGTAAACAGTTTGTATGGTTCATCTATAATCAAAATCTAATTTTAAGAATTAAAATAGAAATCGTACGTTTTGCTGTCAATAATGTGCTTTCCGTGAGAGAAACTGCAAGAGAGTCTAATCGCAGACACCGTACAAGAAAAGTGAGTCGGAGCAATGTACAGGGTAGCCCAAACTGGACGATTTCTTATGGGAACGCATGTTTCTATCACAGACACCGACAAAGTGACATGTTGGCTATGTTAAACCTTTTCTCAATTATGGTCGATTTTGTTTTCGGTCTATAAATTACCTAAAAATATGAAAGTTGTGTTTTTTTAAATGGAATCCCCTGTATATTATTGCACTTTTAGATCTTCTGAACAAATTAAGATTTATAACACCTAAATGTCAAGATTTTTTAAATAGATTGAATTTTCTCAAAATCTAACCTAATTTTCATCTTTCAAATACTTAGGAAGTATTTAAGTCATGTTGACAAAATTAACTCTATAGTGTAATAATAGATCATATTTAATATTCCAATTGCAATAAACTTGCAATCTTATACAAGATGTCCAAAAATTAAAACTACTCAAATAAGAACTTTAAGTTGCTATAACCTCATTAATTTAAATGGAACGTCATATTTCTGAACTTACCTAGCAATGTACTTACTAATTACCTGTTGAACGGTATTAGGGTGTACTATAGCTAAGTAGTATAGCGTTTTGGCAGAAAACGCCAAATAATTGTTTTGTACACCATTTGGTGTTTTTTAAATAAACGTTTTAATGTATCTAGTAGCCTATGGTAACAGAAATGTCAAATGACCTGCAATTATAAAAGTCAATATGAATTATTCTTAATTATGCATCAACACCATTGATGATAATAAAAAGCACAGATAAATTTATACCAAAATATTCATAACATGTGCTCGAAATGTCGACCGTCCATTTCGAGACACTTCGATATTCTTTTTTGAAAACTACGGCTAACTCTGGTCAACATTTGACAAGCATCTCTTCTGCGTATTTTCATATCGTGGGGTGTTGTTGGAGGCGTCTTGTAGACAAATCCTTTATTATATTTCATATCGTGTGGTGTTGTTGGAGGCAAATCCTTTCATGTATCCCCATAAAAAGAAATCCGGAGGAGTTAAATCTGGAGATATGGGAGGTCAATTCCAATCCACCTGTTTTGAAAATTAGTATCCAAAAATTGCCGAACCTCGTGATGATAATGAGGCGGCGCTCCATATAATTGAAACCACATGGTTGTTGTGTACATGAAGTTTATCGAACACCCACATGCAAAATTAAATTCTATTGTCAAAATAATGTCCAGACAGCTCTTGACAAAGCTGAATTTTATAAGCATGAAATCTATTCTATCTAGTTCTTATTTGAGTAGTTTTAATTTTTGGACACCCTGTATAAAATTGCAAGTTTATTGAACTTGGAATACCAAATGTTATTATTATTATTAAAAATGAAAATTAGGCTAGATTTTGAGAAAATTCAATTTATTTAAAAAATCTTAAGGCTTAGGTTTTATAAACCTTAGTGAAACAGACACTTAATTTGATCAGAGGATCTAAACGTGCAATAATATACGGGGGATTCCATTTAAAAAAACACAACTTTGATACTTTTAGGTTATTTGGGACACCCTGTATAATATGAAACCAATTTTATAAAGTAGCCATAATAGATGCCTACACGTCCAATAAATTAAACTTTTTGAAAGTCACGTAGTCTCGCCACAATATTCCGCGCCATAAAGCGTGAATAACCCTGTATAGAATATAGTTTTTATACAAGGCTATTCGTAAATTTGCTGTAACAATTAGGTACATATTATTTTTTTACTTATGCAACACCTCGTATATTTTATTAAATTTATTTGCAACACATTACAATGTTTCGTAAAAACACACTCAATTTGAAAACCTTATAGATACGAGTATTTTTAATTATTTCCTATCTCCTATCGCTTCCGAAATCCCCATGTAGTTACTTTTATGTGGCAGCCATGGTATATGCGGTGAAACCAGAAACCGTTATCACAGACATGTCAGTGAATCGAAAATCATGCCCCTTAATACAGCGACTAAATTTCAAACTGATTAAACTACAATGAAACACAGCAGATTGTACCATTAAAAAGCAGAACATAAATCGTTTAAAAAGTTTCAGTTTCAGTCTTAAATTAAAATTAATAGTCTATCGTAACATATTTTAGCTTAATATAAGATTAAAATCAAAACAGAAAACTTCCTCAGGCAACTAAACCTTTAGAAAAAACATTTCGTACTGTCTATGTGTATAATGTTAGGACACACACCGCTTGGGTCAGGCAAATAGGGCCTAATGTACAGGATGTCCCAAATTCGGTGGTTTTTGTATGGTATTAAAAATATACTCAGCGTGTCATAACCTATATTTAGTCTTGAAGATATAGGGTGAAATCTTCAAAGTTTACTATGTACTTTTTTATTTCATTAAAGGCACTAAAATACTAAAGGAAGTGGTAGTGGGTACAATGAAAATAATCAACACTATACACTGTGTCCAAGATAAGAATGATATAGCTTTGGAATCTTGGAAACGGTAGGAGTTAGAATGTCAGTTAAATTAGGAAAAAGTTGTACATTTTAAATACCTTTTAAATGGTGGTTTCAAAAATAAACCAACTTTAGCCGTTTTCGAGAATTTTTGAAAAAACAATTTTTTTCGGTTTTAGTTTTTATTTATTTGACATTATTTTTGCAGATATAAAAAAATGAAAAGCACCACAAGATATCGTTTACAAATTTTCACTACAACGTTTCGTTTTTGAAAAACCATCATCAACTTTGTTCTTTTAAACACGGCCCTGGAATTTTTATTTTTAAATTTACAGCGATTTTCAAATCAAAGATGGGTGGTATCAACAATATTTCAGTATTTTTAGCTGTTATTTAAACGTATTCAAGAAAAAATCGCCTTAATTTAGCACTTTCGTCGTTACACACAATTAGGGATGGCAAAATAAATAAATACCTATATCGATATATTGAATCAAAAGATAGATGGAAACTATATATCGATATACTCGATATATCGAATGAACAATATCGATATTTTATATGTATATATATATATATATTTGCTATATTTTTCTTAGTAGTTGTAGTTGTAAATAAACTTCAAATTTTAAAGATTCAAATAATGAAATAAAATAGTATTCATTAAAATTTATTTGCCTGAAAATACATATGCATTCCAAACAAACGTAAGAATATTTGTTAGAAATAATTACATTAAGTTAGGTCAATTAATTCAAAATTTTCTGGAACAGAACTTAGAAATAATAATTTTGATAATCTATTTCCAGTTAGACGCTTTCGATTTTCTGTTGTGTGCGCCGACTGCTACGGCAACACAACAAGGACCTTTTAGTTTTAAACCTGTGTATGTAAGCTGCATTCTTCCGCTACTTATTTCAGGATCCAAACGCGTTTGGATTCACATGTTCTTTCGCTAAAAACGCATTTTCTGATTCATCCCCACTTTAGCTCCCAGCGCGATCCGGATACGCAATCCCCTTACATCTTTTAGGTAAACTTATCGAGCCTTCAGAAATCCAAAAAATCCTGATTAATAAATCCGGATCAAGAAAACTAGCGAAAGAAAGCAGCTGTAGCAGATACATTTATTTTAATAATGTACCGATATATCGTGTCGTATATATCGATATTTGTTTCGATATATCGAAAGAAATATATGGATTAAAATATATCGATATATTAAAACGCATTTTAGTTGAATGTTTTACGCAAAATAAATGCCAAACTGGCGATTTTTCTTGAATAATTTAAAATAACAGCTAAAACACTGAAAACTTGTTTAAACCATTACGTGTCATATACCATCTGTTTTTGAATTGAAAATGGCTTTATATTTAACAATAAAAAAACAAAGTTGATGATGGTTTTTCAAAAATGAAACATCGTAGTGAAAATTTGTGAACGCTATATTTTTGTCATCAAAAAGTAACAATAAGGAAGTGATTTTCATTTTTTGAAAAATTCTCGAAAACGGTTAAAGTTATTTTACTTTTGAAAACACCATTTAAAAGGTGTTTAAATTGTACAACTTTTCTCTAACCGACATTGTAACTCCAACCGTTTCCAAGATTCCAAGCTGTCCCATTCTTATCTTGGACAGAGTGACATGACAAGCTGGATACATGTTTAATATCTCGTCGGGTTTTCGAGATACCGTAAAAACCTTCGAATTTGGGACAACCTTTAAAAGCGATATACAATAGTATTTCTTATCTAGTACAAAATATCGTGTAATTTTCCTCCAATCTTATATGTTCGAATAGTTATTGATTTAGTTATTAGAAGAGACACTATGCTCCCTAACTGATGATGATTTTGCGTCCCCGTGTATGTTAAACTGTATTTTTTGACAATTGTAACAAATAAATAGTTAAAATCAAATAAACATAAGCCAAGAAATTGAAATTCATTTCATTCATAGTTAGTTATTAATCAACAGATTCAATTTAAAAACAGCTGACAGCATTGAAGTAGCATCTCCAATAAGTTCGACCGTTCGGTTGGGGTCCTCTTCTTTGTAGATCCATCTGGAAACCAAATTATTTCTAAATTAATAAACACAGAATACACACCAGACCACAAAGTTAGGTAGAAACATGTTTTTTATAATTCTTAAATATAATTTTCCGCCAAAGGCGGCTATTGTCTTCAGACAATTAACATTTACTCAATATAATTGAGCTTTTCATAAAAATTTTATTAATTTGACCATTGATGGTCCTCCGGAACATGTATGGTGCTGATCGATGATTGTTGAGAGATACATATTAAAGTTACTCCTTTTCTTTTTGTTTTTCTCTCTACTAAATTACTACTACTACTATTGTAAAGACTCGTAACTAAACACAGGATATAACAAGTTTATAGATATCAAATACAGGCATGTATCACTTCCAAAAATATCAAACTTCGAAGTTTCCCATAAAAATTTGATGGATGAGTTTTCCAGTTTTTGATATAAAAGTGTTGCGTTTTATTGATTTGATATATACCCACAAATTTTATAGTATCTATCCTGAACTCAATTCTTAGATTATCCAATTTCTAAAAGAGAGTTTGCTATGAATGTTTGGGATATTTAATAATACGTTTTATAAAAAAAAGTACGTTTGGAAGTTTCTTCAACTGTAGCATACCATTATAACTCTAAGAGTACTTAAAATATCTCCAAAGTGTATAGTTCAAAATATACAATTCATTTTTTACAATTTAAATGAATACAATTATTGTATGTATTTAAATTTAATAAAAGAGACACTGACTGTTGTTGTATAATATAGATCTCTGTGTATTCAATCTCAACTTACACAATATTATTGTAAAAGAACGAACCACATATGCCACTCAATCCAAGTCGCTTTTGTTGCGTCAAGTATTCTAGTTAGCATTAAAACACGTTAAACATGCATTATTTAGTATATCATACAAGACGACCAAGTAAACGCCTCTTCCTTAAGAAAAAGACAATTTACTCAATCTGTGAACCTACTCATTGGGGCTATTCGATCAGTGTCAGGCAAATATACATATTAAGTACGTCAGAAATCAAAACTCCACCTCCAGCCTATAACTACATTGACACAAAATAGATGAAGACACCTTAGGTGATTTTGTCTTTTGTTAAACAAAGAAATTGTTAACAGAAACCAGGTTTTCTCTAATATCAGAAGGAGCATCTGAATCAAACAGTATATGAAAAACAAAATTCCCAAGATGCTGAAGGCGACAATCCTCCATTCTCACCCAACCCATATCATGGATTACCTGGGAGACGGGATCATATTTTCGAGGACCATTTACAAATCTAGCACAACAGTTCTGAACTCTCTGTATGCGTCCACGATCAATGCTCTATACCTCTTTAACCTAGGTGTTTTTGTTTTTTGTTTAACAAAGAAATTGTTAACAGTAAACTTTTTTAGTCCTATACAAATCTTTATATAGGTACTCGAAAAGAATTCCTCAAGTGCAATTGGGAACAGCCTTAAAACAAAAATGCCACCGAGGTTTCATAAATATTGGAACAATATATGCCGCTAAATGGCAAATGGCACTTAAGTTTTTAGAGCTCCTGGCATTCGTCACTTATTGGACCAACAACTAACCAATACTTATGAGTCGTCGACGACAAACCAGTGAAGTATCTTGAGTTTTCTGTTTCTTGGCTTTGTTATATACAAATCAAGAAATTATATTTGAATCATGTATTGTCCAGGAGGCACTAGATTATATTTTCACTCAGCATTATTTGTGTTTGTAAAACCACTTTTAATAGACACACTGTAGTGTACTATTGGCAGTCACAGTGTTTGAAAATGGTGTAAGGCTTTTGCGGTCATTTACAAAATAACTGTGGTCATCGTCTTGTAGAATTTTTCCTCTCCAGGAGATCGATATTGGGGGATAGGAACGTGGCACATCATTTGAAATGAAATTGCATTGTCTTTCAGAATATTTGATAATATACAGGGTGTACCATACTCCAGCAATTTGCGACCACCCTGTAATCAAGTGCATCAATTTCTCAAGATAATTAATTTTTATAAGATATTCTTCAACTACCCTCAAAATTTTAAGATTCTGTGTATTTAGGTGACGAAATGGCGCATATTTCCCGCAGACCTATTTTACACCAAAAAAAAAATCAAAATAAATTATTTATTCGAAAACAGTAGAAGATAGGTATAGGGAATTGTTAAGACATAATACTTCAAAAAAGATAAGGAATCCAAAAATATAATTATATACAGGGTGTCCCATTCGAAATAAGAAAGTTGGTATTAACTTCCGGTATAACCGGAAGTAGCACAACTATCACAATATTATAGAGTAATAGATTGGATTAATCTGAGTAACCACTAAAATTTTCAAAACAAAAGGTACCATCAACTATGAAATATCCGGTATAATAGGAATATACACACCATACCATACATTTGTCAACCCATTTTGAAATTATCAGATATATAGATGATTTTGTGCTGTATACAAAATGTATGTTTAATTATTTGGAATTTTATACATTTTAATTGAAATAAATTATACAATTTACACTTTTTACGTTATATCAAAAAATCAATAAAAAAATTCTACAAAATATGTTTTTATCAACATTTCACCCCGACCTCGTAATAAAGAATACTTACGGATCGTATATCTTCCGATGTAAGAAACTTCTTATTAGATCCATAATGGTCCATTATATCATTGGAGACCTTATTAATGTCGTCCTCTTCCAAGGCATCCCTGAGTGCCTCCATTAATCTGTTTACTAACAATGCTGTCCGTTTTTTAGGAACTATCATCTAAAAATATAAACAAAATTCATATATTACGATTGGAGCCATTCTGGATAAAAAAATTGTAAATTATAACTTTTAAACGCCTACAAAATAGTTCCGGCACGCCAATGACAACCAAACGCAAAAGAGCCAGAAACCTCCGTCAAAGATTCAAGCCTCCACCTCCCAATTAAAAAAAAAAAAAGATAAATATGCCCAGCAAACATGAGCCCAAACTCTTTACCCAATTGAGCTAAATTTTGGTATATGAGTTTGGGGGAGTCCCCCATTAGTTTTGCTTGAAACCGCTTAAGCCCTTTGATAGGGATGGACACCACCGCTAAATTTTCATATATCAGTAGGGGTCGAGTGATACATTATTTTAAAGCATTTTTTTAAGTGCTCTAACTGGGACACATTATGAGATGGGACAAATACCAATTACTGCAATTAATTCATGACATTCCTGATTGAAAAACCTACGGAAATGGTTTCACACCATCAATAACCACTTGTTTAGAACAGCAGTCTGGAAAATACGTGTAGCCTTGATGATTGCTAACCTTCGGAACGAAGACGGCACTTGAAGAAGAAGAACATTCTGTTTCGTTACGCAGATCATATATTTTTGAATATATATCATGTCGGGAAAGTTTTGACGCAACACAACCGATTTTTTATCTTTTGCTTATATTAAGTTAAAGTAATTGCATGCTCTTAATATGTTAGATGTTTAAGTCTCACTCTTATTCGTTTTTCAGTATTATTTACATGTATAATAAATAAAATAAAATAATAATAATTTTATTTAATGATTGCGATCACATCTAACACTAAGGCTACTGGTAACATTAATTTCAATAGGTAATTATAGTTTTGCGGATGCATTGCAATCTATAAAATAAATGTACACTACATTTCCTTTTATTTAAAAAAAATGTAAAAATGTTAAATAAACAATCACTTCGATCCATTTAGGTAGTGTCAGAATCCGTCCTCTTGAATTTACCACAAATATGATCAGTATTCAGCTTATAATTGATTACCTCTATTCTGCATAACTTTTCAGCTGCTGGTTTATCTTAACACAGATATCAGGTTCGGATGCATTATGCGTAGAAAATAAATTACTCTCTTAGCTCGTCGCATAACAATATGTAAATATTTTATTTCCCAAGGTCCTGTATCAAACAATTAATTGCAAATAGAACTTACTGATATATTCTGCTAAATCTCACACCTTCTTAGTAACTAACGAATTTAATTATTAAAACCCCTTTTTTACTGCTTAGACGAATCATAGAATTATTATTCTCTACCTGTTTTGATCTTGTATTTACCCCTCTTAAATTTTAAATACCTAGTTTTCGCAAGACTTAACTCTCTCGACAACTTCTAAATCGAATTTTCTTAAAATACAACTTTCAACATTTTATCAAGTCTCTTTATCTTGTTTATTTATTTATTTATTTAAGATACACTGCCAAACAGATAAATAATCCAATTAAAGGGCAGGAAAAATTACAGTAAATTCTTAATCTCTAACACTAAATTTATATTCTAAGAAATATATTTTTTATACAAGACAAAGTTGAATTAAAAATATCAATTTGCTCGGACACAGAGTTACAAGTATGGCACATAAAATATAAAGGGGAACGCAACAACAAATTAGTACGCGGGGCCGGAAAGTAAAATACGATTCCGTTAATACGTGTACGTAGATTTGGGACACAAAAAGGAATCTGGCTTAAAAACTCTGGACAGTCAAGAAGTCCATTAATAATCTTAAAGAGCAAAACTAGAGCGGAATATTCTCTCCGCGTATTTAATGATACTAGATTAAAACGGTTTAACAGAATATCATGAGGAAACCCAATGGATGGATAAACCCCATCAACCCGAAACCACAGCAACTTGGCAAAACGACGCTGGATGCGTTCAATATTATTCATATGTATGGCATACATAGGATTCCATACTACAGATGCATATTCCAGTTTAGATCTGACAAATGCGTTGAAAAGAACAATGAGAGTTTGAGGTGTCAGAAACTCTTTCGAATTGCGCACAATAAAACCCACAGATCTATAGGATGCTGAAACTATATTATTGTAATGATTAGTAAAGCTCAGTTTACCATCAAACCAAACACCTAAATCTTTAAACTCATCACAAGTTGTTAATGGACTATTATTTATACAATATGAAAATTTGACAGGGTTTATTTTCCGTGTATAGGAAACACTAAAACATTTATCATTATTCAGATAAAGATTATTACGGACACACCACTCATATACAACATTTAAATCGTCCTGAAGATGAGAACAATCTTCAGTACTATTAATGACAGAATATACTTTGAAGTCGTCAGCATATAATAACGAACTATTTGTCAAGCCACTAGAAATATCATCGATAAAACACAGGAACAACAATGGTCCAAGGACAGAGCCCTGGGGAACACCAGATGACACTTTAAAATTTGCGGAACGAAATCCTCGACTTTCCACATACTGAAATCTATCCTTCAGATACGACTTCAAAAGCAGCAGTAAATTATAAGATAGTCCATAACAACACAGTTTACGCAGTAGAATACCATGATCAAGTCTATCAAAGGCGTTGTATAATTTACATTTTATTGCTTAATCACTTGTTTATTACAACTTCACGAATACTTTGAAGTTGGTTTTTAAGGAGTTGTTTCGAATTTAGTCACGAAAAATACTTCTTTACCGTTAAAGTGAGACGGTTGATTTCATTGCATATTATGAAGGAGTTCAGACTTTTCTTTTATTACAAACTGTATGCACCAAAAAAAAAATCATGTACGAATTCGCACCATTAAGATCACACCAGTGTTTAAAAGTGAAGTAAAATTACATTCAGACGACATGCTGATAGAGAAAATGAAAGAAAATATCACTTTTCTGCACAGCTTGAGGTAAAACGGTCCAGTCCGATATACAATATAATAATATATATGGAAACAATATCCATAGAAGTTCAATGTTTCTATTTTACGTGAATGCAGAACAAATTTATTTGCTACTAAATTGTGGCTTAACAGAATTGTTTGATATTTAAGGTCAGACACCTTGATTTGATGAATGGCGTGATTTTCCAAAGACAGAACGTTAGGTAATTACAATGCAGAGGAAGAGCTAAAAAACTAATAGTACTATTCCATTTGATTTTTCTAAGAGAATTGACAAAATCGAAAACATTGTTATACAGGGTGGCAACAATGACATAAGGCTTGATAAGCCTAGGTCCAGTAGTTTTTAAAATATTTGTAAATAATGGTTAATTTTGACATAAATTTAAGGTGTTGTGGTTACTACAGAAACAAAATACATACCAATTTTTCATGTCAGATCCATTTGAATTCCCTTCTTTTCTTCGTTTTACTGGATTTCATTGACCTCTAATTTGTAATTTTTCAGAGTGGTCACATTATCTAAATTGTATTTTTATGGGAAAATCTTAAATGGGACACCCTGTATATCTGCCTAAATTCGAGAAGTTCCTTTCCCATACTTTTTATTGATATCATATTTCATGAGCTTAAGCCTAACCGTTTCTTATAAAAAGTATTGAAACAAAAAAAATTAAAAATTTTGGCTTCAGAAAGTTGAAAAATGTAGCTTATAATTCGAATTGAATTTAAGCCTAAGTTAACTTTCCCTAATGATTAAATTTCGATAATTGATCTGTTTCAAATTAGGCTAAAATTTAAGCTTCAATATATCGAAATGCTCAAGTTAAAACCGTACAAATCTACTTAAATCTAGCAAATTCTTAGGCCTGAATTTACGCTGGAACTTAATCGAGTACGTTCTTATATTTCACGGTGTAAGTTCAAGCCTCTGTTTAGACTCTGAATTTTCTTCAGAAAGTGGAAAAATTTGGCTTATATTTCGAATTGAATTTAAACCTGAGTTAACTTTAGCTAATGATTAAATTTAACCCAGAGCTAGGCCTGAATTTTAGCTAAAATTCGACCATTGATCTGTTTCAAATTAGGCTAACATTTAAGCTTAAATATATCGAAATGCTCAAGTTAAAACCATACAAATCTACTTAAATCTAGCAAATTATTAGGCCTGAATTTACGCTGGAATTTAATCGAGTACGTGCTTATATTTTACAGTAAGTTCAAGCCTCTGTTTAGACTTTGAATTTTCTTCAGGACGTCAAAAAATTTAGCTTATAATTCGAACTGAACTTAAGCCTGAGATAACTTTAGCTAATTATTAAATTTAAACCAGAGCTAGGCCTGAATTTTAGCTAAAATTCGACCATTGATCTGTTTCAAATTAGGCTAAAATTTAAGCTTAAATATATTGAAATGCTCAAGTTAAAACCATACGACTCTACTTAAATCTAGCAAATTTGATAGAGTTTGGAAGAGCAAAAACTTTTTTATTTGTCGATTTAGAAGAAAAGGTCATTCTTTATAAAAACGTCTGCTTGTGTCGAAACTACAATTTCAAATATCAAATTTACGATTACTATACAGGGTATATCAAAAATAACATTTTTAATGATTTTGATTTTTTTTTTTTAATTTTATGAAACTATTTTCAAAACCGTGATTTATTACACCAATTGTGCAAAAAACACTAATAAACTTTTTTCTCAAAGTGATTTCCCTTGTCCGGTTTTACTAAAGCAAAAAAAAATCATAAAACCGTACCATGAATAGCTTTCTCGATAGAGCGGGCGTCCTTTCTTATCTGTACACCCAGTACAATTGTTTCCACAGCTTTACAGAAAAAAAATAGTGCGGCACTGGTTCTTGTTTTTCAAATTATATAAATTCCATGTTCAATTTTGAATATAATAGATCTTTTGACTTGTTTACCTGCAATGCATTGTATGTGAGTAACAAATTGTTTCTATTTTGATACTACTGTTAGGGTAGTATTTTTATGACATTCTTGTCATACACGATTACGATAAATAATAATTTCCATGGCCATAGGCGTAGGTATACAGATTTTTTCCAAACAATAACAACTGATGTAGTAGGCTGTGGATTTTGTAGAAATGTGTCATGTTTTGCTCCGAAAAAGAGACTTCATCAACCAAAGGTGACAGGCCTTATACTGAAATATGTGAATCGAATGTACAAATGGCGTCCCTGAGGGTGTTATAACCAAAACCAAGTAATAAAATAGCAAATGAAACTGGAACTATATTTATATTTTCTAATATTGTATATCAATACATTTATTTTGCACAAATCCAGGATTTTTCCATAAATTTAATATCGCATAAGGGTGGGTGTCCATGTCGTCATCTATTGATAGATAACCTGTTACCTGTAGATATGTGATTGTTACGAGAGGAGAAGCAATAAATCTTTGAGCAACAAATAACATCTACTGTACACTTTTCCCCATTGGGAACAGCATCGAACTATACAAGGTGATTCAAATTGGAATCTCGTATACGATGACTGTCACAAGTTTCGCTTGAAGAATAAAAAGTTGCTTTGAGAATTTATTGTTTGTTTTGTGAAAAATTAAAAGAAAACACAAACGAAAACTCAAAACTCTAAATGCTCATCGAGTAGGATTTGGACAATTGTTTTTGTGTCGCAACGAACTAGAACAGGGTCGATAATTTTTGAAACCAAAAAAAATTATAGTAGGATGAAACCCATTGGAAAAAGCAGAGAAAAATAAATTACGGGCGATCTGAGGTCAGGAAAGGGGAGTGGGTGAGTTTTTAAAGGTAAAAAACAGTTAATCTCGATTTCCGGTAAAACTGCAAGTCCTATGAAAAAAAGTTAAATGGCAAAGTTGTAGGTAATAAAAAGATCTACAACTTTTGTATCTACACTTTTTTCACATAACCTCACAATTTATGTGAAAAATTCGAATAACCGAGTTTTTGGGTTTTTTATTTTTATCTTCTGCAAAAAAAATTATTTTTTCACAAAATTTGGTGAAAACTTACCTTTGTATGTCCCAAACATACATTAATTTTTTTGATTTCAAATATTCATTTTTTCACCTTATTTTAAATTTTAGTTATACGTACTCAGAACGTTTTGACATACGAGGGCTATTTGTGTTGTTGACAGTAACTTAAAAGATTCATCTCAGCCCAAAAATGGAATTAAATCGTGAACATTTTCGTGCGATTATTTTTTACAACTTTCGACGTCGATTAATTAAGCAACAGTGCATGGATGAACTTAATTCAATTTTAGGCAATGAACTCCATCAAGGGCCAGTGTTTATCGATGGTATGGTGAATTCAATCGTGGTCGTAGTTCACTCCAAGACGAATTTCGTGAAGGTCGTCCAAAATCAGTTGTTGTTCCGAAAACTATTGATGCTGTGCGCGAACTGACATTGCAAAATTGTCATGTGACAAAACAACGTCTACCGTTAGACCTCCGACTGAGGGTGATCAGGTGCTATGTGTGGCCCGTTCTGTTATATGGAGCAGAAACCTGGTCAATAAAAGTGAGGTCAATAAATCGCATTGAAGCTTTTGAGATGTGGACTCTTCGCAGGCTACTCAAGATCTCATACATAGAACACATTTCAAACGAAGAAGTGCTGCGAAGAGCAGGGGTCGAAACACAACTCTTGGACACAGTAAAGTCCCGAAAAGTGTCTTATCTGGGGCACATCCTAAGAGGACCGCGCTACGCCATTCCGAAGCTCATCCTTCAGGGCAAAATGGAGGGCCAAAGAGGACCAGGCCGAAAGCAGCACTCATGGCTCCGGAACATCAGGGATCGGTGCGACATACCGGACGCGGCAACCATCTTTCGTCGAGCGGAAGACAACACCCTTGTGATTGATTGAGGAGAATGTAAAGATGATCCCCAACGTGCAAGTGCATATGGGACCAGAAGAAGAAGTCGTAAACAAAACGTTTTTCAGTAGTATATTGCTTACATAATATTATTCTAATATTTCTAGTTTTTTACCATGTACTCCACACAATTTTATTTAAAATATCGTAACATAATATGTATATTATGACGCTTTTTGATTAACATTTTGGAATGCTCTATCAATGAAAATTTTGCAGTTTATTTTTTTTTTGTCGAAATAGAAAAACTCTATTCAAGTTCAAAAGGCTTTTAGAGAATTGAATTTATTTGTGTACATTGTACATTTATAATTTTAGAAAATATTTTAATTAATATTTTGTTTTATAATGGGTGTTTGATGGAGAACTTTATGTAAAATCAATATTATCTTATCTAAGTCAGGCCACACATCAAGGAAACTGGAAACGTGAAATATGAAATATAAAATCTGAAACATGAAATATGAAATAAGAAACAGATGCACAAACCAGAATCAAATAATTTATTTCAGTTAGCAATGGACACCGATGACGACGCAGTACTTGGAGTTGTAACCACATTATTATAAATCAAAACGAAAGAAACGACGTTACTGGGTCTTAAACATGGTTCTTATAAAGTGGCAACCACCTGTCTCCACGCTTTTTCCTTGAAGTTTCTATTAGAATACTTCTCCAACTTGTAATTATAAAGAACCTCATGTTTTTCAATAACTGACACAAACACTACATTAAATTCTTCGTCGTCTTTCATTTTGAAACTGATCAGATATTGCCTGCAACGCAATAACGGGAAACAAGAAACAAAAATATAGAACAGAACCTATGTCATGACGTCACATGAAACACATTTCTCTGATCTGCGTATTCTCATTTACGGCAATGTGTACTTATTTTATGTAACGTGTTTCATGTTTCTCGTTTCACACTTCATGTTTCATGTTTCCTTGATGTGTGGCCTGCCTTAGATATATTATTACGCACGGATAAATGAAAAACAGCATTACAATGTACTTTTAAAACAGCTCATAATTCACATGTACTTAAAGGTCAACTAAACCATTTTTATGTATGTACCATAAAAGCACTGCTTAAAACGGCATAGTCCTCGGATGGTTACCAAAATAACAAGAAATTGTTAATTAATGAAATATTTTCGTTAAATAGCTATTTCTGTATTGTGTGTTTTTCTTCAGATCTTACGAATGCTCGTTTAGGGTAAGACTGTTGACATATCACGGATTTCCAGTCCAATTCAGATCCACGTACCTTTTTTTATTTCAAGAACACCCATGATTGTATTAAAATATTATTAATTATGTATATAAAAAACAAATGAATTATACAGAACAAATTATCTTAAGTTTGACAAAGAAGGTAAAACCATCTAATTTAGGTAAATCTTTTGCTTAATTTTGACAAACAAAAAAAAAACGCTAATGGTAAATTTTGATAGAAGTTAATAAGCAAAATCATTATAACACATATTCAGGAACAAGGAAGCGATTTGTCGTATCCACGTACGGCAAGAGAAGATTGATGATTTATTATCCGAAATGATATTGTAAAATAAAAAACCCAGGAGTATAAAATATCTACTTCCTCCTTAACAATGGCATCAACCGCTTTTCTAACAAATAATAATGAAGTTAATACTGGATGAACCAAAAAACATGGCAAACAACAAAATAGTGTCTTAAAAAATCAACTACCCTTCCTTAGTTGTAAACTTTCGATTATTCTCCAGAGGGGCGTTATTTTGAAGGAGAACGAGTTACATACGCTGATCTCAAATCCTCAGAAGTTTCTGCTGGCCTTAAAATTGTAGAAAATCTAGAGAGCAGAATGCAGAAGGAGATATTCCTCGAAAACAAATGAGTCTAGGGTTCTCACTCATTAACCATACAGCGTATGGAGCGTGGCTGTTTGAATATTGAAGAGTGCCCATTATTGCTTGCTATTTTTTTTTATATTTTGCCCTTTTAAACCCCTTTATGGACAGCCTATGCAAGTTAGTATTATATCGGATATTTTTCGAGCCAAACTCTATACTGTAAATTAATGTTACAAATTTCGAGAGCGTCTTAATTTTATTTATATACTTAAAGGAAAAATAATGTTGGGGCATGTGGGTGCTTTCTGTTCCAAGAAAATTATTTTATACATTAGTGGATTGATTAGCACTGTGCTAAATTTTGATGATGGATTTTGTTTTGCCTTCCAAAACTGTTCATGTGATGGTTATATGTACAATGTGTCCACAGATAGAGTTTAGAAGAGGAAAAACTTTTTTATTTGTCGATTTAGAAGAAAAAGTCATTCTTTATAAAAACGTCTGCTTGTGTCGGAACTACAATTTAAAATGCCAAATTTACGATTACTATACAGGGTATATCAAAAATAACATTTTTAATGATTTTGATTTTTTTGTTTTTTTTAATTTTATGAAAATATTTTCAAAACCGTGATTTATTACACCAATTGTGCAAAAAACACTAATAAACTTTTTTCTCAAAGTGGTTGATTTCATAGCTACTATTAAAATAATAAAATTAAAAAAAAAACACGGAAATGAAAATCATTAAAAATGTTATTTTTGATATACCCTGTATAGTAATCGTAAATTTCGTACTCGAAATTGTAGTTTCGACACAAGCAGACGTTTTTATAAAGAATGACTTTTTCTTCTAAATCTACAAATAAAAAAGTTTTTCTTCTTCCAAACTCTATCCGTGGAAGGAGAAAAACTTTTTAATTTGTAGATTTAGAAGAAAAAGTCATTCTTTATAAAAACATCTGCTTGTGTCAAAACTACAACTTCAAATACCAATTTACGATTACTATAGAGGGTATACTGGCTCAAAGTCTAAAAAGAGTCTAATCAGTTCATCACGATGTTCCATGGTATTTTTGTACCAAATTTGATTAAAATCCGTTGACGCATTTTCTAGTTATCGTGCATGCGGACTGACAGAATGACAGACAGATAGACATTTAAAAAAACTGCTTATTCAGGTCTAAAATGACCCAAATCACGCATTGAAAGAGTTTTTTCCCCGTAAAAATTATTTCATTTAAAAACAATTAAAAAATATTTATTTTGTGCAGCATAAATTGTAATTATTATTTTGCAATATTATGTTTTTGTTTTTAGTGTTTAACTGTTGTTTTACATTATATTAAATTAATTTTTTTTTTCAATTTCTTAACCAATTTTATCCTATAGTTATCCGAGATACGACCTTCCCATTTTTTTTTATCTTTCCAATAATGGGTTAAGTGGGGGGGTGGGTCAAATCCTGACGGCCGCCTAGGGTCCGATAAAGCCCTAAACCGGCACTGCATTATGATTGCGTTACGTTTATTTCTGTTTATTAAGTTTCGTCTTAATTCTCATTTGAATTTAATTTTACTTTAATTTGTCAGGGTATTGTTGTTTTTGATATATTTGTTGTTGATTTGTTATTTTTTTATTTGTAAACGGTTCTGTCACAAGTAAAATAAACTGTTGCCCTCGAGGCACGAATAGCTCTCCATATTTAAGTATAAAAATAATAATTTTATGACCTTTTTGTCATTTATCTAAATTTAATAAATTTTTGTTTTGTTTTAGACATCAGCTATTGTTTTTAAGTATCGGGTTTTGTTCATTTTTCTTCTCTTTGGAGGCACTATTTATACGTACATATTTTATATTTCAGATCTTCTAGGCCAAGTTCTTGTAGACTATTTTCGAACCAATTCTTTTATGTAACATTTTTTAGGTTATATTCTATCACAACTATGAAAAATTATTCCATATTTCGCATAAGTTTAGGAAATATATATTTTTTATGTTTTCACCCCTTTTCCACTATTTACGAACGCCTATGAAAGTAAGTTATTCATGACACATTTTATAGGTTATATTCTATCAAAACTATAAATAACTAGTTAATATTTCTGCTATTTTTAAGAAATACGTTTTTTTTTAATCTTTATTACCCCATTTTACACTATTTTCGAACGCCAATGTGGTCTAAATATTTTATGTTCAATATTTTAGGTTATATTCAATTAAATGCGTAAAAAATTATGCAGTATTTCGGATAAGTTTAAGAACTATGAATTTTTTTAATTTTTGAACCCTCTTTTAAACCCTTTGCCTACGCTCAATGTTTCCCAAAATCTAATCAGCTCCTTGCCATGTCCAATAGTATTTTTGTACCAAATTTGGTTAAAATCTGTTAAGCGGTTTTTGCGTTTTCGTGGATACAGACAGACAGACAGACAAATAGACAGACAGACAGACAGACATTTTTTTAAAACTACTTATTTATGTATAAAATGACCAAAAACAAGTATTTCCGGTGAAATTAAAAAAAATGTTTTTTTCATGAAACTAATAGTCTCCATATATTACATATATGATATGGAGAGCTAAAAATGTCCGGATATTTTTAAGTTGCCAGGTATGATAATGAGTCAAAATTAAGATATATTATTGGTTGAAAAGTAGAGATGTGAAATTTTCAAAAAAAAACATAATAAATTCAGTTTTTTATACAAAAGATAGGGGGATATTAAAGGAGCTTTCTTGTACAGGGCGGTCCATATTGGACGCTGCTGTATAATAAGCTATTTCCTATTTAAAGCGTCCAATTTGCAACACCCTGTACATTAGACAATTCTAAATCGAATGTGGCTAATATCAACATTAAATGGTAATCGGATTTCGAAACAGCTACTCACCGGATATTCATCATACCGCACTCCCAATTGATAGTCTGGATAATCTTCGCTGAATCTATCTGGAGCAGCACTCTTCTTATCCGGTTGTTCAAAAGTTGGTTGCCCATAACTGCAACAATTATTTGTGTTGCATACGCATACAACCAGTAAAACAAGTTGCAAAGCCACTGCGATTGTTGAACGAATCATAATATTTAATTTACCTACTCAAGGAGTGCTTGATAAATAATATAACAACAATCAATGAAGTTGTGAGTCTTAAGAGAACTTTATTTACAGGTTTTGAGCACGATATAAAGTTATTTATACTGTGCGGGAAAAAGTTTCGAACCAACCGCTTTTAAAAGGTGTGTTTCGTGTACGCAATCGCGCATTTTGTGTATTTTATTTTGTCCTGTACTTTCTGAGCTTTTGCTTTTTGGAAGTTTGCGCTATATGCGATATAGTAAAGAAAATACGAAGGAACCCTAGATGCTACACTGGAACAACTACCGAAGTTGTTAAATTTAATTATGAGGAAATACCTGGTCTATTGTATGGAGGAGTGAACAGAATACTGATATATGAACAGTGGCGACTTGTCACCTGTTAAAGAGGCATCAGCAATAAAAAAAATTAAAATAAAAACTGCGCTTTTTAGTCCATTCAAAAAGGCCATAGGATGACACATAGATGGCGTTAGTAGAATGTTTTCCATATGATTTTTTAAACGCTAGGTTCAGAACGCACCCCTTGCAGCACTAATTATTGATTTTTTACTCTTTGGTCGTACTTCTATTTTCTGTTGTACGATGTGGTTTAAGCGTATCTCCAGAGATGGCGATACGAGGTTTAATTTCGTCTTATATGAATAATATTTCTATGATTCAATTCAATTGGTATAATTGCTTAAAGATACTTAATTTATACTAACTATGATTCGACGTGATGTAGATATTTCCCTCGCTGTAGATCCGAGTATATTCTGCCGCCATATAGCAAAACTATATTAGTGGCAAAATATAAGCTCGTAAATGCAACGAAAGCTTTCAACTCAGTTTGAAAAAAGACTGCCCAAGACTCATACCCCACTGGATGAATCAGACATTGGGAAGCAAAAAGAAACCTCGTAATTAATATCAACATTCCATCGATTATTACAACTTATTCCTTAATTTAAACAATTTATAAACGTATCGACAATGTTAAGGAAAGCAATTCTTGAGCAAATCGACAACACTGTTGTCTAATGTGTAACTTTTGTGTTGCACAAAGGAAGAAAATAGCAAAAAAAATATTATCTTAAGAACATGAATAATTTTAAAAGCTTTTAATTTTTATGACGCAGGTAACTTTTCTGCCCTTTTCGACCCCATATGTTTGTCGTAAAACATAATATAAGGGTACGTTTGTTTTTCGTAGATAGAAAAAATAAGAGCCTTTACATATTGACAAATCTATGGGAATATTTCGTGTTATCGTAAATATATATTAGAAAGAAGAACTTGTTAGAAATTGGAAATTCTCAGAAAGAAGTGACCTGTCACCCATGTATTCTAGAATTAAGTAATCTGTAAGCTTGCCAGTGGCGGGTTCTATTTTGTTACACAATTTTGGATCGATTGAAGGCTGAAATCGCAAAGAAACGGCCACATTTGCAAAAGAAAAAAGTGTTGTTTCACCAAGACAATGCAAATCGATGAAAACTATGGCAAAACTGCATTCATTGGGCTACGAATTGCGCGGTATTCTCCAGATTTAGCCTCCAGCGACTTTTTCCTAATGCCTATTTTGACGAAAAAGAGAAATCATACTATAAAATACTGACACATATAGTTTGTTACTTATTCAGTATTTACGAGAGTTTTTTGGTGTTTTTTCGATGGAAACTTTTCAATTATCCATTCGTTAAAGTCAAATGCGAGCTCAAAGCTACAACAAAATTTAATTGCTTCTTTAAGTTTATAAAAGTACAAATCTAATCCAATTAACAAAACCAAAACCGAAATAATATAACAAAATTAAAATACATACAAAATTTAATGGTGATATATTATTGTTAAATATATCAATGTCAACTTACCAAACCTGTTTCGGGATTAAGCATCATCAGAGGTCTAAGCATTATTAATACATTTCAAAAAACTTTTTTTTATAAATAATGTATATCTAACTACCTAATTAAAGTTAAATGAGACTTGAATTTAAATGGATATAAATGACATCATAACAAAGAAATTGAGGTAGGAAAGGTTAAAAATAGATTATAATGATAGTTTTTCGGATGCCAAAATCTTCAGCAACATAAATTCAACAATGTAAATTCTCGCGGCGCGAAAAAATGGCCCGCACCGTTCCTACCGACACCGACACGAGCAAGTTCAAATTCTCACAATGAAATAATAAAACGCATATAAATTGTATAAAGTTGCACAAAACTTTAAATGGGAAAAGGGTGCAGTGTGTGAACGTCCACAAAATAGAGCAATCTTGCAACCACTTGTGGAATACCTATATGATGTTGCATATAGTGTATAGTGTACATACGATATGCTTAAAGTTATTATAATGAAAGTGTCACTTTTTAAGCTATTTGTGAAACACAACAGTGCAGTAACGATAATGTAAGTATTTAATTCCACTCTCCCAGATTACGATAGCTGCTGGTTTTTATTCAAATTGAGATGTAATTCGAGCTTTCATATGAGATTATAGTATGAACTAAAGAATAATATCTACTACACCTATTATACTAATTCCTATTAATGTACTTTCCTCTGGATATTCTGAAACCTAGAAATTTTGAGCTGAAATATTACCTAAAAGTTTTTAATCATAGAATTTGCAACAAATAATTAGATTGTTCACTTGCACTTGAAAACATTTTAACGCTAATTACAATTTTCAAATGAAATGAATACATACAGACACACAGACAGACAGACTGCCATCTGGAAATCGTCTCAGAGGACCTCAAAATGGTTGGGAACTCATTCCTTTTGACACTTTTAATATTTGTAACTGTCTTTGTTTACATCAATTATCGACTAAGTAATATTAGTGTATTTGTATTTACAGTGAAATTATAAACTTAAACATTATATACCTACTTTATAGTTTGTGACATTGGAAGGTAATTGTAGCTTTGAGTTTTCCAAAAAATGAAGCAAGAATAAAATGTTGGATTTAAATATAGGACTGATGTTATACGTTAAACTTACGTATTCGCGGACTTATTTCCCCTCCGTCTTACAAAACTTCATTATTCCAGATATCATGTACTTATCAAATTTATATATTATACAATACGTACCAGAGGACATCAATATCTACTAGAAATTTGGTTCTAGAGATATAAATTTTAGGGCTTGAACTTGGAACTTTTATAAATTGTTTTCAGCTCCATTTTGCATATCAATTCATGTTATTTACTAACTTAATCTGTGATTTACTAACTTAATCTGTACGTTTGTTATGTTTTGAATGCAAATAAATGTATTATTATTATTGATTCCTGTATTAAAATTATAAGATTAAAAATTACATTCTGTTTGTTAAATATACTGATATTCAATTATAAAGGTGTTTTTATTATTTAGCTGTTTCTTCGATCTTATAGTTTACCAGCCAGAATTTATAACATTAAATTCTTCAAAATATGTAATCTATTAAATGCATTTTTCTGTTAAAATGTAAAAAAAATTGTTACACCACTGGCGACGGGAAAATGTGCGCGGCCATATTGAAACACCATCGCGGTCGAATACCAATATGAAAAATGCTGCTTCCTCGCCTCTGATATTCTAAGGCTAGGCTGATCTGACATGAATACCTAATCCTAACTTCATTTTGTTTTATAAAAACAACTGATACTATCAAAATCATCATTGGTTTCGAAACATTTTTCACTTTCTCACTTAACTGTCACTCAATCATTTTAATAGGACCTTGTGTAAAATAACTGTTATTTCATGTTGAAGAACATTACTTTAAAACCAAATATCAGATGCTTTCATCTCACTTTATGGCTGGATCCTATTATAGAAATAGAGGAATAGAAGCAAACATTTTTTTTGCACATAGATACAGCCAGATCAGTTTATTTTTATATACAGTATACGTGAGAGAAGTGATAATATTAAATCAGTTTAATTGAGTTGCGATTACTAGGAAGTCTACAAGTGTGAAGTGTGTCACTTCTGTCAATTGCAGTCGCAGATGTTTGTTTTTTTAAAAGTTAGAATTTTGCAAACAATAAACAATGTCTATTCTTTAAATTAAAAGTTAGTACCTATGTAAGTTATATGATTTTACCTCTTTGTAATGGTTATAGTTTACCTATAAAATTTATAAATACATTACAAAATAATACATACTCAAGATAATATTGTTATAGCAATTATTTACATACTAAGTATCAATGACAGAATATTTATAAATAGAATAAATTAATCCTAAATCATGAGTGATAGTCCTAGTAAACTCCCTGATTTGGAATGGCTAATAGATAATGCTGTGGAAACAGCAAAATTAGCAATTAAATTCGATCAAACACTAGACTTAGAACCATCAGCATACTATTATGAATCAGCTGCGAGATTTCTGACTCAAGCGGCAAAAGTCACCAGAGACGACGAGAGAAAAAGTGAATCATTAACAAGCAAAGCTGCGGAATATGTAGCTAGAGCTGAGGAGCTTAGAAAGCGGTAAATACATGTATACGACTCAGGTTTGCAATTTTGTTCACCTTATTTTTGCAGTGATGATAGAGAGAGTACACTTTTGGAAGAAGACACTAAAAAGAAAAAAGTACGACAATGCTATTTTTTACTTCAACAAGCTATTGAAGAAGATGAACATGGCGGAAAAGAGGATGCAATAGAATTATACACTAAAGCTGTGGAATATGTGGCAGCAAACTCGGATCTAATGCAAGGAGAGTTAAAAGATTTAACTTTGAGAGCACTTGATAGAGCTGAAGAATTAAAAGGTACTTTATTGTTAGGCATACTAAGTAACATTTAATAGTAAATATTTTTCAGGTATAAAGAAAGAACCTATTAACGTTTCCTCAGCAAAATCATCTACGAACACCGTAACAAATATTGTGCATCAGAAGAATACAAATACTACGTCGTTTACCCCAAGAACTCAGGCGAATGATAGGTATATTTTGAGAGATATGTAGAAGAATTTTAAGCTACTTAATTATAATTTTTCAGAAGCGCACATCCCAAAGTATCTGGCCAAGATGTTTATACAGAAGCCGAAAAATCCGTTCTTTTGCATACGTCTAAAATAAATGGAAGAGACTATGTGCCTTTTATGAGCGTTGATTTAAAAGAACGGTAGGTTATCATTGTTTAAATTAATTTAACCTCAGCATGCTACAGATTTATTATTTAATTAATTTTGATTGTAGTTTCCAATATTCGATACCTTTTACTGATAAAGATAGTCATCTTGCCTTGTCGCCAAAACAACGTCGTGACTTTCATAAATGGGTACGCCTGGAAGAGTTGTCGTCCGAACCATGCATCGTGCATGGTACTGTGCCCGATTATTCGAATATTAAACAAACAGTAAGTAAGTAACTACTACATAAACATACTACAAGTGTGACGTACGTCATGTTGAAGTATTTCCATATTTTATTTAATTTTTCTTCTTAAAATTCGTAATCAAATATTTTTTCTAGGTTATATCCGATTGTTCTTTTGTCGCTAGTCTTGCTGTTAGTGCAAATTATGAAAAGAAATTCGGAAAAAAGTTGATAACTACAGTCATTTATCCACAAAATAAGAATAAGCAACCCATCTACAATCCATTTGGTAAGTTTTAAGAAGTGAATGTCCTCTAAATGGTAGATTAGAAATACGTCATCACTGAGTGTGATTAATTTTGACATTAGAAGACCACATCTAATAGGTCGTACTACATTTTTATGAAATTCTTAATACAAAATATTCTGTAACCTGTTCGAATATATTTACCTTAGTCTACTAATGTCAATGTCAAAGAAAATTGTTAAGGTTCTTATTCTAACCAACTAGTTTTTGTAGGGAAATATATGATTAAACTGCATATAAATGGCGTCGCTAGGAAAGTGATAATTGACGATACATTGCCTTGTGATCGATATGGTAGATTATTGTGTTCATATTCCAGTAATAAAAATGAATTTTGGATATCTTTATTAGAGAAAGCTTACATGAAAGTAATGGGCGGTTATGATTTCCCTGGGAGTAATAGCGTAAGTACAACAAAAAGTTTTTTATGGTTTGATTATTGTTAAAATTCGATGAAGTTAAGTATGTACATTGCAAGCGAGCAAGGAAAAATTGAGAGTTTTATATCGAATCGATAAACTACCGATATCGACAAATATCTAATATTTTTATTTTGAATGGTGGCATCACTGCCTTGTTCGCGACAGGAGACCAAAAAGGTGAGAAGAGGAGAGAGCATATATTTAGGTTATGTTAAAAGTCAAAATATAAACATTCTATGATCAAAATAATAATATGCATAATATTTCAAATAAAATAATGATACAGTGCAAAACATTTATAACATAATCTATTATAGTAACCAACAATTTTTATCAATAAGTATCAAGATATTAACATATTTTGCTTTGATTCTGGATCTTCTTTCACTTCCGTAAAAGTTCAGCTGGACTTAATAGTCCAGAGTCCAGCTGAACTAAAATTCCGCATGAAACTTGATTAGCATTTTCTATAGTTCTACATTGAGTTATATTAAGTATTAAACTTTCAAAACTATTTAATTTAACTCAAAAAACTGTCCTGAACCATCAACATAATAATATCAAAACAGTTCAGTTTTAGTCTTGACATCCACTGTACAGACTTTGTTATTGTTGTCTGAATACGTTGCTACATCTTCCCCATTAGCCAATGTGAAGCTTGAATAGGTTTTCTATAAAATTTTAGAATATCGATTTGCATGCATTGACCGGATGGATACCAGAACGAGTAGCAATCCGTATGAATGATGATGATTTTAATCAAGATGCACTATTTGCAACACTAGAATCGCGATTAGCTAAAGGTGATGTTTTAGTAACTGTAGCTACCGGTGAGCTAGACAATGGTGAAGCTGATCGTTGCGGGTTGGTACCGACGCATGCCTATGCTGTCATGGATGTCAGAACTGTTAACGGGGTAAGCAAATACATACCATAACTGATTATTAAGTTAAATAAGGTTTTGCGCGTTCACAATATATTAAACCACAATTGGTTAGCTTGTTAATAGTGTTATTTTGCTATTATAGCCTTTTTATGTTGTTAGGTTCGGTTGCTGAAGCTAAAAAATCCATGGTCACATCTTAGATGGCGTGGTAACTATTCTGAACTCGATCTTGCTCATTGGACTCCCGAGCTACAAAAGATCTTGGATTATAATCCGAGAAGCGCGGCAGATTTTGATAATGGTGTGTTCTGGATAGACTACCCATGCTTGTTAACGTTTTTCGAGGTATTTTACATGAACTGGAATCCAGAGTTGTTTAAATTTACCTATTGTATTCATCAGTAAGTAGTTGGCATATTAATTAGGTATTGAACACATAACAATGTTGAATCTTACTCCGAAAATGCTTCCTTCAAACTGATTTAGTTTTTGGTGCACATTTTGACTCATGTCCCAACAACGTATGTAAATTACAACGAAAGATTGCTTGTAATTGTGTTTTAGAATGTGGCATAGTGGGAATGGACCAGTTAAAGACTTGTACTCTGTCGCGGCAAATCCGCAATTTTCCTTAGAAGTAAGTCCAGATGTTTCTGGTTCTGTTTGGATTCTGCTAACTAGACACATAACCGATATTGCTGATTTTCGTGATAATAAAGAATTTATCACTGTATTTGTGTATAAGAGTGGAAGAAAAGTTTATTATCCATGTAAGTCTACAGAATTAGAAAAAAAAACTATTGTAGAGAGATCATTTTATATACTATACTATATATATATATAATTTCCAATACAATCCCCTTTTAGAGCGATCATCAGCAATCACTCGCTTATTTAATTTATATGTTACAACACTGTTTGACATCTGTCCCTGTTACGTTGTCTATATATATGGTTGGTCTTCTTTCTCGAACACTTCCAGTGAATAGTCGTTTGTTCTACAACATTCTGGCGCGCTGCCCAGGACGAGGTATAGCCTACTAAATTTGTACAGAGTATAGTATAGCCCACGCGGTGTTGCCGGTTGTATTTATTTATCTCTAAGCGTTGGGGGCGTTTTTATATTCGTCACAATATTATAAATTTCGCGTTCTTTTGTTTTAGTTGATCCGCCACCATATATTGACGGAGTAAAAATCAATAGTCCGCATTATTTATGTAAAATAATATTAACCTCAAATAGTTCGAGAAAGTATACGATTGTAGTGTCACAATATGAGAAAAGTACAACGATCTATTATACTTTGAGAGCTTTTGCTACGTGTGCATTTAGTTTGAAAGAAATTAAAGATCCATATGTGCATGAAAAACAGGTTAGTTTAAAAAAAGTAATCCACTAAACATGTTTCGTCAGCACAGCGCTGACATGCTCAGTCGCATATTAAACTGAAAAAGTGCCATAATTAATCAACTATATAATTTCAGATTACAGGTGAATGGAAGGGCACTTCTGCTGGTGGTTGTCCTAACCATCCGATCACTTATTCTAACAATCCAAAGTTTCGTTTAGAAATCGATGGTGCATCAGACAACAATCAGCTCTTGTTGGAGTTGAAAGGTCCAAAACAATACCAAATAGGTTTGGAAGTATGTATTGTCCAAGTGAACAATGAGAACATGACTGCGCCATTTAGAAGTAAAATGTCTGGACCGTACAGGTAGGGTTGGGAAGTTTCTTTTACGAGTTATGTAATTTGAATGTTTTGTATTTTTCTTTTTTTTTAGATCTGGATATGTAGTTATGGAACTAGAGAATATTCCTGCGGGAATTTTGAAGGTTATTCCATCCACATTTCATCCGGATCAGGAGGGGCCTTTTATTCTAATCGTAAAATCTACAGCACGAATTAGACTTAGTTAGTTAAGCTGTTAACTACTGTAACTATAGCCAGAATATAATATACATACAGTAGTTTGTCTATCGTAAATCCGTATCCTGGTCCAATAAGTTCCGCTTCAGTGTCACCTCTTGCCAGAGATTCGATCGTTTCATCCAGACCAGAGTTAAGTGTTTTTTCCCAATATTTGAGCCTTTATTGCCGCTTAACAACAACAACACTACATCATAATATGCACCGTTATTCATTAAAACTACTGTTTATATATTTATTATACTGTGCTATAACTATAAAGGTTATAGCCTGTGTTTGATTGTTAAAACATGTTTATTTCTTGTTTAATATATACGTACTACTCTTATTATATTTTTGCACTATATTTGTTATAAATACATATTTTGTTTAGTCGGGTGGTTTTCTTAATGATATAATAACAATTAATGCGACTACAATTGCCAAAAATATCCATATAAGTAGGCAGCATAATATGTTACACAACGCTGGGTGGCTAAAATAATTAATTTAGAAATAATTACAATTTCTAAAGATTGACTAGGTTAACTTACTCGCCGCAATCAAGACATGTTCGAATCATTTTTGAACTGCTTAAATAGAAACTTGAGTCTTGTACAATGAAACTTTTAAGATTTTAGTGTTGTGACAATTTATGTCATTTTTTATTTTTAAGTGGTTAACTAATTCTGTCATAGTACTTACAAAGCGTTATCCTTTATTATTCTGTTACAATGCTAAATTTTTACAGGGCATATGTCCGGTCGCATCTGGATTATGGAAGTATGCTTTTGGGCAGATGCGCCAAAACTAATCTCATCAAACTTGATAGGATTCAGTACAAGGCTCTTCGCTTATGCTTGGGTTTAATGAAATCTACGCCGACCAATATCATTCTGTCTGAGGCCGCGGAAATTTCCTTGAGATATAGCAGAATCTGGTTAGCGGAGAAGTTCATAATGAAATCATTTTCTTCTCATAATAATTTTGTCAGATAATTTACACAAAAATTATAATTAAGTTTTAATGAAAATTTTAGTTATTGGAATAGAGGGAGCAGTCCTCCTCTATTGGACGCATTCGATTCTTGTTCTGCCTATTTCGGCAAAATGATACAGGACGTTTCTATACCTTGTTATGATTATGCATATGAGTTGCAGTACTTTACCATACCAGTTTTCCTATCCCAATTATCCAAAGATGAGACCTCTGCTGTAGAATTTAGAAGATATGTAGCAGAACATTGGGAAAACCACGTAGAAATTTTTACTGACTGGTCTAAAAAAGAACGCAACCAAGTGGGGATAAGGATTTTTTGCCCACAGAGAAATATCTCCATAGCAGAAAGAGTTCCGGATTATTTTTCAATATGTACAGCTGAAATTATTGCTATTAAAAGAGCAGTAGAAATGTGTTGTTCAGAACCTGGAAAATATATTCTCCGACTCGAGAGCTGCTCTTATGAAGCTGAAAAAAATTGGATTACATGGGAAAATGGACAGGATAACTTTGGAAACTAAAAAATTAATTGCTGAGAAAAGGGAAAACAAAATAATAATAACATTATCATGGGTTCCTTCTCACTGTGGAATTAAAGGCCAATCAATTGGCGAATAGAGGACGAGAAAATCAAGAATTAACTGAGTATTTGATACCGTATATGGACCTCCTGGGAGAACTAAAGGACAGCGTTAGGGTTGGGTGGAGCGAAGAATGGTGGTCGGCTGGACAAACTAAGGGTGTGAACTATGTTGCTATGGTGGAGAAACCATATAGAAGGGTATGGTTTAGAAGCTATAATAATAACAGAAAAGATTTAGTTACACTGTGCCGTATGAGGAGTAATCATTGTTTATCGGGACAACATTTGAATAAGATTCATGTGAGGGACAGTGCGCTTTGTGAATGTGGTGAAGAAGAAACTTAACAACATATTTTTTTCGAATGTCCACAGTATGTTGCTCAAAGTAAAGAGTTGTATCAAGAACTTTCGGTTAGTGCTTTGGTGGCGCCGCTTTGGTTGGGTTCTGTAGTGCATGAATTGCTTTCGCCTAGAGTAGTTGAATTCGTAGTTCGCTTTTTGCTAGCATGTAATTTGAGACTTTAGAGTGAGTTCGTGCTTCTGGTGTAGGAAAGATGAATAAGTGAAGGCTAAATTGGATCTTATCTTTCAAGGTTTTGTGGCGGTTTGGGACTCACCCCTTGTGTTATCCGAACGAGTATAAAGGTGTTCAATCACCCCTGGCCAAATAGCCCCGGTAGCTGCGGCCAATAAAGAAGAGCAAATACATACATACATACATATTCTGAGGTTATCCTCCTATAACTCAAATCAGCTGGGCCGATGTGAACTGTCACTGACCTCGCTTGTATTTTTTTTTATAAAAGCAACAACCAACATTTGGAGGATAATTTACCACTTTAAAATGACATCAGCAGCATTCACTCGCGAACGAGTGAATTATTCTTGCAGTCCACGCAATTTGAAGAGTCCGCCGCCATTAAATCTGTAGACGATCTCTATTCATCCAGCAGTTCATCCTTAATAAGTTGAATGACCGTTCCCACAAACATCGAAAACAAAATCGGTGCACGGTACTTTAAAATGACGGTCTGCTTAATCATTAGTTGGTTGAGTGTGAACACATTGGGAACCATAATTGACCACAGTGCAGTGGTGTTATAATTTACCAGCGATTTGAAGTGAGAAGATCGTGTCTGGCTCGTGGTGAAGAGAACTAGTAGAATGTCGTATTTGGTCCAAAGAGAATTTAAATCAAGGTCAAACAGTGATCCTGTAAAAGTCGTCTTTCTGACCTTGGTTGGAATATGGCAATACTGATTGGCAGAAGACAAAACCTTTAAAGAGGTTTCAAAGCGGATTTGCGAAGCTTTGCAACCTGTTCTATGGAACTTGGCTCAGAGAGTCAAGTTTAATAACGCAAGCACATCAAGATTTGTTTCGCCTTAGTACAAATCCAAACCTACGCGCAAACAGCAAGAAACTGTGCAGATGTGGAAGAACTGGTGAAAGTGAGTCGTCACATAATGAATGTTGGGCTGCTTTTTGTCGTTTAATGGTTTGTGTATTGGGCGGAAATCTCAGGTTATTGGAGTGATTGTTTCTTTTGTACCTATATTACAGCAATAGTTTTTCTTAGTATTTATAATCAAAAGGATTTATTACTATCGCTCCGAACTATTGTACTATTATAAGGAATAAATAAAGCAAACTACAATCACTTAGTACGTACAGTTGAGCAACATATAGATATAGGTAAGTACAAAATAAAAAAATATATATTAAGTAACAAAGTATATATTTTATAAATAATGCAAAAAGTAAAAACAATACTTAACTTACTTTGAATATTTGGGAAACAAAACCATAAATAATATTTGGATTTCTTAATTACCTAATTACCAACTTAATTGTTTATTATTTATTAGGACACTGTGGAACACACATTTACAAACTAATTATATCATCCACTGTCGCTACGAAATATTAGGTATGTATATGAAGATAATAACACAATTTAGAAATACCTAAAGACTTATGGGAGGTTTCAGTATTTTGAGTCATTAATTTTTATCCCTGTTAATCTCCTTAACTGTCTGAGAAATAAAACTACAACTGCACTGGAAATAGTCAAGTATCTACTTTATATTTAAATTATCTTATAGTAAGCTTATGCACACTGTTAGCCTGAATAGCCTGCGCAACATGTATAGGAGTCGTGGCATACAACTGTATAGGCAAATTCCAAACCATAGTTTCAATAGAAACATCACCGGGTGCTTGCCAATCAGTACCGCTTAATCCTGGCAGCTCCAAACTCTTATTAGTACTAGTCACAAACTCGAAATGTAATCGCCACTTTAATGTAACTAAGTTTGTTGAAAAAGATGGAGTAACATGTAAGGGTATTGGCAAAATTAACTGACTGTACTCGTACCCTAAACACACTTCATGAAACTTACTAACTGTCACTATTCTAACTTGTTTAGAACTAGAATTACTACCTAAGTTGATTTCTTCTTCACACTGAAAAGATACTGATACTTGTACACATTTAATTGTTGACACAGTGAAGTCAAAAGTTCCAATGATATCTTCACCCAATTTGTAGGCTGGTTTGAATAAACAAAAACGACAAACCTTACCCCACGTATTCGATATCATGTAAAAATTCGGATTACGTCTTGCAGTAATATTTTGGAGATTCTGCAACGCAACATCAAGTGGAGTATCTTTCTGCTTAATATCCATAAAAGGATTTGTCGGTGTTAATTCTTCAGTTGTATCATTACATAATAATGCACTTGCCTCTGTTAATGTCGCTTCAAATAACGGTAATACTCTAATAGGGAGCCGCAGCAACTTAACTGGGCTATTCACTCTTTGCGTGCCAATTATTATTTTATAAGAATATTTAACTATTTGCCCACGATATGATGGTAAACTTTCACTTAATAATTTCTCGCGATAAACATAAGTTTTTGTTTGACCTGGTGACAAACGTAAATCACAGAAAAGTATTTTTGGTTTCGTGGCAAACTCTACTCTACCATTACTGCCCATTTCATTGATCCCTAGCGCTGTGGCAGCTGCAAATGGGGATTGTTGTGTTACTTTATCTGTTTCTTTATGTAATTTCGAATCCGTAAAACACTGACATTGTATTTGAGCGGTTGCCCATGCAAGGGTTTCCAGTATATCTGTGTGGCTTTGTGATACCTTATGCGTTGGTGAGATAGGGTGTGTGAACAATATGCTGCATTCGACGATTTCCCCTGAGAGGAACACATTCCCACGCGTTAGTTTTGCTGCTACTTCAATCATTTTCTAACATAATATTTCTACTTAAAATATGTTCAAAAAAATATAAAATAGTGTATTGTGTATTTTATGTTTTATCAGCTGTTTCTTTTTGACAATTGACAGATTACATACAGCGTATGAGTCAATTTCAAACGGACAACCAATTTTAATTATTATAACATACCAAATATTATTGAATCGAAAAATATAAACATACAGGGGTTCCATAAAAAATTGCAGTTACGTTTATCTACTACTCGACCAACCCTGAAACAGGCAATTTTTAAAACTAAAATTAACATTTGATGTGAGGGCGTTTCTTCCAAAAAATGTCTTTCACATTTTATCGAATTTAATTTATGCTCGACTGTTGGCCTCACTATATCAAAACCAATTTAGAAGTATAATACGGGATTTAAAATATGATATAGATTTATAGACTAATATAATTAGGATCCAAATTATGCAATGCCAAAAATAATAAAATCAGTGATTTATTAATATGAACCTTAAAAATATTCCATTTCCTATTGTGTTCACATTTGGACATTTTTGTGTGTATTTCTTTACCTACCAGTAATTGTATTAGCATTGTCTTTATAAAGGCAATCATAACCAGTACTTCACTTGAAATTGACTAGGGGCAGGTTGTGCATCATTTGATACGAAAGTGAGATAGCAGTAAAGAAAAAGAGCAGCTGCTGTTGCCTCGGAGCGAGAAAACTTTAATCCTGCGTATGTTCTATCTGTCTGACCTTATTCCTATGTGCCCTAATAAATGAAACAATGGCAATAAATAGTAGATAGACAAATAAATTAACGAACCGGAAATATATAATTTTAAAAATATCAAAGAGGAGGATGAGATGTACTCAGACGCATAGTAACATGCCCTCCGCATAATCTATAGCGCGTAATGATTATAGAACTGCATATTATGCATAACTGCCTTAATCACTGCTTGTTGGAGACCATTACAAATTACAATAGTGAGAGAGAGATAGAGCAAGCAAAAGCAGGATATTTTAGACGGTGCCGGTGGCAGAAAATGCAGTATACAATAATTTTAATACCATGTTCAAAGCCTGACTGCATTACATTCCAAGTTATATGTTAAAGGAAGGACTATCTTCATGCCAAACGACATGCGTGGAGTGGGTCATTAAGGATAGATTTTGAATAGCCGCAGATTTGTATGTTCAACTAAAACAAGCCATGTAAAAACTTATTAATTGACATTTATTAACATTATAATACAGCCATTTAAAGTGTTTATACGCTTGGGACGTATTGTCTAACCCATGGTACGTAAGCAGAAACTTTAGCGTATACGGATGGAGCACCAACACTGCCACAGGGCATCATACCCCATGAGACGACACCGACAACTAAACCGTGTTGTGCCAATGGACCACCACTGTCACCACTGCAAGCTGAGAAACCACCAGTCAATGGACCACTACAGATGTTGAAATCATCGTTGAATGGATTGGAGGAGCCGCTGGGCAAGAGAAGAGCATCCAAAGCCTGACGGCATTCTGAAATTCAGTGTATTTAGTATATTTCAAAAAAAAATTTCTCCGTGCACTAACTCAGTAAATAAATATAACTTACGAGCATTAAGGACAATAGGCAAGTCAGCTCTTTGCAATCTGTTGGGCATTTGTGGATTCCATATGCTACCACCCATGGATCCCCATCCAGAGAGTTCCACATTACCATTTGCAAGATAATTCTCATTTGGCAGGGAAATTGGTTGTACGCTTTGGGTCCATGACAAGGAGCTTGCGAGGAGGATCAACGAGATGTCGTTAGGTCCAACACCACTGCCGCTTCTGATAAAAAAATAAAAAAATCAATTCCTTAATCGAGCAAAGGTTACCCAAATTTTCAAAAAGTGTGAAATATTACAGTGTTAACAGGAAATAGATGCAAACTTCACTTACGAATCATAACCTGGATGGTTGATGATACTAGCAACATTCACTTGTTGTCTGGTATTGAGGTTTTCGTTGAGATCTAAGATACCAGCGATAACTCGATAACTGCCTACACTGCCTTGTGTGCAATGAGCTGCTGACAGTACCCAGTTATGTGCAATGATTGAACCACCGCAGATATGACTGAAACTGATCAGTAATCTCTGTTGCAAGGAGATTTGGTACGGGTATTGGTTGCGAGCAGCGTCGTGACCACCGACAATCTTGGTGCTGGATGGGGCGGCTGAAAAACATATTTTGTTCGAAAGAAGTAGTCCATACTGAAGTGGAGTAGAATAATTTAATATTCTTGAAATAAAAGTCGACCTCCACACAATAAATTTAATAAAAATCCTCAATAAATGTCACCATACATGTTTCACAGCTCCGGGCTGCATCATCAGTGGTTATAATAGAAAATTGACGAAAAGCTCAACAATACAATTGTTGTGTGAAACTGCAATCTAGTGTCTTCGTAGAGAGAGAATTTTTAAGAGTTTCGATGATATACAAAAAGAAAAATGTTACAAGGCTTACATTAGTAATAATGTGACCTTTTTAAATGTATTAGTTTTAGTCTTAATGTTTAACAACGATTAATTTAACAATAAAAATTTTTTTGTTTTTTCGCACAGTGAGTTGATAAATGAAATTCCCAAAAATAATATGTACTAATTTAGTTAAATAACATAGCTTTTCGTCAATTTTCTATTATAACCACTGATGATGCAGCCCGGAGCTGTGAAACATGTATGGTGACATTTATTGAGGATTTTTATTAAATTTATTGTGTGGAGGTCGACTTTTATTTCAAGAATATTAAAACATATTTTGTTAATTCATTCATCGTGACTGAGACCTACCCCGGCCTATCCACTTGACTTAAATACTATAAAACCAAAATAGAAAAATCGGCTGGGGTTATCGGAAACATGCTGAATAATTTTACAAAAGAATATAGGTATATATGTATATGTCGTTCCAGAATAAACTCGAATAATGTTGAAGAGCACTCTTCCAAGCAGTGAGGAAATGCTTTGATTTCGTTCAATGTTCCATTGCAATAAATAAACTTATCTGGGCTAACGATTTCAAATCATAGAGGAATTATTCCTCTATGATTTGAAATCGTTTTGAGCGATATATTCCTCAGGAATATATCCCTCAAAACCGTATGCGCATCTGATTGCCCAATAAAGAAAGATAGCGAAACCGCCATTTTGATGTAGTTTTGTTGCCAAGTTATTTCATTGCTTTCTAATTATTTATACTATGATATGTAGGATACATAAAATATAGGTAGGATACATAAAATTAATATATGGTGGTGTAAAAATATTACAATAATCTAACATTTTCCTATATCATTATGAACGAGATATATGATAAAATTGTTGGTTTTAAATTTTAATACTCAATATACTTTTTATATCTTAAATGTGGCAACATTAGCTTTTCCACATAAAATTTGACATTTATATACTAGGTTCCATCCATATTATAATCAGTATATTTTATATTATTATCACAATAATCTGTGTTATTATATCATACGTAGAGTTTATGGTAATATTATACAATTCTTATTATAACTGTTCCAAAGTAAGCTCATTAAGTATCTTTAAGACTGCCTTGTAGTAGAACATCAAAATGGCCGCGCCCTATATTCCACCTTTTTACGTCGCACTTTTTAGCGATATAGTTCTCTATATACCTATATGTTTCAAATGCGGAATGTCAAAATTATTATCGAAGTAAATAATCTAGAGCCTACTGATAGATCGATTCAAAAACTTTTATTTCAACTAGTTAATTTCATACAAAAATATTACTAGAGTTTGTACTCTAAGGATTATGCAGATCCTGTAAATTCTCATAACCATTTGACATGCCTAAAGTAGTAAGCGTAACTGTACGCGAAATTTGTGCCAAATATTTAAAAAACTGCTTCAGCACCTAAGAAATCTAGAAATTTCGGTTAAGAGTAACGAAGTGTTTGCGAACATAGTAATAAACAACGGTAACATTCTATTTTTTTTTTAATATATCAACTGTAGATTCTTCAAACTCAATTAAAATAATAATTCAAACTTACCACTTACGCAAGCCACTAAGGCTAAAGCTAATACAATCACCTTCATATTAATCAGTTGGTAATACTTTACACTGATTAGCAATAACAAGGATTTGATTAGCAATTTATATATTTTTTGATGAAGTACTTAGCCACTTATGTGAACAATTTGTGAAATAAAATGATAATGATCACTTTTCTGCGACGTCAGGTTTTTTGAGTACTTACCGTATGTAAAAAGAAACACAGGTAGGAATTTAAGTAAAAAAAATGTTGTAAAATAGTTACTTTTTGCTAATCGACTAGGAAGATTTTTACCAAATCGTGATAGGTATAGAAGAATATAGATGAGGAAATTCTAGATGAGATTATTGAAAAGCTCTCTAAGAGTGTATATAGGGTGCAAATGTACGCGACCCTTCAAGAGCAAATATGGTACATTCTTGTTACATCCAAGAGTTCCATCTCTTGCTGATTATCTTGCAATTATGTAAATTGCTTTCCGCATTGTTGTTGCTGGCATTGTTCTGTTCATGGGCGGTGTAATGAATTGACATAATTGGAAAGAAAAAAAATCCAGGACAGTGTAATGTGGATAAACAAATAAGGTGCATCTGGCTGGGATTATCAGAAATCATTTCATTGGATCGTATTTTTTTCTTTTTGAAAGCAGTTTACAGAAGAGTTACCTAATAGTAGGTGGGTCAGCACTTTTAGTAAAATAGTAGGTAGGTCAGCACTCAAATGCTGTTCGTTATCGAAGGACAGGTGAAATTTTGTGGCCACGGACCTCGCCGGACACATACATCCATTCGGTATTTTTTTTTATATATATTCGACGCTTGTTCGTACTAGAGATTGGATACAGTAGACTATTATGTAGTTAATAGGAAAATGTACACCTTCCCGGACGACTATCGAATTTGATGGGCGAGGCGCCAGCCGAGACCAGCAACCACAGGAGCACCAAAAATTACGTAATAACGTAAGGTAAAACCTGATAATGGTGGGGAGGCAATTTTTTTATGTTGATTATTTTCGATCTCATTTTTTGTTTTTAATTTACACCCTGAATAATTTGTAAATAAATTAAATTTTTTCTAAAGATACTACGCAGATTGAGAAATTTATGAATACAAAGAAATCACATTGCCAATCACTACAATAGACTGATAATAATTATCATATCTCTCGATTGGCTTCAGTCCACGTATATTTAGAATTGATAGTTTAAAAAATGTTGATTAGGAAATACAATTGTTAATGGGTAACTTTTAATATTATGTTAATTAGGTATCTAGACCAAAGTTTAACAACCACATTTAAATTTAATTTATTTACAAAAATCGATATCAGAATAGGTATTGTAATCAAAGATTTATGTCACGTGGAAACAGATTACTCAGATTGATCTGCTATTAAAAAACGGAACATAACGCATAATCTATAAAAACGCAAAATAACTATCAGGTGATAAAATACAAAATTCTTTATTTTTTCTTGCTTTGGATAACATAAATACTTACACAGCCTGCATGTTAGAAAATTTGTACCATACACAGCCTGTCTAAAGAAGGCCTACATAAATTTAACAAAACTTGTTTATGACCAGCGCTGTTATTAGGCTGTGTTTATTGATGATGATTTCATTATATTCTTCATTCACTAGAATTAGAGTGTGTTTTTGGATTTTCCGAGTCAAATATTTGTACTCGTTTCATTTTCGCAAAAGACAACAAATGAATTATTTAACAATAAAAACATTAAAACCTAACCTCAAATTCAGATTAATCTAATGTTCTGATCTGTATATGTGAATTACTTGTCCGTGGAAATATTTGGAGCAAAAAGATTTAACTCCCCTACATCTGTGTGAATAAAAAAACGATCCCGAGTAATCACATACCTTAACCACAGCATACAGATATATTTATGCTGTGCCTTAACCCTACATATACCGCTCATCGACCATTTGGGTAGTTCATTGCGCAATGCGCGCGTCATAAGTAGAGCCAATAACACCTCTACATGTTTTAGGTGTTATGGCAACGACGTCTGTCTCGGGGTACTTCATCAAGGCGCATTAACTATATAGGTTACCTCATTGAGCATCTTTTTTTGGTGAGGGATTGCGCGGAGATCGTGACGTCAGATGGCGACCGAAGTTCTGTGGCCACTAGATTAGTTTATATTTGCCAAAATTATTTTATTGATTTTGAGATTGACGTTTTCGTTACAATATATATAGTTAATGCGCCTTGGTACTTCATAACCTATTTAGTTTATGTTTTACGTAATAGTTGAGATATGAGAGATTAATATGATCAGTCGGATGCAATAAACGAACGCGCCTTATTGTGTAAAACCATTAACTGTCATTTATCACTATCAGGGATTTTGTGTGAGAACAAACCTTAAAACAACCTCCTGGATATCAGTACATCCGTGCCTCACTTCTGTTTGTCGTTCTACTGACACATTTTTTATTTAATACAGCCATCATCTATTTCTCTACTTTCCGTCTTTTATTTCTAGGATGGCAACTATGGAAACACAGCTGACTTCGGCAATTTGCAAATTTTGTTTTTAAAAACAACAACATAAGAAATCAGGAAGTTAGAACAGCTTTTTGCTTTGTTCCTATATTCCTATAAGAAATTTTTCAATTTTGTCATACAAAAAATGTAATGTACCTATATTTCATTTCAGTTAAAATATTTATTACTAAATATCTTTTGTAGGAAATCCTTAGTGCCTCCAAGACGCGGAGACTGCTTCATGAAAGAACAACTCGTACATTGCCCATTCAACCCTCAACATGTTATGGGCAGCGATTCACTACAAAGGCACATAATTCGTTGCATGGTAAATTACCCCAATTTTGTTGTATGTCCATTCAATTCATTACATCGATTTAAAAACAAGGAACTGCTACAAGAACATATGACAAAATGCTGTTCCAAACCAGCTGATAGAATTTATATGGAACGGGAGCCAATTGAGCCAGTACATTTTCCAGCCAGGATAGGTATTGATGATGTGGAGAATTGGGATGATGAGTATCCTTAGATGTGTAGTGAAGAAAATGTTATGTATGTTTATATTTTAATGTCGTTTCGTTTTAATAATGTAATTTAGACCTGAATTGTTCAAAGGCATATCATATACAATATGATACTTCATGATATAAGTTAGTTTTAGTTTGGTACAATTTTGAATAAACGTTGATAGAAGACTAAGAACACTCTTATAACCTTTCATAAATCAATCAACCCTTTGACTAGCGAATCTATTCATTCGAGCTCATCATCAGTAGCTCTTATTTATCGACTACGGTACAGTTTTAAGAAGTATGGGGTCTTTTGTTTCTTCCCTAGTCAAAGAATCAACCTCATACTTAGACAAGGAAAGAAAAAGACCCTATACCTACTTAAAACTGCCCCGTAGTTTGATATGAGCAACTGGTGATGAGAATATATTATATACGATTATCAATCCATTCCAAAAACTGGACTAAGTAACTAGAGTTCAAGAGTTTCACGGTTACGTTTTTATTTGTAATTATTTTAAACAGCGTATTGATTATATTTAATTAAATTTATACTTAATAACTATTAATTACTTTTATTAGGACCTACGAAAACAAAATAAAAATTATAACTATTGACATAATGGAACTAAACTAGTCTGAAAGAATTCATTAGTAGCCACAGTAGGTATTTATCATTTTGCATAGCTTTTGATACTCTCCCTATATATCGAAATAATAGATTTCACGCAATTTGGCCCAACTTAACACATGAGCGTGTTTGGCCACAGATAAGCAAGTTATTTATTGGATGGAATAGATTTTCAAATAAGAGCGCATCTGTTGTTGGAGAAACTTCTAATAAATTTTCAATTACCTACTAGTGGTATAGAAAGATTCAATGAACATGGCTACACTACATACCTAGTGCAATCACAAAGTTTCGTAATGACTTCGAATTTACTACATACAGTGACATTTAGGAGGGTATAAAACTATACCTAGGTATTATAAACAAGTTATGTTATTATTGCCATATTTTTATCAATAAAAAATGGACTAGGTATTTGATAGTACCGTAATCACAAAAGTCTATCCTTTACGTATTTCGCCTTAAAATGGCTAAATACACGCTAGTGATATTGATTGATATGCCTTATCTTCACTGCTGAGGTCGAGCAACGCACGAGAACATTCGACGCCGCTGTTTTTCTTATGGTGGCGTGAGCAACCATCTTGCACTGTGTGTGTGTTTTTGAATTAAAAATCAATGTATTAAAACTCAAAATTAACTGTTTTTATTAGAAAAATCAAAGAGATTACCCACTCACATTTTTAGTTTTTTTAGTACAACATAACCTTACTTTATAGATGACTTAGTTTTGACATTCTTATACATCTTACTAAGCATCTTAGATATTAGAAATGAGATGGAACGAATATACAGAGTTGCCAACTCTAAATTAAGTAAACTGATTTCTGCGCAGTCGTGGTAAACATAATACATAACACCAAGATGAACATGCAGAATTTTAATGAATGCGTTTATCGCATATTCTAACGCATTTCTGCGACTTCTAGTATAAGATAAAACTTGGTATTTATATAAAGATTGAGTTTTTTAATGAATATGAACTGACGTGAAAAAACGTGTGTATTGATAGTTTCAATCGATCAAAACTATAGTTATAAATAATAAAATAATGCATTTTTTGAAAAGCCTCGTATAGCTAACGACAAATTGAAACCAACCTACGCGTTGTGCAACCTCTAACTAAAACTCTATTTCACACAAAATTAAATCATGAGACAATTCCACTTCAACTGTAAAATTACTTCCATGAATCCCTATAAATAGCAGAGAAAATCCCTCTTAGCACATCAAACTCAACTAGAGAGTCGCAAAGTCCTAAGCTCTAAAAAGTGTTGTTGTTCATTTGTTCGTTCAACCAGTCGTTCCTATACAAGGCATTTTTAAATTGTCAAAGAAATCAGTGTGTATATTTTTAGTTACAACCATCAAAAAACCAAAAACATGTTGAAACCCGTTAGTAAAAAGAAACCATTAACTATGGTACTGTTTATACTAATTATTTTTGGTTCCACTTCCGGTTATGTAACTTCAAGAGAATTGATGTTTGCGCAACACCAACAACGTGTTTTAACACGTTCGATCAACAACATGGCCTCACGTGATATCCGTGTTCGGGAAGGGGAAGATCCTGAAATTAATAATAGTAGGCCATACATACGAGATGTTAGAGCTGATTCGAGACAGTCTCGTATTGATGCTAGAGATATCAGAACTGATTTCCGCGAAATCAGAACTGAGCTGTCTTTCAGGGCAGAGGCTACAAGGATTCCATCACGAATTCGCAATGAAGTAGGACGAAATAGTCGAGAAATTGAAAGCAGACTATACCGTGATGGTTCCAATGTAGTTCGGAGTGACAATAATAGACGAATTCAAGACAATTTAAGAACTAACACTCGAGAATACCGTGAAGAAATCAGGGATATGAATAACAATGGTATAGAAAAGAACTTAAACCAAAATAGAGACTCCAGAATCTACTTTGGAAAGTTTAGAACGGATTCTCGCATTGTTCAAAATAGACGCGAAAATCACCGAGTAATTCGTGAAGAAATCGCTTTTAAAAATAGAGATTTTAGAGTAAATTCTCGCATGGAGACTCGTCGACAAAACAACGAAGATCAAGAGTTGAAAATCAATTCTCGAGAAATCAATCCAAACACTCGCTTTGATAAAGAGGAATCCAGATTTCGATCTGGAGTAACAGTTCGAGAAATTCTGAATGAACGTCGTGTTGGAATTGTTAATAATATTCCACAAATTAATTTCAAACAGAGTAGAGATTTCAACCGAAAAACCATGCATACTTTTAGACAATCTGGCAGTGAATTTGACAACATCAGAACTGTTTCCCATGCAAACACACGGATCCTAGAAAGAAATAGTCAAAACCGTGTAAGAGACGTAAACATGAATCCACCTACCGAATCTCGAGAAATCCAACACCAACGTCGCCAAATTCCAAGAGCAATAAGGAATTCTCGCGTTTCTGATCGAGACCTTCGTCAAGATCGACCCCTAGATCGTGAAATCCGAAGGGATAATGATGAAAAAAATGGTCGTTTTAACGCCTTGAATGAACGTAGAATAGACCACTTAAGAAGAACATCTGGTGAAGCTACAAGAAATATACGCAGAATTGGTGAAGATTTAAATGTAAGATTTAGTCATGATATCAGAATCAGTGAAAACAACAGAAGAGAACGTAGCGCTCAAGAAGCGCGTGCCAATGATCGAGAAGTTCGTGTTAGACGAGATGCTAAAACTAGCAATATACGAGACTTTTTATCAGGCAAACGAGAAATAAGATTTGAAGATGGAGAATTACGTAACAAACCAATACAAAACGAGCGCATACCAGAAATTGGTAATACTACTCCCTACGATCGGGATTATAGGAAATCCCGAAACAATTTCATATCTCTATCATCCGATGGTCTAAAAATTGTACGATTCGCTCGTGAAACTGAGAGCAAAGCTAGACAACATAGTGAAAGACGTGAAGATGTTAATGAGAGAAAAATATTTAAAGATCGCGCAGAGCGGGAAGCAAAAGGTATGCACTTTATTTTTTGTATTTGCATGAGAGGTATGCAATTTATTTTTTGTATTTGCATGAGAAGTTTCCGATAAATTTTAATTTATATGATAACGGAAATATCGAAATTTTGACGAATTCTACATTCGCTCCCTTTTGCTCAGTTAAAAAATGTTTAACAAATGTTTTTTTGTAGAATTTTCTACACAAGATCGACTGCTTTCCAGTGCAATTTCTAAGTCAGGCTCTAAGATCAATCTGATTAGAAACAATGAAAGACAAGGAAAGTTGTCGAAAAATGTAGCATACCTTCCACGATTAAAAGTTGATTTAGATTGGATAAATATACTGCAAATTATTCTGGCAACTGCCTTTTTGGGACAGGCTGTCATCCGACAGGAGAAAAATAAAATATTCAGGTGAGTAGCGATATAGAAATTATAGTTTCTGATATTTTGAGATATTTTAGTAAAATTATGCATATCGTATGATTATTCAGTTAGAAAATTTATCAAAATATATCGCTCAATACCGTATGCGCATCCGATTGCGCAACGGAATAACGGGAGCTCCACCATTTTGATGTAGTTTTGTTGCCAAGTTATTTCATTGCCTTTTAATTTTTCAAAGGACACAACACAATTAATATATATGGTGGTGTAAAAATATTAGAATAATCTTAACATTTTTCTATATCATTATGAAAATGATATGATAAAATTGTTGGTATTATTACTGTCAAATTATATGGAATTTTAATACTCAATATATTTTTTATATCTTAAATGTGGCAACATTTGGTTTTCCCACATAAAATTTGGCATACACCAGGTTAGATCCATACATTTAAGCCTCCCCTGTAGTAGAACATCAAAATGGCCGCGCCCTATATCTCACCTTTTTTTACCTTTCACTTGAGCGATATATGTTTTCTTTTTAACGCTATATTGTTTTTTCTATATGACAATTTGGTTTTTATAAGCGAAATTATTTTTTTTATAGTAGGAGTAGGTCTTGCGTATGTCTAATAAGGAAAAATGAACGCTGATCGTATAAAACTTGAAACTGCGTCATGATTTCTGTTTTTGACATGTTCGAGATTAAATAGAACGTATTCTGAAATTGTTGTCAAAGATACGCTCTAAATAGGCTTTAATTTTGTTGCAGTATGCCGAATTTGCTACAACGTTTTGGCATCAAACAAAAGATGGAATAAACAAACAAAAAATTTAAAATGACCCCATGCAATGTTAAAATGAAGAATCAAAACTAGTTTAATCGGTATTACATAAATATATTTCATGTTAAATCTATATAATAATTGAATTACCAACATTATTAAATATTTATCTTATAGCTAAAGACAAATAATTTTATTGCAATGTTATCAAAACCATGAAATGTACAGGGCGTTTCAAAATAACATGCACAAGTTATATTATTCTAATGGGAATAATTATCACGCCAGTTCTAACGCTTATGTTCAAAAAGTGGTGATCTAAATACCTACGAGTTAGCCTACCTTTAAATAAATAATTAACCCTTCGAAGTCACATGTTTTGGACTTGATTTGATTAATAGAATCCTGGAAAATTTTTGCATGTTGCTTTGGAACACCTCCTCGTAGTATATTAATTAATTAATTAATTAACACGTACTTAAGACTACGTAATTGAAAATATAAATGTATTAAAATTAAAGCCAATATTGTTTTATTTAAAATGGGACACCTCCTATATTTGTACATATAAAAATATAAAATTATATTTTTAAGAATATTTATGCCAAATATTGGCTCAGTTGGACTAAGATTTATTTTTAATTATACAAAATGGGATATAAAGGTAACTTAGGTAATGAAGTAATATTATCATTATTAAATATTACAATCATAGTTGGTGCTATCAGATACGTATTAATGGAGATCTCCATCCACAAAAATATGTCTGTAAATTTGAAAAAATTACCAATTTTTGAACTCACTTTATGAGTTAACTATTTAATCTTACCGCGTCAAAATACTACATCCCATCTTTTGTCTTTAAAACCCTATCAAAATCAAAACGATACAATCAGAATGCTATTAATTTAATAAAATCGGGTCCGTAGTTTTTGGGAGACCCTGTATAATGGACCCAAAAATGCATACTAACGTCACAATTAATATACAGTGTAATACGTCACACTGAAAATATACTTATGAAACACGAATTAAAAAAGTTTTAGTTAGTCTAGTAGTAGTTGTTTTAAAATAGACACCCGGTCGGTCAGCCGGTCATTACCTATAGATAGAATAATCTAATTTCTTAATACTTACGACTGGGTGACTGTTTTGTTATTATTAATACTTAACAGATTATATTTTTAAGGTGCATTTGAATAAATTTCTACGTGATATTAATATTTAAACTTAGTAGTGAATAGATATTTGTAAAAATCATGGCATACAGTTGGGATAACCGAGTCAATTTCGTTGTAAGACATCTTTATGGTAAGATAAACGAGAAAACTCCACCTTGGTTTGCGAAAATCAATCATTTACTCGTAACATTTTAATTTTAATATTATTAATATGATCAATTTCTTATGTTAATGTTAAAATTATTAAAATAAACGCCTAATTCTTCTTACTATCTCTCTATACCAGGTGGCCCATTTAAAACTATCCACCACGATTTTTTTACTATATTTTGAGGGTGCACTTGAATCAATTTCTCGTGATAGATAGATAGATCTTTATTTGCCATAGTAGCAATTACAAAAATTTGATAATTACAATTTACAGCACGTCCAAATAGAAAATTTACAATTCAACTTGTAAAATCTTTGTATAACATATATTTATGTATAAACAACAATCACGATTACATTTTACAAACAAATTCCAAAATATTTTATTTCAAATCCAACAAGGCGTATAGACCATCATTTTCAAAATGAGTGTGACATGTATTCATCAACTGAATAAAAACAGTTACTTAAGAGCAGTTCCTTTATTTTTCTTTTAAATGTATTCTGGTTTAAAATTTTGAGACTAGCAGGAAGCTTGTTGTATAGATTTATATTTAGTGAGGTTTGTAGTTAATGAAAGTCTCAACTCCACAAAATCCATCAAATTTATTCACATCATCTGCCAAACATGTTTCGGTTAACAACCATCATCAGTGGCAATACGAATACAATATTCTTGTTAATGTTTCATTATAATCAAGTTGTATGAGAAAGAGAATCAAATTTAATAGTCTTTGTGGAAAACTATTTATTACTCAATTTTACAAAAATCAAATTAAGGTGAAGGGTTTTAAATTTCACCTGGTGATTATTGTTTCATCTTAGTTTTTGTTTTCATGAAGAAATTCATTTCAACCTCAAGCATGGCCGAAATTAAAAAATTAAATTTTAATTTCGGCCATGCTTGAGGTTGAAATGAATTTCTTCATGAAAACAAAAACTAAGATGAAACAATAATCACCAGGTGAAATTTAAAACCCTTCACCTTAATTTGATTTTTGTAAAATTGAGTAATAAATAGTTTTCCACAAAGACTATTAAATTTGATTCTCTTTCTCATACAACTTGATTATAATGAAACATTAACAAGAATATTGTATTCGTATTGCCACTGATGATGGTTGTTAACCGAAACATGTTTGGCAGATGATGTGAATAAATTTGATGGATTTTGTGGAGTTGAGACTTTCATTAACTACAAACCTAAAATAAGCACTCCTCTAGAAATATGGACTATTTTTTCAATATTATATTTAGTGAGTTATTTTGACTTTTGTTAAGTCTAAAACGTGGCGCAATGGTCAGCCCAACTGAACGAGTATTGTGGTCATGAACCTGTCCGTGCCTAGGGAACTTATCCTTATGCTCATGAATTTCCATGAGCTGGTGATACACATAAACACAAGGCAAAGGCATTATTCTATAATAATAGGACCCGCACCAGCCAACAGTCTAATAGCTTTTTTCTGTAGCCTAAAAACCTGTAACGCGTTGGGTGAGTTGCCCCAAAGAATAACCCCGTATACAATACGCGAATGAAACAAGACATAATAGACAGACATAAGAACCTCAAAGGAAAGCGCCATTCTGAGTTGCCTAATTACAAATAAAATACCAGACAGCTTACCACTCTCGTGTTCGGCCCAATTCAAACCGCCATCAACAACAATTCCAAGTATTTTGCAAGAGTCATTACTAGGAAATTTAAGGTTACTAGAAAAACAAATTTGTTTAGTTTTGTTGCAATTTAATTGTAAATTATTTGTTGAGAACCAGATTTCGGCTGCTTCCGGGACATCCTTAGACAAAATTTTGAGATTCTCAAACACACCCGATGTACTTAAAAAGGACGTGTCATCAGCAAACAATACACAGCGACATTTGTCGTTCATGTAAGAACATATATCGTTTATATATATTATGAAAAACAGGGGACCCAGTACCGACCCCTGGGGCACACCGTGCTTGACGTCAACCCAGATGGACTCAATATTTCCCACTTTAACACACTGTTGTCTGGCAGTGAGGTAGGACTTTATAAGATTCCAAGGAACACCTCTCACGCTGTAAAAATGCAACTTTTCCAAAAGAATAGTATGCGAGACACAGTCGAACGCCTTGGCAAGGTCACACACCATCAACGATGCTGCGTACTCCCCCCGCTCAAATGGCCACAATCTCCGACACTGCTTTGACCGTGCTCCGTTCGAATCGAAAACTGAGCAGACTCAAACAGGTCATGATACTGACTTTGAAACTCAGTAGTGAATAAATATTTATAAAAATCATGGCATACATTTGGGATAACAGAGTCAATTTCGTTGTAAGACATCTTTATGGTAAGATAAACGAGAAAACTCCACCTTGGTTTGCGAAAATCAATCATTTCCTCGTAATATTTTAATTTTAATATTATTATTATGATCAATTTCTTATGATTATAAAAATAAACGCCGATCTCCGCAAAATATATTTTTAATATCTTCTCTATACCGGGAGGCCCATTTAAAAGTGTCCACTACGAATTTCTTCCATTATTTTTTTTCCGGATAGGGTTCCCAATTTATTTAGTCGATTTAATAGCTTTTAACGACTATACAAATTATGAAAATGTTTCTTTATTATGTGACAACATTTTTTTAATATATGAACAAGATATAAAAAAATAGACAGAAAATTTTACCAGAAATTGGAACTGTAAAAATGATCAAAAAACGGTAGGGCTTTCAGCGTTTCTAAATCCAGAGATGCATTGAACCACTGTTGCAACCTTTAACAAGAGCAATGCAGAATTGTTTTAACACCGGAACCCTGCCAGATGGGTGGTCGAATGCAGTAGTCATACCAATTTCTAAGAAAGGGAACAAATACAATGCTGAAAATTATAGACCAATTAGTTTGACTTGTGCCCTGTGCAAATGCATGGAGAAAATTATTACGAAGGCAACGACTCCATTTTTACTGCAGTCAAACGTTATTCCTAACCAACAACATGGATTTATGCCAGGAAGATCAGTGGAGTCAAATCTGCTGGAATGTCTTAACTTGTGGACCAAACAGAACGATGATGGTCAGCCTACTGATGTGGTGTACCTGGACTTTGAGAAGGCATTTGACAAGGTGCCATTCGCTCGTCTGCTATTGAAGCTGGAACATTAGGGTATTCGCGGAGAACTCCTGCGATGGATTGAGGGTTTCCTTAGAGGAAGAAGTTTCCAGGTTAGGGCGAATGGTTCGATTTCGCGTAGACGGCCGGTCCACAGCGGGGTGCCTCAGGGTTCGGTGTTGGGCCCGCTGTTGTTCCTGGTTTACATATCGGATCTGACGGGAAATATAAATGCAAATACAAGTTTCTTTGCTGATGACTCTAAACTGTTTTGTGATCCGCTGCAGAGTGCTGAGGTGTTCCAGACCGATCTCGACAGAGTGATGACTTGGTCATCAACTTGGCTGATGAGTTTGAATTTGGATAAATGTACAGTCCTCCATTTGGGACCAAATAACCCCGAAATATCCTACACCCTTGGTGGACACAAATTAAGACCAACTCTCCAGCAAAAGGATCTCGGCGTGATTATTACCAATGATTTAAAATGGGAAATCCATGTCTCGGCGGTAGTGAAGAAGGCCAACAAATTGTGGTATTTGATCCAGAAAGCAATTAGATCAAGGTCCAATGACATGGTTCTGAAGCTGTACAAGTCGTTTGTCAGGCCGAGCCTGGAATATGCCAATAGTGTATGGTCTCCTTATTTTGTTAAGGATATTGAGGCTTTGGAGAGAGTTCAGAGAAGATTTACCAAGCTTCCACAAGCGCTGTGCCCCCTGCCATATGAAGATCGGCTAAGAACTTTGAACTTAACAACGCTTCAAGAAAGGCGTCGTCGTGGCGACTTGATATAGACGTATAAGGTTCTTAGAGGACATTACACAATAAACGTGGATCCCTTTCATCTTAATAGAAATCCGAGCCTACGTGGTAACAGCAAGAAATTGTGCAAAGAAAGATGCACCAAGCTCGCTCGAAGAAACTTTCTGTCAAATAGAGTGGTATATGCGTGGAATGATATGTCGGAGGAGGTTGTATCAGCGCCAACAGTGAATAGTTTTAAGAACAGACTGGACATTAGGCTTAAAGATCGGGGCAGCTGCATGGTCCACTACTCGTTATAGTAAATCGTCATGTTTTTATGCACTGAGCCGAGTTTTATTTTTTACAAATCGGGCGACAGTCTCATCGGTTTCACCGCTTACTGTCTGAACTAATAATAAAAATAATAATAAACAGAATAAACTCAGACATACACAGTTGAGACAGATTGTGAAAATGATTCAAAGTCTAATTTAAATCTGAGGATGAATATCCAACTTTATCAGAAATATTATTACGCTGTCTGTTACCAAAATATACAATAGCGGTAGCTCAAAGGACTTTGACATCATGGATCTATGAGGAACGCAAATAGCAATCAACTTTATGGGTGTTTCAAGATGAGGAACGTAGAACCGTCAATTCTGGATCTATCTGGGAAAATCAACAATCGTCGTCGGATCATTCTTCATCAATATATAATGCGAGCGCTCACGCATCGTTTCAAGCAATGCATTTTTATTATTATGCTCAAAATATAGTGGTCAGATTTCTACTAATTTTAGCAAATTTTACAAAATCTAGTTTCACTTTTAACACCCTGTACCCACATCTATTGGCTAAAACTTATTTTCAATATCTGTTGACCTAATACCTCGCGGATAAGAAGTCGTGAGACACCCTATATATTTTTGTGTCTCCGGCATTTTCTTAATTTAAAATAACTTTGAAACATTGTAACATAGTTCCCATCTATATTATAAATGTATAATTTGTCATTAGGCTCATTTACGTTTTGAAAAAGATTTTGAAATATACATAACAAGTATGGTTGTTAAGAAATCATACTTATGTATATGTTAGTTTGCCAAGATTTTTCGGTCGACGATCCTGGAAAATGCTATTATTACTTAATGTATACGAATAAAAAACAAGTTTCCTGTTAATTTTATTTAAAAAAAAAATCGGTTGTGTCGATTCAAAAAGATATAACATAATCAAAAGTATATGATCTGCGTAACGAAACAGAATTTTAATAATTATTATTGTAATTCTATTATCTCTATCAAAAACCAAAAACCCTTCATCAAATTACTTTATTATATTCGAATAAGAGTTATATGTTCCAACCACCTAACTGGTGAAATTTTAAACGTAATTTTCTCGAGAATTATAAAAAAAACAGCTACTGCTAATATCCTTAAAAGAAACAAAAGTGTCATCCACATATATATTATTTCAGATATTGATAATAATGGTTACTTAGACGAGCGAGACTTTGCCTGCTTGGCCCTTAGAGCAACAATTATTGAAGGTAAAGGTGAATACAGTCATTCAAAACATCAGGAATATCAACACATAATGCTAAGCCTGTGGGAGGAAATAGCTGAATTAGCAGACTTTAATAAGGTTAGTTGGCTTTCTTTAATATTTTCGCGCTTCATATTTCCATACTAACCATAGTGACTAACTCCAATATACACGAAATCTGTTTAACTAGACTCCTTTGGGCGTTGGACTCCTTTTGCATACTCCGTTAGTCAATCAAAACTCTAGGTTATCGCGCAGCTTAAATCAGGCCATCCATGTTCGAAGGGTAGTAATAACCCGATCACCAAACGGGGTTATCGATAGTACATTGCCTAAGCTGTAATTTTATTAATAATGCCACTAGAACGAAGCACCTGCGACAATATTATTAATAGCACAGCACTGGTACTATTTTTGGTTAGGAAACACTGTTAGAAAGAGGAGTCTCACTCCCCTACTAGGCATAACACATGCAACAGTGTTGGTTAGGAACCATGGAGAGGAAGAGCAGTCTCACTCGAAGAGCAGGTGTTGTCCCATTTCGTCTTCATCTTCACTCGCTCTGCACGGAGGTGAGCCACCATATCTCATTTGACGAAGGTTATTTCTGGTCGCCACCGCCAGGTACTTGCTTTTCAGTATCCTTGGTCCTATAGAAAAGAAGCTCCTTTGCCAACTTGCAGCGTGTTTTCTCATTCGATCTGCCGCGGTGATATCTTTAATCTTTCTTGGCAGAGTTCCAGGAGACAAGCTGGAAAACCCCACTCCATGATAGTGAAATTGACAGTCATTTTAGCCTTAGCTGTGTGCAGGCAGGAGACAGAGATCTGGTTCCCATGGACCTCACTAGCGGATTGTGGCATTTCAGTGTTGACTTAGCAAGGCATTAGTTCTACTATACGCTTATAGTTAGTGTTAGATGCTTTGGTAGTTTTGAAGTTCTTTGCACTAAGTATTAGATAACAATATGAATCTATGAAACACAAATTCATTTAACCAATCATCAATCACTATCTTTCTGTTGGTCCGAACATCCAAAAGGACCTGTTGCAGGACGGAAAAATCACGGTGGATGAATTCAAGCAGGCTGTCCAACAGTGCTGTATGGGTAAACGGTACGAAGATTTCCCGCAGGCGATGAAAATGTTTATAGATTCGAATTTTAAAATGGTTGACATGAACGATGATGGAGTTATCGATGCAGATGAGTATCGATTCAATTGCGTCACAAAGTTCGCTATTGATGATGTCGAAACTGTGGATGAAGCGTTCAGTAACATGTTAAGCGTAAGTAAATTTATATATAATGATGTATTTTTATATACGTTGGTTTTACGAAGGCGCTCTAATGCATGCGAATTTGGACGCAACTTTATTTGATTCCTGTTGGAAGTTCTAGTCAATATTCTTGCTCTCATCTAAGTAGACCTTTTTGTTTCGCTTTACTGGTGCCTGTGTATGGAATAGTTAATCGCCTTTAGGCTTCCATTCTACAAATCCATTGAACTTGATTTGCTTGCTTGCTCGAATTCGATTGTGATCAATTGTTAGCAAATACGGCATCCATCTTGCAATCCGAAACATTTGATTTCAACAGTAATTCGTCATGCTACTCATTCTTTTGAATGATTTCTAGAATTTTTGGACTCTTTATTCGTGGATCATGTTCAACCATTGTACGACCACCACAAAACTCTAAAGTACATCTGTAAATAAATGCAAAGAGATTTTCTGTCACCGATGAACAAAAAATGTATAATCACTGCATGATATTATTAAATTTATTTCATCCACGGACAAAGTCCATTATTACAATACGAAAAACAAAAAGCAGGCGTGACAAATACTTAGATATTTAACTCAACTAAATTAATTACAATATTACGATATCACAAGCCCAAACCAATGCTCAATGCTAATCACAAAGTAGTTGTGAAATCTGTTAAGAAAACCGATTAAGAAAAGCCGCTATTTAGATTTCCACTGTTATCTTTTAGATATATAAGTATGGCACAAATAATTTCTGTAGAATATTGGTTTCTTTTGTTAGTAAGGATTAGAATGAATTTTGGTACATATTATTCTTAGTCAATACTTTCATGCAAACCAGAAGAGAAACTTAAATATCGGTTACGACATAGGTAAATATCGTATTTTATACTGATATTTACAAACATAAATCTAGCATTTCAAATGGTTTGATCGGCGAATTTACAAAAATAGAATTTTCGTTACCTACGCATTTTCCAAAATAAATAAATGACAAAGGAAAAAAATTAAGCCATACTTTTAAAATAACTCATTGACAATACAATATTATACCTGGTAGTTAGGTAGGTAAGTTCAACATGAGTTGGTATCACCCTCTGGGATTTGCGACCACATCTAGTTGATATTATGGGCATAAGTACTTACCTATTTTTATATTCCAGCCAACAGCTCAATGCAATGCAATCTTCTTGACGAAATCGATTAGTTTGCTCCGTGAGCTTCGTTGTCACCGATGTGATAAAAAGATTGAACAACATTTCGTCAATAAGAACTTTCATTTATTTTTTCAACTTTAATCAAATTTGAGTTTTTAGCTTAAAATTATTTTAAATTTCAACATCCACACAAAAACAAAATAACATAAATCTTCAATGTCAATTGTGACGTTTGAGGTTAGACAAATTTATTGCAATGTTGCCATATACAAAAATTATTTTTTTAAACATTATTCTAAAGGATGAAGTTGATTGATAATAATTTCAAAAATTACTGAAACTTTTAAATGTTCTTTATAACTAAAATTCAAATACATATGTATATCTAATTTACAAACCTTGGCCACCGTGTATATATGAAGAGGCTTTAAGTGATAAATGTATAAATGGTTAGAAAATATTGCTCATGCTAATAACCCTTAATTTATACAAATTGCACTAATAGATGGTACATAAGGATTGTAATAATTATTGCAATTTGGCCGTGATTGTCAATATTTCATATAGCGTGAAAAATCGTGTAAATAAATTTCGATAATAATTCAGGTAATTTATTTAGAATTAATTAGTTTCTACTGCCAAACAACTTTAAATATTTGGCACGAACATATGAAGGCTATAGTCATATTTAACAAATAAATAAGATTTATTTGACTATGTCCCTTTTTTGTCCCGTAACAGTACGCTTTCTTCTCAGTTATATTATTTATATATTATAATCTAATCATTATGACATCGTTGTTGTCTTTATAAGTATAAACTTTCTCAAATGGGTTTGCCAAAATGAGAATTCGATTTATAGCTGTATTGATTCAGTAGCCCTTTTATTTTCGTTCTCCTACTTCTTTTCTTCCTACAGAGTGTCAATCGTGGAGGCAATGCTGTGCTAATTCAGTAGTCTGTGCCTCGCCTCTCTTACTCTCTTGATTGTTTTACTACTTGGTTTTCAAGAAGTATTGTAACACATGTACCACAGAATTGTTGGTTATTCTGTGCCTGTACCATGTATAAGACACAGAAACAATAATTATTTCAGACGGCAAAATCATTTCTGACAGTGTTAACCGAAATAAGTCTCGTCTGTACACGATGATGACTTTTTTTGATTTAATTAATTTAATTATAATCCTAGTTACTAGTACCGTATTAATATTCTACTAAACGATCTGTTTTTCTAGGATGACGACCGAAGACGCGGCGGTATAACTTTGTCCCGATACCAAGAACTTTACGCAGAATTCCTTGGAAATCCAGATGAAACATCCGCTGTATACCTATTTGGACCTTTAACGGAGGTCTTCTACACGTATGAAGATATTTAATTAGGTATCTAATAATATTGCTTTTATATTTTGACCCAATTAAGTCTGACAAATTATTATTTATGTTCCACTTTTCTATTTCAAATTATAATAAAAATTAAACATTTTACAGTGGACTATATATGTATTAAATTCTATGATAATTATTTGTTTTATTTATTGTTTACCGATATCTAAGCATTTTCTATTTCTGTTTTTATATAAAAATAAAATAAATTAAAAGTATGTTTTAAAGAAAAGGCATTAATTATTATTTCCTCATTCAAGGACTGCTAAGAAGTTCGTATCTCCATATTTAAAATTAGTTGTGTTATTTTACATTATTTTCTATTTTATCTTAATTTATCCTATTTCTTTTTATAAACCCACCATTATTATCAAATACCCAAAGAGATATTCTTTGTTCTTCCCTCTTTATAATATCTAAGGTTCTCCTAATCAAATGTCTGATGGCGAAATCGCTTTGATGATAGTGACCTTGACGCCACTATTTTGGTGTTTTTTTTTTTATAAAGTAAGAAGTGATGGTGGTACTGAAACCTCGACAAGTGGCATGTCGTATGTGGTGTAATTTAGTTATGTAGTGTTGGCAGCTTTGTGGCAAGGCCAAGCGGAATGTTGTTTAAACCAGGTTGACGTGTAAAGTCAGGTTGTCAGGTGTAAACGTGAAAAAAATGAGTTTTGCATTAAATGTTGATAAAATTACTATACCATTACGAAATTCCGTCTAAAATAATAAATTATTTAAATAATATGCAGTTAGAAACATAGGTGTTACTAAATTGTTATACCTTTATTTGAATAATATTTTATGTGACAATTCCTCTTTGCTTACTTAAAGTAATTTCTTTTGAAATTATTTGTTACTAATATCTTCCCAATCTGTGATAGTGTTAAATTATTTCTTAGTGTTTTTCCGATAAATTTATATAAACAAAAATGTTACACGGCAAATTACGAATACACACTTGCCGAGTTATTCTTCTAACCTCTTTAGTTTGGTTCCTAGTAGATGTAGTGATTTTGAGCTTCTATTCAGACTGTTTGGGGGGTACATGTAAGAAAATTTCAGCAGACAACGATGCTCAACCCTTAGTTAACGATGCGAGCTACGATACAGGAGGAGAAGAGAATTTAAATGAAAATAAACTGGATCTTTCAAGGCAAAGGTGAACTACTTTTTAATTATCTTTAAATATAGAAGTTTTGCTTATCTTGTGGTATATAGTTATTATAATAATTTTTATCTAAATTTCTAGTAGAAATTCAAATATTTCAAACAAATAGAAAGTAGGTCTTTCATAACAACTGTTCTGAACAACATTATGGTTTTCTTTTAATTATTATGTTTGTATTTCATAAATTGAATTAAATGTAGATATTAAGGGTATTATGATTATACTTCAGACATATAAGTTGATCCCTAATTATTTTTATCTACTAAGCTAGCACATAGAGATACCTATTTAGAATCTTTGTGGATTTATGAATATTAGGTACTTACTCCAATTTCCATTAAATATTTTTTATCTACATATAAAATAAAGTTAATGAATGATAGACTTCTAGAGCTACATGGATTTTGGCCTTTTGTAGAATATCATTCGTTTATAATTTTATAGTAAGTATAATGCTGTGTCTTTTTATTGTAGCCGCGATTCCCATAGTGGTATACCTCCCATATATAACCCTACAGTGTTGAAGCGATGGCGACCAGCGCCGACAGTTCTTCCAGTTTCTGGTAGTCCTGGAGAACATGGAAAACCCGTTCATATTCCACCTGAACAGGACGCGATTATGAAAGAGAAATTTAAGTTAAATCAATTTAATTTGATGGCCAGCGATATGATCTCATTGAATCGATCGCTAACCGATGTAAGACTTGACGGGTGAGTTAATAATGAGCATAGTTATGTTTGAATCTATAAATTTCTTCATAGTGTTGTGGTGTTTACGGTAGTGTATTAGTAAAATTATCATCGAGAATAGCGCGGATGATTTAGCGGCACCTTTGACCTATCTTATTAATGAATGCGTCATTCAAGATCAATAGAGTTAAGTACACCTATTTTTACTGACCCAGATATTATAGCCCAGTTTTGGTCTTTCGTATGCTTTGAAAGAATAGTTTGCAAGCATTTGGCAGCAGTTTGGGTTTAGTGCTTGTCTTGAAGTGAACCAGTAACGGAACTAACCTTGTGTGATCTTATCAAGGAAGCCTTTGGTTGCGTGTCGCATAAAGAAAAATAAATTTACCTTTTTATTTGTTTTCTTCTGAGAATTTAAGCTTTTAACAATATTAAATAATTGTAACTTTATTCTGGAAATTGCTGGTTTTGCAGTGTTCACAGAATTGTTTATCTGATACACTTAATATAAATAAACAGAAAAAAATATAATAACCTGCTTATAAATTAATTAATTATAATGAAAACAATGTTTTTGATTTTTTGGATTTACTGGAAGACTATTTGTAATGGGTGTCCAAAATTGAGGTATCATTTTACTTTATTTTTTCTTCAGATATTAAAAATATTTTTATTTCAGTTTATTATAACTAGGTTCCGGTTAAGTGACCCCCTACTAGCTCGGCAGGCTTGCAATCTTTTGCCACAATTATCAATCACGTTTTGGAATAAATTGTTGTCAATGATATAGATATATATTTATTCACCATCTTATGTTACAAAACATGTATAGTACGTCAAAAAAGAACAAAAATTAATCAAAGTTACAGCAACAAAGAAAGGCTTAGAAACAAATTAAAAAGCAACAACATAAAACAAACTAAAATCTAGAAAAATCTTACAATATCGCTTCTGAAATAGTCCTCAAAAGTATAAAAAGCTTGAGATATCAAAAATGATTTAATACTTTTGTTAAACTGGACTTCACCGAGGTTCTTTATTTCCTAGTCCTCAATAGGCGGTGAAATTCAGGCAATATGTCATTTCGATTTCGCGTACCATAATTATGCATATCAGAGTGAAATGCGAGGCATTGGTTCGAATGTAGCCAAGACAGTTTAAGATGTACAAGGAAGGCAAAGTAAGTAGTCCCTGTTCAACAAAATCCTTTTTACAGCAGTCACGCCAACCGAGCCCCAACATTGTACGTAAACATCTCCTCTGTAGCTTGAAGATTTTCATTGCATGGGAACTATGTCCCCAGTTCAAAATACCATACGACATACGGGAAACAAAATAACCGTGATATACCGTCAACAGACTGGCGAGTGAAACACTCTGCGCAAGCCTTCTGATGAGATATATGACCCTGGACAGCGAGCACCCAAGCTCTCGAACATGACTCTCCCAGGTTAATTTAGGATCAAGATGAACCCCAAGGAACTTCACGCGAACATCGCTCTGAAGATCGATAGGCGCAGAACGCAAAGTAAAGTTCATGCTATAAGTTTTAGCCTGATTCAAGCTCAGTTCAATTGCCTATGTCAGTCTCAACAGCATTAACCATCTCCCCTAAAGGGTCGTTTGGTCGATATCTAATCAGACTAGTTGTGTCGTCAGCAAAGAGGATTATATTTGAGTCTTCTTGAAATTTGTATAAATCATTTACGTATATTAAAAACTGTAAAGGTCCCAAAACCGACCCCTGGGGCACACCCGGTCCAACCCTTCGTCCATACAAAACGTGCTGGAAACGATCGCTGAGATAAGAGCCAACCAAGGCAACACTGTCAACATCAACGTTATAGTAAGAGAGTTTCTGAAGAAGTATCTCGTGTGAGACACAGTCAAAAGCCTTAGTGAGGTCATAAAAGCAAGCAAAGGTGTCACAGCCCTGCTCCATGCCATCCGAAACATATTCCAAAAGGTTATTAATTGCAAGAGTAGTAGATCTCTTATTACGAAAGCCATATTGACTTTGCATAAAGAGATTATTTGCTTCAAAATATTCAGTTATTTGATTTTTAATAATAGACTCAAAGATTTTTGAAAAAATTGGCAAGATCGATATTGGTCGATAGTTACTGGGATCATCAACCGATCCTTTATTTTTGTAGATTGGAATAACCCTTGCCTCCTTCAAGACCGCCGGAAATACAGCGTCACCAATGCAATGGTTTATCAACTTAGTAAGCGGCACCACTAGCAGATTCTTTAAATTCCCAATAATCCTAACATTAAGCTCATAACAATCCGAGCTTTTTGTGTTTTTCATACCTGATAGTTTTTCACGTACTTCATTAAAACTGAATCCAGCAGCTCTAGTGGGAGACATATATTTCTCAAAAGTGACCGATGGTTGATCTATGCTCGATAATGTTGGTTTTAAGCTTGTGAACTGTAGTGGGATTATTGCTGTACACTTTCCATTTCAAAAAACCCCACAAACAAAATCTAAAGGTGTCAAATCGCACGATTTGGTGGCCAATTTACTCCTCCTCTACGAGAAACAATGCGATTTTCGAACCTTTCCTTCCCAAAAGATCCATTGCTGTGTCACAAATGGCACCATCCTGTTGAAACAACAGTCGTCTAAATAAAAATAAATTTTCCGCTACAAAAAGCTTCGGATCGTCTTCCTGTAGCGATTTCCATTGCCCGTAATCGCATTTCCATTTGCGTTTTCAAAAAAATACGGTCCGATGATTCCTCGGGACCACAAACCACACAATTGCTGCGAACGATGACGAATGTATGTTTTTGGATCTTCTTCATGACTTCTGCTCACACCTGCTATATTCTCAGGTGAACGAGTACTACGTTGATAAATTATGGTTCTGTTATCATGAACGGATCCAGTTTCTTCAAATTTCTCAACCATCAGCTTGATGGCACGATTTGTTGGGGTATTTTCTCTACCAAATTTTGTTCTAAATTTCCTAATTACAAGTTGAAAACTAAATAAAAACACGTTGTTCCTTCCTAACGCTCCATATTAACTAACCGGAATGTATTTAGAATCTGAAAATAAAAATTTCTGAAAAGAATTACAAAAAATGGCAGCAAAATTAAAATGAAGCCTCAATTTTGGACACCCTTTATTTATGTTTGATTAATATGTTCTCCTCAATATTATGTTTTTCTAGGTGTAAAAATAAAGGTTATCCAAAATTACTCCCGACGACTTCCATCGTGATCGTGTTTCACAACGAGGCATGGAGTACTTTACTGAGGACTGTTTGGAGTGCAATTAATAGATCGCCACGACCACTGCTTAAAGAAATAATCCTTGTGGACGATGCTAGTGAAAGAGGTATATATATTTTTATTTTTTAATCATTCAAGTCAATCAAAAAACAGCTAACAAATCAACAAAAGCCCTTAGAGGCCAATTTTACAACATGTAAAAATCTTTCTTAATAGAACATTTGGGTAGACAACTGGAAGAAGCTGTCAAAACTCTGCCAGTTCCCGTTCACGTTCTGAGAACTGAGAAACGTTCAGGACTGATCAGAGCACGTTTACTTGGCGCCAAACATGTCAAAGGGCAGGTTATTACATTCTTGGATGCGCATTGTGAATGCACAGAAGGATGGCTGGAACCGCTTTTGGCTAGAATCGTAGAGAATCGGAAAACAGTTGTTTGTCCTATAATTGATGTGATTTCCGATGAGACGTTCGAATATATCACTGCCAGCGATATGACGTGGGGTGGGTTTAACTGGAAATTGAATTTCAGGTGGTAAGTGAAGATTTAAAAACATTTTGAAGCATTAAGTGTCATATAATTTTGCTCACACGTTATTACTTGAAAATCATTCAACGTTTAATGTTTCAAGGTATCGTGTGCCGCAAAGAGAAATGGACAGGCGCCTTGGTGACAGAACAGCTCCATTGCGGACTCCCACAATGGCCGGTGGATTGTTCTCCATTGACAAGGAGTACTTCTATGAGATTGGCTCGTATGATGAGGGTATGGACATCTGGGGTGGTGAGAATTTGGAAATGAGCTTCAGGGTGAGTTCATATGATAATTTATGTGGGTTATTTTGGCAATTTCGTAAATGTTGCTATTGTTTAGAGTGTGATACAGGAGGGAACAGAAGTGGGATAAGAAAATATGAGTTTTACTTAATTACGAAACAAATTTTATCCATTTTGAATGTTTTTACTTCCGCTTTATGGGCAGTAGATGTCATTTTGCTAATTTAATTGTATACAGGCACATAATGGTTTGCCAAAAGAAAATCGTGAAAATGGAGAACTATTTAAATTTCAACCTTTAAGGGACATGTTTCGGAGCTATTACTCGATCATCAGCCTCAATAAATTATAATTTAATAAGACTTTTGAAATTTGTTTAAAAAATATAGAAAAAATTATATCTCAGTAACAATAGGGCTATTTTTGGGCCTTAATTTTTAAGGAAACTATCCCTCCTTATAGAATAAGGGCGAACTAAGTAGTCTTTGCATGTGTTACTTTGATAAAGTTTGTGGTATGATTATAGATAATTTTGTAACGGCAAATGATTTTTTAAATTGCAATGAGCTGAAAATCAAGCAAATCGACATCTACTTAACCGATTATGATCGGAAGTGCCACCACTTTATGTAGTTTCGACCGTGACAATTTGAACACTTTCTGTAAGTCACTCCATCTAGCGAAACAACTAAATGTTGTAAACTCATATTGTCTTGTTTCACGTCCATAACCGTTTGTATGATGTTTTTACATGTTTTAAATTTAGGTAAATGTAAAGAGCTACTCAAATGATTTATTAGGTATGGCAATGCGGAGGCACTCTCGAAATTATACCATGTTCGCACGTAGGTCACGTGTTTAGAGATAAATCCCCCTACACATTCCCTGGCGGTGTGTCAAAAATAGTTCTGCACAATGCCGCTAGGGTGGCAGAAGTGTGGATGGATGAATGGAGAGATTTTTACTATGCCATGAATCCAGGTTTGATAATTTTGATGGAATTTACAGTCTTGGGGAAAGAAACATGTTAATAGCGCGGTTATTCAATTTAATTGGGCGTTACATCTGTTCGGAATGTGTCATATGAAAGATTCTCGACATTTCGCAAAATTCACTTTAAGTTTTGAAGCTTTCAAAGATATAAATGATTAATTGCAAGGTTTGACAGTGACAGAAAAGTCTTGCTGACGCGGTTGACAGTTGTTTTGCTTGAATTGAGTAATATACAGTGTTTGAATTTTGAAGTTTTTAGATCTACGAAACCGAAATAGGTAACAAGAACTTGAAGAACACATGTAAATGGTTTGTAGAGGTTCAACAATGTTTTTTCTTCTGCCTCGATCGATGGGGAAAGTGTGTTATTCTTAATGAAGACTATGCACCCTCGTGCATAAAGTAAAATTGTCAACAGAGTAGGAAAAAACATTTAATACTTCATGAAACTGTTAGGGAATTTACGTTTATTCATAATTGTCGTTCATGTGGCCTTAAGACACTTCCGGACAGACGTAGTGTGATAATGATTGTGGGAAATGCTTATTGATGTTTCTTTCAAGCCTTTAACCGCTATACTGTGGGGCTGTGACTAAAAAATAAACAATTGTGATGATGCCGACGATCATATGTTTGACATGTAGTATTAACCCCTGTCAACTTCAAATGGAGATGAATAATTGAATCTTCTGGAATGTTGGGGTGATGTGCAATCAAGTCAAATGTCAAAAAATAGACCAAAAGTGACAGGTGCAAGTGTTGCTTGTTTCTCCCAAAAAAAAACCAATTTTCAAATTGTATCGAATTTATACGTGATCTTTGGTGCTCACTGTATAAATACATAGTATGTTCGGTTAATTTGTTAATTCCATAAAGCCATAAATCATTTTATACAAAACATTTTCATTTGGTGTTTTGTAAAATTTATCACAAATCCTATTTTGTATAAAAAAGCAAGGTCACATTTGGTGCACTAAACTTTATTTAGAAATTATTGTTTTGTTCATATTTTAAGATGTATTAGATATAACAAAAATAATTAATTGGTGTTTCATATACAGGGTGTCCCCTTTCAATTGGAAAAACTTCTGGGGCATATTGAGGAACCATAGACAAGCAGTTTGAGATAAGAGACTGATGTCCGGAAGTGCGTGGTTTTCAAAATACAGGGTGTCAAAGTTTTTTTCAAAAAACCTTTTTTTATCAATATCTCAAAGACACGTTAACCGATTTTCTTGAAATTCCAGTGGCGCCCCGGGGGACAGTGTCACAAATAAAAATGAAAAAAAAATGTACGCTACTGATCTTTTTTGAAAACTTTATATTTTTTTAGAAAGCTACAACTTTTTTGTCACTTGATTTTTTCGTAGCTCTCTCCGTTTTTGAGAAAAATGTTTTATTAAAAACTTTATTATAAGGTTCATTATTATTAGAAAGAAAAACAAGGAGGCTTTCGAAAAAATATATAAAATTTTCAAAAAAGTCAGTAGCGTACATTTTTTTGACATTTTTATTCGTGACACTGTCCCCCGGGGCGCCACTGGAAATCATAATTAACATTTAATTAGTGCTAACGGAGCGTCTTATTAAGCTTACATCACCAGCGAATTTCAAGAAAATCGGTTAACGTGTCTTTGATATATTGATAAAAAAAAGGTTTTTTGAAAAAAACTTTGACACCCTGTATTTTGAAAACCATGCACTTCCGGACATCAGTCTCTTATCTCAAACTGCTGGTCTATGGTTCCTCAATATGCCCCAGAAGTTTTTTTCCAATTCAGAGGGGACACCCTGTATACATCGCCAGAGGTATTAATTATTAATACAAGGATGGGGTAAAAAGTTACCGACTGATTTTTTGTTGGTGTAATGGATTGCACCAATCACAAAAACGGGAAAAGCAATTTTATCAGCGCATAAAATTATGAAATATAATATTAAATTTGAAATGTCGAGGTCTATTATTTTCTTTATATTCATCTTGATTTATCTTACCACTCCGGGTTCAAAATGTAATCATTTTCCCTAGAAATCTAAAAAGAACCTTTAAATGTCTTTTTTTTTCTCAAAACACAACGTTTCTGTACTTATTTATGCCTTCTTCAGGTGACTTGCACCGAAAAACGTCTAGCATGGCAGCAGATTTTTTTCAATGTGATATTTTTATAAATAAAAACACCAATTGTGAGGACTCTGCTGGTTTTGCTTTGAAATTGATTTGCTATTACGAAATGCTGCGACAGTACTACGATTTAAGTTCAGCTTAACAAGCAGAACCTTTTAGGCCTCCAGTTCTCTACCACGTCCACAAGAATAAGGCATTGACTTTTCATAGAAATAGTCTGGCGGCTCTTAAAAATAAAATAAATTGTTGATATTATATTATTAACCCCATATTTGTGTCGTTTAGTTAGTCAGCGATTGTCTACAGCTTAAATTAACCAACTAACCAAAACTGATTGTATTGGCATAAACTAACTAACTATACAATGTATTATAATATAATTTGCATGAAAAAAAAAAAATCGCTGCTACTTGCACGCAGGTGTGGATGTGCGGCGGGCAGTTAGAAATAGCGACCTGTTCCCATGTGGGTCACGTGTTCCGGAAATCGACGCCATACTCATTTCCGGGCGGGACGTCACGCATCGTCAATCACAACAATGCCCGATTGGCCGAAGTTTGGCTGGACCAATGGAAGGATTTCTACTATAATATTAACCCAGGTGGCTAACACTGACATCAGTTTGTACTGTACTTAGATGCACTGTAAACAGAGACTAGCGAGCATTAATAATTTTTGATATGACAGAAGTAATGAGTTATTAGTGATATTCATTCGTACTTAATTAATTTCTTGCTCTGATGAAAGTTATGTTCTGAAATATTATAGACGTATGAATTATTGAATATAAACTGACGGACGGGACGATGAGAACTGCAAAGTAATGTACGACATGTACTCAGTTATCAAATGTTCTTTTTGATATACCCTGTATAGTAATCGTAAATTTGGTATTTGAAATTGTAGTTTCGACACAAGCAGACGGTTTTATAAAGAATGACATACAATAATGTTTATATACTGGAATAGAATGGACTCTCCCGTGTTGACGAATGTGTCGATATAATTGCGCCATCTATTGGTTTGGAAATAAGCAAAAAAAAAACTGCATCTATATAAAAGGTAACCGTAATGCGTAGTAGACGAGCTTGGAATCTCGACCGCTAGAGGTCTCTATTACTTTAGGCGGGATATTTGAATTATTACGAATAGTGAAAAATTAAAATGTTTTTTAAACAATACTCTATTTATAAACAAAGTCCATTTTACAAAAATTTTATATTGTGGGTATTGAGTACTAGGATCTGACAGTACCACTCTTTCATCTGCTTTTTCTGGTAATGGCAATGGTTCTAAAAAAATCGAACTTTGATAATGTCTACCTACAATCTTCCGTAACAATTTCTATATTAAAAATACAGCGAAAATCTGCATTAATTTGTTAAAAATATAGGACTATAAAGTATAATGTGTATATTTTTACACAGATTTTATTTCATTCATTTAAAAAACTAGGTACCGACTATAAATTAAACTAATGTTTTGTTTACATTATTTTTAATTTCAAATAAGAAACAACAAAATAGGTATATTGAAAATGTTTAAAAACCATAGAAATGAACATACCTGGCAGTTTTAATGCAGGCAATACTCCCATTTTCAGAGTTTGATTAGGTCCAAAATTTTCTGATATAAAATGCTCCCAACAAACCCTACAATTGTTGTCAAATCTTCTCTGCTGTCATTTCAGTAACCAAACGTTTGTTTCCACATAAACTAATAATAATAATTGAAACACTTCCCACAAAAACTTAGAAAACAAACTAAGAATTACAAAAATTTAAAAACCAGTACAAAACCGTTGTCTTTATTTATAAGATGACAACATTTATTTGTTGCAATTTATTGATTGTTAATGACATGACAACTACTGTAAAATAAACTCGACCAACGCGCCTCTAGCGGCTTGGAAACAAGCATTTTATCAACACAATTCTACGATTTAAAGAGCGCACACCATGACCTAACATACTTTCATCAGTTCGCAAGAATATCACTAATAACATCACATTGATCTGTCATTTGAATAAAGATGGCGGTTTTTTTTTTGTTTCTTTCCTTGGCACTCTTTGTTTTTGGGGTTTTTTATTGCTGTAGTTAGTTTGCATGATGCTGTTTATGAAGTAGTTAGTTAGTTGTTTAATAGTAAGTATTAATCGAATATAATTATACAATTTAGCTTGGTCCAGAAAATTTATGAAATTTCGTGGAAATTGTGTTTTTAATTTTGCATATTGGGAAGAAATAACGTAGATAACCTTTAAAGACCTTGTTGCTTGTCCACGCGCCTGTTTGTACAATCAAAATTGTGTTTTTGAAAAGCTTCAACTGCATCTCCTGGAGACTGACACTTTTCACCAAGACATCGGGTTTTTGATGTTCGAACTTAGATCGGAACTGTTGCTTCAAAAATTCAATTTTCTTGTACGATGTGTGAGGGCTTGCATTGTCCTGGTATTGGATGATTCATCGTTAGTGGAATAAGAGTTCTTTGAGACAAATGTGGCGACCTTCTTTTTGGTGACACTTCAAGAACGGATGATGTTTTGTCAGGTTTTTCTTCACTTTCGAACACACCAACAGGTGGGTTCATAAGACTAAAGCCACTATTCCACCACTGACAATGTTTTACAGGTTCTTAGAGTTGCCTGCGTTGAACCAGTCTAGAACCATCCTATTTTTATTTTTCTCTTAAGATTTTGTTTAAAGCAAAGCTCTCAAAATATTTAATTTAATTTATTTAACCATAAAACGAAATGCTTAATAGTAGACGACAGTTTCTAGATCTAGAAGATTCTTTACTATGAAAATATACCATATTTTGGATTAAGTTATTTGGATTTATTTTCGCACAAACACTACACGTTTATTTTTATTTTTTATTACTTGTTACAACTTGTTCACTACTACTATTATGCACAATTGTTTATTTTTTTAGTTACTCATCCTTAAATTTGCATGCTGGGACCTTAATTTTCTATTTTTTGCTCATTCTACACGCTCTTTCAAAATTGAATATAGAAGTCAAAAATTCGAAAAGAAAAGTAGTGTTCTGTTTATTTTAGAACACCCCGTATAACTATTTTCTATTTTATATTCAATTTTGGAACAGTCTTTTTCTACGACTGTCTTTAAATGCCTTTATTATATGTTCAATCATGATTTGAAAATGTAGTACATTGTAATGCTGTTTTTAATTTACCCGTAATGACAAACACACCAAATTGACAGTTTAGGTATTTATAATTAATAATAATTATAATGAATCTATTTCGCTAATTTCAAAACACAAAAACAGTGATAATGAATAGTGTTTAACACCACCTAGTCAATTTAATACTTCTAACTTATCGTATTTAGGCTTATGCCAACAGGGGTAAGTTTCGAAAAACAAATATTTTCCTAGAAATTATGTTTAATTTTTTCAAAAGCATTAAAACAGTCGTAGAAAAAGTATAGTGTGAAACTCACATGAAATGACCATGTCCTACTCGTATGATTTGCAGCAAACGGTCATACTCGTAGGAAATATTTGTCATTTCATGTTCGTTGCACAATATGCTATTATTATACACAAGTGAGAGTTTAATACGTGTGTTCTCGTATTAGGTGCCAGAAACGTTCCTGTAGGGGATGTTAGTTCTAGAAGAGAATTACGTGATACATTGAAATGCAAAAGTTTCAGATGGTATCTGGAAAACATCTATCCAGAGTCACAGATGCCGTTAGATTACTATTACCTAGGCGATGTAAGTACCTACCTATGTACTAATCTTTCAAATTCTAATTTTATAACTAACTTACCTTATTTCATCAGATAAAGAACGTAGAGAATCGGTACTGCCTGGACACTATGGGCAGGAAATCTGGTGAGAATTTGGGTATGACATACTGTCACCATTTAGGCGGTAATCAGGTATTCGCCTACACGAAACGTCAACAGATCATGTCAGATGACAATTGTCTGGATGCTAGTAATCGATTAGGTCCTGTCAAGTTGGTCAGGTGCCATGGTATGGCTGGTAATCAAGCCTGGGTATATGATGAAACGGTGAGTCATTTAGTTACTTCTACATTTGGGTTCACGAGGAGGAGGTGGAAACTTTCCACTGTCCTCGCCTAGCGTGTCTACTTTCAGGTCGAACACAAAGATAATTATTGTACACAAACCAATAAAAGTCTTACATTCACGAAATAAGTTTGGGAGAATCAAATCACTAAATACCGAACATGTTTCGAAACATCAAGTTTTATCATCAGTGTTATATTCTGATACTAAACTAATTACAGTGTCAAAATAGTCTCTGTTCTTTCACTATCCTTGCTACTTCATATGTCTTTATCAATTGTGGACTCTGAAAGACGACAACAATGTCAACTGTCTTACTATAGACTTCGTCATGCACTATTGCCAAACATCGAACGTTTTTTTTTATCAAAAATATATGGCAAATCAACAGTGTTTTTTGATAAGTTTAGCTTCAAGCAGCAAATCATAAACAAATCCTTTCTCTCTGTATACCTAGGATAAAACAATTAAACACGTAAACACGGGAAGTTGTTTACAAAAGCCGGACCCAAGTGACGTGAATCTGCCATTATTGCGGCCATGCACTTTCGATCGTGGTCAGCAATGGATAATGGACAGCGATTTTAAATGGCAGGCGAATAATCACCAGGAAGACAGATAGGGAACATATTATTGAAAGATTTTGTGATATATACTTTTATATACTTATAGAAAAAAAAATATTGTATGATAATATGAGGTAATATTATTATTGAAGACTTAGAACTTGTTATTATATTTTTTTATTAAATTTATTTTTTATTTAATGTAATTATCTCTAAAATAATATGTAATTAATGATCGTAGATTTATAAAAATTATATTTTGAAGGCATCCATACACTAACGTTAGTTTCATGACACATTATAAATAGTATCCTCCGAATGGTCAATGGTGCTCTTTTGGTCTTTATTATATTTGGTGTCTCCAAAGAGAGAAAGACTTAAGCCGATGTCTAGCATCCTAAGACTTTGTTGCACCGATTGCATTTTGTAAGGGTCCAGTTTACAGTCATTTTTGCAAAATTCGATGCAATTATGATCTACGCACTTGCGTGCCTCGAATGGAGATGCTAAGATTATCACCAACCTCTCTACGGATTCGCTCGTTCTTGATGACCTGATCTTCTTCTTCTTCAAGTGCCGTGTGCTCCCAGAACATTGGCGATCAGTCGCATGATCTTCACTTTGTCCGCAGCAGACCTAAACAGTGTCGTAGTGCTTACTCCATACCACTGGCGAAGATTCCTGAGCCACGATGTTCTTCGGCGACCAGGACCACGCTTTCCCTCTATTTTTCCTTGAATGAAGCAATTCATATTTCGGATTTCTCATTACGTGGGCAAAGTACTCCAGCTTTTTTCTTTTTATGGTATTAAGCACCTCTCTTTCTTTATTCATACGCTGTAGAACCGCTTCATTCGTCACTCTGTCCATCCATGATATCTTCAGCATTCTTCGGTAAGCCCACATTTCGAAAGCCTCAATCCTCCTACACATTGCCTCAGTGAGGATCCATGCTTCCATCCCATAGAACAATATGCTGAAGACATAGCAACGCAATATGCGTATTCTTAGGGGAATTCTTAGAGCTCTGTTGGTTAACACTTTCTGCATGTTCTTAAATGATGTTCTCGCTTGCTCTATTCTGCTTTTGATTTGTTGAGTTAGATCCCATTCTTCATTCACCCAGCAGCCCGGGTATTTGTATTTTTGTACTCTTTCCACTATTTCTCCATTTATGCTAATATCTGTTAAGTTGTCAGCTATATTTTTGTTTTTGCTGACAACCATCCATTTGGTCTTCTTTATATTTAATCGTAGACCCATTTGTTGGCTGCGGTCTGTTACCGCTGATAACAGTGTCTGTAGATCATCTTTATCTGTTGCTAGTAGGACCGTGTCGTCCGCATATCTTAGATTGTTGATGACCACTCCATTAGCTCTGTTCTGTCTTCGACAGCTTCTCTGAAAATTTTTTTCTGCATATAAGTTAAACAGAAGGGGCGAGAGCACACATCCTTGTCTAACTCCTCTCATAATGGGCACTTCTTCAGATGTCTGGCTGCTAATTTCAGGAACAACTTTAATACATGGCTCATTAAACTAATTGTTCTGTAATCTTTACAGTATTTACAATTAGCCTTCTTTGGTATAGCAACGAAGGTTGACTTGAGCCAGTCTTTAGGGATTACTCCTGTCTTGTATATGCAGTTGAGCAAGCTTAATAGAAGTGTAAGAGTCCTATCTTCCTTCAACGTTTTTAAACCCTCTATTTGTATTCCATCTGGTCCTGGTGCTTTCCCATTTTTTTTGCACCCGATGACCCTCCTCAAACCTTTTGGTTAATTTCCGAACAACGGAAACACTTGGTACATCATTTAAATTGTGCAAAGCTCCATCACAGCAAAATTTCTTCCGTGCTGTAATCGCCTAATCACGTTCGGTCAGTTCCCTAGAAGCGTTCCTAGAGACTTAATCCTATAATTCAAATATGCATATATGGACATATTTTATAACAATTCTTATTTTATATTTTTTATTTTACTAGCTAATTTTAGCTTATGAAAACTGGTATAAATGTTTGTTAGTGTATGGATTCCCAATACGTTTTGAGTCAGACTTAGTGCAATCTCGAAATTAATAAAAAAAAAACATTCTAAACGTACCTATTAAATTTCCTTGAGAATCAATATTTTGTACATTATTTTGTTGTATTTAATATTTTATTATAATTTATTTTTTTTTATTATTAAATAATAATTATATATCTATATTTTGTGTAGGTTTATTGTTGAATTAATTTGTAATTTGAATTTGACATATCTTAATTATTCAAATTTGTATTATTCGTTGTCTGGATTTACATTATCTTAGTCAAATATTTTCTTTTTCTTCATCCAATAATATCGCAGAACTATTGTGACGTCACCATAAAGCCTTTGAACATCTTAAAGAGATAGAGAGAAAGGAGGATTATAAGAAATATGGAAACCAGTAAGTTTTTTTATATATGACATTCAATTCAATGCTTTGTGTTTTAGTGAAAGGTCGTTATTTCCAAAGAAATTTTAAATACAGGGATTTTCATGCAAACCATTTGTTTAGATATTTGTTATCTCAAACTTAAGGGCGTGTTCTATTTAAATGAGTTAAATTTGACATTGTGAGACTACGGGAAATATCCACTAAGTCAAGTCCCTTATTTTAAATGAAATGCTATATTTTAAGTTGAAATAAAAAAAATGCTAGTTTGCAGTCTTAAATTAAAAATCATTTTTTGGTAGTGGGACAATTTCCAATTTAATTTATCGAGTTATATGAATATCCCTGTATAAATATTATATTTTTAAATGTCAGTTGACAATTATGTGTAAATCAGTCTGTCAAATTTAAATCCAGGAATCGAAATGGGAATTTTGTCACTACGCCTGCATTTCTCTTTTTTATCGATGATTGTGAATAAATATTGAAGGAGTATACAGGGTCTCCGCTGATTATAACAATATTTCCAACTGAAGAAACTGTTATATATCATTTAAACTTTAAACAAATCCTTTGATTAGATAAAGTCCGAATCTACCTTATTATTAACAGACATAAGTCTTTTTTTTATATTATAATTTGGCACTTAAAATTAAATTTTCCTGTCTAGGCTTTACCTAGTCAGTTGGTTTATCGATTGGTGGACATAATATGCCGTTCTGGCTACTTTACATACCAGTCAGATCGAAATTCTAGTTTCTGGGTATGGCTATGGTATGTTTACGAGCTCATAATAAGGCAACGAATTCTGCCATGCCCATGGCCAAAATACTGTTTCTTTTTTCAACTGCAAAACGCATTCCATTAGTGTGCTTTAAGTCAAAATCATAATAAATGTGTTCACTAAAGTTAGTCATTTAACTGGTAGCATCAACCTAAGATATTTCTGATTGATATGAGTCGGTGGCATTTTAAAATTCGATTTCATAATTTATTTCGTCTTTATTTTGTTCAGTTGCTAGGTCCCCAGGTTCTAAATCAAATTAGACTGAGTTGCAACCAGAATTTCAGCAATTTTGTCACTGCCATAATTTATGACAGGCTAGAGCACCTGAACATCGTTCAAAACTATTAGTAACCCAATGAGCTGTTAACCTAAAAAAAAAAAAAAAAAAAAAAAAAAAAAAAAGACGTTTGCAGACCATATATTACCAGTGGTACAAACATAAATTGATTTTCTTAACATCTTGCTTCATTATTATTTAGAGCTGTTTGAAATACGCAAATAGTAGTTGTCCTTCGTGGTATGACCACCTGCAAGTACTCCATACAGGATGTAACTAGTGGTGTCAAGAACAAGTACCTAAAAATAAAATTAAAGTCTGCATTATTTTTCAAATACTGATAGCTCTGAAGTTTCGCACATTAAGTCAGTCTCACATATTCAGAAATATCCTTCATTTTGGAACCAATTTTTAAATGAACAGTTGTGTTGTATCTTTTTTTTGTTCATTATTTTCTGATAATTTAAAAACCAATCTTTTGTTCCATCTCTAATTCCTGATTTTAAGGAACACGTTTTTCTAGATCTGACACTGCACAAAATGTAGATTATTTGTTGACAAATTAATCAATAAAGACATTTTCATAAAACTATTTCAATAATTATTTTTCATAACTGAATCTTCCTAAAATAAGACTTTAAAACAGTAGAAGGATGATAAAACATTAATTGCCGTTCGCACCAACTAACTGTAGGGACAAGTACAAACAAAATGCAATGGTTTATTCATTTCCTAATCTGAGGTGCCCCCTAACACTGAAGGTGCAAACGCCCATTAATCTTTCTTTTAGTAAAATAACTTAACTGCCCAATTTGTACATAGATAATGAAATAATAAATCATAGCTTCTACAATTATTATAAAAAGAATATATTATAATATAGTAATTATTAATTGTGTTACTTGAATTAAATATAATTTTGTTGGTTATCTAATGGGTTGGAGAAAACAATACGTTTTGTGCATATCAAGCATTTATCATCAGCAATATATCTTCGTAGTTGTAGTATCTACCTAGTAACTCTATAATAGAATGTATAATAAACAGGGTGCTCTTCTTAATAAATTAGATAAATCTCATTTTTACAATTTATTAGTTGATAACTTTATTTTGTACATAGATTTATTAATAATAAACTAAATATAAGTAGGATACAAATAATGAAAAGTAGCTTTAGGCAGTTTATACTGATTTTAGTTAAGGTCATTTGAACGTCAACCCTAAGGAAACTGTTCATCTTTTCTGTTGTATATTTTAAAATTTTATGTAAATATTTTAATTCTTATTGTTATTCATCAAACTTTTGTATAGGTAACATTAAAAAGGAAATAATAGAATAGGTGGTGGGGTGCAATATAGTTTAAAAGTGAAAAAAAAACCGAAATTAAAATTTACAAATAAAGATCAAAATGATTTACTTTTTGTTTCATTTGAACTTAAATTTTTCGATATATTAGTGCTCAAAAAAAACTATATTGAAGACTTCATTGCATGATTTTACGACAAAATTATGTAAAAATTCTATAATTATGTGTAAAGAAGCAACACTGGGCGCCGGCTCATTGACCATCGTGTACACATTGATATCCTAATCTTAGAGATCATTGGTTCAACACAATGAAAATTCTCTTCTTTATTCATTGGGTTCAACACCATAAATCAAACGAACTAAACCGACGATCATTGTCAGAGAACAAGTGAGAAGCAAGTATTATACTTCTACAGAGTAATATTACAGATATACTTCTAATTGGAGTTAAATAATAAAAGCATTGCCTTTAGAAACCTTTTAAAGGCAATGATAAAAGTAAAGCCCATAAAAAATTTACTTGTCAAGATTATTTGAGATAAAATGTGTTGAATGGAAATATCTGGCAAATATCAGGAAATGTTTTCACTCACCTCACTTTACCTATATCTACGTATTTTGTAAAAAAGTGGCCTCTTGCCACTTTCTCAATAGCATACAGCCAGCACAGTTTATTTTTTATCAATAATATAGTTAAAATACATACTAAAGTTGAGCAGTAGGTATAAGTGTAGCCCGTTACGTATTACGAACATATATGTACCGTCCTAACCGAAAACAAGTGTCACTCATATCAGTTAACTGATGTTAAAGGTATATCAAAAATTATTTCCTTTTGATTATATGCGATACTCTAAAATCGAGCCCATATCGAACGTCGATACTCTAAAATATCGTATCGACGTTCCAAAAAACAAATTGGTTCGCAGAACGAGCGAAAGTATTGAGGCAACGCGGAACTCATTCAATAGGCCGTACCTCACTTGTCCCGATCGTTTTTCTCCCCCACCCTGGTCGGCATGAATTGACAGTTTGAGAAGCGCTTCCAAATCTTTCTATTTTCTTTTAAGCAAAAAAAACCCGCAACCCACACACGTGTGTTGTGTTATGTGAACTCAACAGAGGAACACAGTAAGCACGTGGTTTGTGGTTGTAATTTCGAATGCATTTTTAATTGTTAGATTACACAATGAGTTCTGATCGAAAGGAAACAGATAGTTTATCTGAAAGTGAAAATGAACAAGCGGAAAATAATACAACTCACGTTAATACAGCTGAAACTCAAGAAACACCTTCCTCGTGGTCCGATTTGGTAGGTATTAGTTCAAATTTTAATATATTTTACTTTCACATTCCATATTACTAACTATAGGGACTCGTTGAAATATTATGTAAAACATGTGAAGAACTAGGATGGAAAGAACCATCAAAAATACAAAAACAAGCAATACCAATGGCACTACAAGGTAAAGACGTTATAGGTTTAGCTGAAACGGGTTCAGGTAAAACAGCTGCGTTTGCATTACCAATACTACAAGCATTATTGGAACATCCACAAAGATATTTCGCCTTGATTTTAACTCCGACCAGGGAATTGGCGATGCAAATTGCTGAACAGTTCGAGGCATTAGGTATGTAACATTAGGGATTCATTGTCCAGTGTTTTATTTTCAATATGCCTGTATTTAAGGATCCAAAATTGGTGTGAAATGTGTAGTAATTGTTGGTGGTATGGATATGGTATCACAAGCCCTAATTCTAAACAAGAAGCCTCATATAATTATTGCAACGCCAGGGCGGTTACTAGATCATTTGGAAAAAACCAAGGGATTCAATTTACGGTAGTTTTAACTATTATCAATACACTTATTGACTGTAATTAAAACAATTTTGTAGACCGATAAAGTTTCTAGTGATGGATGAAGCTGACAGAATACTTAATATGGATTTCGAAATAGAAGTGAATAAAATATTGAAAGTGTTACCGCGTGAACGAAGAACGTTTCTATTTTCGGCAACAATGACCAAAAAAGTGCATAAACTACAAAGAGCTTGTTTGCAGGATCCAGTTAAAGTTGAGGTATCAACAAAATATCAAACAGTTGATACGTTATTGCAGTATTATCTTTTAATTCCTGCTAAATTTAAGGTAAACATTTAGCTAAAACGATCCTATAGTAATTATGCATCTAATTCTTCAGCTTGTTATGATAGGGCGAGTAATATAACTGACACTCGATTATAGTTTGCTTCTTTTAGAAAAAAACAAATTCGATAGTCTGTATTTGGTACGTATTTAAATGATGTATATAAAAATAATATTTGAGAAACAATAGTTATTCTGTGATAGCAAAATCTGTTTCGTCACTACCTCTGATTAATCGACCTAACATTCTTCGATTAATTATTTATAATTTGCATAATTCAATTTGAGATTCAAATTTCAGGACGTTTACCTAGTACACGTGTTAAATGAGTTGGCTGGTAAGAGTGTCATGATATTCTGTATGACGTGTCAAAGAACAATCCGGACAGCGTTAATTTTACGTAATTTAGGTTTCACCGCTGTGGCATTACATGGGCAAATGACACAAAACAAGCGGTTGGCAGCTCTGACGAAGTTTCGGGCGAAAAACCGGTCGATTTTGGTATCAACCGATGTGGCTAGTAGGTAAGTGTTTTGCATATTAAAGTATTAGATTTATTAACATGTACCCATTTTTTTTTTCAATGATGTATAAAACTATAATTTGATTTTATAAATGAAATATAAGCAATAATATTTCGTCACTACCTCTGAGTTCTTTTTACAATAAACGTACTAATAAAATCTGTTAGTTACATATTCTTAACGAATATTATTCTTTTCTGTTACCCACAACAGAGGTCTCGACATCCCTCACGTTAATGTCGTTATCAATTTTGACATTCCGACACATAAGAGTGACTATCTGCATCGAGTTGGTAGGACTGCTAGGCAAGAACGAGAAGGCACAGCGATTTCATTTGTAACTCAGGTAAAAAAATAATCAAAAAATTATATAAGTATATACCTTCGTATTATATAGTCTTTTACTTGACGTTAAATGACAATAATGACGCAAAACAGCAGAAAAAGAGCCGCGTTCCGAGTCTCCGGGTGGAGGCGTCATGCTCATCTCGTGGCGCATGCCGCCATTATAGGAGATAACGTGTCAATAATCGCATAGACGTAGGTAGATACCGTTCACTTCTGTGTCAGTATAGAGTTCATTGTCAGCGTGTACGAGATGAGAGATAAACGAATATTTTGTTTGTAATCTGAAGATGTAGTTGTGTGTCCAGTAGGAAAAATAATCAGTTGCAATTTGGAGGTCATGTTTGGTGAAAAAAAAGGTCAATTCAATATTCGTTAATTTCTTACAGGACGTGCAGGAAAATTGTTCGCTTTTGGCTTTTTATTTTCGTGTCCAGTGCTTTAATCCATCTCATCAAAATCTCAGAAGTCATCCATGCCTTTTTATTATTGGCGTAATTTAACTCCTTTTAAACAACGGGGATTTTTACTTTTACCTATGAGTAGTAATTTCAGTTCTCACAGAAATCTACCTGCTTTATTGCCTACCATATAATTATTTTTAGTCAGGATCTGACTTCTCTCCTAAAATGGCGGCATTATACGGTTCAAAATGCCGACGTGAACTCGGAATGCTGTTCTTTATGCTGGATAATAATTTGCATTGCTAATCAAAATTGCTACCAGCAATCAATTTTGTGCTCTTTGGTGTATCACGATAAAGGAGTTTATACATTTTTATTTCATTTTGTAGTATGATGTTGAACTTTATACGCAAATTGAACAAGTGATTGGTAAGAAACTGCCCCTGTATAAAACAGAAGAGAATGAGGTTATGGCATTGCAAGCTAGAGTGGCTGAGGCACAAGCGATGGGTAAGACTTTTTTTTTTCGTTAAAAAGGTTTTTCTTTCTGTGGTGGAAATTGTTATAAGACTAATTTCACTGTAATGATTTCAGCCAATACCGAATCGAAAGACGTTAATGAAAGAAACGGTAAGCGGAAGAAAGGGAATGACGATGACGGAGAAGGTGTTATTGGCGTTCGAAAACGACTGAAAACTGGACAAAACAAGAAGAAAAAGGGAAGAAGATGAATATGATATTGTTTTTTTTTTGTTATGTAATATAATTAATTTATAATTAGAACATAGGATATACATATTGTTATTTTTTTATCAAAATATATTTATACATACTGAAATTGAAAACGCTTCACTATTTTTTTCCGTAATCTAGACCCATGTTGCACTTCTAGACTTAGCTTTCAAATATTGTTACCTAAAAGTTTGTTAGTGTTTACTACATTTCATTTATAGGGATCGATAAGTATAATCGTAAAGCCTAGTGGTGTTAGCGGCTATAACAAAGAGAGCTCAAATTCTTTTTTCTTCTTGACTTCCTGCAGTAATAGCAGCACCTATCCCCGTATCGGCGTTGGTTCACTCAAGAACTTTGGTTACACCTGGTGTTTATTTATTAATTCGTTTTAATTCTTCTTTTTCTGACTACTAGAACATTTTTATTGGTTATTAGAATAATGACAATATTTATATCTGGATTAGGGGCAAATTTTGAGTTTGATTTGAAAAAAATTATTGCTTTATCTACATTAAGTCAATTAGGTATAATATTGAGTATTTTAACATTAGGTAGATATGGGTTGGCTTTTTTACACTTATTAACTCATGCAGTAGGTATCTTTTATGCTGAAAGGTTGTATTACTAGAAGTTGAATCAAATTTGTTTTGCTGAAGATACCTAATTTTTTAATTTACAATTAAATTACGATAGTGTATAATTATAAAAAAAATTTAGGTAGGTATACTTCGATTAACATGAACTATAATAGTTCTGGAACCTATAATAGATCTTGTAATTGTTACTCAAATGAGGTAAAAAGATTGATAATAATAATAAAAAATATGGATTAGGCTCGGGTTTATGCTGTATTCTGTAATCAAGTAAACTTAAAATCCCTAAAATCTATTGCAAACCAAAAGAAATTTAGAAGTAAATAATAGATGAGTTTTACAACTCATATAAACTGATGTGAGGATATTTTTTAGTGTTCTTTGTATTAGTTAATATAAGAAACAATGAATAGGTGATAAAGTGAGGTTGAGTGAAAACATATATAATAGACATCAAAGAAAGGAAATTCACTATAATTATTGTAGTTTGCAGTATTGGCAATGCGTTTATATGAAAACGTCAACATCAAATTTGACGCAACTCAGTTTGACTTTTTTCAGCTTGCTGCAATTGACATTTTTATTTTTTAGCTCGTGAATTGTAATTTTTTTGGAAAGTTTGTCAGTGTTTTATTTTTGCTCATATTTTAATAATATACTAACTTTATAAGTTTTCTTTCTGTGATTGTTTAATTGCATAGTTTAATGTTAAAAAAATATCTAGACCTAGTAGTGTTTTGTGCTTAAGTTTCCTAAATTATATTAAGAATAAAAGAATGTCTTAGTGTTTTTCTTATTTTCGGGAGATTTTCATATAGGTATTTCGTGTCCCGTTTTTGTCGTTTCTAATTAAAAGAATTGGGCAATCTTAAATAACGGGACATATGATTTTATTTAATACAGTGTTGTAATATTATGTGTTTGTCACACCGTGTGTCATTTTGAGTTTCCAGCTGACATGAAAATTTAGACTTTCTGAAATGGCCTCAACGTCAAATTTTGAGGCAAAAGTGCTCATGTCCAAGGGTAAACGGGCATCTGCGGCCTACATACATGCTGATTGTGCCGCAGAACGGAATCCACACCATCTCAAACAAGTCTTGGACATTCTCTTGAATCCAGCGAAACCCATTGATGAATGGGAGACAATTGATTGGTGTAAATGGCTAATGGCAGGCGGTAGGACACCCGATGAGTACGCAAACACAGGTTGGTTTGTATTATTTACAAACAATTCTTATCTTTTGACTATAATAACTAAGTAGGTATTATACTATACAATCTATAAAAGTGACTACATTTGTGTACCTAGGTACTTACATTATGTGTATGAACTAGGTAGAAGAGCTAGTTATACCTAATAGGTATATTATGCAAAGTATAGGTTTATTATTTATTAGACTCCAGTTTCAAAGTAAGGTCTATTTTAAAAACAATATACATATATTATTAGAAATTTAATTTCATAAATACTACGGGCAGTGTTGTAGAAAATTCTTGAGGTACCTGTGCTACATGCCTTGACGCGATGTTTGCATAAATATTAGACACAACTTAGAGGAGTTTTTTGCTGTGCTCTTTGGTATGGCTGTGCTTCATTTTGACACGTAGGCGACATTTTAGGTATATATGACTATGCGTCAAATTCCAAGACTAATCTCACAGTTATCACATTTTTCCAGCAGAATATTGAGACTTAATTTTCTTGACCTCGGTCTTGACTCATATATTCTAGTTCGTTTAACATCAATACCCGTCATAGTTTGTAATCTTGTAACGATATTGAGTAGTTATTTAATGAACTACTTATATAGATGTCCCAAACTGTCAAGGTATAACCTAAGTACCTAATATGTTTATTTAGGTACTTAAATTAAGTACTGGTTTCTTATCGTTATATTCAGTTAAATACTCGGTTAAACGAGCGTTCTTGAGTTTTATTATTTATTAAGTATTTGTTTAAGTATAATTATTAAATATTATTAGTCATTATTGGTCAGAATAATTTATTTATTTTCTATCATGATGTAATTCAGTAAATATGACAGAATCCGAATAGCCCACGCTCATCAAAAATCTGTAAATACCAGGGTCTTATATTTTTTAAGCATACGTAAGCACAGATGCTTACCTTCTTACTTATCCCATTGATGCCCGTTTGCACCACATACCGTTTAAGTCACGATTTGTTCTAAGAGGCGCTTAGCATCTATTTTTTATTGCACCGCGTTAAAACGTCACTTTAAATTTGCCTAAGTGTCACTTAAGTGAAGTGTTGAAGAATATTTTAAGTCACGATTTGTTCTAAGAGTCGCTTAGCATCTATTTTTTATTGCACCACGTTAAAACGTCACTTTAAATTTGCCTAAGTGTTCCTTAAGTTAAGACTCGAAAATTCTCTTCTTAAATGGAATTCTAACCTCAATATTGCTTTTATATTTTTCATTATTGGGTTGTTTACATTGTGTGGCGATTAAAAATATGGGATTATTGGATGATGATCTTGATGTTTTCGAATTAATTGAACATGGATTTCCAAGGAGGGTGTATGAAAAGCCGAATTATTTTTAAGATATGGAAAATTTAAGTTTTTTTCAAAGATTTCGACTGACGAAGCCTACGATTCGGCCTATCCTAGACCAAATTGAGCATTTTTACTAGAATTTGATGAGATATGACAGCTTTCATTAGAAGATAAAGACCAGAAAGGGTCTTTGTGCTTAACATACCTATTACTATTATATAGAGGTATAAATTATTGAGCTAGGGTATCAACAACAATAAATTAAAACAACTATTCGCAACTATACTTATAAATTATTATTTTATATGTAGCAATAAAAATTATTGCTGTTATAAACGAGTTTGTTTTTGCTTTTTATCTAGTAACAGATTCAGTTGTTTATACTATTCAGAGCACTAGCTTATGGCGCCAAAATATTCAAACAGCAAAAACAAAGCGAAATGCACGCCACCGATCCGCGACGGCCACCCACGGAAACACGACCCAAGGGCGAACGTTCCCATTGGCTCGGTATAAAAGGAAATTAACGTATGCTTACCTACTGCCCGACCAAAAAACTCTTCTTCATTGTCGGCTACCTTAAATTTGCTATGTTGACAAATTTACCCGATACTTAACTAAGTGCTATCTACTCATGATTCGGTGCAATCAATTCCGTTCTTAAAATTTAGGTGACCCTTAACTATTCTCTACTTAAACTGTATGTGGTGCCAACGGGCATAAGTTGACTCGAGAAATCTCTTCTTAAATGGAATTCTAACCTCAATATTGCTTTTATATTTTTCATTATTGGGTTGTTTACTGTGTGGCGATTAAAAAATTAAAAATATGGAATTATTTGACGAGGATCTTGATGTTTTCGAATTAATTGAACATGGATTTCCAAGGAGGGTTTATGAAAGGCCGAATTATTTTTAGATAAGGACAATTTAAATTTTTTTCAAAGATTTCGACTGACGAAGACTACGATTCGGTCTATCCTAGACCAAATTGAGCATTTTTACTAGAATTTGATGAGCTATGACAGCTTTCAATAGAAGATATTTTAGTAGGAAAGACCGAAAAGCGTCTTTGTGCTTAACATACCTATTATATATATATATAGAGGTACTGAGGAAATAGTCGATATTAAAAAATAATAATAGAGGTATATACCTATGTATTAAAACCATAACAACTTCACGTTTACAGTTTATTTAATTATTAATCCACAAAAGAATAAATAAGCTAACAACTCTACTTATGTTCCCAGGTAAATAATAAACTAAAACTATTTTTGAATATAAATCATGAAATATGTAAGTAGTAGTAGCACTCATCTAGCTAAATCTTATAATAGAAACAGATCAAATACTATGTATATGTAATAAATACATTTCAAATATATAACAATAAGAATAGATAAATTTAACAATGGAAAATAATAACAAACAGTTAATTTTATTAATTTGAATGATGCCACAATAACTATGATCCAACACTATCGATAGAAGAACTTCTTTCTCGTTGGAAGTGTAGTTTGGAGGTCTTCTCTTTTTTTATGTATCACTAACTTCCATCGTATTATATGTTATATTAAAAAAATGTATTAAATAATAAAATGAAAATAATTTTGTGGCATAGCGGACAAAATGACTGGTTTTTCCTACACAAGGGACTTTTGTGTAATTTAGCAGGGCCTCAGTCTAAACAAAGTCCCTTGTGTAGGTAAACCCAGTCATTTTGTCCGCTATGCCACAAAATAATTTTGTTTCTATTATATTTACGGACACAATTTAACTCTAGTATTTAATAATTTTCGTTCACATTCACAATCATAATTAATGTTTACATTATGAATTATTATGAAAACAAAACTGAAGAGGTTAAAAGTTAAAATATTACATACTGCCCGACCAAAAAACTCCTCTTCATTGTCGGCTACCTTAAATTTGCTATGTTGACAAATTTACCCGATACTTAACTAAGTGCTATCTACTCATGATTCGGTGCAATCAATTCCGTTCTTAAAATTTAGATGACCCTTAACTATTCTCTACTTAAAGTGTATGTGGTGCAAACGGGCATAAAAAACGTTAAAGATGTCATGATTTAACTTGGTTGTTCAATGACCGAATCAGTTTTGTTGAAGTATCAATCAAAAATATATTTTAACATGGATTAGGTACTTCAGAAAAAAAATTAATTTTGATTAGGTACTAGGGTCGATCAAAAATGTACCTATCCACTTGCTGCTCATTTTCAGTGCCATGGCTAGTTATATGCAATAAATATTAATAATAGCCTACGTACCTTCCTTCTATCCTGTGTTTAAAAGTTATTATTTACATCAAAGATGCATGAATATGTTAATTTGAACAAAAGATAACTGCCAATTAAAATAAATAATAATAATTATAAGGATGTAAATGTTTTATAAGAAACCTTAAGTCTTTTGTTGTGTTTCTTATGCAATACTTAGTTAAGCATTACATAAATAGGGTGATTTTATTACCTATATTTATATCATATAGGTGTATACGAGGGCGAAATGAAAAGACTTCAGCACGGCTGTTATTTGCTATTTAGCGGCCTTATAACGTTAATAATAACTGTTTCGTTTCTCCTTACTTTACTAAGTACCTACGAAAACAAAATATAAAATTATCTCGTAACAGCAAATTGAAAAAAAGTCTTGTCAAATATCGCCGACTAAGTATTTATGTTTTGAAACAATTTTGTGCTTAAAAATTATCGAGTTAATAATAATATACTTAATAATTATAACATCAAGGAATTGAAGGTCATAATCTGAAATCATAAAATTCTCTCGTGGAAATGAAAATGGCCATATCACTTTGTAAATATACAGTGTGTCCAAAATGAAGTATATCATTAGGCTATTCACCTGTTCACTCTACGGAAATGTGTACATTATAACGAAATACATGAATGAACTCTCATTCGAATTAAGAATATTACCAAAAAATTTATTTAGAATTAAATTACATAAGATGCTAATTTGTAAACCAAATTTGAGTGAGTAGGCTTTTTTGATTGGATTAATGAGCTTTGAGTTGTACCTAGTTTTTATTGTCTATTGTATGTTATTATTATTGTATGTTTCAAAAAAAATATTGTAATGATTGTACTTTGGTAGCAAATTTTTTGTTTGTAACATTATGTTATATTTTCAGGGTTAGCTGAACAGAACAGTGACATCTGCCACTGTACTGAAACTCGCCCTTTAATAAAGTCCTTTATTATTATTATTATTCAGTCCAACTTTGGGTTCCAACTAAATATAAGTACTTAGATGTCCGCGAGTGATGTGAGAAAATTAAAAGCGTAATTTTTGCTTATCTTGTACACACTGTAATTATGAATTTTAAGTATTAATTATTAGGTTATTACCATACTTACATTAAAAAAGTTGTTTGTATCTTAAAGACACTTAATTAAGGTTAGATACCTACATAACGCTTAGAGTCATTACTTAATAGAAATCTGTATTATTTAATATGTTTAATTCTTATGCAATCAATGTGTAATAATATATGCTTATATGTTTCAAATCTATAGATTATATTATTTCTTATTTAATAGTAGTACAAGCATAACGTAAATCCCATGATATAGATATATATTTATTCACCATCTTATGTTACAAAACATATATACTTAGTACGTCAAAAAAAAAAACAAAAATTAATCAATCAAAGTTACAGCAGCAAAGAAAGGCTTACAAACAAATTAAAATAGCAACAACATAAAACAAACTAAAATCTAGAAAAATCCTACAATATCGCCTCTGAAATAGTCCTCAAAGGTATGAAAAGCTTGAGATATCAAAAATGATTTAATACTTTTGTTAAACTGGACTTCACCAAGATTCTTTATGTGAGACGGCAGCTTATAAAATTTAACACAATAATAGTCAGAACCTTTCCTAGTCCTCAATAGGCGGTGAAATTCAGGCAATATGTCATTTCGATTTCGCGTACCATAATTATGCATATCAGGGAACTATGTCCCCAGTTCAAAATACCATACGACATACGGGAAACAAAATAACCGTGATATACCGTCAAGAGACTGGCGATTGAAACACTATGCGCAAGCCTTCTGACGAGATATATGACCCAGGACAGCGAGTACCCAAGCTCTCGAACATGACTCTCCCAGGTTAATTTAGGATCAAGATGAACCCCAAGGAACTTCACGCGAACATCGCTCTGAAGATCGATAGGCACAGAACGCAAAGTAAAGTTCATGCTCTGAGTTTTAGCCAATTGCCTATGTCAGTCTCAACAGCATTAACCAACTCCCCTAAAGGGTCGTTTGGTCGATATCTAATCAGACTAGTTGTGTCGTCAGCAAAGACGATTATATTTGAGTCTTCTTGAAATTTGTGTAAATCATTTACGTATATTAAAAACAGTAAAGGTCCCAAAACCGACCCCTGGGGCACACCCCGTCCAACCCTTCGTCTCTCCGAGTATCGTCCCCCATACAAAACGTGTTGAAATCGATCGCTGAGATAAGAGCCAACCAAGGCAACACTGTCAACATCAAAGTTATAGTAAGAGAGTTTCTGAAGAAGTATCTCGTGTGAGACACAGTCAAAAGCCTTAGTGAGGTCATAAAAGGAAGCAAAAGTGTCACAGCCCTGCTCCATGCCATCCGAAACATATTTCAAAAGGTTATTAATTGCAAGAGTAGTAGATCTCTTATTACGAAAGCCATATTGACCTTGCATAAAGAGATTATTTGCTTCAAAATATTCAGTTATTTGATTCTTAATAATAGACTCAAAGATTTTTGAAAAAATTGGCAAGATCGATATTGGTCGATAGTTACTGGGATCATCAACCGATCCTTTATTTTTGTAGATTGGAATAACCCTTGCCTCCTTCAAGACTGCCGGAAATACAGCGTCACCAAAGCAATGGTTTATCAACTTAGTAAGCGGCACCACTAGCAGATTCTTTAAAGTCCCAATAATCCTAACATTAAGCTCATAACAATCCGAGCTTTTTGTGGTTTTCATATCTGATAGTTTTTCACGTACTTCATTAAAGGTTACCGTTCTTAAACTAAATCCAGCCGCTCTAGTGGGAGACATATATTTCTCAAAAGTGACCGATGTGGCTGGTAGCTGTTTCATGATATCATCAGCAGCAGTTGTAAAGTAGTCATTTAAAATATGCGCAGTCAAGTTCTCAGCTGTCTCGAGATTTGGAGTTGATTCCCAATCCTTGACAAGTCTCCACACAGCAGCAGGCCTATTAATAGCGGATGCAATATACTCCTCATAAGCCCTTCTTTTGGCCTTAGAAAGTTCAGCTCGATATTGTTTTTTATAGGGTCTTAAGGCGACTTTAGATACAGACTGAGAATCCGATTTATGAATCAAATGCATGGTGCATAGCAGATCTCTCATCCTGCGCAAATCATCGTTGAACCAATTTATGCGACCCAGCGCTGATCCCGCAGTGTTTTAGATTTAAGAGGAAAACAACTTTCAGCTGTATTTGCAATGACATTAGTAAACGTTAGAAATCTACTATCAATGCTTATATTTTGATCATCGATAAATTCCCAATTAATATTCTCGATTCGATTGTACAAGTTAAAAAGTCCGTATTGAGTTATAGGTCTGTAACTAATTTTTGCTAACAGGCTCCGTCGGGGAAGTGCGCCCTTCAAAGGTGAAAGAAATGCCATTGTGATCGGACAGATGATGTAAATTAAAAGGTTTGAATGTGGTGGTGTTAACATTTATATTTGTGAATACATTATCCAGACACGCACTACCTCGAGTTGGAAAAGACACAGAGCGATGCAAGCCATAAGCCCGAAAAAAATCACACAGGTCGGCCGCTCTTGGATCAGCCGTTTCAAAATGGACATTAAACTCTCCCGTGACAATGACACTCTGGGATAAATTTATACTCTCCAGTATCTTAGCCATAATCTCAAAAAACCGACAGAGATCTCCATTTGGCGATCTATAAATAGTGACAATGTGGGTAGAAAAGGTTTTTAGGAAAATTCCCGCAGCCTCACAGTTCACCTCTTCCGAATTTAACACAAACCGTCTCGACTTGGACCTTAAAATTAATGTGCTTATCTAACCTAACACCAGAGGAGTCCCTGTACCGGCTCATATCGTATACTATGTAAGTTTATCGCTACTTTTGTATTTCCTTTCAGTTCGTGTCTATGACAATGCAACTACATGTGGCCTAGTATGGACACCAAATTTTGTCGCCTACAGATGTCGCACCTGTGGCATATCCCCATGTATGTCTCTGTGTACGGAATGCTTCAAGAAGGGAAATCACTATCGGCATGATTTCAATATGTTCCTGAGTCAAGCAGGTGGTGCGTGCGATTGTGGAGACACATCGGTGATGAAAGAAACTGGGTATGTATAAGAACCAGCCAAAACATGTGGTGCGGTCCTTCGAGTCAAATGTTTTAACATGTCTGTATTTTCTTCGAATAATGATTTTGCGAGTAAACAACAAATGAAAATAATTTCGTGGCATAGTGGACACAATGAATGGTGGGATATGCATTACTATGTGTATATGTAGATGGTACTAGTTTACATATATCTACTGTTGTATATCTCATTGTGATTAAATGCAGGCCGATATTGTAGATGGGCAATGACTATGGTACTCTGACGAGCTCATAATAAGAGCGAAACGAATTCGTCAGTATCTGGCGACCCATGCCTCGGTCTGGTTCTACTGAATTAGGCTGAGGCCCTGCTAAATTAAACAAAACCAGACATTTTGTCCACAACAAAGTTGTAAGTAGGGACTTACAACATGCTTTGGTGTGGTTAGACTTTCTTAGTAACTTCTGTACGTTGAGAATCTGCTGTCGGACGACTGAAAATAAAGCTTTTTATTATTATTCTAGATTTTGTAATCGACATGGTCCTAATAAAGTTAGCTGCAAAGGAAATGCTCCAGCAGATCTAATGTGTGTTGCCGCAGCTATGATGCCAAGAATTATATTGAGATTAATGCAACATTTAAGAGAAAATAGGTATGTTTAACAGTGATAGTTGTGTTAGGCTACAGTAAACGCGCCACCTGCTTTTTAACAGTACACACCTTGTGATCATAACAACTATCTAACTAGTCACTATGATCACATGGTAGGTAAATTTGTTAGCATTTTTTTAACAGCTTTTTTTCTATTGTTTTAGTTTGTGACTTTTAGTTTTTTTTTGTTTAACAGATAGCGCAGTTACATGTAGTAATGACATACGTTGTTATTTTTTGTACTTTTCTACACATTTTAGTAAACATAGTTCACCTGATGGGTACAAGGGAGCCATCCAGGATGCTAATGCATATATTACCATGTTGTTAGACTTCAATAATATGGGAGGATTAATGCGTCGGGTTATGGCTGCTGCTCTGACTAATCCACAAGTAAGAATATATTTCTTGTTATAGCATGTTTAAAAAAATATACTTAAGGAGATGATTTCTGGTGGTGCGAACTGTCATGTTTTCAGAGAAAAATATTAAAAATTAATATCAGGGAACGTCGTGAGTGTTGTTTCGAAATTATGCGGTTTAAAATTTTATAAATACTGTTGAAGCTCAGATGCAAGAATCCAATGTTCTCGTTGACTGGCGAACTCTCACAAAAACGACCCCTTGTCGTTTCTAATTGTGAACCCACCCAACAATGATTCGAATTCTTAAATCATCCAATGGGCTTGCGTATGCCAAGGACCTTAGCATCCAGAGAGTTCTGTAATAAAAAAATACTCAATGTGCAACGACACACAGGGAGCATGTGTTTTGAAAGGTCGCGATACACCTTCCGGTAAGTTTTCGTTCAACGAAAATTCATGTTGAAAACGATATATTCAAATATGTCATATAGATTTTCATTACAACATTCACATGGTTTTTGTGCAAAATTCTTTATTGCATATCTTGAGAAACTACCGTTTTGAAAATAAACAAAATGGTATGAAATTCCGTCACAAATAAATTTATCTATGTATCACTAGAATTATAAAGGCCATAAGTTCTTCGGCGGGCCTGAGCCCTTTGCTTTTGTAATAATTAAGACCTTTTTTTTTTAAAGGGTCCGTACGACCTAAGTCCCCGGTTTCACTGCAGCCTCATGGGCTTATTGTGAAAAGTCCCCGTATATTATTCCACCCAATCCAGCAGCCCTGTACCCTGCACTAGCTTGTGTAGTTCAGTTATGTGTTGGGTGTCAATATCTGCTGGCGCAATCAGCGCATGCCCAAAAATAGCGTGTCGTCTCACATATTACATGGTAAGCTGTTTCAACTGCCCCATTACACATTCTGCATTGCAGGTCCCCGTTATACAGTGGTCCTATTCCCTCTGTTTTCTTCCTCCTGGTGAAAGCGATCATTGCTGACTTTGATGGGCTCATTCTTAGTCCCTGTTCCAAAGTCCAGCTTGTTGCTATATCAAGAGCCCGTTGCATACGTTCCCTTACATGCTATTAAACTTTCCCTGGACATGTATGACTAGGTCGTCTGCAAAGCCCAGAACCCCAAATCCTCCATTGGCCAGAACTCTTAGCAACTCGTCTATAACAAGGTTCCACATCAGAGGAGACAGTACTCCCCCTGCGGCACCCTCGTACAGGCTTTGCTATTATTGTATCCCCCATTACTGAGGTACATACCATTCTTCCTTTAAGCATACAGTTTATCCACCTGCAGCAGGTCGCATTGATACCTCGTTGCCTCAGTGCTCCTAGGATTGAATTCGTTAGAACGTTATCGAAGGCTCCCTGTATATCTAGGAAGGTTGCAAGTAGAACCTCCCTGCTCTCCAGGGCGTATTCCACCTTACTTACTAGTTGATGCAGCGCTGTCTCAGTTCACATGCCGCATCTAAACGCATATTGGTTCGGGTGTAGTGGCACTATCTCGAGAGCCCCGTCCCGAATATGTCTATCTATTATTTTTTCCAGCGTCTTTAGCAAGAAAGACGTTAAACTTATTGGTAGCAAAGTCTTTGTCCCTTCCTGTCCGGATTTCCCAGGTTTGGGTATGCTACTCTGCTTATCTGCCAGCTTTTCTAATCTCCTCGGCAACCCTGTTTAGGCCATATGTGCTAAACATGTTACATGTAGAAATGGGCTTGTTTAACAAAACAAGACTTCTGTTAAACAATCCCATTTCTAATATAGGCTTAAGGGAGTATCGGCGCATCTATGTGTTGGTAATTGTGCTTTTTGGGGTCAGTGACCTCCCAAGTAGTCGATATAGTGAATTGTTGTTCGCTCTTCGTAATACCAATGAAAACTAGATTATTAGGGTGGGTTTCCCCGCTATTTTGCTTCCAGAGAGACAACGGTAGGCGCTGCAGAAAAATTTAAAATGACGATATTTCGAAAACTATGCATTTTAGAAAATGATAACCTATTACAAAATTGCATTATTTTTTAATGCTAAGGAAGATAAAATATTAATAATATACCCATTCCATTTGAAAAAATTGACTTTCAACTGTTTTTCTTGAACCGTTTTCAATATAATTTTTTGACCACCCTGTACAAACTAATCAGAAAATGTCTTGTCAATTCGAAAGAGAAGATCCCACCTGAGAAGAAAATACCTGCAAAATAATTATTAAATACTGATTTACAAGGAAAAAAACGGAATTCTTGTGGAGCCCTTAACTGTCAATTTTGACATAAATCTTGATATAAGTCAAAAACGACTGACGTTAGGTATAGGACATGATACATGAAATATGTCTGAAATCTTATTTAGAATCCAAAAATGTAATAATATATAGGGTGTTCCATTTAAAATAAGAAAGTTGCCATCAACTTCCGGTATAACCGGAAGTGCTATGCCGTTGCTATTATATTATTTGAGTAGAGCATATTTGACAATATAGACACTGAAATTTTCAAAATTCAATTCGAAGTAGTTTCTGAAATAATCTAATGGGTTGCCACCGTAGGACACCCTGTATGTAGCGTTTTTACAAAAATATGCAGAAAAACACTAAAATGCATAAAAAATGCAAAATATGCACTTTGCATAAATGCCCATCTTTAGTCATCAGACATCAAAATCCGAATTCAGTGCAAAATGATGTTTTCATTTATAGAAATACAAAAATCTGAACGCAGTCCCAGAAAATCCAGTGACTGAATACGATCAATATCTAGTTGAATCGAAACGGGTGTATGAAGAGGCATTGAAATCTCTACCAAATCCTGAACCATTGGAGGAATACAAAGATTGTCCTTCACTACAAGAGACACTCGTACATAAATCGTTTTTGGAGGAATTGGTATTTTGGACGGTAAAATTCGAATTTCCACAGAAGATTGTTTGTTTGCTTCTTCATATGCTACCAGGTAAAGCAATCGTAAGTTAAGTATTGAATATTTGTTTCATTTGGTATTGTGTCATTTTCAGATCCAGAGTATAAAGAAGCGTTAACCAGAGCTTTTGTGCTGCATTATTGCCGTATCAGTATTATGTTGGAGCGTAGCGCAGATCCCGATACTTTAAGCAACCGTGTGGTTCATGTCAGCGTACAGCTATTCAGCAATGAGAGCTTGGCTTTGCGTATGACGGAACAATTGAATTTGCTGCATGTCATGGTGATCAGCTTGAAGTATATGATGGGCAAGATACTGATACAGAATACGTTGCACGGTAAGCAGGTTTAAATTTAGAATTAATTACGAAATACTTCAAAAAAAAAAACAAAAAAATCAAAATCATTAAAAATGTTATTTTTGATATACGCTGTATAGTAATCGTAAATTTGGTATTTGAAGTTGTAGTTTCGACACAAGCGGACGTTTTTATAAAGAATGACTTTTTCTTCTAAATCTACAAATAAAAAAGTTTTTCCTCTTCCAAACTCTATCCGTGGACACATTGTATGTAGAAGGGTCAGTCAGCGAAAATCGCGAAAACACCCGAAACTTTCCGGTTTCCGTTGCCCCTTATTTCCCGGGATCACATTTTCGTTCTTCGAGTGATTATCTAGGGATTGGGACTATTTTTTGACAAACATTCAGGCTAATTTGGAAAAATAAATGGACAAAAGACACTTTCACTTAGTTAGGTATACGACAAACTATGCCGCAGCTTATACCACTTTATTTTATTAACAAACAGTTTATCGGTGTTGTAACTTACAGAAAATGTAGACGATATCTTTATACACACTTATCACTACTAGTTTTATAAAAAGAAAGCTGTTGACGACCCAAAGATAGAATCAATTAGTATCTCTATAGGAATCCCGCAATTTTAACCACCGTCAAAGGGTCCAAACAAATTACTTTATTTTATTAACTAACATTTTATTCGGTATTGTATTTCTTTGTAAATAATTTATGTAAAATGTGCTGTAACTTCTAAAATTTTGTATTTTACACATTACTAAAGCTGCGAGCTTTAATTCATTTTCCGAATATAGAAAAGCTGCCAAAATATTTTCAAAGAACAACATTTTATCAACGAACCGTGGACTTTCAAGTCCAAATGCGTATCTGTCTTTAGCTCTTCTAACGAACAACGTTGTGATATGTTTTGATACTCTTTTCAGACGCAGATGAAAACTTCCATTATGTGGTTGATTGTGCTAAACCAGTCATGAAAGAACACTGTTACTGGCCCCTGGTGTCAGATTTCAACAATGTTCTGTCACATCGACCGGTCGCCCTCAAATTTATGGCCGATGATACTTTATTGGAGATGTGGTTTTCATTTCTAGCCATGTTTCAAGGTAAGAATTTTTTTTACTTGCTCAAATTTCCTTGTATATACAATATTTTTTTTTTAAGGAATGAACGTGAATCAAAGAGAAGTTTCACAACATGTGGAATTTGAACCAAATACTTACTATGCGGCGTTCAGTGCTGAATTGGAGGCTAGCGCTTATCCAATGTGGGCATTAGTGTCACATTTAACAGACGCTAGCACAGCGCATCTAACAAAACGTGTATTATTGGCCTGTTTGAGGGAGTGGCATGATTGGTTACAGGCTACTAACTACAAAAGTCCTATTTTGGTAAGTCAACCTATTGACATTTTAATCATTAAAAATTATAATTGCAACAAAAGAAAACAAATATTTGTTTACTAGTCAATGGACATGTTTCGAGAGCTCTAAGGCTCTCATCTTCTGCCACACAAAGCCAACTACGTTGTCAACATTTAAAAAACAAAATTGTTATGTATATGGGACATTTATAAAAGAACCAAACAAAAACAACAAAAATCATTTTAGTGCAGCTGTTGTTTTCTAAATGTCCCATACACATAACAATTTTGTTTTTTAAATGTTGACAACTTAGTTGGCTTTGTGTGGCTGAAGATGAGAGCTCTCGAAATTTGCCCATTGACTGTTAAATAAATATTTGTGGAGGTGATGGTTTTCTTTTATTGCAATTGTCTTTGACTCCACAGTTATAGACGGATTCCTTCTTTGATTTAACAATTATGTTCAAGAAAATTTATAAATGTACTCAAATTAATAATAATAATAATAATCTTTATTCAGTAAGTAACATACATCGCTCATACAATACTCAGTATATATAAACAACATACAGTTACTCCCCGAAAAGGCAGAAGTGCAACTGGCAAACTTGGTCTGCAAGCTGTTTTGAACACTCAACCTTATACACATAGCTCTCTAATTACAAAAATTTCATACGCAAATTATACAAAACAAACATTTATATACTAATTAAGTGAGACTACGCTTAAGGTGCCTCGAGAATGCAGAAATTGAACTACCTTTGCATTGAGGGGAGAGGGCATTATATAACTTTGCTATATCAAATGTAAAGCTTCTCTCAAATATGCCAGTTCGATGAACAGGCGGCGTTAAGCTGCCTCTAAAACGCAAATTCAAGTTGTGGACATCTGTGCGAAACGAAATTCTTCTGTAAAGATATGCAATGTTTAAGTGTAATAATCTTGTGGTATAATGCAGCTCCATGCACATAGCGTCTGGTTTTCATATCCAGCCAGTCTGCACTTTTTAGTTTGTGTGAAACTGGCCGTCCTTTTCTAATGCCATAAATAAAACGTAAGCAATACTTCTGTATCTTTTGTATACGATGTGCTGTAAGAGCTGTAAGGCACGGACCATAGACAGTGTCGCAGTGATTGAAATTCGACAGTACAATGGAATCACTTAATATGGTTTTAAGCTTAATGTTAAGGATGTGCCGTGAATTGTACAACAACTTTAGATTCCCCACAGCTTTCTTTATGCACTCCGACACATGCCCATCAAACCTCAAGCGACTATCCATAATCAAGCCCAAATTCCTCGCCTCAGACTTAAGCGGCAATACCGTGCCTTCAATTTTGACCATAAAGCTATCACTCAATCTCCGAACATCAACTGGCCTTCCGAACAACATTGAGACGCACTTACTCGGGTTAAGTACCAAACCATGTTTTAATGAAATTCTATTTAAGCTTTCTAAGTCATCATTAACAATCCGGCAACCAGAATCAATTAAAATTTGGTTTAAATTTTCATTTTGTATTTTGTATAAATAAAAAGTAGCAGCACAGCTTTAATTTCTACTTTTGGATCATATAAAATCTCATACAAGGTAATGTATAACGTTTATTTATAGTTCGGCCATTCGATTCTTCTGGTTCTGGTTCCCTAATAATGGGGTCGAGATATTTACGCAGGACAATCATATTACGAAGGGCTATCTACATGCCAAACGACATGCGGAGGATTCCTCATTAAGCATAGTTTCTTAGGTCGTGATTAGGTCCTATACCAAACCAAGGCCCCAAAAAATTGAAATCTGGTTCCCTAATAATTTTGAATGTAATTCACAGATATGATGTTCTGTATCTTTTCAGGAGGATGAAATGCAGGTATCGTTCCATTTGCCACTTCACCGGTATTTAGCAGTATTTCTGTGTCAGGCTGTATCCAAACAGGGTATCAAATTGGACGAAGTGCTGCCAATGACTGATGCGTTTTCTACGTTGTTAATGATGCATCCCCTGCGCGTACAGGTGAGTTTTGTTTATATTAAGAATTTTTTAAATTATAACAGTTTTTTTTTTTTGTGGGATTTTAACTAATGTATTTATTAAAGGTAAATGTAACCTCAGGTGAAATTCTACGTTGGGTATTCTCACGTGTATGTGATAAGTTGTTTTCCAAATCGTATGTTTTAGTATGTAGTTCATAGTTGCTGAAAATTAAGAAATAGGAGCTTTTTGAGAGCTTTAAGAAAACATTATAATAAATATTTTTGATTATTATTCTATAGGTTAAGTCAAGACTCAAGAGAAGCACATATTTTGTAGGTCCTTTAAATGTGAGTTAACTAGTTGATCGGTATTTTTAACGTCAGATTTCACATGAACTATTTTTGTTTTTGTTCAATTTGAAGCCAATATTACATTGGAACTTTTTTTTTTCTACGAATAATTTGTAAAAAATTATTGTATCTTGGTTTGTTTAAATACAAAGCCAACAAATAAAAAAACTCTAGGCATTTCTGTCACACACTAGACCTCCATCAGACGGCCGTTTCGGTTGTGGTTCACTAATTGACAGAAATGCTAGGCAACCCTGCTTTTACCTGGCTTTATAGGGTACAAAGGTGGCATTTGGGGGTGGTGAGTGGACACATTCTGAAGGTTTCAATTCTTCTTGTCCGAGTGTGTGCGGTGTTGATACTTTTTATTAACTAAATAAATCTTCAGAATATACTTTAGTTCTGTTTGTGTAATTTCGGCTAAATCTCCAAATAATTGGCGGATCAAATTCTAAATTCTTCAGGGAAGTTGTTGAATCGGGGTTGCTACAGGTTATTAATTGGTGTTGTGAAATCTGCACCGGATATTGAGAACATTTTTTGAATTACGAGTGAAGAAAAAATAGCAATGCTGGAGTTAGATGGGGTACAAAAATTCATTATTTTTGTAAAAAAACTATATGACCTGCGTAACATAATTTTAATAATAATAATTATTATACTTGTATTATTTTCATCATTTCCAATAAACTAACGTAACAAACTAACTACTTTATTCAAAAATTGAAAAAAAAATATTGCCAGGGCTGGCATTCGAACCCAGAACCTTCGGCATGCGAAGCGCACGCTTTATCAATGACGCCAAAAACCCTTTATCAAATTGCTTTGTTATATTCAATCAGAGTTCCAACTACCTAACTGGTGAAATTATAAAAACAGTTTTCAGGAGAATTATGGGGACAAATATTAAAAGGTACCTATCGCTGCACAGCAGATGAATAATGCTTTAAAGTGATTGTGGCTGGACCCCTACTGCTGTTTGAAAATTTGACTGTTGTGTCCATCCCTATCACAGGGCTAAAGCGATTTCAACCTAGGACTCTCCCCAAACTCATACACCAAAATTTAGCTGAATTGGTTAAACACACATACACATGTTTTATAAGGCTTTATGTCTGCCTTTTGTTTTCTTATGTTTTAGCAAAATAGGTTCGAAACAATAAATAATTTACTATACCTCATAGTCGTTTGTCATCGATCCTGCTAACCTTTTCGTTAAATTGATACTTGGAAGGACATAAGACAGGTGACGTTTAAGTGACACTGTATTTGACAGATATGCTCAAACTGGTTGCAGATTTAACCGTTTATTTTTCTCCATTTCTTGTCTTCCTGCTAGTTTTTTAGCGTGTAGCCAGCAAATTGGACCCTTGCTGGTCATTATCTAGATGCAAATGTATTGCACAGATATCTTGGAACATGAATCGCCTCACGTAATACATAATTGGTAAAGAAATAGGATATTGTTTAAAAAATCGTGTGTATATTGAAGGAGATTTAAGGGAATTATTAAGATTAATAGTAGTTGCTATATGGACCGGCCCCCTAATCAGTTGTAACCTTCGTCCCTTTTTTTTTCCATAAGACTGTGGCGTGCGCCTGATTTTATATACTAGGGTGAGTCTACTAATGAAAGCATTTTTTTTTATTGGTTTATTTCTCAAGACAGTCCCCCTTTAGGACAATACACTTTTCCCTACGTGTCTCGAACTTCCTCAAGCCCTCAGAAAAATTTGATGTTGGTAATCTTGCAAAATTCTCATTTGATGCCACTATGATTTCCTCAGTAGATGTGCGCCGCAAAGTTTTCATGTTTGGTAACAAAAAAAAAAAAGAGGAGCGAGCCCAATGTAACCAATTTGGCCGTGACGGTACGAGATGGAACATTGTCTTGGTGAAAGAGCACTATTTGCGTTCTTCGTCGAACTTTGTCAATAAATTACTATAATACTCTCCCGGGTTTGTTCTGCGGTTTGCTAAATAGTCAATGTGGATCACACCTTCCGAATCCCAGAAAAACGGTCGCCATGACCTGCCACGCCGATGGGACCTTCTGCTTCGACTACTGCTTGATCTCTGGTGTGTACTGATGGACGTATGCTTCGTCAACGGTTACATACCTTATGAAGAAGTCCCTTCCAAATGGCCCAAATACATCTTGGGAGTGGTCACAGGATTCCGATAGGTTCTAATAATTGTGCACACGTTCCAGTGACCAATGATTTCATTTGGTCGCCCTGGACGGCCAAGAATACAGATGTGGTGTACAATTTTCGTTCCATCGATTGGTTGATTTCGTGAGTTATTCTGTGGATTTGTTGTATGGTTGAGTGATTTGCTCGGAATCCGAATTGATAGTCCGGTATCCATTGTTCTGTATTTGGATCGCAAGTTATTCTTTTTATCAGGAGCCTTTCAAGAATTTTGGAGACCACAGGTAACAGACTGATTGGACGATACGAAGTGGCCTTGTTGTGAAATATCACTGCTAACGTATTACTAATTAGGTACTTTTTTTTATTATAAATTTTAACTTAATTGCAATACTTTTCACTAATAGCTAATTTATTATTAATTTTACATAACACATCTTTCTATTCTAATTAACTTCCTCGGGGAAAGCAGCGTGCAAATGTTTACTGTAATCGTACGTAATAATCTTCGGTGCGATAAATCCACCGAAATAGTTGCGTCCTTTATGGAAGATCCCAGCGCCAGCTAGCGGTACTGGTTGCAATGATTCTACCTTTTGTGCATCCAAAAATGGTACTGTAGTCTGAGCTACATCTCTATCAATATCGGAGTGTGTAAATTCGATGTATTGATCGGTTTTGGATGTCGGTATTGATGGTGAGGTAGACCGTATGGGAATGTCCGGTGAAACCAATTTCACTTTAGTTCTGAAACGAGAATTTTGATTCTTAATTGAGGTTTTCATATGATAACAATGTAATTTTGTTGAAAGTGTATCTACTCGTTGTTTTGGAGCTTTCACTCATGTATAGGACGTGAGACATTCACTGCACTTTCTTGATGAAGGTCTGCACCTTTTGCACAAATATCACTATAGGTTTGACCGTTTTTTTTTTTACTATGCTTTCATGTTTTAAAAGAATTAGAAGTTGGGAGTTGTGGGTGGGACCCTTTTATTTGATTCCCTGTAAATTAGAAGTTGTAATGAGTTTATAACTGTACCTTGGATTTGTTAGCGATGAATCAGTATTTGGATTGTCCTTCCATACACTAGTACCACTGGGATTAATCAATTTTCCAGTTTCAAAATCGAATTTCGTCATGTAGATTTCGAAATTTAGATGTGAGCCGATTTGTTTGAAACGAACACCTGAAAATCAAAATTACACTTCTTATACTTTGAATAACTGTTAAATTTAAAACAGTCATGTACATTTTGTATGACTTTTGATTTGTGTCCACAGCATGAACGTTTTTCTTGGCCTCCTCAGTACAAATCAATTGTTTAGTCTAACCTCAAGAGAACAGATAAAATGCCATCAACATCAACTATGGAATCCATGCCTGATGGTGAAAAATTGAATTATATTAACTTACCTGTCATGACATATCCCTCATCCACTTCGAGATTATCCAGATCCACACCACGTTTGTCCCAACTAAATGTATGAAAATCTTGATTGTTATATATGTGTTTATCGGTGATTTTGTAGTCTTCAGGTGGTACCCAATGTACTGTACTAACATTTATATTGCCACGCGGTGCTAGTTCACCTTCTTGAATTGTTAGGTGCATTATGCGGTTCTTTTTGACGAAACGCAGGCCGGTAACCACTCTACAAAACACGAAATGGTGTTTAATTGGATAAACAGAGAGTGTTTTAATTGTTATTTTAATTACCTGTTGTTGTTTATGTCAGCAATAACGGATCTCATGTTGAAATATCGATCAGAATTACGTCCTTGTTCGTCACATAAACAGAAACAGTATGAACAGTGCCAGAATAACCAACGCCACCAGCTGTCTACTTTAGTAGTGCCTCTAGCACATCCCTGTTTTCTACCTAGGACTCTGCCATTCTCGTATTCGATGAATTCATAACGTCTGCCGCTGAGAGGGTTCTAAGGAACAACATTTATTTGATAAGGACTTTAAAAAAATATATTCTTTATTCGGTACTTTTTTTTTCACGTTCTACCTATTTTTTACCAATTTCAATAAATGTTCATACAAAATCGAGTGTCTTGCAGTCTGCGATTTGCCAAGAGATGCCCCTATCTCACTCTACAGCACATGTCGATCTTGGTGTGTCATTTTGCGCACATCATTCATGTTTACAACATATTTTGGTCGCTCTATTTAATGCTATCTGTAGTGTCAGGTCTTTTTTGAAATCGTAAAAGGTCATCCAACGAAAACCTTCACTAGTAATTTCCATTTTTTTTACAATTTGCAGTAACAATTTTCAAAATTGACGAACATGTCAGCAAGAAAAACTTGATGACTTGAATGTATGTTGATATTTGAGAAATAAATTTGTACTGTCTTACCGCTTGGCATATCCACATATCGCTGTCGAAATACTGACAATTGATAATTTTACCATTACAGTTTCGCTGTTGTCTACAGAATTGGTTTTGATAACATCCATGGCTTTTTGTGTACTGATATTCAACACAATTTTCCCTGCATGTACCGTCACTGTTTAAATCCACTTCGTTCTGTACGTAACCTTGTAGCAATTGTGTTATTTCCTCGTAGGTTTCACCTGTTTGTAGGAAACAGATTCTTAATCATTTTCATTTATAATTTATTCAAGGTTAACAATAATATAATAATAATAATAAATGATTTATTGTGAAAATGCAAAAAAAAAATTACAATCACACAAAAGGTTAGAGGTTTGGCTAATGCCACTCTTCCCCTCTACCTAAAAGATACAAATGTACAAAAAATAAAAAAAATTTTACAATTTAAAAATATAAAAAGAACCCATCCACAATTAACAAAACATTGAGCCTATGGGTAAATTCTTAGTTTCACTTCTCTCTGAAATAAGTTTAACATTAACTTTATTTAAAAGCAGTGAGGCCATATATGAAAAAGAACCCTCAAATTTTGATGTGTGATGCTTAGGGATTGTAAATGTATTAACCCGTATATTAACATCATGCACACTCGAACGTCTACACAACAAACTATACAAATACTGAGGCTCTCCGGAATGGTAGATTTTATGTAGTAATGAGGTGTATAGGTACTCGAATCTGGCATTCAACTTCGGTACCCCCAATCTCTCATAAAAAGGAACTGTGGACACAAATCGAACACATGAGTTCTGCACTCTCTGCAACTTCAACCTATTATACTCGAACAAAAAATAAAAATAAACAGAAGAACAATAATCAAGTTGTGGGTAAATTAGAGCTTTAATCAATTTGAGCTTATTAGACTCATCCACGAGATGTTTCAGATGATATATAGAGCGTAATTTAAAAAGGGAATTCTTGCATACACTGCTGCAATGCTCGTTGAAACTCAAATGAGAATCAATCACAACACCTAAATCGCGAACTTTTTGAACCCAAGAGATAATAGCGCTGCCAATTCGAACGCTAAACTGCTGAGTAATCGCACTGCTATGACGCGCATTACCAATTCACAAGGCCACGGTCTTTTTAGGATTCAAGCACAATCCGTTATCAGCGCAGCAACCAGAAAACTGTGTTAGTTCCCTATTTATAATATTCAAGACAGTCACTGCGTTAGCGGAAGTAAAGGACGAATATACTTGTATATCATCTGCATACATTGGAGTGCTGAAATGATTTTAAAATGTCAAAGATGTAAAGAGAGAACAAAAGCGGTCCAAGAATGCTTCCTTGTGGGACACCACTTCTGGTTTGTGATCATCCCGAGAACTCTCTCTCTGCTTTCGACCATATAAGTATCCTGTAAACCAGCTCAGTGACGATTCATCAAACCCGAGGTACCTAAGTTTGGCGAGTAACAACTCAAAATTGATTAGATCAAACGCCTTACTCTGATCCAGCAAAACAAAAACAATTTAATAATACACCATTCTGGACACTGAGAGTTGAATAAAATGAATTGATACGAACCTTTGACATGTTTTTTTGGATCACATTTCCATAGTTCTCGTGATACTGATTCCATAGCTTGTTTAACGGTCTTGATGGCATTGTTAGTTCGTTCTTCATAGCGGTCGCGCATTATTTGGGCTTCTTGCGTAAAATTTCCTACAAAACATTTTGATAATGTTAGCTTTTTTAATTGTATCACCAGAAAAAAAACTTTCCCGACAAGATATTATATAAATAATTATTTCCAATAAACTAACGTAACAAACGAACCCATCCCTATCGGTGTAAAGTAGATAAAAATGCTTTAAAATGATCACTCGACTCCTACTGATATGTGAAAATTTGGCGAACTAACAGCTGACATCTAACAACAATAATCGTTGCCAATGGTCAAAATATAAATAGTTGCATTCGAAAAAGTGACTTACCTTGATTATAGAGCCTCAGCAGCATATAGGAGAACTGGACCATAGTATAGCCTTTTAGTTCAGTCAGAGCTATAGCATTATATAAATTATACAATACTTGTTGAGGACTTTGTTTCGAATTGCACAGCATGTCACCTTCTATCTCCTATAAAATTATACACATGTAAATTTTGAATTTGATTTATTTTGTTAAATCTACTAGCTATGGGGGTGAAAAGTTTTCCAACTGATACAGAGATGGCTCCAGTAGGTCCGATTTTTTACAGAGCGTGTATACCAACTGCCAGATCGATTTCTCGGTTGGTATATGTTTGATAGGACATTGGAGTAGAGTCGACGTTTGCTTCAAATCAAGCAAGAACACTGAAATTGTTTTCTACATCACAACAAGCATGTGACCAACCATATGAACAAACAGACAAATATTATTATTATTATTAGTCGTAAAACAGTAAACGGTAAAACCGATGAAACTGTTGCTCAGTTCCTAATTTGAGGTTTTTGAAATATTGATGTCATCCTCACTAATCTTCTATAGCGAGTAGTGGACCAACTGATCGCCATGGTCCTCCATGAAATTGTCCAGCCTGTTCTTAAAGCTGTCAACCGTTTGCGCCATTATCACCTCATTCAGGTAATGAACTCCATGCATATACAACTCTGTTTGTTATAAAATTCTTCCGAGGAAGTCTAGCACATCTCTCCTTGTCAAGTTTCTTACTATTGCCACGCAGATTAGGATTTCTAGCAGGATGAAATACATCGAGATTCACCGAGTAGTAGCCCCTAAGTATCTTGTATGTTTGAATTAGATCGCCTCGTTGTCGTCGATCATAAAGACATGTCAAATTTAAAAGCCTCAATCGCTCCTTATATGGTATATGGCTAAGTGCATGAGGTAGCTTAGTGAATCTCCTCTGAACCCTTTCCAATGACTCTATGTCCTTAATGAAGTAGGAGGACCAATCGCTGTTGTTGCAATATTAGAGAGTTTGATCTCGATTTGAAAGCTCTCTGTATCAGATACCACAGTCTATTAGCTTTCTTCACTGTGGCGGAAATATGGGCCTCCCACTTCAAATCCGCTGTTACTATGACACCAAGATCCTTCTGCTGATTTATAGATTTAACGGCATTTCCATTGATGAAATATGGAGTCCTGGGATTATTAGCTCCAATGTGTAGTACCTAACACTTCTCCAAATTCAAGTTCATCAACCAAACCGCCGACCAGGACACTACCCCATCAAAGTCGATCTGGAATTCATTATAGTCTCGAGGTGGGTTACAAAACCATTTGGTATCATCAGCAAAGAAGCTCATGTTTGACGTGATGGTTCTTGTTAAGTCTGATATATATGCCAGAAAAAGTAATGGCCCCAGTACAGACCCCTGCGGGACACCACTCAAGACCGGCAATTTATTAATGTATGAAAAATGTAAAGAAGAGAAAAATATATATACAAGCATATTATAAATAACACAAAACAATGAATTGGACCAGCTAAATCAACCCCAAAGAAGACAACAATTTTATCGATGAATACGATTACGGCGACTGTTTTTTTGACTTCATTGGTCAATACTATTTATTTATCCCTGTGTATTTAGCACGACATGAATAGAAGAATCACTGCTCTTCTTTATCAATCTGGACACTTTTAATTCTACCCTCGTAACTATACTGTAATTAAGGCATGATTAATCTTTTATGGTTCTTGCTATAACAAATCATTTGTTACATATTTTAATTACTTTTTAGTAATTGTATTGTTGTGCAAAAATTCTTTTAATTATTACATTTACATACATTATTTGGTGCGAATAGATTAAAGCTCATTAAGCTTTAATTTCAAAGTATCTTTTTCGCCATGAAACATGAATTAGGTTTGTTTACATTCAAAAATGACAGTTGCAAATATTGCAGTGAATCCTAGAATGTATACCTTGCTAACAGATTGATACAAATTCTTCCCAACAAGTTCATGGATTCTCTGGATAGAGTCATCCACGCTGTTCGCTGGATCGTGTAAAATTGTCTCAGTCAAGTCCACCCATGCTTGTTTCGGAGATGGAATACGTCCTGGAGTCGTTTGTTGTTTTTGGAAACGTCTAAATGTATCGTACAATGCGAAGATGCCTCTTAGATCGGAATAGGCTAGTTGTAGTGCCCATACTGAGTCCAGGTTTGATAGACCGAACGTTATGTCGTGATCCAATGTCTGGTAAAGTAAATTTGAGAGAATTACACGAAATTGGGTGATATGTTGGGTGATATTCGATTACCTCTTTGATTTTGTCACCGAAGTTTTGGAATTTTCCTATTAAAGTGATCTCTGGAGGTATATCATCGTTTTCTTTGATGTTATTGTTGCCATTTTCCGATTGGTCTAAGACGTAATTCCATAATTCTTCTTCAAGAAGAAGGAAGTCATGTCTGAGATTGTCAACTGGAAGTAATTTGTTTGGGACTCTAGCTAACGTAGTTGTGCCCATGAGTAGTAATAACAACACTGTGGTTTGATACACCATTTTATTGGTTTATTTAGTCTGATTCATAAATTATTATAACGACACTTTTGTTTTTGTTATTTTGATGGTTTTATAGGGTTTTCGTTCATTTTGTTAGATTAATATTGTCCTTTAAAGAATTGTATTAAATTACTATGAAAAAACACACATCGACCCCACCAAATTAGTGGGGACGACGTGTGTTACACACCGATATTTTATTTTAATAAAAATATTAGGTTTTTCTGCGTTTTTAATCTGCAGGATGCTAAGGATTGAAGTTAGTGTTGATTGATTTCTTTAATTGTGTGATGAATATGCTCCAAAAGGTCTGACAATCAGTAAAGGATTTTATTTTGAAGTTTTCAAGCGAGAAGAGAATGGCTCCTCCTTTTTGGGGAATTTGCGAACAGTTTTTGGCAAAACACAAAATTACTCAACTTCCCTAGACTCTGTACAGAATTGACTTGACTATCCAAGATTGAAAATTCTACTGAAAGGCCTGGAGAACTTAGACTTCGTAGATTTAGAAATATGAGCAGCATCAGCAGTTTTAAAATTGATTATAGTGTGTATTTTTGAGCTTTTATGAAGTCTATAATTAGTATTTCTCATGGTCAGAATCTGACATCCTAAATAATTTTATTATGTACATAAAATAGTCCACTTTCCTGAGGATTTCTGTGATTAAAAGTTGAATTGAGTGGGTGCGAGTATTTATTAATATTAGGCAAGGGTATATAAAATTATAAAAAAATGCTTCTGAATATGACATATCATTAAATATAGAAACGTTGTTGAAAATCAAATAATTTCAATATATTTGTTGAATCTTTATTATTTTTTAGAAATCTCGTTTCCTTTGCCAGATGTTTTGATTTATTTGGAGATTATCTAGTTTAGATTCGATTCTCAGTTGTATCTGAAATATTTTTTTTCTACGACTGTCTTTAAATGCCTTTATTATATGTTCAATGATAATTTGAAATAGCATCGGTTATGAAAAATCACCATAGCAACGCGGATAATACAAACAAACCAAATTGACAGTTTAAATTATTTCGCTAATTTCATATCATATATTCATATAATGAAAAACAGTGATGTGAATATAGTTTAACACCATCTAGTCACTTTAATACTTTTAACTATTTTGACTACACGAGAATGCTTTTTTTATGGTGTGTTTTTTAAAAAAATATTATCTTTCTGAAAAATAAAAAAATTCCCCAAAAAGAATTAGGAGGAAAAATAGTCTAGAGACGCTCCTGCACATTATTATCTAATTATGGGGAGTAGAAAAAAGAAAGCAAATGTTGCTAATATTGTATAATTTTTATCGAATAACGTCTTAATGTAACTTGAAATGACCTCAAAAATAGAATTGATGACTCAAACTTAACGGGAATTGTATTTTATGGTTCCATTATCTTATTATTAAAATGTGATATTTTTCGAAATTTTGAGGGTTTTTAGATTAAATCTTGTACATAGTTTAATATAAAGAACATAATTATAAAAACTCCCCGACTTCGCTGAACGTTTGCTAACTACGTCAACTTTTAATTAAATCAACTAAGTAAGTTCAAAGCTCGTTAAATCGTGTTTCTAGAGATTTTGTTTTCGAGGGTTCTTCAACACTAAGGCTCATATTTTTAGTTAAAAACATCACTAGCAAATCCATGGATATGGAGATCATATTAAGCTAATTTCGAATACAAAGAGTATAATAAATTAAAATGTGACTGGGTTAATGTTTGATATCACAAGTTCACTGCTGAGCTCATTTTAGCTAAAAGGCAGCGATGATATAGAGCTGGATTTGAGACAGCTTCGTAACAGATTCTTGTAATATAATAATTAAAATACAATTTTATTAATTAATATTCAGCTGGGGTCCATTTAGTAGCGCAATTTAAATATTGTTAACTATAAATGGTGAAATGATTTTAAGTATAAAACTAGGTACTTTAATAACGTTTTCAAGAGGGGTCACATACACTCAACACTTATTTAATTTATGACCGCATTTACACATATCAGTTTTTATCTTAATTGTTATATTTCACTAAAATCCGTATGTTTTAGTTTAGATCATTTGTTTTTAAATACACAAAGGTTGCTTTGAAAACAAAAGAAATATACAGCTTTCAGCCAACGTGATGTGAACGCGCTACTACTATTATACCGTACCCGACGACTCTGTCCGCAAACAACTGACTGTTCTGTTGTTGACTTTGAGACTAATAAAATAAACCTTATTGGATTATATGATGCCATTTCCTTACCTACCTATCTCTACCTACTTGTTTTGATTAGTAGGTAGGTATATACCTACGTGTGCGTTTATTTGAAACACTTTTATTGTTATTGTAGTCGTCGTATCGAGAGTGTTTGATAGAGATGGAATGTAAAAGGAAATGGCAATCATAATAATGTGTTCGACACAGTGGTGCATTTACAGTCAGTGTCCAGGAGACCCCTTCCAGGAATTTTTATATAAGACAGAAATAAATCCACAACTAAATGGCGTATTCTAACAGTACTTTTGCTGAAAATCCTAAAATAATTTACAGGGTGTTCAAAATTAATACCAAATTAAAAACGAGTTTTGATCATTATAAGGATAATAGATGATGGAGATCTGATAGGTAACTGACTGGTAGTTCGTTTCAAGGATTTCCTTGTTCGTCCTATTTTGGTTTGTTCCGGTCTCCCCCAGGGTCCCACCTGGGACCATTTGTGTTGGTATATGTTGATGGTGCCCACCCTCAGGAGGTGCATTCTTCTTCTTCCCGCATATCGGTGGGTCAGCTTGATATTGATGATGTTCTCATGTGACTCAAACAATTAAAGCCCAAAATGACTTCGGGACCAGATGACATCCCGGCTTTCATTTTACAAGATTGTGCGTCTGTTTTCGCCGTGCCACTGCCGACTCTGTTTGATAGGTCTCTGAGATCCAATATATTCCCAAAAGCTTGGAAAATTTCCCGCATTTGTTCAATCCATAAATCTGCTGAGAATGATCATGTTGAAAATTATAGACCCGTCTCGCTCCTGCCCAACTTTTCGAAGGTTTTTGAAGCGGCATTACACCGAAAAATATTTACTCAAATTAAGCATCAGATTGATCCACAGCAGCACAGTTTTTTCCCAGGCCGCTCTACAGTAACCAACCTAACCTGTTTTCTAGAGGATGTATTTCGTACCCTCGGAGAGGGTCTGCGGATCGATGCGATTTATACAGATTTTTCGAAGGCTTTCAGATCATTCGCTTGTCCTACGGAAAATGTCGAGGTTGGGTTTTCATGAGGATCTTTTAACGTTTTTTGCCTCCTACTTGTCTGATCGACAACACTATGTCGAGTACAATGGTCATAAATCGGAAACTTTCACACCCACCAGCCTCATGGCAGCTGTTTGGCACCATTAATATTTTCAATTTTCATTAATGACATATCCCATGAACTTACAAGCAACCATTTGATGTTTGCAGATGATCTGAAGTTGTATCGTGTTATTCGAGACACTTCGGATTGCGTATTGTTACAGCGCGACTTATCTAAGCTTGAAGATTGGTGTAACTATAATAAATTGCCTTTAAATATTAATAAATGTAAGTTTGTCATATTTTCGAAATCGCAAACTGTTTTTGAATATCGCTATCAGCTGAGTGACACTGCGCTTGAGTGTTGTGATGTTGTCAGGGATCTTGGAGTTTACGTCGACATTGAATTGTCATTTAATTATCATATTCAAAGTATTACTCGAGATGCACTACGCATGCTTGGTTTTTTGTTTCGTGTGACCAAAGATTTTAGTGATATTGAATGTAAACTAATTTGTATTGTGCTCTGGTAAGATCTAAGCTTGAGTACGCATCTATAATATGGTCTCCCATTTACCAATCTCATGCAGCACACATTGAATACATACAGCGCAAATTCCTTAAATATTTAGCGTTTAAAATTGACGGTAGATTCCCATGTAGAGGATTCGATCATAGAGCACTGCTCGATCGCTTTCAAATGGTTTCGCTGGCTGCTCGCAGAGTCTATACCAGACAACTCTTTCTGTTTAAGATTATAAATAGCTTGGTGGACTGTTCAGATCTACTCCGATCGTTGAATTTTAACATACCGCGCACCTCTGCGAGGAGTAGCAGACTATTTCACGCTCCTGTTTTTCGTACTAATTATGAATCCAAAGCACCACTACTTCGAGCATGCCAAACATGTAACATAGAAGGATTTAGTCAAGAAATTAACTATTTCAATGAGCCTGTAAGATCTTTCTGCGCTCAATTGTCTCGGTTCCTGCAAAATCTGGCCATCAGATGTGTGTGCGTATTTTGTTTTGTAGGATTGTTAATTAGTTTATTATTAGTAGCTGCAATAAATCTTTGCATCGTCCGCATAAAAGTGCACCCTGGATTGAATCAGTTGAGCCAAGTCAGTGATATGAATCAAGAAAAGGAGCGGTCCCAGTCCAGATCCCTGTGGGACACCACTTCGAAGCTCGTTTCGTTAAAAATTTCTGTACAAAAACCAATATTCCCGCTCAGCCCATAATGACTGAGCTTGTGGAGCAATCTTTTGAAAGCAACTTTATCAAATGCCTTTTCAAAATCTAAATAAATGACGTCCGATGGTCGATTGCAGTCATAAGAAGAGGTCCAATCATTTACACAAGATAATAGATTTGTCTCTATAGGCCTCTTTGGAAGAAACCCATGCTGCTACATACTCTGAAGATTTCAATAATAAGTGTTGCCAAGACTCAAAATATAAATAATTGATCTTGTAAGAAACCTTTTATGTTTTAGAAACAGTTAGTCTCATAAAAATGGCTAACAATACTTTTATGTTTTAGAAACAGTTAGTCTCATAAAAATGGCTAACAATAAGTAGCATAACATGCCATTAAATGAAATGAATAAATAATGGCAGTCCATTTGAAAATGACCTTTAGTTTTTAAATTAATTTAGTTTTTGCTTTTAGTAAAATAAAAAACTTTCTATGGAATCATATATTTTTTGACAGAACAACAATGGACCACGAAATACACTGCTCAAAAAATTTGTCCCACTCTTCGATTAGGGCTTCTGTTAATTGCTGAAGGGTTTGAGGTGAATTTGGACGACGTCGAACACGTCTGTCCAATATATCCCATAAGGGTTCAATTGGATTGACGTCAAGGCTTATCGCTGGCCAATCCATTTTACGAATTTCATGGTCGTTAAGAAAATCTATAGTAATCGCAGCAGTGTGAGGCCTTGCATTATCCTGCATGAAAAGAAAATCTGGGCCTATACCATATGCTGCAGGACTAACCTGATATCCATATATCTTGCAGCTGTAAGACTTCCCAGTATCACTACAAGATCGGTTTTTGCGTCCAAACTTATTCCACCTCAAACCATTATCGGACCATCTCCAAATCTGGATACTTCTAGGACAGCAGCAGTGGATTATCGCTCATTCGGACGTCTATACACACGCAATCGGTCATCACAACGAGTGAGATGACATCCTGATGCGTCTGTAAAAAGTGCTGGCCTCCATTGTCGAAGTTGCCATCCCAAATGTTCACGAGCAAAGTATAATCGCATAGTTTTATGATGTCGAGTTAAAACAGGTTTTCGTACCGGCCTTCTTGGTTTTAAATCTCCTTCCCGTAACCTGTTTCTAACAATCTGGTTAGAAATGGTTACCTGATGAGCCATCCTGAGTGTACTTTGAAGGTCTTTTGCTGTCACTATTCGAAGAAACTACTAAATATCGGTCCTGAATTTGTGTAGTTTTGCTATTCCGACCTTATCGGGTTTGTCTTTTCTATCGTCCAGTCTCTCTAGAGCGATTTTACACGTTTGATAACTGTCATACTGCGATTAAAATTTCTAGCTACTTGTCGATTTTTTGCACCAATTTCAACTAAAGCTATAGCACGAGTGACTTCTATCTCGGTAAGATCTCTCATTTTGACTGATAATGAATTGAACAACTACAAACTGTCATGCCGGTGCCCGATGACGCTCTCTAAGCCTGCCGCGACATAAAACCTAAATGTGAATATTTTCATAATCACTCTATTTTTTGTACTTGCTATGGAATATTAAACTTATCTCCAATACATGAGCATGATCACGTATATTTTTTAACAAATCACAAAAATAAAATGTAAATCCATTAAAAGCCAAAAAATGACAGGGTTATCCAAAAGTGTTCCTTTAATTTTTTTGAGCAGTGTATTTGAAACTAGGAGGTAATTTAATTTGTTTCCGAAATTATTTCAAGTACGTCTCTGGTAAATTTGCCAATGTTGAACCTAATGTCCTATTGTTAACTCTATCTTAAATATTTTTATGTTACATTCAAGATAAATTATCAAAATTAATATAATTTGTATAATTAGTGTAATAACATTAACATTATTACTGATAATTTGTTCCAATTTTGCGTTCTAAGAAATGAACAATTAAAATTACTCTTTTTGATTGAAAAAATAATATCAGCAATATTAATGAATTTTTGCACAACAATATCTCAAATATAAATCTCACATCTGATACTTACGTCAAAAGACTTTGCTAATAGAGTTAACACTCCACTATCTGTAATTCCAGTGCCATCTGGAACGATAAATACATGGACGCGTTCAACTAAATTCACCACAGAGCTGCTGTCATGTGATGTGACGGATTTAGCGAAATCCTCCATTGTGTGTCTTTCGAAATCGTGTTGGCGTTTACTGTAATTCTCCAGCCTTCTATAGTTGATATTGATGCGTGTCATATAATCTTGTAAATCGTTTAAACGGAGTTCTAAACGTAACCGTTCTGGTAGGGTATGGAGGACCATTGCTATTGTACTAGTACCTTGAATGTTGAGGGAACGAGGTTATAGCAAATGTATTTATTTATTTTGTGTGAGATCTAATATTGACGGCATCATAAATCGCTTGATTTTTGTCATTAAAATCTTAATTTAATTCAAACGGAAAACAAAGATTTATATTATAGGTTGGATTGGACTATAAAGGGTGTTTACAGAGGTCCCAAACCCACGAAAATTGTGCTTTTCAAGGTCAAACAACGTTTATGTCATTTACATCGTTTATAACCTATAAACGTTTAGACTTTAGCAAATACATGCCTATATGTCAAGAAAAAAATGGTCTATTACATGACGATTGCTTAGGCTGCTTTTCATTTCCGGTTGAAAAACTTTTCAGACTATCCTCGTATTTTCTAATGTGCTCTTATTAAATTTCTTTTGTGAATTTATTATTGTAGAATGAATAAAAAATGTGCATTGCATCAACAGCATTACCAAACATTCTTTGTTTTATAAAATATGTATCCTTGTTCATATCAAAAATATTTGTCATTGTTAGTTTATACTATAGGCTAAGTTGTTTATATTATTATAAGAGTTTTTGCTGATGTTTTGCATTTTCTGAAAGTTTTTTTTTTATTGCCATCTGACACCATATACAGTGTGATTAGAAAATGTTTTAAACGTCAATAAGTCAATAAGAATGTTTTTGCAAAACCTACTACTCCGCATTCTGTCAGTTAAGTGCCAAACTATGGAGATTTTTCTTAAATACTCGTGATCCAAAATTGGCCTACTTCAAATGAACACAGAAAAAATTCTGTGTTAATTTGAAGTAGGTCAATTTTGGATCAAAACTTATCTGAATTTAAACGTAGTTTTTTTATTTGTGAAAGTAATTAAATCAATACTTACTTGCATATTATTTTAGGCCATTGATATTATAACAGGTTCTCTAGTTAGTCATTTCGCTGGTCAAGAATGGGTGATTCATATTGAATTCTTAGGAAATAAGTTTGTTGGCCTTTTACTATATTCTTATTAACTTTGTTTTCTTTTTTAATCAGCTTAAAGAATATACAGTGTGTCCTTGGATAGGTGAAACGACTCTTGTAAAAGATAAACAATTTTTGAACTTAAATTTGATCTTCCAGCTTTGCTTATTTTGAAACTAATTTGAGACATAATTTTAGTTTTGAAAAATCAAGTATGCCTTGGAAATTTTGAAAATAGTGATTTTTTACGCTAGTAAAGGCGGGTTTAGCCAACTAATAATGACACTTACACCTGTTTATACAACGAATAGTGTATAATTCATAATTTTCGTTGATAATGCATAAGGTTGGGAACTTTATGCACTAAATTATGCAAAAAATATCAATACGCATGCGCCGCATGCCTTATATTTATAAATTATAAACACTTACATAACCTCAATTTACAAAATAAGTAAATAATAATTGAAAATGTTATAAATAACAGAATTTTTAATTTGAAAGCTATCAAAACAAAAATAAACTGTTGCCTTCGAGGCACGAATAGCTCTCCATATTTAAGTGTAAAAGTAATAATTTTATGACCTTTTTGTCATTTATCTAAATGTAATAAATTTTTGTTTTGTTTTAGACATCAGCTATTTTTTTTTAAGTATCGGGTTTTGTTCATTCTTTTTCTCTTTGGAGGCACTATTTATACGTACATATTTTATATTTCAGATCTTCTAGGCCAAGTTCTTGTACGCCAAATAATTGATTTTTTTTTAGTTTTATTATAAAATTTATTTTGCCCCCTTTCCTACTAAGCTACTTCTTCTGTTATATTTGGAAAAACATTTTTTTTTCGTTCTTGACCCCTTTTCCACTATTTACGAACGCCTATGAAAGTAAGTTATTTATGACACATTTTATAGGTTATATTCTATTAAAGCTATAAACAATTAGTTAATATTTTTGCTATGTTTAAAATGTACGTTTTTTTTTAATATTTTTTACCCATTTTACACTATTTTCGAACGCCAATGTGGTCTAATATTTTATGTTCAATATTTTCTGTTATATTCAATTAAATGCGTAAAAAATTATGCAGTTTTTCGGATAAGTTTAAGAACTATGATTTTTTTAAATTTTTATACCCTCTTTTAAACCCCTTGCCTACGATCAATGGTTCCCAAACTCTAACCAGCTCTTTACCATGTCCTATAGTATTTTTGTACCAAATTTGGTTCAAATCTGTTAAGTGGTTTTTGTGTTTTCGTGCATACAGACAGACATTTTTTTAAAACTACTTATTTATGTATAAAATGACCAAAAACAAGTAAGTATTTCCGGTGAAATAAAAAAAAAATTCATGAAACTAATAGAGCTAATAAGTCCAACACAAAGTAAAAGCATTATCTGACAATGGTAATAGGTTAACCTGCTGTCTAGTCAATTGTCACTTTTCGCTTTATGCATAAAAGTTGAGTTGTATAAACAACTATATTTTGTTGTGAATTATCGATTATGCGCTATGTATTAAGCATTATTCTTTATGCATTATGCACTATCCATTATAATAATAATAATACCTTTATTAACCCAACAAACCAAGTGATTTACATAGGGTAACAAAATTAACTTAACAATAATAATAAAAGCATAATTAATTAATCTACAAATAGTTGTTAGTTGGCTAAACCCGCCTTAATTGTAGATGTAAGGTTAAGGACCACTTCTATGTCTGAAGTATATTTTTTTTACTCCTTCATTTTAATTAAAATATAAAAATACACGATTAGTCATTCATACAGTCCACATAATATACAATGTACATAACAAGTAGAATACCGAGAAGTAACGGTAAATAATTTGCAGGTAGTTGTTATTAATAAATAAGTGTCGTGTTCGTCAAAAATTTGTTGGCGAGGGTGTATACAAATTTAGTTGGTTCTTTGCATAGCAATCTCGGTAATGATAATTGACAAATACGTCTGTACAATGCAGAAAAATGTCTCCCTAGCTTTCATTGGACTACCATGTATGTAATTAACATTATAGCTCAGTGAGGTACGTGCACACGTAAAACTAACTAAAAGGATCCACAATCCAAAGTAATCTGACACCGTTCTCATCTGGTTTTTCACTCAGTATTTCACTTACCTACGGAATCAACATGTGCAGCCAACGCATCCAATTTCATGCTGACTATTCCAAGTTTGGCCAACAGTTTGTTTTCCTTTTTGGCAAAAATCGGTATTGGTATATCCGAAAAGTCTGTATGGGGATCGACCAGACCCCATGTTTTCGTTATTGCAATTCCGACATCTTTAGCTAGTTTAATTATGTCTAAAACGTCACTGAATGATACTATTAGTGAATGAGACACTTGGGAAAAACATAATAACACACTAAAAATTATTAATATTCTAGACGATTTGACACTATATTTGTTACAGTCCATTTTAATTCGTGTATTTTTGATTATTTATTAATTTAATACTGATATTTAAATAATTAATAGAGAACATAATTTATTTTTAAAGTAGTTTGTTATTTTTTATAAATAAAAATTCCATGTTCCTTGTAACTAAGCAGCAGGCTTGGAACGTGAATAAAACAAAAGAAGTTGTACCCAACAAGCAACACACGTTATTCGTGTTGTGTCTGTGACGTTTATAATGAAAATGAAATAAAATTAGTTGTTAGTAGTTGGCTGTGGTTCATGTATTAAGAGATATTGCATATATATACTCGTATTTCTATTGTTTGTAGTATATTCCATATGAAATCAAGCAGGCCAAGATCTGTATTATTATTATGGTTCTCTCTTATGTTATACAACCCACACCTTTTTATTTTACGACTGGCTGCTGGCTGGAGTAATAAGTAGGGATGCTCGATGTTTTTCGATACTTTGTAAACATCGATAGTTTTGTGTTCGATGTTTTATAACCTTTCGATGTATCGATGAAATTAAGAAACAGAAAGATGTTATACTCGTATAATTACCACAGAAATCTTATATTATATATATATATTTACTCTAGAATGATAATCCCGTAGTACAAAAATGTAACCAAAAGTGTAGAGCTGTCCATAATGCGCATGATCACCAGTATCTTATTTTTCAACAGGACCGGCTTTGATTAAATGTAATATTACTGTTATGTTATAGGTATATTTAAAATTAAATTTTACCATTTGGTAACATTCAAATAAAAAAATGGAATAAAGGAATTTAAGAAATAAAAAATTACATTAAATATCTAAATACTTTATTGTCTAACAGGTACAACCCAATAATAATAAATCTAAACAGAAATGAGAAATAAGTAAAAATTCTAATATTGGAAAATATCTTAAGGACATGAGCATTCTAATTATTTATTTTATTATTATATAATATTTGTTTGTTTATACAACCACCTTAGGCCTCTTACCTCTCTACAGCCTTCAAAGAAGGGGTGCAAGAAACAGTGACTTCACAAATATTTTCCGTGTCCATGTAAACCACTTCCATATCATCCGTACTACTCGCAATAGTATTTTGTGACAAAACATGGTTGGTAGAACATGTATTCTCAGCAATTTCATGGAGGAATCTATAATTAAGTATATTCCAGTTTAACAACAGAATTCAAACGAACTTTGTATACCTACACAACGTAGGAAATATATTCTTGACATACATATCATGCATTTTTGACAGACTGCTTTTAAGTAAACAGTGTCTTGATATCAAACGATTAAGAATTTAACTTCCACACTCATTTACATAATCTCTTCTTTTCAACAAAAGTTTGGGAACTGCATCGGGTACGAGGGTGATCCTCTTGCCGTCTTCTCTACAAATTATATCTTCTGCAGCGAAATGCTTACTGTATATGACATTCCCATCACATACATTTTCTGTACTAGGATCCCAATGCCCGCATCCAAACATCATGTCTTTTTTTTGTCAAGCTAAAAATGAGTATCATGTCAATGGTATCATATTGACTCAAACTGAGACTGTTAGAAACCCGAAACAATAACTTACTGAAAATATATAATACCAGGAATGAGACCTTCATTTTTACAACACTATACACTTCATTGTTTGTTAAATAAATGAACTAAAACCAAAATAACAAATATTAAAAACAATTTTAATCACAAATAGGTATATCTTTCAAGAATTAAAATATACCACGAATAAAACCATAACTCAATTATAAACCCTATCTGAATTGTTGTGGAGCCGACTCTGACAGAAATTCCCACTACGAGAAACGTCATTTGCGAAAACGGACGCTGTTGCGAAATCTCCTAAATTTAATAAGATTTGGAAAAAATTTTTCGTTCATATTGCTGAAAACTAAACAGTATGCAATTTTACCGATAACATTTAATTATTTGATTTTGTCAAGCAGTTTCTTATGACGCAACATATGGATTTATTTATAAAACAGATATGTCGCCTAAATTCTGTAAAGCGAACGACAAAATACTTTTAAATATGGCAGCTCTGTACTGAAAATAAGATATTGAGGAGCATGCGTAGATCGTGAAAACTCTGCATACCCGTTACACTCTTTGGTATTCGGCTGGATTTAATTAGCATTCTAGAGTACATATATAATATAAGATTTCTATGGTTATATGATATAATGATTGAAATATAACCAATAACACACTAAGTATAATATGAAGTGTGTTAAAATAAACAAGTTGCAGGTCATCGAATAGTACAATGCCCTTATATACTAAAATATTATAACATGATTTATATGAAAATGTGAATATTAACTAATTAAATAACAAATGCATCAGCGTTAACAAATGATGAAACAGCTTTTTGTAATTTTCTAACTACTGATGATGGAGCCTGGTGCTCCGAAACATGTTTGGTTAATATACAATTTTAGAGAGATCTAACTAACTTTGTTTCGTGGAAGTTGACTGTGTCTTTCTAATTGTTTTAGGTGGCATTCTATGAAATTTTAAATGGGCTCTGGGTGCGAAATGGACTACAAATCAAAGGTCAAGCAATGACTTACATCCAGTGTAACTTTTGCAATTCCATGGTGGATGCTGATATATATCTTCTACAAATTGGATGTACACGTGCACATGTGGAGACATTTTTGACAATGGTTATTGACCAGTAAGTTTGTGTTGTAAAACTGTAATGTAAGAGAATGAGTCGGACTATACAAGTTGTTTCTAAAGTACTCAATTTATTCTCAACGTAATGAGTCCTCAGAATACAACAAAGAGCTAAAGAAATCTAAGAGGATTGCATGGGTAGCCCGACAATTTCTCACGTACTGTCGTATGCTATTCTTACATTTTAATTGACATTATGAACTTTGATTAATTAGGTTTCACATAAGAGAATGGTTAAGTTTCAAACAATTCAAAGCATCGATAAATCCTAGTTTAGATAGTGAGAATGATACACCTATGTTGGAGAGTTTTTTAACATTTCTATCAACGCTTATCAGTGTTCGAACAAACTTAGGTATGAAATTAACTATTTAAGCTTATGACAGATAATAATAATATACATTAATCTCTAGGTTTGCCAGATAAGGATCTCTACAGATTAGAAATGGTGACGCTTCTTTGCATGGGTGATAAAACGCATTCACAACTAATGGAACTAATGCCAGAAAGGTATGTGAAACAGATATTTCTCTCATGTCATTTAGGAGTTGAAATTGACATTCTGACTCTCCTGAGGAATTTTTGTATTCAAAGGAAGGGATCAATTGCAGATCGCCAGCATATGCTGGTTGCCATTATTACAATCTTCTCCCCGTAGACATAAGGAGCTGCCAATCAGAGACTGTATTTAAAAAAAAAGTTAAAATTCTTTTTGACGAGCAACGCATTCTATAATTTGCAAGAGTTTGCTGCTGTGGCTCAATATTTTAATTCTTGTGTTTTCCTTTGTGTGATTTTGGCTGTCTTATCTGTGTTACCTGTTGTCTAGAGTTTTTATATGTATTGTGTGTTTTAGATTGTAGATTATATTGACGCGTTTATGTACAAAAGAATGTGAAATTATTGTTGTTCTCATTATTTTAATTCAGTTTTGTATGTATCTTTCTTTGTTGTGTTATTTTAGTTTTACTTGACGTGCCAATGTACTTGTTAATGTACCAATTTATGGTTAATAAAGATATTATTATTATTACAAAATAACTGATTAACCGTGCGTTCATTTTTATCAACAGCTAGCTGGGTTGTGGTCATCGTGGACGAGAATTATTCATTTTTAATCCTTAATGCAAAGAAATCCTACTCGTTCTAGTGAGACGCCAATGACGTCAGCAGTCCACTTTCATGAATTTGCTGGATGTTTGCTGGTGTTGCAATTGTTAGACTTCGTCGATCTAAAGTCCCTCACGATGCATGTACTGAGAGGAAAAATCAATTGCCTTGGTCAAACCACTCACTTGTTTAATTTGTCAGTTGAAAAATTGTTCCCACTCATATGCATCTTCAGGAACGTGAACAGTTAATAATCAAGGAAATTGTTCGAAACATCGTATCATTTAAAAGTTGCTTTGTTGTGTTGCAGACTCCTCTCCTCATCTTGTTCTGAATTGCTCTTTTCACCCTGACTTCAAAACCTGAAATCGTGGTTTTGGTTTTTTTTTTGGCTGGCGGTGATGAGGTGTGCAAATTGTACCCCGTAACAAGACGGCAGAAAATAATCACCTTCAAGTTCATGCCGCTCCAATAAGCTCCATGGGGTTGCCAGTCGATTTAATTTGTGCTGCTCTTTCAGCTGCTTTGGGACTCACCTTGCATATTGTTTCGTGCAGCAGATATTATAATAATAATAATTGCTTTATTGCTCAACAGAAAATGCATTTACAGAGCAATCTTACAAAATTACTTAATATTAATAATAACAATACAAATAAACCGAAGCAGAAAGAAAGAAACATCATACATTCAACTTAAATGTTCATTCAAAACACCCAAAACAGTACTTAAGTGATCAAAAAAAATATCACTCTCATCGCTTATAGAGTTATATGTCTGACACATTGTGTAGACAGGCGACTTCATCAACAAATTGGTCCTAGGTCGGTCGTTATAAAATAAATTAGAGGATCTCGAATTTTGCCTTGGTACCAAAAAACACAACTTTTGCAGGAGTTCAGCGCAATCAATCTTACTATGCAATATATTAAAAAGGAATTTTACTGCATGAATTTTTCGTCTTAATTCTAAACTTTGTGTTTGCCATCTTGTTAACCTTTTTTTTTTCCTCTTTCTGGATATGATCCATCAGTTTTGAAACATAAATATTTTAAGAACTTACGCTGAACTCTCTCAACAGAAACATTATAACAGTTATAATCTGGAAACCATATTAAAGAGCAGTATTCCAGCTTTGACCTGACATAAGCATAGTATAAGGTTTTTATTGTACCCATATTCTCAAAAGATCTGGAATTTCTCACAATGTAGCCATAAGACCTAGATGCACTCAGAATTATGTTATTTATATGTATATCGAATGAAAGAAGCTTATCAAAGGTCACACCAAATCCTTAATGGACTCAGGACGATTTAAAATCGTCTCACCAATCGTATACTCGAAATTAATGGCTGATTTTTTCCTGGTTATGACATAACTTTACACTTGGAAGAGTTCAAGTTCAGTTTGATTTCCTCACACCAGCATTGAACCAAATCCATATCACGCTGCAAACGATTACAATCGTCAAGATTATTAACGGAATTAAATATTTTCATATCGTCCGCAAAGAGCATTCTCTGACAATTCAGTAGTCCGGCTAAGTCATTTATAAAAATTAAAAAAAATAATGGGCCCAGATTCGACCCTTGTGGAACACCAGATGACCTATGGTATCATGACGATTTATATCCATTATGGAGAACATATTGGGATCTATTAGTGATATAGGAATGGATTAGCGAAACAGATCCGGCTCCAAGCCCAAATATTGTGGATGTAGCACCGAAAGTTGATCTAAAGTCAAACTACGGTCACCACGAACACTTTCGTTGGACTGACACGCTCTTGGGCTCGTTGAAAACGGGAGGAGCTAAGCTGCAAGGCAGTGTCGATGCGAGCCCTAGTACGATTATTTATGTTAATTTGTTTTCAGATGTGGTACGACTCTAAGCCGTGATTTCGAGGCTCTGCTACTCGAATGTGCTGATTATAGGGCGCCAGCCCTAGAATCCAGCGGCAACATGCAACAGGGCATGTATGTTCCCAAACCATTAGTGTGGGAGAGATACTATGATCCCATCCATGTGCTTCTAAGAGCAGTACATCGTCGTGACTTTCAGAATTCGATTGACAGATATACTGAATAGTAAGTTAGAAGTAGCATAAATATTTTTGGTAAGAGTAATTATAAATTGTGTTTTAGTTGTCGGCAATCTAATAAATTGAAGCCAGGTGTAAATCCATGGCCACCTTTCCGCACTCCAGCTAAAGTAGGCTTGAATTACATGGATCCAAGACATGTTTTGTGTAGCAAAGTTTTTCATGCTACAGCATTTGTTATTTTGTATAAAGCAGTGAAAGGTTTGGTTTCCGAACATGTTATGGCTCTGACAGTATTCCTTTTGGAGCAAGCCGTCAATATTACTATAGAGTTTAAGGATGAGGTAAATGAAATATATTGTTGTATAAGGCGAACTAAATCAAAAAAAAGCGATTAGCCAGCAATTTAAGGCATAATTGGTCCTGTGGCTCATGAAAGAAAGAAGCTCAGGACAGTGAACCTCATAATTTATCAATTTGTACAAACTCGAAAAATAACATTTCGATATACATATTTAGAATCATCCTATTCCTCTCACACCACAAAAATACATTATTTAAGTCAGATGAGAACCCTGAGGCACCCGTGACAGAATATAAATAGCATGAGATCTAAAGTGCTTACGCTCAGTTGGGCCACCAGCATTTCCTGATTAACCCCTTTGGAGAAATCAGTATAAACAGCTTGTACCTGACAACCCTCCTTCTTTGCTACACTCAAGAAACTTAGAAGATTCAGTTTCGGGCATTTGCTAGATAAAAACCCATATTGGTCATCATCAGTGGCGGCTTGTCATATGCAAAGCTTCTTCTAAATAATCAGTAAAATGAATAATACAGGGTGCGGCATCATAACTTCCTTTTTTGAAATGCGCGCTATTTAGACTGTAAAGATCGAACTGGGGGGAGACTGCTCTTATTCGGTAGACGTGCATCTAAAGTTTTGTTCCCCATCCGGTCAGGCTCCACGATGCGTTGTAACAGTGAGCAACGTGCATTTGCCGGCAAGGGGTACTTTTCGAATGGACGTTCTGTGATCGCAAATCCGCGTGCCTTTCGAAATCGATTCAGGGCCTGTGCCAGATCGGAAATCAATAGTTACATGGATCTTTACATTCAGACAAAGCGCGAGTGTGACGAGACGAAGAAATTGGAGTCCCTCAGCCATTACAACACCTGAAAACATTGAAGCTGTGAGAGCCTCAATATTGCGATACCCACGGCGTTCTGCCTGCAAACATGCATCTGTCCTAAGACTTTCCGCTCGTTCAGTGAGGCGAATTCGTCACGATGATCTTCATTACGATCCGTACAAGTTGGCGATTGTTCAAGAACTCTCCGATTTCTCGAAAACGTTCATGAGGACGCAATTGTTTTTTTAGTGATGAGGCCCATTTTCACGTGAGTGGATACGTCAACAAACAAAATACTAGGCCGACACAAACCCCAGCGAATTACATTAAAGGCCCCTGCACTCACCTAAAGTCACAGTGTGGTGTGCAAATTTCTTCGGCTGGGGAATTGATTCCTGGTTTTTGAAGAAAATGAGGAAACAGTGACAGTGAATTCTAACCGATATGTAAACATGTTGGAAGATTTTTTTTTCCTCGACTTAACAAATTGGATTTCGTGGTCGATTGGTTTCAACAAGACGACGCCACGGCTCACACTTCAAGAGTATCAATGGCTGTTTTGAGGGAACACTTTCGGGGGCGCCTAATCAATCAATCAATCAATCAGCGGTGATTTGGAGTGGCCAGCTCGTTCCCCCGATTTGACCCCTTGCGATATTTTTTTATGGGGATTTTTGAAATCCCGTGTTTATATCAATCGTCCAAGAACCCTAGAAGATCTCAAAGCCAACATCCGGGCCGAAATGGTCTTTACCATAAACCTGTAATTTTGTCTGAAGCAAGCTTCCCTCTTTTTTCTTCTTGTAATAGATTATTTATTTTGGTCTCTATTTTCGATGTTCACGGCATTTGACACCCTTGCGTCCTGGTGTTCTCTGTCACACCAATAGTGCCCATTATCATACATGTTCTTATGCAGATGAAAGGTGCTTCAAAGCGTTCTCATCTATAATTCAGCAACAATGGGCAACGCTGCCACTCGGGTATATACCCAGTATACAACCAGCTGACTGCCGGCTGTCGCTCTTCATATAAACATAGTTGTCAGCGTTTAATTGCAGTAAGCATGGCATACATAGCATAGCAGACTTTATTTTTTGTTATGCTTCACGCTTCACCACATTAAACTGCCACAAGCCGCCACTGGTCATCATTAAAGAAGGGCGAATATGCATAAAAATATGAAATAAATATGCATGTACTTTATTCAAAATATACAAAAAGGATATTAAAAAAACTACATTATTTACAATATTATATTTATTTAATTTTACTGTGGAGCTCGTAGAGGTGATTCATTTGGATTGCACAAAAAAGTAAAAGAAATATCACATATATACAGAAAACAACACAAAAGTCGAATACGCAATGATCAAAATGAGTATATAACATCAGAAGAAGAACTAGCAACGACATAGAAAAAATACGCGGAAAACCTTTTCAATGATATAAGACCACAGCAGCCAGTGCATACGCTGCACTCTGATAATTTATTATAATTAAAAGCGAAGTCATATATGCCATCAAGTCAACCAAGATGTACAAAGCCCCAGGATTAGATGACATCACCGTAGAAGCAATTAAGAAAATGTAGAAATGCTAGTGAATTTGTTCAATCGCATAAGACACTGGCCACATTCCATCTGATTGGCTTCGATCAACGTTCGTAATGATCCCAAAGACGACCAACGCCACGAAATGTAAAGACCATCGCCTTATCAGTCTAATGAGTCATCTGCTGAAGGTATTCCTTCGTATTCTACACTCTAGAATGTTCAATAAACTAGAAGATCTAAGCGGAGACACACAGTTTGGTTTTAAAAGCGGAATGGGGACTCGTGAAGCCGTTTTCTGCCTGAATACTTTAGTACAAAACAGCTTAGACCAACGAAAAGACGTATATATGCTGTTTATTGATTACGAGAAGGCCTTCGACAATGTTAGACATGCCACCTTGTTGAAACTTCTGCACAATGCCAATATTGACGCAAAAGATATCAGAATCATCCAAAATCTATACTGGAATCAAAAAGCCTGTGTAAGATTTGAGAAATCACTAACAACAGACGAATTTAAAGTTCTAAAGGGGGTTTGACAAGGGTGCATACTGTCACCAATACTGTTTAACTTATACGTCGAAAATATATTTTCTGAGGCGCTGGAAGACTTAGAGTGTGGGATTAAAGTAAATGGTATACCAATTAACAACATACGGTATGCAGACGACACCGTAATCATTGCTGACAGTGAAGAGGACTTACAACTAATGCTGGAACAGATAAATACAGTTGGAAAGGGGAATCCCGAACAGGAAATTTGCTGTCGCATACAACAAGCGAGGCAAGCTTTCACAAGCCTAAGACCCTTTCTTTGCAACCTGACATTGTCCCTCAAATTAAGATGCAGAATGGTGCAGTGTTACGTCTGGTCCATCCTGTTATATGGAATGGAAACATGGACTCTGAAGATCCGGTCGATAAACAAGCTTGAGGCTTTTGAAATGTGGTGTCTAAGAAGGATGCTACGTATATCGTGGGTAGACCGAGTTCGAAATGAAGACGTTCTTAGAAGGGCGGGATGCGAAAGAGAACTTTTCAACATAATCAAGAAGCGGAAAATTGGATACCTGGGCCACATACTACGAGGAGAGAAGTACAAAATACCACAGATAATTCTCCAAGGAAAAATTGAAGGGAAGAGAGGAGTAGGACGTAAACAGATGTCCTGGTTGAGAAACATCAAGAACTGGACAGGCATTAACAATACGGGCGAGCTCTGTCGCGCTGCGGAAGCAAGGACCCTTATTATGATGAGATAGTCGCCAACGCCGCTAGAAGTGTACGGCATTTTAAGAAGAAGAAGAAGTGGAGCTCGTGGGTAAAAGGACGAAATAAAGTTACAACACTTTATGTAAAAGTCAGCAACGTTTCGAGGTTTAATTTCCTTTTTTTCAAGCTTGAGCAAGAAAGCTTGAAAAAGAGGAAATTAAACCTCGAAACGTTGCTGACTGTTACATAAAGTGTTGTAACTTTATTTCGTCCTTTTCCCACGAGCTCCACAGTAAAATATATATCTACAGGACACGAAATATTAAAAAATTATATTTATTTAACACACATCTTTAATTTACATTATATTATACTTTTGGAAATACAATTAAATATTTCTCTATCTAGCAGAGTTATTTTTAAATTTTATTTTAGGTAAAATTTCAAAATATTTGTTTTTAGTACTCTAAGTTGGTGTCAACGAGGGTGAACAGCAAAAAGCATCATTATGTGGATCAAGATTTCGCGAATTGGTTTACTATTGACCATATTTTCGATAATATGCGCACTGTGATACCGAAAATTATGTTCCCGACAACGAACGACCCTGATGTAACGCCAATGTTAATACAATTTAGTAGTTCGGAGAGTAAGTATTACTAAGCCATCAAAACCACCCCTTATATGTTCAGTCGTTTGCAGACTTGAATGGGGAAACTTTCAAATAGGTTTGTTTTCATATGGCCAGTTTATACATAAATATGATTATTAGGTGATGGAGGCTCCGACGATTCCGAGGACATTGTGATGTCACCAATGACACTGAACGAAGAAGCCAATAGTTTATTGATGTTGGATAATCAGTCTGACACTTCTTGTCGTCCAATGGATTTGGTGTATCATTCGGAAGAAAGTTCTGGTGTCGTCGAGTCTCCTACAGTCGATGCTCCACCAAGTGGTCAATTGGCATTACCATCATCAACGTCAATGGAGATGGCGTTACAAACTTATGAACTGGTGACTACAGTCGCCAGGCAACAATGTAAGTGTTTGTTTCAATGGTAATATTTTCAGAAAATTGCTAAACAGTTCCCAGAACTCTTTTTGAAATGATTACGCTAAAATACCAATAGGAATTGATTTTTTTTTTGTGTCTAGCATTAACAAATGTAAATGAGTCCCCGGAAACACGTGCAATAGACGGTCCAACAAGACTACCAGCTTTGACAGCTGGTAATGAAGTAGGTCGCCCACCATCACTACTAATAGCTGCATCTCCTGGTACCGATAGCGGTACTGCGAGTACAGCTGTTAGTAAAATGAATCCATCAACATCTCAGGGACCAAGAAAGTTTAGGAAACGATTACAGGCAATCGTAAGTCTAAAATGTTAAACTGAGTCTCGGCATTAGTAAGTTACGTGTTGTTTCTAGGATTATAGTGATGAACAACCGTCCGTTAAATTAAATGAGACTATAATATCGTTATTGCTCAAGTTGCATTGTCAACTTTCTGGTGTACCTGACAGTTTTAATCCCGATGACGATGAAGTGAATTATCAAGTGGCTGATAGTGAAGTACCTGTTGGTGATGGTGCCTTTTACATTGGTAAATTGCTGAAGAAGATCTATGATTATGATAGAGGCTGTAGAAGGTAATAATAAGAAGGTTGTATTGGGCAAAAAAAGTTTATCCAGCAACTTTCATTTCAACAATTATTAGCAAAATAAATAAAGATAAAATTAATATTGGGTCTGCCAGATAACTTTTTTTTTTGAAAATGCTATAAAAGAAAAACTGCTGAATATTTTCTCAAATTTCTTTTTTTATTTGAAAGTACAATCCTTCCGGTTAATAATGACAAATAATTTCATTCAAATGGCTGCTTCGGCTGGCCATGCAGTAGCCTACACGATCGGTCCAATTTTTAAGCACATTATCGATTGTGTGCAGCTGTATTTCACCAATGGCTTCACGAATATTGTCCTTTAAAGCGTCAATTGTCTCTGGCTTGTCGGCGTAACACTTATCTTTGACGGCACCCCACAGATAATAGTCCAACGGTGTCAAATCGCAGCTCCGAGGTGGCCAAACGACATCAGCTCTGCGGCTGATAATGCGATCTTCAAAAACAGGCCGCAAAACATCGAGTGTAGCTTCGGCTGTGTGGCACGTAGCGCCGTCCTGTTGAAACCAAATGTTGCCAATATCCTCCTCTTCAATTTTTGTGAACAAAAATTCGTTCAACATGGCCCGATAACGATCGCCATTGACTGTAACGGCCACTCCTTGCTCATTTTCGAAGAAAAATGGCCCAATTATGCCTCCGGACCAAAATCCGCACCAAACAGTGACTCGTTTTGGGTGCATCGCCTTTTCAATGTATGCGTGCGGGTTTTCTGTGCCCCAAATGCGAGAATTTTGCTTGTTTACATACCCGCCAAGATCAAAATGAGCTTCATCTGAAAAGATGATTTTTTTGGCAAAATCGGCATCTTCTGTAAGTCGATCGCAGGCCTACTGAGCGAAGCGAAAACGCATTGGATGATCAGTTGGCTTCAACTCCTGAACCAATTGGACTTTGTATGTCGTCATACCAAGGTTTTTATGCAAAATTCGTCTCAATGATGTCTCCGAAATGTTCAATTGTTGAGACCGACGGTGAATTGATGTTGATGGCGCTTCACGCACACTTTCTGCCACAGCAGCAATATTCTCGGGTGTACGCACTGTTTTTGGCTTTTCACGCTTTGGTTTATCGATGAGGATGCCAGTTTTTTTCACTTTTTTCACGAGATAACGAACATACGAAGCTGACGGTGCTTCTTTTCTTCCAAAATCCGTACGCAATTTTCGCACACATTCTGCAACATTACCATGATTTTCAAAGTAATGTCGCAATATTTCCCAGCGTTGTTCAAGCGTATACACAACCATATTCGTTCAGCGGAAGGATAAAACTAATTGTCTGTCAAATCAGACATGAGCTAAGTGTTACCCTTCACGAAATAAGCACTAGTTGAAAAAAAAACGTTAGATGGCGGACCCGATACTATATGTTTATTTTTTACGTCAATTTCAGGTGTATTGACAAGACCAGACTCCGTCTGTGGCCATCCCGGGAGCAAAACGAAAGAGTGAAAAAAATGCGAGAGAACCGAGAACGTGAAGAACGTAGACGGCGAGCAAAAGACCGTCAAGAAAAACTGATGGCAGATTTTGCGAAGAAACAAAATGAATTTTGGAAACGCGAAAAAGAACGGATGGAAACTGACGAAAACGCTGAAGCGATGGAAGAGGATACGCCTATCAATAAACAAGTAAATACTTTCAACAACTTTTAGTTACTACTTACTGAACAGTAAATGAATTTTATATCCTAATTTATGTGTTAATTAATATTAAGCAGGAGTACGACTGTGTAATCTGTAACATTAGCACACCAAGCACTGAAGAAAAACCCATGGGATTAGTGGTTTTGATTCAAGCTACAAGTGTAATTGGTCATAGACGTCGAGTTGGACAACCGGAGCGATGTGTACTTCCAACACGCGATGATGAACGTGAGCAATTGAAGCGTGATGATCTGTTATCGGCAGAATATGATCGACGAGTTGAAGAACTTGATCGGCATTTTGATCCAGTAAGTTTTTGTTATCTTAAAGGAAGAGTTTGATTGAAATTGATATTTTGTTTAGCAATCATGGTTCCTATCTGTCAACACTGGTTGGGATGGTGGGGTGCATGTTCAGACGTGTGGGCATCACCTACATTTAGACTGCCTGAATTCGTATTTGACATCTCTTAGGACACAACAGCGACAACAAACGTTATCTCCAGAAAAGTAAGATTATTTTTCTCGTCCTTGCGTTTTGGATTCGTTGCAGTTTCTGAGCTTCAGGTTGTTTCTTTTTACAGAGGTGAATATCTATGCCCATTGTGTAGGCAACTAGCGAATTCAGTACTACCTCTAACGTCTCAATATGGAGACAAAGCTCAAATGGTCAGAGCACGACCGCACGAAATTGTGACACAAATTTTAGAAGAATTAAGTGAATTTCTAAGAGAAAACGATCAGAAACCGGTAAGGCACCTTCTGATATTTTAACTTTAACAACAAGTGAAGTTAATAATGTGATATCTGTAGAGCTCATCCAATATGGCAAAAGCTATTGGTAAAGTGATGGAGGACATGTCCAATAGCACACATTTGAAGCCAATGTTCAAGCCGAAAAGTACAAAATCAATACCTCAGAGTCTCTTTTTGTTTGTCACATCAATAGCTAAAACGAATTTGGAAGTTGAGTTGATCCAACGTGGTGGATCACTGGTAATTGCCACTCCAGACGTACCCAATCCACTATTACCGAAAAGAGACTGTATAGGTGAGTTTAGTATATTCTTGACAATCTGCCATCGCAGGAAAAGAGTTTTTTCTACGACTGTATTTAAATGCCTTTTTTATATCATAATTTGAAAATGGAGTTCCAGAATTGCCTCGTAAAAGTTACATAGTAGGTAATACAAAATGAAAATAAACCAATCAGAAAAAAGGCCTATTTTACAATATATACCCAAATACATTTACAGGGTGAGAACATTACAAAATAAGATACATTTTTATTTGCATGTCGACTTTAATAAAGATTCTTAATTTGGAGTTCGCGACTGGACAAAAACCCATAATTTTATCCCGTTATTATATTATTTTGATATGGGAAACCGTGACGCCTTCCAACTAGCTTTTTGTATATAATAAAAAATGTTCGACATTTAATTTGCATGAAGATATATCGATGGTTTTGAGTGTTTAGATCACCGGGTATTTCCACCATCTGGTTATCTTTCCAACATGTCATTCTTCGAATAAGAAAAAAGGTTGTTCTTTTTAGGTACCTAACAATTCCTTTAGGCAAAGATAATACTTGTATTACTTGCAGATGTTGTAAAACCCATATCAAAGGAAGATAAGATAAATAGAAAACATACCCTTGAATTTTATGACTGAGTTTAGAACATTTGTATACAATCGACTTAAATAATATTCCCAAACTAATATAAACCATAAAACTCAGACATAACCACAGGGCCGGACAAAAGTGAATTCCATTGCCCGTCCGTTTTATTACAATATCACAACAAACTAATTAATAATTCTAAAAAAAAATGAAACAAAACAAAAACCGTATCAAGGACAATACATAATAATAATAATTATGAAATATAATTCTACACATTTATATAAAATATGAATATAAAAGAAATCAACACCAAACAGAAATTGACAGATTACAAATAGAAATAGAAGAGTGCGGGGCCCTAAATGCTCACGGTGCGGAGATATCTGAGCACGTAATTTCTAAAAGAAGAGAGTGCACCACCAAAGTAGTTGACCATCCCATCAATATTTCTATAGTTGCATTGATAGCATGCTTGATATAAGGGTGCCTTGGTTTCATAATTAGGATGCGCGTATGGCAATTTGAATAATTGATGATGTCGTGCACAGTACTGAGGTACGTGAAAATGTAATTGCTCAAGTAGAGATGGACAATCGATCATACCATTTAACATAATGAAAAACAGTGATAGTTAATATAGTAACACTACTTAAAAAATTTAATACTTTTAACTCATCGTATTTAGGCTTACGCCAACAGGGCGAGTATAAGTAAGTGTCGAAAAATAAATATTTTCCTAAACATTATCATGTTTAATATATTCAAAAGCATTAAAACAGTCGTAGAAAAAGTATAGTGTGAAACTCACATGAAATTACCGTTTCCTACTCGTATGTTCGATCATACTCGTAGGAAATATATGTTAAACTATTGTTATTCTTTTCAGTGCCGTTATTGCACGTGCTTGCGGTACATGCACGGGTCACACGGGATATAGCAATGTGGCCGGCATGGGTATCGTTCCAGCAACTTTGTGGTATACCACCGAAAGATCCTGAGACTTCACTTGCATCCGTCGAGCGACACGTGCCATTAATGTTGCACGATCCAATCGCTTTGATGTTACTGTTTGTACTTTTGTTACCGCTACATTTGGACCAGAGTAAGTTAATCTGAGGTCAAGTTCAATTATTATTGTTATATATATATTTTTGTTATTGAAATCTCTGAGAAATAGATAACTTGATTCAGATATTAAAAAATAATCGGTTGTGTCGCCCCAAAACTTTCCCGACAAGATATAATATAATCAAAAATATATGACCTGCGTAACGAAACATAATTTTAAACTAATTATTGTATTAATTTCATTCATTTCCAATAAACTAACGTAACAAACTAACTACGTCATTCAAAAATTAGAAAGAAAAAGATTGCCAGAGCTGGGATTCGAACCCAGAACCTTCAGCATGCGAAGCGCACGCTCTATCAATGATGCCAAAAACCCTTTATCAAATTAATGTATTATTTATTTATTTATTGTCTAACAGGTTACACCCAATTACAAGACAATTCTTTGATTCCATAATATAAACAATTGAACTTAATCTACACTAAAACTATAATAAAAACTTAATATCAAATTCTTAAATTAACTAAATGAGCCTGCAAACTAAATTATTACTAAAAAAATTTGGTATGAACAGATATTTTATGCTTATTACATAGATTGCATGCACTGATTACGGGAGCCCTCGTCTCATAATTCGTATGAGCTTGGGGAACTCTAAATAAGTGCATGTTCCTTGTATATGCCAGTGGTACGTTCAGGTTCACTTCCTGTAAGAGGTGAGCGCAATCCAGCATGGAGTTGATTAATTTAAAAAGAAATATTTGAGATGTAGACACTCTTCGACACTGCAACGATTGAAAACCAAAACGGTTTAAGAGTTCGTTATGAGCAACCCCCCTGTCTGGATATCTTCCACCAATCTTGTACGAAATGTACTTTAAAAACTTACGCTGAACCTGCTCAAGTTTATTGATATATACCTGGTAAATCGGTGACCACACGACAGACGCGTATTCCAACTTTGACCGCACCAGCGAATGGTAAAGGGCTATAAGAGGGTCTATATTCTGAAATTCCTTTGTTGACCTTATAATAAACCCAAGTGCTCTAGTCGCCTCTTGGCAAATACTGTGAAGGTGAGGATTGAATGAAAATTCATTGTCAACAAGGACACCCAGATCCCTAACTTCCTTGCATCTCTGAAGAATGTCGTCGCCAATGCTGTACTCATACCGGACGATATCAGCACTCCTGGCGAACGACATACATTTCCATTTTTTCGCAGTGATATCGTTGACGTATATCCAAAATATAAGTGGAGCCAAGTTGCTCCCCTGCGGTGCACCACTTGTAGCTACAAAATTCCTACATTTAAAGCCATTGTACTCAACAAACAAGGTACGTCCCGTAAGATAAGACTCGCAGAATCCAACAAGGGCAACACCGAATCCTAGTGCCCTCATTTTACGTAATATAATACCATTGTCCAACCCGTCAAAAGCCTTCGAGAAGTCTGTGTAGATAGCATCAACCTGTTCACCTCTGCTCATGGTGGGATAAACATACTGCAGGAACTCGGATAAGTTAGTGACGGTTGAGCGCTTCTGATAGAAGATTATATTCTAATAAGAGTTATAGGTCCTAACTGGTTAGAGAATGATGGGGGCAAATATCAAAAGTAACCTATCCCTGTAAAGCAGATAAAAAATGCATTAAAATGATGTATTACTCGCATCCAACCTTATCACAGGGCTAAAGCGATTTCAACTAAAAACTAATAGATTCATCCTAGGACTCCCCCAAGCTCATACATCAAAATTTTGTTCAATTGGTTACATCGTTTGGGCGTTATCGTGGAAGAATCCAGACACACACACAGACGTCCATCTGGAAATGGTTTTAATCGTCTCAAGGAACTGAAGAAAAATGGTTATATCCGGCTTTATCTGTGTGGGAAAGTAATTAGGTCATCTTTTTGTATAGTTCAACTTAAGCTCATTATACGCATCATCTTCAACTCGCGTTCACATGAGATATATCAGCTGTAACATTTAAAAGGTCTGACACATTTTCTGGCTTGGCAAACCCGTAATCCCAATTCGTCTTGTGATCAGGCCGAGCCACTCTGTAGTCGACAAACAGAAGGTGGTATTCCAGACCAGAGCCTTCTATTCACGTACAGGAGAGCGACTATTCATAAACGAACTCGTTTTGAGGTAAAATGGATACAGAAAATTTTGATATGTGCCCCCCCATCCAGCAACTATCATTTGTTTCGTAATCTCAAAAAATGGTTCAGGACTTAAAAAATCGAGAACAACGAGGAAATTCGGCGAGCTTTATATCTTCAATATGACAATTAACAAGAATCTGCTGCATATATCCTTGCGTAGTGGAAGAAAGCTGGTCATGTAGGTTTCGAGGATTTGGCACTTTTGAACAGCCCTGTTTTCTACTAAAGGCTTAAAAACTTTAGTCCGCTTTGCCATTAAATTATTTTTCATTTATTATATTTAAGGACATGAAATCCTTTTAATTTTTCATTATTTGGCATTAAACATCGACGGCAGAACGCTTGGAGACCACCGTCCGAGCATTGCTGATACCCAAATATTTGGGAGATGCTGGCAGAAGGATAAAATGGTCTCCTGCTAGCGTTTTGTGTTCATACTATTTTTATTTATATTTATTTCTATTTATACGACTGGTTTTACCTATACATTGAGTTTGTTCGGCCTCTGCATGATATAGGATATATGGTATATGTAGATGATACGTATTTACATGTGTCTACTGTTGTGTATCCTATTGTGCTTAAATGCAGGCTGATATTTGTAGATGGGCAACGACTATGGTACTCTGACGAGCTCATAACAAGAGCGAAACGAATTCGTCAGTATCTGTCCACCCATGCCTCGGTCTGGTTCTATTGAATTAGACTGGGGCCCTGCTAAATTAAACAAAATTCCTTGTGTAGTTAAAGCCAGCACTTTAGTCCGCTTTGCCATTAAATTATTTTTCACTTAAAAACTTTGTTGATTTTATTTTTGCAGCATATTTCACGACAACAGTCCAAATGGTGTACAATTTATTGTACTATCAAGTGGTTGCACAAGTTTCTTGTGGCCTAACTAGTGCTGAACGTACAAAGGCAGCCTCATTAAAAACACAAAATGGGATTAGAAATCTTTGTGATGCTCTTAGTCTTGTAAATGAGAGTTTAGGTCATACCGACTTGTATATGGAAGATGAGGCCTGTAACGCGTCAGCAAGCAGCTCGCAATTGAATATTGTAGCATTAGAACAACAGGTGAGTAAAAAATGCGGAGATACTATTCAATTCATTCATTCATTTAAAGTGATAATAAAGTTAAACATCGAATGACTTCTCTGTCGTAAAAGTTAAAATTGACGAAACAAGATGCATAATTTAAACAAAACTCAGCGTTTCAATTCGCACAAAACCTTCAGCATGCAAAGCGCACGCTCTATCAATGACGCCGAAACCCCCTTTTCAGATTTCCGTATTACTTAACTACTTAACTGGTGAAATTTTAAACGCAATATTGTTTTTACTTTCCCTGTGCGGGGTATAGCAAGAATTCTAACTTTTTTTCCTCTTCAGGTACAGAAGTTGTGTTTGCCATTTTTACGGATAGCATCGTTGTTGAAACACCACCTGTACGAGCAACCACTGCCCGATATTAGAACGACACAAAGTGAATTTGTTCGATTAGTGTATTATTTGGAATTAGTAACAGAACCGATGGATTGGAGTTGTTTTAATGCTTCTGTTGCACTTAATTGGCCCGCAAACACTGATATGTACAGGTGAGTTGAACAAAAATGGTATTATCAACTCTCTCAACCCGTTGTTAATTTGTTTTGAACTGTTTTCTGTCATATTTGTTACAGGACTTCGCCGTTGTCGTGGTGTGATCAATACGCCCTTTTTATAGAAAAAAGTCAAATAGCCGCTAGATCATTTCTAGTTGATCAACATTTAAATTGGCATCCGCCGAGATTATTAGAATTACCTAGGGAATATGAAAAAATATTTACAGTAAGTCCAGTTTTTATTGATTGTGAGTCTTGGATCAGCACAAACTTTTTTTTTAATTTTAGTATTACCACGAGAGGCCCTGCAGTCAGTGTCACTCGGTGGCTCAAGAGACGTCCATATGTCTATTGTGTGGTACGATAGTGTGCTTAAAACAAAATTGTTGTAAACAGCAAAATGTTTGTGAAGCAGTTCGGCATGCGCAAGAGTGTGGTGCCGGCACTTGTGTATTTTTAGTTGTTACCTCCACATACATAATTGTGATCAGAGGTCATAGGGCGTGCCTGTGGGGCTCGTTGTATTTGGATGATTTCGAAGAGGAGGACAAGGATTTAAAGTAAGTTTTAGTTATAGGAAAAGCCAATCTGATACAATTAATTATTGTGCTTGTAAAAACAGAATAACATTTAACTATTTTCCAAACATGAGTGAAAAGGATGTCACATAATAGGTAATGATTCCGAATATTTGGCATAATGGATTGAAGTCTTCGCATAAACATCTGCGGGCGTAGCACGACAAGTGAATGTCCGTCCAGCCCTGCTTCAGATTCGATGACTCTTTATTCTGTTAACTCGCTATGCACATAGTCAAAATCAAGTAAATACATTACAAAACAACAGTACAATTCTAGAATAAATCACGTTCCTATACAATTAAATAAATGCTAAAAACAAACACACTTTCAGTACTGCGTTAGTCATTAACACTTAACAGGTTAAGGACAATATTATATAATTTCTAATTTCTCCGGCAGTGTAGAACACTCCTGAGAACAGCAACTTCCTAAAAGAACTCTTAAACTTATTCAAGCTATGTACGCTCTTAATATTGTCAGGAAAATTGGAGCTGGCTTATATAGTTCACGAGTGTGTAAGATATTATTGCCATTTCTTGCATTGTAACGAGGTTGATCCCCATTTCTCGGCAGTTTCCCCCTTGATCTTAAATATGATTAACAAAATTCTGTATATGAATAACGAAGCAACCGTTAATAGTTTATTACTCTTGAAAATCTTTCTGAGTGTCGATATGGGATATCAAAAATCAAGCGGCTAATTCTTTTCTGAGCCACAAGAGCTCTATTGATGTCAGAGGATTGTCCCCAAAGACCAAACCATGTCGCCATTTGCCTTAAAATTTAGGTGTTTATGTATTTCAATGCCGTGATCAACAGCGGTTGAAAGTAAATCCTGACGACTATTCCTCTCGCGTGCTCTACTCATCAATATTCAGTAATATAACCATTAATGTAATTTTGAAATGTGTAAAAGCAAAGTAAGTAACTTAACGTACGCGTATATTTCTCTTTCAAGACAGGATCGGAATCATTCAGATCTACCACTTGTTGTGGCGAAACTAGACCCTGCCCACCATAATATGCAGGCGTTTGATGAGAACGTACATAAAGCCAGGAAGTCTACGATGTTCTTGCTTGAACATCTACAACAGTATTTGAGTTAAAATTTCTCATGTATGACGTGAAATTTAAATTCAAATGTCAGTACAGAAATGTCAATCATAAAATCTTGTCATCTCCAATTCACCGATGGAAATTACATGATTTTCATTTACATTTAAATACAAACGGTTTCTGAAGGATTGTATTGTTCTATGTTAAGACTATCAAATGGTGCAAGTCTTGATTATCTATGCAAACCAAAGGCTGTTATTAAATTTAATTCCTGTTTTGAACTGAGGTGTATTTCATTGAAAACCGCTAAGTTTCAGCAAAAGTATAATGTTTTATGAGTTGCTTGCTCGATAATGTAAGAAGACTTAAGTTATGTTGGAAATTTGTTACTTTATGTAACAAGCAACTTATAAATACAGCCTCCCGCTAGGGAATTCCGGCCTAATTAGTGTTGGCAATAGGATATAATGGAGTTGTTACTTCTTGCCCGACCATCGTTTGTGAAGTTTGTTTCACCGGGCATATTGCCTGCTCACACTAGATGTCGCCCAAAACATCTTGTTATAATGTATTAAATTTTACTTTCCAGACGTGGCAAACCTCTATACTTAAGCAAAGACAGGTATCGGTTATTGGAACAACAGTGGCTTGCGCATAGATTCGATCATACGAAAAAGGCATGGGTGCAACATCGGAATGCCCTTTGATAGAAGAATATTATAGCATACACAGATGACGTTAATGTAATATATTATATTATAATTATGTAACAGTTATTGTTATTATGATCGCTACTCAAAAAAAAAATAGAAATAAAGAAATTGTTTAATTTAAAATCTATATAAACTTGTTTTATTCTCTGAACAAAATATTGCACTGGGTAGCTTAAATATCGCAGGAATATGTGGGGATCACCGTAGAAAATTAGGAAAGAAAGTTGCACATAACTTGTACGACGAAAGTTTCTCCCTAAATCAAATTTATTTATTTTCGGGCAAACGCTCATTTTATACAAAATTACAATTAGTTAATTAGTTCTACAATAAAACACTTCAAAAGAATCGAAAAATGTCAAACAAAAATCAATCACAAATAAAATGGATAATAATAATCTACACGATCAATACTTCACTATTATAAAGCAATATGGTACAACACAACGTATCAATTATCAAAGAGGTGCCCTACCGAACCCAAAAAGGTATTTCTCGGGACAAAAAAATCCAGTGTCTCTTCACTGTCATTGGCGAGACGCATTGAGCGCGCCAAAAATGAATTGCAACCATAATTTGTTCTGGATTGTGTCTGGTGAAACATACTCCTCGTACGCGTTGCACGATGTGGAACATGAATTCCAATCTTGCCCAAAAGATCAGGACAATTCAACCTTCCATTTATAAGGTCATAAAATCAAATCATGTCTCTGTCGTCGATCACCCAGCGTATCAATGCCAAGGTAGGACTCTAAGTCGGCATATTATTCAAAATGATTCTCAAAAATAAAGTCTATATGCAGTTTGTAGGCTAGGTATCTAAGAAATTTGTGCTGTACCTGCTCCATTTTTACTAGATGCACAGTATAATGTGGAGACCAGACAGCCGACGCATACTCAAGGCAACTGAAAGATTAGGACCATAATAAACATTTTTGTCACGTTTACTAATTTTATAGAACTTTTAAATTACAGTTACATATCAATGAAACTGTAATATTAGCATATATACATCAAAACGACTGTATTGTCACAGCTAATTAGCTGTGATATTGTCGGCACTTAGCAGTAGGGAAGCTTGAGCTCCGTGACCGTAATCAAGGTCACTGAGCTCAAGCTTCCCCACTGCTAAGTGCCGACAATGTGTATGTAATCGAAACACCACCTGGGCGAACGGATTCATAGACTGCTAAGAATATGCGCAGCAGCATACACTCGTACTATTGTTTTTGGACAGGGATTATGCTGTAGGTATGTATGTTGTGGCATTGTCCTTGTTTCTGTCTCCCTACAATGTATTAATATTATTATTAAAGACAATTCATTATGAATTTATGGTAAATAATAATGTTATGTATTTAATATGTATTTATTTCAATAAAAAGTCAATATTTGTTTTTGAAACTGATATTTCCCTATCTTAACCAAAGTACTTGCGTAACTAAATCATACTGTTTATATATACATGGTGCCCGAAATAATGTCAACTACATAATATGGGAATTCTGAAACGATAAAATATAGAAATTAATATAAAAAGCTGCGCTATTCATATTTTTCGGAATAAAAACCAAAAATTACGATTTTGGACAAATCGAATTTGCACAAAATCGTTATTTAAAAAAATTTTAGACCGGCACATAAATTGACAAGTGTGACGTAAATTCTACTTATAGAGCTATAACGTGTGAATTGGAATTCTAGATAGTCCCCAAATTGCTTAAAATTAATGAAGCAAGAACAGCATTTGATACTTAATATGTTTGACTAGGGAAGTCAAAGCTTGATACTGTTCTTAATATACAATATGGCGGCCATCAAGAATATCAAAGTTCGGTTACAATTGCTCGAAGTGTGAAGCCTAGAAAAATTTTGATGATCTAAAAGTATTCTATAGAACAAAATTTGATTAAATTCAATTACAATTTGTTCAAAATAGTTATTTATAGTTTATAATAATACTAATATATAAAAGCTGCTTTGGATATCAAAACCCAATCATGAATGAACAACAAAATATTTCTTTTTTCTGTGACGGGAAAAAAGTTTGACATATTTACTCTCTTGACAGGTAATAAAATGTCACTTTTTATCAACTTACTTTTTTCCCCTCCGCTGCGCGTCGGGAGACAACACAACCTCGAGCTAAAATCTAGTACTTTTTTCTCTTGTATAATAAATAAATATTATTTTTGCCACACTGTATTTTTATGATTGGTTACCTACCTACAGAGATATTTTTCTCTTATTTTTTGTTTTATCATCTCACACGAATACGTGTACAGAAATTTTGTAACTCTCTTGTAAGCGAATTCTACACTTAATCAACATCTTCCGTTGAACAGGTGAGTTTGCTGACAGTATCTTCCTACTTGATATAAAAATCATAATCGAAAGTCATTTAATGTATGACATAAATGACTTTAAAATAACTGTTGTCTTGTGGTTGTCTTTCCATAATGTTATTAACATTAAAACTAACCATTATTCTAAGAGCAGTTTCAAGGTTCACATTAACATTGTATTGGTTAAATAGAAATACCTATTTACCGTAACAAATGAATTTTAGTATTGCCCGAAGTATGGAACCTGTAATACTAGTCCACGGTGGTGCAGGAGATATACCAAATTCTAGAAAATTCTTAAAGTATGCTGGATCTAAAACCGCTGTCGAAGCTGGATACAAAATATTAGCCGAAGGTGGTAGTTCTCTAGATGCTGTTGAAGCAGCAGTAATAATGATGGAGGACGATGAAGCCTTCAACGCTGGTAAATAACGCAACAGTGACAAACAATAATGTATTTTACAGAACTATGTACTCAGTAGCGTAGCCAGAGGGCAAAATATCTAACCAACTGTGTATGTAATTATATTTGTTCATTTTTAAGCAACCCGTAGTTGGACATTAATCAAAATAACACCCGAGTACAGAAAACCGCAGGGCAGCAGTTGGAATTGTCATATTCTGCTCTAATTCCAGTTCTACAATTATAATTTTAACACTTTTTGTTCTTTTAAATGAGATGAGTGGCAGATTATCATGTCACATCAACCTAGCTGATCTGAAACGTAGAAGGATAACGCTTTATATGAAATTAGTCCACGTCAACAAATATCTAAAACTGTAATTCTTATCAGGTTACGGATCTGTACTAAATCTTGATGGAGAAGTAGAAATGGACGCCAGTATTATGGTTGGGTCAGACTTAAGGTCCGGTGCAGTAACAATTGTCAAAAATATAGCTCATCCAATAAAGTAAATTAAAAATATTGTTTAGTAAAACTTCGTAGTAACGAAGATGGGGTGAAAAGTGTTCGACCTGATATAGGGTTGGCGTCAGCTGTCTGATTTTTTGCTGGTATGCTATAACACTATCTCTGTACATATAGGATTCATAGCCTATTGCCTAGATGGATGATCGATCAGAAATCAGTCACCCACAAATTTGGCAAGCCAAATCCCAGCGAATTTTTCTGTAGTCAGCCAACACAATAGATCGGACCAGGTGAAACAATCACCTAAAAAGTAAACAAATTTTATCGGCGAATAAGTTTATGGCGACTGATTTTTGGTAACGTCAACATTCATTGATTGATTACCTACCCTCAGAAGGGAAAAACATCACCATACGACGACGCAGGGTTGTTTTTTTTTTGCAAAAACTACCATGTTTTCCAACTTCAACTTCAATTGGTGAAACTTTTCACCCCAACCTCGTATATGTAGATATGGTCACAAACAAGCCTATTTGAATATGATAAAACCAAATTTCAGTTTAGCTCGATTAGTTATGGAACAGACTCCGCACCATAGTCTAGCTGGAAATGGAGCTATAAAATTTGCTAGAGCACAAGGGGTTGAGATTTTAGAGGATGGCAGTTTAGTGACAAATTATGCAAAGAAAGCTTTACAACAGTTTAAAATCAATAAAGATCCTACAGGAGAAATAGGAGAAAAGGTCAGTATACAATAATTAATATACTAATCTTCAGGATTTCAATCGATCAATAGGTAGGTAACCGATATTCGAAAAACATGTCGAACAAAACTAACCCATAAGTTGATATAAATAAACAGCTTTTTTGCTTAATTTAACCGACCTTAGAAAATCTCAACGGCAAAACCAAGCAATTATATTCTAGGCTACTCTGTATAAATATCTTATTTTAGGCCGATAAGTATCTTACCGGCGATGAGCAACGTTCTGGCAAAGATTGTGTATGAACAGTTGAACGAATATTTAAAGACTAATAATATTATGCTAAATACATAGTCGGGATTGCGGAAAATTTTGGTGCTTCTACGGCACTACTTAAGGTCTGTGATGACTTTTATCGCGCTATGGATGACGGTAAGGATTCGTGTCTGGTCCTGTTGGACTACAGCAAGGCATTTGATACACTCTCTCATGATATTTTGAAGATCAAATTAAAATATATTGAGTTGTCTGATTCTGCATTGTTGTTTTTTGAGAATTATTTGGTTGGGAGACGGCAAAGGGTTGTATTAGGAAGTTTTACTTCGGATTATAGTACCTTGAATAGAGGAGTACCACAGGGGAGTGTCCTGGGGCCATTGCTCTTTACAATTTACACATTTGATTTCCGTAATTATTTGCAAGACTCAGTCTCTCATCAGTATGAGGATGACCTTCCAGATATATCTTTCGTTTAAACACAATGACCTTGCTGACGCTGCTGTAAGTAATCTTAATAGCGATCTTGAAACCATCCAAACTGTGTCTGATGCTCACGGCCTTGTCCTGAATAGTGCCAAAACGCAGCTGCTTGTTTTTGGTTCTCATAAAAAGGCTATTGTTGCTGATCCCAGATTTATAGTTAAATTAAATAATTGTGTTTTATCTACCACTAACCCTGCAAGAAATCTGGGTGTACATTTTGATGATGAACTTAGATTTGATAGTCATGTGTCTGGCTTGATCCAGAAATGCTTCTTTAAGCTTAGAGTTTTATATGTGTACAAGGACATTTTGTCTGTTGATATTAGATTGAGACTTTGTGATGCACTGGTTCTGCCCTTTCTGAACAACTGCAATGTAGTGTATTGGCCGGCATTGATTTAGAGGGACAGGGACAGATTGCAGAGGATTCAGAAAGCTTGCTTGCGCTTTTGTTTTGGTTTAAGGAAGTTTGATCACATAACCGCGGCAATGGTCCGGTCCAAGTGACAGAGCCTTGATGAAAGATTTCGTCTGCATTTTGGTAAACTTATTTATAAAATTCTTTCACAGAATGAACCAAGGTATTTAATTGAGAATCTTCATAAAAATTCCTCTGTCCATGTTCGGCCAACGAGAAACCGTGATTTGTTTCGTGTTCCCAGACGCGGCTCTGCTACTTTTACCAGATCTTTTAGCTACGGCGCTACTAAACGATGTAATGGCATCCCCGCTGATATTAAATCATCTCCCAGTTTAACGATGTCCCATCGCAAATTTAAAATGCATTTGTTTGCTTGCAGAGGCCTGAGTGGAACATGACTGATATAGTTTCATAGCTAAATTATGATTTTTTGTTTGTTTTGTGTTTTTATTTGTAATTTCGTTTGATTATATCAGTTAATTATTAAGTATAAGCTTTTATTATTATTATAAATATAGGATTGTATTTATTTTCTGTAGGACAATGGTGAAGTAGGCACTGTTGGTGCAGTGGCGTTAGATCGGAATGGCAATTTGGCCGCGGCGACATCTACTGGTGGAACAAACGGCAAAATGCCTGGTAGAGTAAGTGACAGCTCAACAATAGGTAGTGGAACATATGCAGATAACAACGTTGCTGCAGTCTCATCAACAGGTACATACATACAGTGGTGCTGAATAATAATACATTCTAAAATAGACCTTTATCCCTTAGGTCACGGTGAAAGTATTGCAAGATACTGTTTAGCTCATTCTATAATTAAAGACATGGAATACGCAAATAAATCTGCGCAAATTGCGACCCAAGATTGTTTAGAAACATTGACACAAAAGTTGCACAATACTGCCGGTATAAAAATATAAATTGTTTTAGATTTGACTATCTTTACAATATTATGTACTTCAGCTGATTTTTTCCAGGCGCTATAACGCTGTCGAAAAATGGAGACGTGGGAATATACCACACCAGTACAAGAATGTCATGGGCTTACAGAAAATGTAATGAATTGCATTATGGTATTGATAAAAATGAAGATATTATTGAGATAATATAAATATAATTTTTAACTCAACTCAACTTTATTAGTAACATCCCTAGTGAGAGTTCAGAATAGAATTTACTACGTAAATCTATTTCTACTCTTTGTGCATTTTATACGTGTTTCGAAACATCAGCGATGATAGTAAAAAAAATACTTCAACACCTGTATACTAAATAAAAACATTGTCGTCAGTCTGTGGCGTCTGAAGTACTATCGTCAAATAGTTAATGCTTTTTGCAAAATGTTTACACAGTTTGTCGAGGTCTGCTAAACGACAATTTTGTCTTTGGGTCAGTTTGTAGAAATAAGACTTGAGAGATGCCTACAGAAGTCTTTCGATTACCTTCTAATATTATTTAGGCCGGATTTTAAAATGCTTTTGTGAAGTTATTTGGAGTTTTTAAATTAATCTTACTGTTAGATAATGACTTTCTTTACATTCTTGCTGGTACTGATGAGTCGTGGATCGACGAAACGGCCGTCTGGTGGAAGCATGGTAGTGTGAAATAAATTTCCAACATAACTTAAAGTCTTGTTGCTTTATGTAACAAGCAATTCTTAAATAAAGCCTCCCTGCTAGGGGATTCGGGCGCATCTAGTGTTGGCAATAGGATATAATGGAGTTGTTACTTCTTGTCCGGCCATCGTAGTGAACTGTGTTTCACCCGGCATATTGCCTGTTCACGCTAGGTGTCGCCACAAACATCTCTTTCTCAATCAATTCTCGTGCTAGTATAAGCTCTTTGTAAATGTTGGAAGTTTAGGTCACACTGCCTGCCGATCACCACTGATGAGTCGTGGATCGACGAAACGGCCGTCTGGTGGAAGCATGGTAGTGTGAAATAAATTTCCAACATAACTTAAAGTCTTGTTGCTTTATGTAACAAGCAATTCTTAAAATAATTTCAATTTAAGTCAAGTAAGAACGGATTTATTGCAAAACCCAAACCAATATTATGATGTCCAAGAATACACACTATTTTACCAGTATTTTTGAAGCTAAAACTTCATTAAGTGCAGTGGAGTGCAAATAAAAAATTCAGAAACATTCCTTTTTTTAAATGTTACAGATTTATTTGATAACAATATAACAAGCAATATTCTATTCTTAATGTATTTTATCAGTTAAATAAAATAATTAGTAAAACTTGAATAGCATTAAGTAATATGTTGGTATCTAAAAAAGGTTGATTGGCCAGTTCTTTTACTTTCCGACAAAGCAAAACAAAACAATTACATAAGCGGTTATTATATTAATTACATTATTTTCCTGACAACTCATCCGGTTTGTTTAGTAACCAATTAATGTAATAATGTATCTACAAGATTACCCAGATCCAATGGAATGATTTTTGTTTTAATAATTAAGTAATGTGATAGTCAAGTTAACTGTACAAAATATTTTTGTATTGTTCTTGGTCAATACTCTATATTACCCGATTATTTAAAAAAAAATCACCAACACAATGATCGATAAGCCAGATATAGGATCCGACCAACTTTTCTTTCAACTTTAAAGGGCTCAAAAACAAGAAAATTGAGTTATTATATTATGGTATCGGATCTGAATGAATCATCTATTAAAAGAAAAAAAAATGAATAGTTTAATAATAACCCTCTTATGTATCTAAACTACTTTTAAGCCTCATTTTCTAACGTGATTGTACCAGGCGCCAACTCCCCATAACAATGTTTGGCTCGAGGATCTTTATAGGAGTTCTCATGTTGGACACTTTTCGAGTTAGTTCGACATTTGGCCAAACACAATTCAAAATGATCCATTACTGATGCGAATAGAACGCTATTTTCTTCTGTTGCTTTACCGAGAACGGTTTCAAGCATATCTTTCTATAATCATATTACACACATGAAATATAAGGTACTTTACATGAAATTTGTATCTTACCTTTTCAGGGTGTAAACAGCATGATATACAATATTCGTATATAGTACAGCAATTATTTGGTTTACATGTCTCACAAGAATATTGAAAGACATTTGCTGTTTCTGAATTACAACAGCCATTGCTTAATATTTCATTACGAGGACATACATACCCTAGAAGATATAATTAATTTAACTTTGACCCATATTATAGTTAAATTAGAACCTTAAATTACCTCGATCATCAGCTATAAGAACTTTGCCTTGCACAGAGTTTCTACAGCTCATGTCTCCATCATTTGTCGCATTATGTTGCTGTAATGTCCGCCAAATAAAAGGTTGGGTTCGTTTTACTGGTACTACTTCATCACTATCCAAAAATTCGCTCTACATCAAAAATTCAATAATTAGAAAAACTACAGCTTATAAACACCTAATAATATACCTTGCCCACATAACTAAAAATACAATAACACAAAGATAAAGTTAGAATTAATCCTAATATTATGCGTCGTCTTAGAAAACGAATGAAAGCCATATACCACATAGTTTGTAATGGAAATTAATCATTTTTATTGTTTAGATTTTTTTTAATTAAATCTTATTCGTTCAAGTTGGGATATAACATATTTATTTATAATAAATATGTACCTATGTGGGCAACATAAATATCGAGCAAAAGTAAAGTTAGGTTAGAAATATCAAAAATGTGACTTTTTGACAGCATCAGTCACTTTCAAAAGCATATCCACAGCATACAAATGTAGTGGCATAACCACTGGGCAATAGAGGCTATTCTTCTACAACTCAGAGCAGCTGGACTGATGTGAACAGGAACGAATTATAAATTATCATTATACAAGGCATTTTAAAGTTATATTTCTTAACTTTTTTGGATAATCCAAAATGAAGTACAAAAAATGTCCTTCAACCAAATATCAGCAATTTTCATTCACCTATCTCAAACGGAACTTTTTATTCCCAATTTGATCGACAGTTAAATGAGAAATTTAGCCTCAAAATGACAATGAGTTTTTCGTTATTTAACGAAAAAAATGGAAATCAGATGATTGACAAGTAATCATAATATTAACTCAGCCCCGCTCACTTGAGTTATAGAACTATATGTTCAGTGCGTCAAGATTTAACGAATTGATGCCCTGATGTGGTCTGACAAGATCTCCTGGAACTACAAACTGAATTGTCTCATATAAGAAAGATAGAGAATAGTAATTAAGAAAAATTGTTCAAATCTGATAAATTCATTCAGATTACAAATTTTGCTGACTAATAATGCCCAACCGTATTGTACAAAAATTATTTTCAGGCATAAGGGCTGATATTAAAAATATTTAAAATCTTCTGGCAACATGGTAGGAACTGTCATTTGAATCACATTGCGCATGCGGCGGCGAACGCTGTTAGCAGTTGTTATTGTTCAGCCTGTTTGATATTTTGTTTGTATTGGTCTCTTTGTTTCCTTCCAAGATATGACATGGCGAAATATGAAAAGTAACAAAGATGGACTTATTCAGTAAAAATAATTGAAAAATTCATTGTCATCTTTGGGAACAAAAGTATCTAAATTTTTACCTGGACAAGTGCAACATCAACGAGGTCATTTGAAATGTTTTTGGTATTCATTTCTCATGAGAAGACTTTTAGTGTAGGAAGAAATAATTGCTTATGGGAAATAACAACGTAAAAATTGATCAGAACGTTAGTGCGGGTGATAAAACACATAAGCAACAAAAAGAAAACCATTTTAAGCTCGTAAAAGTGAGTGATGATTTGTTTTTATCGAAACCTACGTTTAACCTTTAAATAATACCTAATTTATTTATAATTGCGTCATTATGAATTTTCTAGTTTAACGCAAATATCAATGAAAGTTTAAGGAGTTTTTTAAGTATTAACAGTCATCGATCTCTTTGTGTGGCACCTTCAAGACCCTGGTCAAGAGTTTCAAGAAAAAGGTAAGTGCAATACCCTACTTGTTTATTTTCGAAATAAAGTAAACAAATAAGTACTGTCTAAAGTTTATGAACAAAACAAACTCATTCAAAACATAACATCTAATCTAGTGACCTGGTTTCGTGTTTATTAAGGTCTCTGTACCAAATACTGGCTATAAGCTTTAATTTTCTTAATAAATATGGATTTTGAAACGTTTTTTTTTGATTGGGGGAAAATTAACTAAGTAAATGATTATAATTTTAAAGCAGTTAAAAAGATTCATGTTATTTACAAAATAAAAATAAACCCACGTGCATGACGCCATTTTGTAAGTCAGGAATGTTTTTGTCAAGGTCATCAGAATATTCGAACTTGTATGCTGGTACTACCCTTCTAAATTAATAATTGTGGTACAGTAATCTTATGCGTCAAGAAAACTGAAATTGAACTTAGCGAATTTAACGCAAATTTGGATTCATATACTTGTACATATTTTGTTTTGTGAATATGACTTAAGGCACTTGTAAAGGATTGTAATGAAAGGGTCATTCCAAGAAGCAAAATAGCTATGAAATTGGCTAATTAGCTAAAAATAAATACACGTGCATGACGCCATTTTGTAAGTCAGGAATGTTTTTGTCAATGTCATCAGATTATTCGAACTTGCATGCTCGTACTACATTTCTCAATTAATAACTGTGGTCAGTACTCTTATGCGTCAAGAAAACTGAAATTAAACTTAGCGAATATAACTCAAATTTGGATTCATACATTTGTACATATTTTGTTTTGTGAATGTTACTTAAGGCACTTGTAAAGGATTGTAATGAAAAGGTCATTTCAAGAAGCCAAATAGCTATGAAATTGGCTGATTAGCTAAAACTAAATCCACGTGGATAGGTACACCATTTTCAATTTGTTGTCAAGGTCATCGATAATTCCAGCTTGTTTACATACTAGACCTAGACAAACGAATAAAATTCTTATGATTAGTTTGGTAATCCTGTATTGTAAATGTTATTAGTTATTATTTAGACCAAATAAAAGCACCACACTTCAATGATTTCAAACTGAACTCCCAGACTATTGTTATTTGTTGAGTCAATTTACAAAGCAGGATTACCAAACATTTGAAAACAAATGTTCAAATAATAAAAAATTAATTTGAATTATGATTACTACAATCATTGTCTTTATAAACATACAATCTAAAAATTAAGTGGCCTTACCTACGATGAAACTTTGCACCTGCGTGATATACTTTTTCACAGATCAGATGATTGACAGTTCAAAGAATTTGACAGTACTTTTTTATATGTTCTAATGTCTTAAGAATCTCTTCTCAGCATACAGGGGTATTTGGTTTTATATTAAGGTATTTAATAGTGATACTAGGCTTCTTCTATTGGCTGCGATGAAACATTAGTAGGTTGCTATTATTGTGACCTGTTTTGCCTGTAACATATTATGAAACTTGTTTCATAAAAAATACCATAGATATATTACTCGGAATTCCTATTTATCACTTTTTATATTAAAGACAAATTATTATTTTTTTAGTTGGAAAGAAAAAACACTTCTATTACCATACGAATTAAGTAAAACCGCCTGGCCAGTATCACAACTAGAAGCTGTATTTCTACCAGAATTTCCAATAATCCCCGGTATTAATCAGGATAACTTCCAGATATTGGAGGAAATTAATAAAGGTGCCTTTTCCAGAGTTTATAAGGTGCTTGAAATACAGAAGAGCAAAATATATGCATTAAAAGTCCTTTCTAAATCTAAGGTAAGATAATCTAGGTACTTTGTTAAATCACTATTTTGGTATCAAAACTGAACATTTTCTGCAGAGAGACTTCATTATATTGAAGTGTTAGGTTCTTTTGGGTACGGTAAATGCACAGCATTACTAAGTACAGCATTCCGACCCCACGTTGGCACTTTGAAATAAACTGTGACGCATACCGCCGCCATTTTGGGTTACAAGTCAGGTCCTGACTAAGAATAATTATAGTTTTCGCTTTCTAACCACAGTACTGTATTTTAATTTTTGTAGAAATATCAGTTAAATGTTGACATGATTGGGTGATTTTGAATAATAATAATAATAATAAACACAACAAGAATACAGACTTTATTAGTAAAAAAGACATTTTTATAAAAGTTGAAGCAGTGCTTCCTAACTTAACCTAAACGTAACTTACATTTTAGCTTAAACCTATCTGAAAATAGTTTTACATCGCTGGCCAAATTAAGTAGGTAGCTTATGTTTACAAATTAATTTGTTCTATTACGTGTCAGACAGCGCTCTTAAACGAAAACCCCTGTAAACTTTTTATATTCTCCAGTAGAGCGTTGTTATATTTTGAAACCGTATAGGAAAATGACCGCTCAAAGATTGATGTTGAGTCTAGCGGTGACGTAATGACAATTTTATGAGGAATATTCACATCATACACCGATCCCCGGAACTTCAATCTTTCATTAAAGTATTCCGTCTATTTCCATCTGATGATTTTAATAGTCAAAATTAGTGAATGAAAATCCGACGTTGTTTCATTCTTAGCCAGCCGATTTCCTTAATCTTAGCGCTAGCCTCTTTCACTCCTACGAATTCCACATACAAGCCATGTGCCTGAATTCTGCATCAACTGAATCCTGTTCTCAGCAATTTTAGTCAAACAAGGGCCATATATATATATTGTCAATAATATAACCCCTAGCTGATTGCGTTATCATGCTATCTCGCCACGAGACAACTTGTGTTTATGTTTTACTTTCATTTAGTTTAAAAACTAATATTTATATTATATATATTTCGTAATATAAATTTTACGGTTATACAAATAGTTGTTATAAACGTAAAATTATCTAGTATTCATCTTTATTTTTACTTATTACTCACCTAACAGGATCTGTGGGGAAGCGAAAACAATGTTTAGAGCAAGTGTACCGCTTATTGGGACAACATTTTGCAGCACACACATGTGCTCCCAATAAAATCCTTTTAATCACGATCACTATACCAAAAACGCAAAACACAGAATTAGATTTAAACCCAATATTTATTTATCTTGTACACGCCGACAATGAACTATATATTGAACACAGGAGTGAACGGTATTTATCTACGTCTATGTGATTATTGTGACGTTGTAACCCATAATGGCGGCATGTGCGACGTAATGCGCAGGACGGCTCGCAAGCGGAAAGTCAGAATACTGTATTACTTATTATACTGTGGTAAATGATAGTTTATGTAAATTATGTCATAATTGTTATTACTGTTCCATTTTATCTATCAAACTAACAATAACGACACAAGTTATCAAAAATGTGTTTCCTGGTGTGCGTAAACTGTAATTACCTAATGTTTCGAAATGTTTTTAGATCATTCGTGAAGATTGTGTTCGACAAGTGAAAGAAGAAGTAGAGATTCAGAAAGTTTGCGGTCATCATCCATTTATAGTTAATTGTCATACACATTGGCAAAATAGGAAACTGCTTTTTATAGGTAATTATTGTTTCATTTAATTTTAATTCTCTATTATACATATAAGTTTTTATTTATAAAACAATATAATAATTATTTTATATCGAGAGGATTTATAGACTGACAAAGCCTAATTTATCAATAAATCAACACGGTTTTATCGGTGGCAGGTCCACGCTTACTGATCTGTCTGTGTTTACACAATTTACTTCAGAAACTGTTTATGGAGGAGGGCAGGTCGATGTGATTTACACGGACTTTGCCAAAGCATTTGACAGAATAAATCACGTGGTTCTGTTGAACAAGCTTACTGTGTTTGGACTTGGAGCTGGATCTGTTTCGCTAATCCATTCCTATATCACTAATAGATCCCAATATGTTCTCCATAATGGATATAAATCGTCAAGATACCATATGTTATCTGGTGTTCCGCAAGGGTCGAATCTGGGCCCATTATTGTTTTTAATTTTTATAAATGACTTAGGCGGACTACTGAATTGTCAGAGAATGCTCTTTGCGGACGATATGAAAATATTTAATTCCGTTAATAATCTTGACGATTGTAATCGTTTGCAGCGTGATATGGATTTGGTTCAATGCTGGTGTGAGGAAAACAAACTGAACTGGAACTTTTTTAAGTGTAAAGTTATGTCATATACCAGAAAAAAATCAGCCATTCATTTCGAGTATATGATTGGTGAGACGATTTTAAATCGTCCAGAGTCCATTAAGGATCTTGGTGTGACCTTTGATAAGCTTCTTTCGTTCGATATACATATAAATAACATAATTCTGAGTGCATCTAGGTCTTATGGCTACATTGTGAGAAATTCCAGATCTTTTGAGAATATGGGTACAATAAAAACCTTATACTATGCTTATGTCAGGTCAAAGCTGGAATACTGCTCTTTAATATGGTTTCCATATTATAACTGTTACAATGTTTCTGTTGAGAGAGTTCAGCGTAAGTTCTTAAAATACTTATGTTTCAAAACTGATGGATCATATCCAGAAAGAGGAATAGAGTATGACATCTTGTTAACAAGATGTCAAATACAAAGATCTTCTAATTCATTTTATAACGACCGACCTAGGACCAATTTGTTGATGAAGTCGCCTGTCGACACAATGTGTCAGACATGACTATATAAGCGATGAGAGTGATATTTTTTTTGATCACTTAAGTACTGTTTTGGGCGTTTTGAATGAACATTTAAGTTGAATGTATGATGTTTCTTTCTTTCTGTTTCGGTTTATTTGTATTGTTATTATTAAGATTAAGTAATTTTGTAAGATTGCTCTGTAAATGGATTTTCTGTTGAGCAATAAAGCAATAATAACAAAAAAAAAAACACAGAAACTCGAAACTCTTTTTTTTATGAGTTGCTTGTTACATAATGTAACAAGACTTCAAGTTATCTTGGAAATTTGTTTCACGCTACCTATCATGCTTTCACAACTCATCGGTGATCGGCAGACAGTGTGACCCAACAAATTTCCAACATTTACCAAGAGCTTCTACGATCACGAGAGATGAAGGCAAAAACATCTTGTTGTCTTTTTTTTTTGACGATAGAGTTTGAGTGTTTTTTTCTATATTTCTACATGTTCACTGTGAGAATGAAATAAAATACTTGTTTTTCTAATTGAGTATAATTAATTCAGGAATATTTTTATGTGTACTTTTCAGTAAGCGACTTTGTAGAAGGCGGTGAATTACAAGATCTGCTCAGAAGTTATGGAATATTACCCTTAAGTTTGGTTCAATTGTATATTGCTCAACTTGCATTAGCTATTGGTAAGTGTTTAAAGTGTGTTTATCTTTTCGTTGGTCTATGTAACTTTTTTTGTTTTACATACAATGTTTCTGAATTCGCAAAGTTAAATTATTTAATTAAACATTCACTCGCTAACGAGTCTGAATTACTCCAACGCCGCAAATTTTGTATCAAAATTGACACATCCAATCACCACCATTTACCGGCTGTTGTAGGTGCGCTGCCCCATCGATGCGTTCTCTCCATGCTGGCTCTTCGTATCCTCATGTCGTCGACGCTACTCTTCAAAAACTTGATGGCCCTCGTAAATGGTACGCCTTCATCTCGGTCGGTCGTTCGCCATCTACTCCCAGTTGTTGTTCAGGTCTAAGCCACACTATGTTGGTCTTAAGAATATCATTGTACCTCTTTTGCTGCTGATTTCGTGAGCCGAACTTAAGCTGTGAATAAAGGATTCTCTTTGGAAGGCGTTCCGTTGGCATGCGGATTAAGTGACCAGTCCATCACAGCTTGTACCTGACAATCATCGCGTTAATGCTAGTTGTTTCAGCTTCCTCCAGAACGCTGATGATTGTTCGTCGGTCCTGCTAATTAATACTTCTCTAGGGGTTTTAAATGCATCCGATAAGTGGTCACAGCTATACCACAGAATTATACACTCGCAACTTTGTTCGAACGTCGATGTTATGATTATCGAAGACTCTCGACCTCAGCCGGCCAAAAGATGCGCCCATCTTATACGATGCAGAATTTCATTATCAATATTTGCGTTCGCCACGAGAGTTTCTAAATTAAAGTACTCCGTTGTCACTTTCAAGATTGTCATAGAGTGTGTCCCTTCATATTTACCGCCTGATGATGTCACCCTTGCATGTGATGTTGGGGCTTATAAGGCAAGACTTCGAATATAGATTAATTTTAAACAAGAAATATATGGCGACTTCTGGTGCTTGAACAGGCAATATGCCCGGTGAATGTATATCATTTAATATCTCTTGCCAGTAGAAGTTCTCTTAATATTGGAAACTTGTATCACATAGCCTGCTGATAATCACTGATGAGTTGTGGATCAACGAAACGGCTCGTCTGGTGAACGCATGGTCACGTGAAGCAAACTTCCAATAGAAAGTCTTGTTACTTCTCAGGCAATTTTTGTGGAATGAGCAGAGAAAACCTGACATTAAGAATATTTAAGGTTATATAACGCAGCTTCAATAAATCGGATTGAGCTAATGTTGTCATTGTTTTTGACTTTACGGAGTCGTTTCGAGGATTAGGTGTAGGAGTTGTAGACGTAAATTTCTGAGTTCTTTTGGTTTTTTTTGCAAAAGAGCTATTATAGTGAAGTAAACCAGTTATTTTAAAGCCGCACGCTTCACATTAAACAGCATCTACCGCTTCTGCATTTTTTATTAAAAATGCTTTTAATATTTACAGAAATTGAAATAACTTAATAACAGGTCTCAGATATGAGGCTGTTGACCGAATGGAAATCTTTAGAAAACCGACAAACCAAAAGAACTCAGAAGTTTACGTCTACAACTCCTACACCTAATCCTCGAAACGACTCCGTAAAGTCAAAAACAATGACGACATTAGCTCAATCCGATTTATTGAAGCTGCGTTATATAACCTTACATATTCTTAATTTCAGTTTTTCTCTGCTCATTCCACAAGAAGAAACTCTCGATGTTCTGACGTCTGTCTCTGTTAACTCGAATATGTGGTAGGACAGCCACAGTGTTTGGCGCAGGCTGGTGAAGGATCTGTGGTTTCTTTATATTAAGTTCAAGCCCGAAACTCCTGTATGCGCTGTTAAATGCATATAGTATATATCCTCTTCTGTATCAGCTAGGACAACATTGTCATCCGTGTATTGAAGCTCAATGACTGATGTGGATACGATCTTCTTCCCAGATTGCAGTCTACGAAGGTTAAAGAGTCCACCGCCATTAAATCTGTAGACGATCTCTATTCCCCCCGGCCGGCAGTTTAATTTAGATTAACGCATATACAATTTAGAAATCAAAATAGTACCAGATATATAAGGGATATTGGCGTGCACTATCAAGTTAACTTAATGTCTTGCTTTTTTATACAAAGATTTTGAAACGAATACCTTTATTAGGTTGTATGACTTGTTGGTAAGACGATACAAGATCTAAAGCAAGACACCCCAGTTCTTTTTGCACATTATGTGAGTATATTGTAACGTTTTTCGTGGTTCGTCGTGTGAAATAATAACGAGCTTTAATTAAAACTAATTTATTTACACTTAAACTAATAAATTACATGAACTAATATGACTATATTTATTTTCACTATTTATTTGTACTATTCATTTCACTATAATTTATATGTTACACACTTTTCTCAACTATGGACTATTCACTTCATTACTGATTGTCTGTCCCTGTTATACGTTGGCTATTTATATGCTTTTTCCCTTTCTCGAACGCTTCCAGTAAATAGTCGTTTGTTCTACAACATTCTGTCGTGCGTACATCCATTCCAGATCTTTACTGTAAGCGAGGCACATTCTACCAAATTAACACAGCGCTGCTCCGGATGAGGTATAGCCTCTGGTTAGTTTGAGTCGCGAGCGTTTGAGAACGATTACATCTGATTACAATAGTATAGCCGGATGTTTTTATTTATCTCTAAGCGTAGGGGATATTTTAATACGAGTATTCGTCACAATATGATCAACAATTATGAATTCAAATTCTTTATTTCAGTCATAAATTGTACATTTCTGTACATAGACATGTCAATATGTAAACACTAATGTTCAAAATAAAAACACTCATAATAACATTCAGAGAAAAATAAATAAATAAACAACAAATAAACAAACAAATGAACAATTACAATCGATAAAGAAAAAACTACCGTCCATTAGTATCAACAAACTCCTGAAAGCTGTAGACCACGCTATCAATCAAATACAGTTTCAATTTTCTTTTAAATTGTGTCTCAGTTAGGCAACCCTTAACGTCCTCGGGCAGGAGATTATAACATTGGTAGCCCACGTATTTTGGAGATTTTTTGTAAAATTCGTGTTTGGGACGAGGCAAGTACAATCGGTCCCGTCCGCTAGTGGAATACTCGTGGTTGTCTCCACACGTACTTTATTTTTGTAGTATAAATACTCTGTCAATCATACTAGACCTGCCCCAGACCACTATACCATACGCAATTGCTGAATAGATCAATGCATAATATATTGAAAGTAAGATATGCACACTCATGCAAGTCTTCAGCGAATTAATAATATATAAAGATGTATTAAGTTTTTTACAAAGGTGGTCTATATGCGTTACCCAGCTGAAGTCCGGATCAACAAAAACTCCTAGCAGTTTAGCAAAATCTGATAGAGGAAGATGTATATGATCAAAGTTTATGTTGAGATCCAATGTTCTGAACTTATTAACGTGTATAGCAACTGTTTTGTCAAAGTTGATCATCAGCCTGTTACTCCGACACCACATTCGAAACTCATCGAGCGTGACATGTATCTTATGTTTTAGAATTTCAGGATCCCTGTCAGATAATAAAAGAGTGGTGTCATCAGCATACATGTACTGAAAACCGTGTGTGATATTTGCAGGAAGATCTTTAATATAAATTAAAAATAGCAATGGGCCCAGTATACTTCCCTGAGGAGTGCCCAGATCAACATTTAAGAAGTCTGATACAACAGATTCAATTTTAACCGCGATTTTTCGGTCCTCCAAATAAGAATGTATCCACTGATTGATCGGTCCACGTATGCCAACTTGTTCTAATTTTAGGCATAGAAAGTCTCTATCAACAACGTCAAATGCGCTGGACAAATCGAATAAAAGAGCCACTACATGGGAGCCGCTATCAATCAGATCATGAACCTGTTGAACAAATTCGATGGTGCAGGTTTCGGTGGAAAAACCTTGTCTAAATCCGTGCTGACAACCGCTTAACACATCACACTGGCTTAAAAATTCAAAAATTCTCTCGGCCACAAGCTTCTCAATCACCTTCGACACAGCGCTTATTAAAGCTATTGGCCTATAATTTGCAATGGCCTTCTGGTCACCCTTTTTATGTAATGGGATGATAACGGACCTCTTCAGTTGCTCCGGAAATCTCCCATGATGTACAGACATACTCGACAACTCCGCTATTATGGGACAGAACACGTCAGAAGATTCCTTTGATACCTTTATCGGAATACTGTCTATACCCGTAGATTTTTTATTAGGGAATTTAGGTATGACTCTTGCAACGTCCTCCGCTGACACTGGACCAAAAAAACATACTTCTGGTATTATTCGTCCCCACAGTACAATGGGCAGACAAATTTCCATTAAAATGGGAATGCAGTTTATCCGCAATTACAGTTGAGAAGTACGTGCAGAAAACAGTAGCGACCTCAGATGGGTTTGAAATAATATTGTTGTTGTGAGTGAGGACTATTGGTTTATTACGATTTTGTACCTTTCCAGTACAGTCTCGGAATATTTTCCACACCGTTTTGGATTTGTTGCTGGAATTTTCCAAGCGATCACTAAAAATCGCACCCTTCTCATACGATATTCTATGATTGACATTTCTACGAAGTTCGCTATACGTTCGCTGTAAGCCATCATTTGAGACATGTTGCCTGAGCCAATTTAGATTTTGGAGATAATCGTGATTTTTTCATTTCAGATTTCCTACATAACGCCGGTGTAATATACAGAGATCTGAAACCGGAAAACATTCTTGTGGACAACGACTGCAATTTACAACTGATCGATTTTGGGTTATCAAAGTGGTTGTCAACTGGTCAGACTACGCAAACCATTTGCGGTACACCCCGCTTTATGGGTATGATGCAATTCTCAGTCCTTATAAATCTAACTAATTAATTATTTACATTAATAACACAAAACGGACTTTGTTTGGCATACGAAAAGACACTTTTTTTCTTCTGTCCTATTAATTTCTTATTAGTGAGAATCTTACCAAAAATAGTAATTGTATTACTCAGGTAACTGTAATTATTTTTATATTATTGTTTTTGTGAATTACTAGAGTGATAATTTATAATCTGATAAAATGAATGCGCGCTCGCAGGTATTTGAACTAACAGTGGAAGGCCGGCAAACGGATGAAGTAGTTGCCAGTCTTTTTCACACTGTCTTACTTCATAGATCGGTAGGTAAGTTCGTGTATAGTAGCGAACGTAGTTACTCGATCGGAACGCTTGGTTACACCGATGTTGATTGTGACTTCATCGACCTAACTTATTTGTGCTGTTCGTCAAATTCATTGAATAGTGTAGTGAAACGTGAAATTAGCAACTTTTCCGAGCAGTTACGCAGTAGTGAGAGTAGTGGTATCGGTCAAATTAGTTTAGAGTTCTTCCAGAAGAAGCCGAGTCGATATTTGTTCCTACAACCTGAATGTATTCCTTGGGAAGTGTGGACGGCTCGATTGGAGTTGATTCGGTTGCATAATGAGAGTGAACGGCAGGTGTGTCGTGAGAAAGTAGGAGAGTTGTTGACTGAGAAGGTTATGAACATTACCAAAGTGATGAATCGACAGCAGTTTCTGCCGACGATGCCATCTCGTTCTGATATTGATTATATATTCGATACAACTTACACGGACGTACAACCGTATTTATTTAAAGTGAATTATTCTATTTGTGGACCATCAGCTAGTAATTCAGTTGGTTCGACCATGAGACGATTCATCAAGGACAAACTGGCAATCTAAAATAGTAAATTTTTTAAATCCATTGGTAACGTAAGAGTTTATTTTAATTATATAATTATGTTTGGTTTCAAAAGTGCGCAAGCGGTGTTGATATTTTACTGCTCTGTATGTGAATCGTGGATAGTCTGGACTTCTACTTGATTCATATTAAACTTCTTGAAGAAAACAACAAATGTTTTAGATAATTCTTACAAAATGTATTAATAATATTTTTTTCCTTTTTCATTGATTTTTTCTTATTTTTCTTGAACCATATATTTATAATTTTTTTGGTATCATTATTGGGGTTTGTGGTTCGTATTAACAACAAAAGTGAAATAATTTTTTTTATTTCATGTCAAACTTCTTTTTTTTCTTCGATGTTTGGACAAACAAATTTTTGTCTTCTTCAGGATTTTTTTTCTATTAGTCTACAAACATAATTATTTATCTTTTCTTCTGAAATAATCCATTACGACGAGGAGCGGGATGCATTTACAAAACAAAGACGTCTACTCCACAAAATGTTTTATATTGATTAGCCAAACATGTTTCGGAACTCACTGTTCCATCATCAGTGGCTTTAATAAGCTTTTACAGGGGAAAAAGATTACTCTGACATGGTTGCCAGGACATGAAGGCATAGAGGGGAACGAAGCGGCGGACCAATTTGCAAAAGAAAGTGCAAACGCTCCGTCCTGCGGCCCGGAACCCATCTTTGGCCTTCTAAAAAGCCATATGAAGGAAGAACTTCGGAGATGGGAAAAGGAACAACTTAAGTCCTACTGGAGAAACACTCCAGGCCTAAGACAATCAAAAAGGTTTATCAAACCTTCAGAGGCCAACGCAGGGAAGCTTATCCAACTGGAAAGAAGCGACCTAAGGCGAATTACAGGCTTTTTTACGGGACACCACCCAGTGAAGTACCATCTCAAAAAGATGGGGCTAACCGAGGACGACACTTGTCGGTTTTGCGAAGACGCAACAGAGACAACAGAACACGTGCTCTGCGAATGCATGGCACATTTCTGCAAAAGGCTAAAACACCTTGGAGGGGTAACACCCGACGAGGCAAGGAATTTAGCCCCCAGAGAAATCATCAACTTTATGAAAAGTGTGGGAAAGCTGGGCAATTCATAGATTAGAGTCATTCACAAAAGATCTTCTGCAGGTCGAAGTGAGGGGAGGCCTAACCGCCTAAACGACTCCGAAAAACAATCTACAAGCTTTTACAAAAATCTTACCTAGTGTCTAAGCCGTATACATATATTTTCGAAACATGAATACATTTTGTGAAAACTATTCAATAGTATCAAAAATAATTGAGGTCAAATGATAAAATTTTTTAAAATTCAGAAAACTTAAAAATTATTTACACCAATTTCAAACAGTATATTTCATAGTGGAAGATTTAATGTAAATGTTTTTTCTTGTAAATCATTTCTATTAAAGACCAAATACCGAATTTGGTTGAAATCAGAACTACATAAATATATTTTCAAATTCGGTATTTGGTTGAAATCAGAACTAGATAAATATATTTCCAAAGATCTTTAATAGAAATGATTTACAAGATAAAACATTTACATTAAATCTTCCACTATGAAATTTACTGTTTGCAATTGGTGTAATTAATTTTTAAGTTTTTAGTTTTCTAAATTTTAAAAATTTTATCATTTGACTTCAATTATTTTTTATACTATTGAATAGTTTTCACAAAATGTATTCATGTTTCGAAAATATATGTATACGGCTTAGACACTAAGTAAGATTTTTGTAAAAGCTTATTAAAGCCACTGATGATGGAACAGTGAGTTCCGAAACTTGTTTGGCTAATCAATATAAAACTTTTTGTGGAGTAGACGTCTTTGTTTTGTAAATATTTATCTTTTGTTGTTAATACGAATCAAAAACCCCAATAATGATTGGGTCGTCGCGGCAATAAACGTCTTGCCAGACTACTACGGTTCGAGAAAGGCAACTGTCTATTATTTTACCTGTGACCTGGCGCACATGTGCATAGATTTGGTTCATTTAGGGACAGCATACGCTGTGGGGAGTACCTACTGGATAGTAATTTTACATTGATGTATAAAACAAAACCAAAATATCATTACATTTGCAAAACAATAAGACCACTATTACAAAGCAGGACATAAAATAATTACAAACACAAATGACAAACAGCCTACTGATCCCCCTTACATGATCAGTATACATCTGAAGAAGCCACTGTGTTGGCGAAACAGTTGTTATGTGTGTGTAATAAATTTTGTGAAAATTATTTAAAACATTTTTTGTTGTTTTCTTTAAAAAGTTGAATATTTTTTGGTATCAACACGTCAAATGCTGCACCTTTTACTGTTTTTTTGCATGAAATTTATTATTAAATTTAAGTGGTGATTTAATTATACAAATGTCTCAGCAGTCGGGGATCAAATTCTTAAAGGGGGTCATTTGGATATTGTGTTGTTATCTTTTTGTTTTAATTTTTCTTGAACGCTTTCGGTCAATTTTAAAATTATTTTATTTTCTTTGGGTTGTCGGTTCAGAAATTATAATCTATTTTCTATTAGTATCCGTGCATTTTTTATATTTTTTCTAATATAAGACGATGACATACGTTTCGGAATTTTTTTTTTTTAATTTTGCCTTCTTCATGTATCTTAAAAATATATACACATTAAACATTATTCTACCTAGTTATCATGTCTAGAACTTGTTTTTATTTGATTGGTCAATTATTGTGAAAATATTACTTTTTAAAACGGGCAGAAAATAGATTATAATTTCTGGACCCACAACCGAAAGAAAATAAAATAATTTTAAAATTTTAGTTTTTATATTATATGCTAGTCTTATAAAAAATATTTGGCGAGCCATTGGGGTTTTGTACCAACGTACGTTTTATTATTATTATTTGGGCGATATTCTACTTGTTTTTTTTTGTTTTTTGTCTTATTAATTAATAAACTATTTTTTAAAACCTTGTTAACTTAGCCAGCAAAGAAAAAAGTGGATTTAATAACAATTACTCTTGAAGAAACGTCAAAATACAATGTTTCTGCAAAATATCAACTGTTATTTACATTTCTTTGTTGGCCTTTAATTGGTGTAAAATATATACATTGGCAAGTCAAATATACACGCACAGGTAAAGCCTGGCAATTTTTAAAAAATAAATAAAATTTAAACACACAATATATAAAATGAAAAAATATTTTTTTACTTAAATTCATTCATTTAATTCGAATAACATTCAATTTGCATATTTTAAAAAACTATGTGCCTTAATCTAAATATAATCTTAAAAATTGACGCTTATTATGAAAATTATTTGGCAAAATATTTGGGAAGGTAGGCTTTAGGTTTTTTTTTTACTCACCTATACTAAAATATTATTTTTTTTTTCACTAAATAATTGCTTTCTTTAAGTTAATTTCATGTCATAATTCCTTTTTATTTCCTCGACGTTTTCTTGTCTTCTTTTTTTTATATTAGTCTTCCAATATCTCATTAGTGTTCTTTTTTTTTTCCTTGTGTTATTATTTTTTGTGTGTGTCAAAGCATGAATGTTTTAGTTCAATTTTTATTTAGGTTTTAGTCATTTTTGTACCTTAATATTATTTATATTAGTCTAATAATCAATTCCTGTGTTTTTTGTAGTAAATTAATATTTTTTCACAGTTAGTTTTTTGAAGTGTATTTTTTCATATAATTTATTTATTTATTAGGTAAGTGTGTGTTATTGTGGTTGTGCAATAATAATAATGATAGAACGATATAATGCGCGCCATCTAGTAACTAATTTAGCATATTTTAAGTGTAATTGTGGGAAATTTAATAATTATTGTGGTTTACGCATGTTATATTTATACATTCAACATACAAAATACATCCGTTGTAGAAGTATTTAAAATGTTTCATTGGGTAACTGTGAACAGAGGTCCTTGAGGTGTTCCCAGGTGATTTGTATTATACAAGTCGGAATAACGCCCCCTTTAACTCTATCCACAGTTGATGTAGTTGCCTTTTCTAATGAAACACCCTTAATATAATAATCACCGATCTTAGCTGATAGTTCAAAATTCACCTGCGGTTTGATTTTAAGTTTAATTAGGTTTTTCTTTATATTGAATTAATCTCGTTGTAAATTATAAATAAAGTTTACACAATTTGGAATAAGTTAAGCTTGTTAAGGAAAAATATATAATGCATAAACAAAGAAAACCTTTTACACAGCACATTGCTAAATATCTGACACATTCACATATATTCTAAATACTAGATGTATATAGATGACAATGCTACATCTAACACTTGCAAATTTAGATTAATTAGGTAATACAGATGCAGTAAGTCATTCATACAATGAAATACAAATATTGTGCCTGCGCCATCAAAAAAAAAACTTTGCATTTACAACGTTATCATTTGAAAATCATATCAGCGGTTATGAGAATCTTCCGTAACTCAAGCTGTTGTGGCACGCGTTTGTCTAGTTTAGTAAATGGGACAGCAACTGCATTTAGAATTAAAAGGATTTCATGTCCGTAAATATAATAAATGAAAATAATTTCGTGGCAAAGCGGACTAAAATGTTGGTTTTACCTACACAAGGAATTTTGTTTAATTTAGCAGGGCCTCAGTCTCATTCAATAGAACAACAAAACATATTTGTAGATGGGCAACGACTATGGTACTCTGACGAGCTCATAACAAGAGCGAAACGAATTCGTCAGTATCTTTCGACCCATGCCTCGGTCTGGTTCTATTGAATTAGACTAAGGCCCTGCTAAATTAAACAAAATTCCTTGTGTAGGTAAAACCAACATTTTAGTCCGCTTTGCCACAAAATTATTTTTATTTATTATATTTACGGACATGAAATCCTTTTAATTTTTCATTATTTGGCATTAAACATCGAGGGCAGAACGCTTGGAGACCACCGTCCTAGCATTGCTGAAACCCAAATATTTGGGAGATGCTGGCAGAAGGATAAAATGGTTTCCTGCTAGCGTTTTGTGTTCATACTATTTTTATTTATATTTATTTCTATTTATACGACTGGTTTTACCTATACATTGAGTTTGTTCGGCCTCTGCATGGTATAGGATATGCATTACTATGTACATGTAGATGATACGTGTTTACATGTGTCTACTGTTGTGTATCCTATTGTGCTTAAATGCAGGCCGATATTTGTAGATGGGCAACGACTATGGTACTCTGACGAGCTCATAACAAGAGCGAAACGAATTCGTCAGTATCTGTCGACCCATGCGTCGGTCTGGTTCTATTGAATTAGACTGAGGCCCTGCTAAATTAAACAAAATTCCTTGTGTAGGTAAAACCAACATTTTAGTCCGCTTTGCCACGCAATTATTTTCATGTTTTTAGAATATTTCTTGATTTAGTGCGTTTTTAATGAAACTCAATACATCTGTTTTACTTATAATCTAAGATTGCCAACCTTTTTGAGGTCTTTGACTATATTCTCAACACATATTACGTAGAATTTGTTCTTAACTTACATTATTACACAAATCCCAATCACAACCTCATACAGGGTGAGTCACGAGGAACTATACATACTTCTACCATAAGTAGAGGCACGTTAGGGGAATATCAGATGACCATTAAAAAATGTCTCTTTGTTTTGATTATTAATATACAGGGTGAATTATGGATCTTCACCAAAACAATGTTTCGTCATATCTTTTCAATGATTAACCCTGCAGCACTCGCGCTATGAGCATTTCTCTCACGTTTCGCCTAAAATCGCAAGATTTCACGATATAGACACTGGATGAGCCTACCTCGCTCTCTAGCTGACTTTGTGTTCATGTTGCGCCCCCTGATTAGTTAAATTCAAAATGCAGTACTCTGTGTTCTGCGATATAATATGAAGTTCTTGATCAAGTGCAGGTTTGTGAGTGATTCTCTCATTGCGCGAGTTCTGGCGTTTGTATTTTCCAAATATATAAAGACAATACAGAAATTATTGAAGATCGTCAAATGTTTCTGAGGATGAAAGCAATTGATGAAACCACACTTAGTATACCGAGCTTCAGTAATATGTATGCCATTCAACAGAAGACAGCGAAGTAGAGAACTGGTAGGCATTCCTGAACCCGAACGTATAACGGCAGAAGATCAAGCTGGATTTTGTGGATTTTGCCCAAAAAGAAAAAACTGAAAATCCAAAAAAAAGATGCAGCACTTCATTGAAAATTATGCGTAATTATTTGAGTGTAATGTTGTCTCGTCACAATAAAAAAAAATACACAATAATAAATAGTGAGAGAAATGCTCACGCGCGAGTTCTGCCGTAATTTTCTTAGCGTGAGTTCTCTAGGGTTAAGTCGATTTATCTCATTTTTTTTTATAAAAGTGTGTATTGGTGTCTGGTAACTAACTGACATATTCAGAATTGAAAAGATTCAGGTCCGTCTGCGAGAAAATTGTGGGACTGCTTCATATTCAACACTTCACCCTGTATATGCTTTTTCAAAAATCTGATATAATTTTTTTAGAGGGCATAAATAGACAGTTAGACCTGGGTATTTGAATTTTTTATTACACTCACCTCACATTTCCAATTAAAGATTCATTTTAGAGCCAAATTGAAAATTTGCAATAATGAAGTATCTTACTGGACAATAATGGTTAGTTATTAAAAAGAAATCTTCAAAATAGACAGAAACGACACACACTGTGCTCCAGCATGGTAAATACCATAATTTGAATTGATTTACAGGGCCGGATTTAACAATCTGGCATATCCGGTTCATCCCAATAATTCACCCTGCATGTAACTTTTTCCACTCGTAATATATAGAAAACAGGTAAAAAATGTTTGTAATAACCTAGTTTTCTTATTTGTTTGAGGAAAACTCATGTGTCTAATTATTCTAATCGGAATGAAATGAACAAGCCAGGGAAGTGTTTATTAATAAATTAAAAAATAAAATAAAAAACAGTAACCAAACAATAAAACAGTTTTAAGCAAGCAAAAAACAATTTAATAAACATTACGATTATAAAATACAACAGCTCATTAACAAAATTACGATAAATGACCCACTAACAATCAGAAAGTCCATTACACATTTAAACATTCGTCAAGAAAAGTGTATTAAGGCAGATGGATTTCATTTTGAACATCTTTTATAATCGTAATGTTTGGCAGGCCACACATCAAGGAAACATGAAACATGAAATGTGAAACGAGAAACATGAAACACGTTTCATAAAATAAGTACACATTGCCGTAAATGAGAATACGCACATCAGCGAAATGTGTTTCATGTGACGTCATAGTGAAGCAAATCCTGTAGAAACATGGTTTCATGAAATAGGTTCTGTTCTATATTTTTGTTTCTTGTTTCTTGTTGATATTGCGTTGGATGCAATATTTGATCAGTTTCAAAATTATTTGATTCTGGTGTGTGCATCGATGAAGCAGAAACTTTCTGTTTCGTCTTTCATATTTCATGTTTCAGATTTCTTATTTCATATTTCACGTTTCCAGTTTCCTTGATGTGTGGCCTGCCTTTATTAAATTGTTTTTTACTTTGTTCCACATTGTTAAAACTGTTTTATTGTTTGGTTATTGTTTTTTTATTTTATTTCTTAATTTATAAATAAACATTTCCCTGGCTTGTTAATTTCATTCCGATTAAAATAATTAGACACATAAGTTGTCCTCAAACAAATAAGAAAACTAGGTCATTACAAACATTTTTTATCTGTTTTCTGTCTCTTACGAGTGGAAAAAGTTACATACAGGGTGAATTATTGGGATGAAACAGATATGCCAGATTTTTAAATCCTGCCCTGTAAATCAATTCAAATTATTTTTTTTTCCTCTTAATTTTCTTAATTTTCTTGAACCATTTATTTATTTATAATTTTTTGGATATCTTTCTTGGGTTTTTGTTTTTGGTTCGTGTTGACAAACAATGGTGAGATAAAAATTTTTTATTTCATGTCAAAATTTTTTTTTTCCTTTTCGACAAAATAGTTTTTTTTCCGTCAGAACTAAAGATGTTGGAAGACTGACTAATCCGTACCGCCGTGGTGTATACATTATATTAACAATAAACAAAATAAAATTCGAGTGCTAACGTTTGATGGTTCATTAAAAAGTGGGTACTTTTGGTGAATTGGGTTACTGGATTGAGGGTGGCTGCAGCCCCAAGCGGAGAGTGGCCCCAGGAAGGTAAGCCTTTTTCCAGTTCGTTTCTAATCTGATTCAAAATAATAAAAAATTCAAAATAACGCATCAGTTCGTTATCATTTGGAAAAAAACCTGAAGAAAGACAAAAACTATTTTGTCGAAACGTCGAAAAGGAAAAACAAATTTTTGACATGAAATAAATTTTTTTTATCTCACCATTGTTTGTCAATACGAACCATAAACCCAAGAAATATATCCAAAAAATTCAAATTATGTTATTTACCATACTAGAGCACAGTGTGTGTCGTTTCTGTCTATTTTGAAGATTTCTTTCTAATAACTAAACATTATTGTACAGTAATATAGTTCATTATTGCCAATTTTCAATTTGGCTCTAAAATGAATCTTTAATTGGAAATGTGAGGAGAGTGTAACAAAAAATTCAAATACCCAGGTTTAACTGTCTATTTATGCTCTCTGAAAAAATTATATCAGATTTTTGAAAAATCATATACAGGGTGAAGTGTTGAATATGAAGCAGTCCCACAAATTTTCTCGAAGACGGACCTGGATTTTTTCAATACTGAATATGTCAGTTAGTTGCCAGGCACCAATACACACTTTTATAAAAAAATGAGATAAATCGATTTAATCATTGAAAAGATATGACGAAACAAGGAGACATTTTTTAAAGGTCATTTGATAATCCCCTAACGTGCCTCTACTTATGGTAGAAGTATGTGCAGTTCCTCGTGCCTCACCCTGTATAATTCTCAAAAAAGTGGTTCGTTTGTTCTTAGGTTTTTTGCTGTGATTTGTTTTTATGATCTGATGATGACGACATTTGATTGAGAATTGTATGAGGTTGTGGTTGTGATTTGTGTAAAAATTTTGTTAAGATGCAAGGTTCAAAACGTTACTTATCCATTCCGAATTTTTTGTATAAATTTATTATACGTTTTCTTTAAAATTACAGTTTACAATAGAAACTGATAATGTGAGCTAGAAGTGGTAATTTGTGTTACTATATTTGTCGTAACCAACCTTTTCTCCTGACAGTCTTCGGTTGTTGTTTTTTTTTGTGAATTTATATTTATAGTACACAATGAGATAATTATTATTATTAAGCCAATTAAAATGAAATTTGACAAATAATAAAATTAACAAAAACATTTTAAGGACACAATTAGGTAGAACGTATGTTTACATTTTTATATTTATTAAAATGACACACCTGAAATGTAAATTATTAAGAATGACAGAGACCTGAGAAATATAATGACTGTGTAATTTTTACCATTTATAGCTAGATGTTAACTTTTTTATATGTAATAGAGCTAAAAAATTCAACACCTGATGATAGGTTATAGGAAATAGATAGTATATTATGATAATTATTCGAAACGTTTTGTATATAGTAGAATTATTTTGTAGATCGTATTTGAGTTGTTTTTCTCACATGTACATATTTTTCTGTAAATATTATAATATAAAGTGATAATGTGTAAGAAAAATATTATAATTCTTGGACTAACTAAATTAATTGAATTATGATATGGATTATTATATAAATGTTGTGATTTTGATTAATATTATAAAACAATTACTTTAAAAATAAAGATGTTTATTTTATTTTGTACTACTGTGAAGTTTTTTGACATTTAAACATAATAAATAAAGATGCATGCTTCCAAGCCCCGCTTGTTGTTACGAAATCCAATCCAGATTACGTAGCATTGTGGTCGCAGAAAGAGAACTACATACAAAGCCATTTACCATGAGTAAATTCGACGACGTTGGTCTAATAATAATAATAATCAGAGTTGTCCGGGAAGAACAAAGTCGCTGCCACGAATATGCTTGCTGTTCCGGTCCTCCTCTATTCCTTTGGGGTGTTGAAATACAGTATGGGGGAACTGCGCGAACTTGACGTGAAGACGCGAAAGATGATGACATTGCACCGAAGTCATCATCCTAAGGCATCCGTTCTACCTCCCACGACATCGGGGGGGGGCCGAGGACTCTTAAGTTTGGAGTGTATGCATGGCAGAGTGGTACTGGGTGCATCCTGTGAGGTGATTAGTGCTAGAGATCCGTATCTCCGCATGGTACTAGATCACGAACATGCGGGGATTGGAGCGTTTCTCTTTTCGGCGGCACAACGGGTGGCAAATGAGCTCTCCTTAGTTCTTGACGACCGGCGAGCGCGTGAAGGCTCAATAACTGAGTTGACTCGCGTAAACCGGAAGGCCCGCATAAAGGAGGCAGAGGTCAGTCGGCTTTTCCAGCTTCACATAGATGGGGTTACTCAGGGGTCCATTTTGGGTCATCATCTTTTTAACACTTGTATCAACGATAGTGTTGATAATTTTGCTTAAAGTAAACTCCTGTGTGCCGATGATATAAAATTGTGTGTGCTATGTAAAACTTCAAGGAGATTTGGAGAGATTTTCCACTTCTTGATCTTAAAATAATAATAAAGATTATTATTATTTTTTTTTCCTTTTTTTTTCCTAATATTTGTATTATTATTATTTTTTTATTATTATTATTATTTTCACGCGGTAAAAGAAACCATTTGCTGAAGCGGCCTGTCTCCAGCGGTGTTAATTCTCCCTATGTCTGCACCCTCCAGAAAGAAATAGAATGAAGTGTTCTGGAGTGTGCAGACACAGATGGCCCCCGTCGTCCCTACCGTCTCCGACCCCGGCAGGTGTCAGGGGAGCATGGCCGATCGTTCAATTCTCACCCACTCCACACGCCGGGTGGTTAGTGAGTGAGAACCCCAGATTCATGTGCCCTGAGCAAACGCAACGATCTGAGGATGACCTGTTTCTGCATCCCGCTTGCCAGAATATCCGCCACGTTGTAGCAAGCAGGGATCTTCTGCAAGTTTGAGACCAGCGTCTGGTGCATGTCTCCCAATGATCCGATAACCAGCACCACAAGGACCAGAGAGTGTCGTGGATACATCCTACGAAGGTCATAGAGGAGATCCTGATACTTCGTCCGCTTCTCATTCTCCTTGACAATAATGTTCCTCTCGGCTGGGGCCGAGAACTCGATGACGAAAAGTTTTCGGTTCGTGTTGTCAAGGAGAACGATGTCCGGCTTATTCGGTAGTCGGGGCCGGAACGTAGGGAATGGACAGTTCCAGTAGATTTTGCATGATCCCTATTATTATTATTATAATTCTTCTTACGTTGACAAAAGCAGATACTGTTTGACTATGGCCTACGAAGTTGACTTCTTAAGAGGTGTAATTTGTTGGCCTTGGGCGTTATTAAGTTAAGTTAAATTTTACTGATCACTACAGTCAAATTATTTGTCAAGCTTTTAGATCTTTGGGATATTCCAAACAATTTACTGATTGTAAAACTATTGAACTATATTCCAAAATATGTTACACACATGGACGATTTGCCAAATAAGCTTTCCTGTACGAGGATTTTCTCATTCTTTTGAATAAATTTGAATTTGCAACTTTTTGACAGTAGTATATTATGTATGCACTTTGCTTTTTCGACAATTGTAAATAAATTAATTAATAAATCAATAACGTGTCTTGGGAGGCTAAAATAGAGTGTAGCAAATTCATTCAACAATTTTGCCATTTTCTGACTAATTTGTCATATTTTTTAAATATTACACTCTGTATATTATTCCATTAAAGAGTAGATAATTGTATTACCTACCTATATTTGTTCTTCGATTTTAAGTGAGGATTGCAGACAAAATATACAACTATATTTTTGAAATATAACCTCTGTAGTTCCAAAGATAATTCTATCTAAAATTTAAGCCATATAACCAAAATCATTTTGGACAGCAGCGGGTCAAATTTTATTAAATATTATACCCATCAGTCGATTATAAAAAAAAACACATTACATTAACAGCATTAATATATAATTAACACTATGGATCTCTGCGGATATTTGAGGTAAGTGTTTTGTTTCAGCTCCTGAAATTATGGCAATGGAGTCATATGGACATGCTGTAGATTGGTGGAGTCTCGGCGTTATTGCCTGTCTAATGTTGACAAATAAGGTAAGTTGAAGCATTTCTGCATAATATAATGTTCTTTGAAGGGGAGTGAGTGGTTCAGATTCAGAAGAAATCCCCCATTTAACGACGTAAAGATATATAGGGTGTTCCATTTAAAAAAAAACATTTATTTAATCTGCATTTTAGCCAAACATTAGGAAATTTGCTACAACTTTCATATTTAAAATTGGAAAAGTTAAGGGGAATGGCAGTTCTGAGAAAACTAGGCATACGATTGTTTAAGAGAAATGCTTGATTACTCATGATGACAATCCAATCTATTTTGCTTTTGCTTACGAACACCTTTGGTTGGATTTGGCTCGTATGTCAAAACGTTCTGAGTACGTATAACCTCAAAAATGTCCAACTGTACGATAGAGCTGTCAGTTGCCAGATTGCAACACCAGGGTTGCCAAATCCCGAAATATAAAAGGCAACCCTCGTATCATAATAAAAGCACAATTTAATTTCCGAGAAATCGATCGCCACAGTTCAACGTGGGACACCCTGTATATCCAAATACAAGTATTGTTGCTAACTACGTCCTTGATAATTCTGCCGATTTGTGATTTTCGGTTCCTTAAAGCCAAGGGATAACTAGAGGGTTCTCATTAATTGATGTTAGTCTACGCCAGTGTCATTATGACATATCATCCTCATTTGGGTGTTATTATGGCCTTCACAATAGCACTCGGCGCTGTTAAATAACTCGAATCTACGCAAAGAAAATATATTGGGACTGTCGTAGATTAAATGTTGAATGATACACGTTAAAACTTGTATAATTAAACCACTCGGCTAACGGCTCGTGGTGTAAGTTTACACGCGTTTCATTGTGCTGTCCATATCGAACTAGTATCATTAATAATAATTATAAATAATGCAAAAAAATAATTCGCAAATGTTAATTTTGTAAAACGCACTCACAAACATTTAAAGATAAAGATGCGCCCCTGTTGGTTGGATGCTGGTCAAGAGGAGTCAAAGTCCTTTGGAATGTTGTATGGTTGGTTCGGTTCTTCTTAGGTATATCTCTTTTGTGCATAGATACCTACCAGCTCTTTCTTATAGGAGAAGAAAAGCAACCATCATCTTATTGAATAGGTAACTATAAATGGTAAAAAAAAAAACATAAAACAAAAAGGCCTCTGGTCAGTTTATAATATTATGTGTGTATATATACAGGGTGGTTTTGAGATAATCGGTTAATAGTAATATTGAATATTAAGACGTTTAAATTAGTTCTGAAGAAGTAGGTAGTAAAATTCTAAGGTGGAATTGTTAATACGATGGTAGTTACGTCACGTGTAAAAACTTGGTATAAAATTGATTGATTGATCTTTGATAGGAACTTCTTACTTAACATTTAATTTAGATACGACTTTCGGCAGACAAATCAGAATTGTTGGTATTTTAAATGGAACACCTTATATTTTATTACAGTTTCAGATTCTACAAATATTCTGAATACATTTGGAAACGTCTTCATAGACCTATTTTGTACCGTCCTTCATTTTCATTTTGGATTCTTAATTAAGAACGTGTTAATTAAGAACGTCTTAATTACGAATAATTATATTAATTCCTATACGAAACTTTATTTACAATTGAAAACTGAATTTATTTCAATTACTAAAAGAAACAACTTAATCTTTATAAAAACTGATTGGAAACAAAAAGGCCTTCAATTAAAAGAATTACAAAACTTACTGAACTTTAACTTTAGTAAAATTCACTATTTCAGAATGAGAAAGAAATGGACTTAGTCTTTATACAGGTATACTTTAAACAAAAAAAAAACTAGAAAATAATTCTGAACTGAAAAAAGTCCAAAAACAAATTAAAATATTTAATTTAACTTTATACAATTTAGAAATCACATCTAGACTCAACCAAGGCCAAACCGAATCTTCTTCGGGTGCCATGTGCTATGCCGCACGTCGGCGATCATTTGTCTATTTTATGTTCACAGAATAGCTAGGGTGCCCTCCTCAGCCTGTCTAAAAATGGTTGCGGCATCCTGTATACCACAGCAGTTTCTTATATTGCGGAGCCAAGAGTGTTGTTTTCGACCTGGCCCCCTTCTACCTTCGATCTTTCCTTGCAGTACTAGCCTTGGTATGGAGTAGCGAGGTCCTTTCAATATATGATAGCTTTGTGTGACTCTTATTTACAAAACCGTAAGCAATATGTATTTTACAACGGGTTTAAATCTAATATTTATTCTGCGACCTCAGGGGTTCCGCAGGGCTCTAATTTAGGTCCATTATTGTTTAATCTATTTATCAATGACCTGGATCAATGTCTGTTCGAACGCAGGTTGTTTTTTGCGGACGATCTGAAAATCTTTGCTTCCGTGGACACAATAACGGATTGCATTGGATTGCAGAGTGATTTATATGCTCTTCAAACATGGTGTGACCATAATAGATTGACTCTCAATATTCAAAAATGCAAATGCCTTAGTTTCACACGAAGGGCTACGCTTATTGACTATCCGTACACCATTTCCGAAATTCAGCTTGAGCGTTGTCATGCGTTCACGGATTTGGGTGTCACATTCGATCACAAATTTTTATTCCTGGACCACATCAATAGAGTGACATCTGAGGCGTCACGTATGTATGGCTTCATAATGCGTAACTGTAGAGGCTTTGATAGTATTTCTGTGCTCATTACTCTGTTTAACGCATATGTCAGATCGAAACTAGAGTACTCGTCTATTGTCTGGTATCCTCAGTATAATGCTCACAAGTTGGAGATCGAAAAAAACAACGCCGGTTTCTAAAGTATCTAGTTTTTAAAACAGATGGGGTTTATCCTGTTAGAGGAATCGATCATTGTTTGTTGCTGTCTCGTTTTAATATGCAGAGCTTGGAATATAGAAGAATTCAGTGTTCATTAGTAATGTTATATAAATTATTGCGAGATAAGATAGACTGTTCTTCCTTGTTATCAAGTATAAATTTTTTAGTTCCTAGATTGAATACTAGATCAAATGCGACATTTTATTTAGACAGAGCTAGAACTAATGTGTTATTGAGATCGCCTGTACATATTATGTGCAATAATTTTGATTCGATTTCTGGTAGATGTGACATTTTTACAACGTCAGAATATAACCTTAAAATGTTAGCTGCAGAAACATTTATAGTGTAAACATTTATAGTGTAAACGTGTGTATTGTAAGTTTTCTTTGTGTATTTAATTAATTTAATAGTTATTGATTTTGTATGTATTGTCCTATAATTGGGAAACTGTTGGGCAATAAATGCTTTATTATTATTATTATTATATGCCCCAGATATGACACTTTACGTTTTTTTACCGTGTCGAACAGATGTCTTTCTATGCCAGTTCTTCGGAGAACTTAATCATTAGTTGTGTGGGCTGTCCAGGGAATATGCAGCAATCGGCGGAGAGTCCACATCTCAAAAGCCTCGATCCGATTTAGCGTTCTGGCTTTAAGCGACCAAGTTTCAACACCGTATAATACAATAGGCCATACATAACACTGTACTACACGTATTCGAGTGTGTAGTGGCATATTTCTGTGAAGATGTATATTCTTAAGTTTAAAGAAGGTTGTCTTCGCGCGTCCAATTCTTCCCTTCACCTCTTCATCACATTCCCACTTTCCATTTAGAGAAGCGCCAAGATAGGTAAATTTGGCGACACGCTCAATATTTTCTCCGTTGATGTTGAGAGGAGTAATATGTTGATTTCTGCTAATCACCATTATTTTTGTCTTGGCAATATTTATATGTAATCCGAACCTTTCACCGCATTCGTTGATTTTATTTAGTATTGACTGGAGGTCGTCAATGTTATTAGTCAGGATCGCGGTATCATCTGCGTAGCGGATATTGTTTATTGGGACGCCATTGACTTTGATACCTCGGGCTTCATTCTCTAATGCTAGTTGAAAGATTTTTTCCACATAAATGTTAAACAGAATAGGTGACAGTACACATCCCTGACGGACTCCCTTCGAAATACCAAAGGTCTCCGTTGTTAGCTCGCTATTAATACGGACCTCGGCCAGCTGCTGCCAGTACAGTTCCTTTATCACTCTAATATCCTTATCATCCAAACCGATCTCTTGTAATCTTTCCAACAGTGGCCCGTGTTTTACGTTATCAAAAGCCTTTTGATAGTCGATAAAGCTGACAAAAACATCCTGCCTTTGGTTATAACATTTCTGAACAAGAAATTTCATTGAGAAGAGAGCCTCTCTGGTACCAAGTCCCTTGATAAATCCAAACTGAGTGTCACCACTCATATCTTCACACTTTCTGTAGATTCTTGAGTGAATTACTCATCAAGCTTATGAGCCTGTAGTCTTCGCAGTTTCTTGGGTTTGCTTTTTTTGGAATGGCAACAAATGTAGACCTCAACCAGTCCCTGGGGATTTGTCCAGAGTCATATATCACGTTGAAGAGATATGTAAGATGTTTGATATTTACTTGTTTCAAAACTTCTGCATATATGTCGTCATGACTTTTACCATTCTTCATACAGCTTATTGCGTATTTAACTTCAGATTCGAGAATTTTTGGACCGCTCATATTTTCGGTAGTGTTTGTGGGGTTATTTGTACGAAGGTCCTTGAATAGTGTCTCCGCGTAATTCCTCCAAACTTCTTTCAGTTCGTCAGCATCTGATATCGGTCTTCCCTGCTGATTTCTCAGTGACGGCAACGCTGTTCTTATGCCTGCTCCAGTTATTTCCTTTACCTTTCTATGGAAGTTAAAAGAGTCATGCAGCTGATGAAGTCTTTCAGCCTCGTCGCATTGTTCTCGAGTCCATTTCTCTTTAGCCTCCCTTATTTTTCTCTTAATAGTGCGGTTCAGTTCTTTATATTTATTATGCTGGCTTTTAACAAGTCGGCGTTCATTCATCAAGCTCAGGATATCGAAACGAATCTAACTTGAAAAATCTATCGCCTTTCCAAAATTGCCTCATAAAAATAACTAGTAGGTACTACAGAGTGAAAATAGCCAATCAGAAAAAAGGGCCATTTTTACAATATACCCCTATAAAGGTACATCTACAGGGTGAATAGTAGTTTACGTCTTAGAAATAAAATACATTTTTATGTCGACTTTAATAACGGTTGTTAATTGTTAAGATGTCCTATGTTGGAGATTTTTCAGAAGATCAACAAAACACTACTGTTGTAAAGTTAGGAACAATACGATTATATAATGACTTCTTAATGTCCGGAAAAGCTAACTGGATGAAAACCCATGTTCATATTTTCGGCGCCCTTTATATTTATTCTTTGTTATGGAAAACCTTGTTAACTCCCCAACTACTAGCTTCTGTATATACTCGTAATAATAAAAGTCCGACATTTAATTTACATCAAAGCGTTTCGATGTTCAAAAGTGAGACCACACTGTATTTAAAACATGTCATTCCTCGAACAAGAAAACACGGTCCATCTGTTTCTAAAAGTTGAACAAAGAAAAGAGACAAAAAATATATATTTTTGTTATTCATGTACAAACTTGTAGACGTATTTATTGCTTTTGGTAAAACCCATATCAATAAACGATAAGATAGATAGAAAACAAACCCTTCAATTAAAAAATAATAAAAATAATATTCACAAAAATATTATATTTCCCAAACTTAGAGAAAATATCTTTTCTAATATATGCTTTTATCTTTGGACTAACTCATAAACAAACTCAATATTTTCGATTAGAAAAAGGTCGTTCTTTTAGGTACCTAACAATTCTTTTAGGAACATTTGTTAATAGCCCAAGGTAATAAATTTATTACTTGCAGATGTTGTATAATGTTTACGAAAAGATTATACTTCTAGACATGTTAGGTATAAAACTATAAAGAGAGTAAGAGAAAATATCTAAAATTGTCCAAATATATATACAGGGTAGGACAAAAGTAAATTCTATTGACACACGGTCTTGTTACAAGCTTATGACTCTTTTTTGAAACCAAAACTCAAACGCAATCCTAAAAGCTTATCGTTCTACATATTCCCCATCAGAAAAAAGCTGGTGATATTTGTTTAGTGTTTAGTGCTACGAAAATGTCTATCTAAACAAGTATCACCCAGTATACCTAGAGGTATTTTATAAATAGGCTTGCTAAAAAAAGAACTCTCTAAATCTTATAAAAACGAAATGATGAAAAATGCAAATTGACTCCTGCTGGTTGTAAGATAAATCGGAAAGAAGATTATGTTCAAATAAATGTAAGAATATAACATATGTGTTAAATGCTATAATAAAACATTGGTTTTATCGGTTTTATATGGATAAATTTGCAAATTTTAATTATAACTTTGCTGCTAATTTTGTGTACAAATATTGTAAATATACAAAGTGTACCTGTAGCTGTATTTATGGATTCAGGACTGATATTTTGTGCCAGTGGAATTACCTTTAAGATATGCAAATTAAAATTGAGTAAACATCTGAAAAACATGCATTCCCTAAAAATTAAAGGTGTACAAAAGAACAGTGGCAGCTGGTGAGGGACAACGCTGGAACTGTTTTTGCGTGTTTTTTAATGTTTATATATAATTTGTAAGTACTATACAACTTAAAAATTATTTTATTAAATCGTTCATCATTAGCTCGACTGCAGTTTACGATATAGAAAAGAATCTGCGTAACCCAATGATATGACGTTTAACGTAACTTCTATGGCTACTGATAGCGGGTTTCGTCAGGTGAGCGCAGCTTTTAGCTTTTTAAAAATGGTGTCCCAAAACTTGACTTAGGGAATTAGTCTTGAACTACTATACACGATGTCCGCGGATTGAGTTCCCAAAATGGAATTAAATCGAACATTTTCGTGCGATTTTTTTTTACAACTTTCGACGTGGATTAACTCAGCAACAGTGCATGGATGAACTTAATTCAATTTTTGGCGATGAAGCTCCATCAAGGACCAGTGTTTATCAATGGTATGGTGAATTCAATCGTGGTCGTAGTTCACTCCAAGACGAATTTCGTGAAAGTCGTCCAAAATCAGTTGTTGTTCCGAAAATTATTGATGCTGTGCGTGAACTGATATTGCAAGATCGTCATGTAACCTATGAAGAGATTGAGACAACCTTAGGCATTAGTGGGACCAGCATACATTCAATATTGCATAAACATTTGACTGTCAAAAAAATACAAGAAGAAACTAAAAATAGGCGACGCAATAATCGATCCACAACGACAACCTGTGACTCATCTGGGAGTGAAGCTCGAACACTGAGTTTCAAGCCGCATACGAGTCACAGTATACAGAGGACCTACAGTGCAGTGCACAGTCTTTATCCACTTATAAATAAAAACAGTGTACTGACGACCGACAATAAAATGACTTTATACAAGACTGTACTAAGACGGATGCTGACTTAGTTCTTGGTTACATTAAATGTGAGTGCGTGCGATTTTCTAGTCTTGCGCGCGCGGACGACAACGCAGGTGGAAATAATCGTATTAGTTTAAACTTGTATGGTTACACTTCAAGCGATTTCGTCCGACACGCCCGCATCTAATCGTACGACTATCGCATAAAAACAAACTGGTTTGTTTTTTTACGTTGTTGTACACTGTGTGCTACTGGAAAAAGAGTAGAGAGACATTTTCAAAATGGATATTGAAAAACTCATTCTATCTGTTCAATCAAATAGGCCTTTGTGGGATCAAAAATGCAAAGAATAGAATTCATTTTAGAAAACACAAATCTATGCGCTCGTTGTCTGTTGGACGCCAACAATGTAACCACTAGCGTACGGTATTAAAATCGTACGTGCGCGCAAGACTAAAAAATCGCACGCAATCGCATTTAATGTAACCAAAGCCTTACGCTGCTCCCGTCTGGTGTAGCATGTCCGACACGCAGCGATTACGATTGCTGCGTATGGAAAACAAAATATTACGGCATGCGACAAGCAGTGATCGTTACACCCGCATCGATGAACTGCATAGACGGGCAAACATACAATATATTACAGACTACGTGACTGACATAGCACAGAAATATTACACAACAGACATCCACAAGTCACCACTGACACAGGACATGACATGGCACCGAGAGAGGGATAATCTCAATTTTAAACATCCCCTAATTTATCACAGATAAATCTACTTGGATAATAGGCCGTAGACAAACAGTGCATCCCTAGATTTATCTTTCGCAACGCTGCTAACGGACAATCGACTTGACACCCCCTTTAAGCAGGTTTTTCCTAATTTTTCCTGCGTTATTACTCAGAAGCCTTAACAGACAAGTAGCTTAAAAATATTATATAAATATTTCGCATTCATTGCCGACTGCGGACACATTGCTTGGGTAAAGCCTAGGTTGGAGCCGAGCCTACCTCAGACGACTAATAATGAACAAACATTTGTACTCGAAAGGCTTAAGACCATGCCTGCCTGGCCGTGACGCGAGGTTCCTGCTGCATCGACATCATGTACACATCATTTTTGTAGTATCTGGTCATGCTCACTTCTACTGTTTTGTAAATATTGTATATATATATTTAGGTTTAAGATAAATGTTTGTAATGCTGTTATGTAACTGAACGTATGAAATACAATTTTTAGCTCTCCATATCATACCTATATATAATATATGTATACAGGGTGGTCCAACTTTTACCTGCATAAATTTTAGAATCGATAGATAATCGATAAATAATGTGAGTTTGGTTAATAAACTATGTCCCAAAAATGCTTCGTTACAAAGTTACAGGGTGTTGAAATTTAAGAAACAAATTCGAATTTTATTAATATCTTTATAACCAATTGAGATATTTCAATGAAATTTGGCTAGTGTGGAGAGGTAATCTGGCTTCATTTTTTCATGTAATAATATTATTTTTATTTCCAGCAGTGGCGTGCGTACGGCTACCGATTGCGATATTTTTAATGAAAAACCCGATACGCCACTGGGTTATCTCAAAATAAAAATTATATCTACAATTCTTATTCAATTTAAAAGAAAAAAGTACTCTTGGCTTTTTTTCGTATGACGCAACATTTTCCAGTAAAAAACTAAAAATCGTCTAAACCAAATGTATTGAAAATCAACATAAAAATAACATATCGTTACATGTTATAACAGATATTACAGTTTTTTTACAGAAACTGTTCAAAATGACTATTGTCAGTACACAATGACATCTTCTGGTGATGTTATAATTGCTGCCGATAGAATGTGATTGTTACGATGCAACTCATCACAAGCTTCTTGAATTATAAGACTAATTTTTCGCGTTTTCTGATTGGCACCCTTTTAGGTAGCAAATAAAGAAATCAAGTGGAGTCAAGTCAAGCGACCTTGGCGGCCAAGATATAGGTCCCTCATGATTATTTTCGACTTCTCCAGGGAAACGGCTAATCCATTGATTTCCGTAATGCTCTGTTATCTAGTTTCTCACATTCCGCCCGAAATGTGCTGGTGCTACATCCATTTGAAACCAACCATTCGCACGTAAATGAAGTGGCACGTCATCCATTAAATAATTTAAATTAGTCTGTAAAAAGTCGAAAAATAATTGTGCTGAGAACCTAGCTGGTAAAAAGAATGGTCCGAGGAGATTATTGGATATTACTCCTAGTTACACGTTCACAGTGAATTGGTGTTGGAACTTTCTCGCTCGCACTTCGTATGGATTGTGTTGTGACCAAATATGAAAGTTGTGGTAATTCGTTATACCAGTTCTTGTAAATGAAGCTTCATCAGTCCAGCAAACTTTATGCAGGAAATCTCTATCTACTTGAACTTTATTCAATAACCATTTGCAATAGTTATGCCTTTTAACATAGTCCTCAGGCAATAAATCTTGCACAGCCCTAAAATGGTAAGCCTTTCTACCATCTTTATGAAGTGACTTAAGAATGGTTGACCTTGATATGTTAAGCATGACAGCAGTTCTTCGTGAACTTAGGTTTGGATTTTGATCACACGTTCTTAAAATACGCCTTTCATCGGCCAAATTGTTTCTTCTAGGGCGCTGTCTATTGTTTTTTTTATGTAGTAGTAGTATTTAAACCTCGTTCTCGAAATGCCCGATGAAGTTGAGAGAAAACTTCTCTCGTTGGATGACGTCTATTAGGGAATCTGCGTGCATACTCCCTTGCGGCTGCTACTGCATTTTCTTCGCAAAAACCGTATTCTTGGTTACTAAATAGCCGCGGCATTATTATTAACACTAAAAAGAACACTTAAATGCAACACAAATTTGTTGTGACAAAATGATTGACGTTTCTGTTTTGTAACCAAGTGTTTTGTTTTAATCAAAGCTAATTGATAATTATGCGCCTTTTACCAATTATGTATTGACAATGTTATTTTGAACAGTTTCTGCAAAAAAAAAACCTGTAAAATCTGTTAAATATGTGTAAAACGTGTAATGATAATATTTTATTTTTATGTTGGTTTTCAATACATTTAATTTAGACGATTTTTATTTTTTTACTCGAAAATGTTGCGTCATACGAAAAAAAGCCAAGAGTACTTTTTTCTTTTAAACTGAACAAGAATTGCAGATATAATTTTCATTTTGAGATAAACCAGTGGCGTATCTGTTTTTTCATTTAAAATGTTGCAATCGGTAGCCGTACGCACGTCACTGGTGGAAATAAAAATAATATTATTACATGAGAAAATGAAGCTAGATTACCTCTCCACAGTAGCCAAATTTCATTGAAATATCTCAATTGGTTATAAAGATATTAATAAAATTCAAATTTTTTTCTTAAATTTCAACACCCTGTAACTTTGTAACGAAGCATTTTTCGCACATAGTTTATTAACCAAACTCACATTATTTGGCGATTATCTATCGATTCTGAAATTTATGCAGGTAAAAGTTGGACCACCCTGTATATGGAGACTATTAGTTTCATGAAAAAAAAAAATTTTTTTAATTTCACCGGAAATACTTCTTTTTGGTCATTTTATACATAAATAAGTAGTTTTAAAAAAATGTCTGTCTGTCTGTCTGTCTGTCTGTCTGTCTGTCTGTCTGTCTGTCTGTCTGTCTGTCTGTCTATCTGTCTGTCTGTCTGTCTGTATCCACGAAAACGCAAAAACCGCTTAACAGATTTTAACCAAATTTGGTATAAAAATACTATTGGACATGGCAAGGAGCTGATTAGATTTTGGGAAACATTGAGCGTAGGCAAAGGGTTTAAAAGAGGGTGCAAAAATTAAAAAAATTCATAGTTCTTAAACTTATCCGAAATACTGCATAATTTTTTACGCATTTAATTGAATATAACCTAAAATATTGAACATAAAATATTAGACCACATTGGCGTTCGAAAATAGTGTAAAATGGGGCAAAAAAGATTAAAAAAAAACGTATTTCTTAAAAATAGCAGAAATATTAACTAGTTATTGATAGTTTTGATAGAATATAACCTATAAAATGTGTCATGAATAACTTACTTTCATAGGCGTTCGTAAATAGTGGAAAAGGGGTCAAAACATAAAAAATATATATTTCCTAAACTTATTCGAAATATGGAATAATTTTTCATAGTTGTGATACAATATAAGCTAAAAAATATTCCATAAAAGAATTGGTTCACAAAAGCGTTCGAAAATAGTTTAAAAAAAGGGTCAAAAACGAAAAAAAAAACGTTTCCCAAATATACCAGAAAAATTGGCTAATTATATATAGCTTTGATATAAGATAACTTAAAAAATGCAGCATAAAATTTTTATTCACATAGGCGTTCGTAAATAGTATAGTATATTTAACTAGATGAATTGGTGTTAAAAATACACGACAAAAATCAATGTACCATAGGCGTAAAAATTCTATAAAAGGGTCAGAAAAAATTTGTATCCGTGATAACTCAAAAACCACTTAACGGATTTTAACCACATTTGGTACGAAAATACTACAGGATATTTATAGGTGGTGATTAACATTGAGCGTAGGCAAGGGGTTTAAAAGAGGGTTCAAAAATTTAAAAAATCATAGTTCTTAAACTTATCCGAAATATTGAATAATTTTTTATAGTTGTGATAGAATATAACCTAAAAAATGTTAGATAAAAGAATTAGTTCACACAGGCGCTAAATATGGAGATCTATTCGTGCCTCGAGGGCAACAGTTTGTTTTACATATTTGCAGGTTCTAAAATAATCAGTTTTTTCGGTAAGAAATCCTTATTTAATTACTTTAGATTGGAAAGATAAAATACGTATAGGACAAGGTCTATTTATTTTTTAAGTCCTATCGAAATATGCTGGTAAATATGGGGTGTCCCATTAAGAAACCTAACTTTGGTATATGCCACACTTAGAGTACAGGGCCGAACCTAGGATATCTGCCACCCATTTTGAAGAAATAAACTTGCCACCCCATCAGCGTAACCAAATTTTGGTTGGGGAATATTTAAAAAAACCGTCATAATAATATTCATAATTTTCTTTTTTATTCTCGAACAATAAATTTATTTTTTTTAAAATTACTGTTCCTGGGATGTTTTGGTTCATTTTAAAATTATACAATTCATATTTTGAAATAATTTGTGTTGTTTAAAAATGAACCCAATAACCACAAGAAAAATAATTTAGCATTTTCACAAAAATTTGTCTAGAATTAAATGAATAGTATCAATTCAGGTGATGTCCAATTTCAAAATAATTAAAAAATAACCCCTGGGGCTCGGCCCTGCATAATGATGTCTATAGCATCTTGGTTTGATTATTCTTTTGCAAGAATTTATATTTACATAACAAAAAATAAATAAAACAATTTGCTTAACTTTATTATTTGTATTTAGAAGCATTACAAGAATAAAACACATGGCTAGATAGATCACAAAATGAAAAATTCAACACAAAGAAATTTATCATATCATCCAAGTACATCTAACAATCTCTAAGGAAAGAATAAGGCATTCATAGAATGGCTTAGTACACTTAAAAATTATTATATAAAAACAAATAATAATAATAATAAAATAATTAAAACAAAATGAGTTTTTACAAAAAAGTAAAATAAAATATAAAACTTTGTTAATTAAACCCCGATAGAAAAATAATAATACAAAGTAAAAATATTGTGGAATGTTGTGTCAAAAAAAAATTGTATAATTATAAAAATTATCTTGAGATCCGGTCGAAAAAACATTAACTCAGCATTTTAAAAATCTATTTCAGAAGGATCTAAGATTCTCCTAAAATAAACATTTAGCAGTTGCCAAATCAATCCTTATATACCAACTATTCATAAAATTTAAGTGCGAACAGAAGTTCAAGCGAATCTCAAATAGTTCAGTCACGAAATAATTTATTTTCACTTAAATCTCAAATAAAATATTTTTGAAACTTTGAAGAAGTGACTACGCACTTGGTTTTTCTTCTGCCTTCTTTTCCTCTGCTGGTGTAGATGATTCTGGTTTAGCTTCCTCAATTTTTGGTGCATCTGCTTTTGGTTCTTCCGGTTTTGTGATTTCTTCTAAACTTTTAACCTCTGGTTTGGGTTCTTCTGACTTAATATCTACTGATTTACCCTCTTGTACTTTGCTTGGTTCTATTACGGCTGGTACTGATTGTTCTGGTTTTTTTTCTTCTTCAGTTTTCTCTGATTTGCCTTCAGGTGCTTTTTCAATAAGTGTTGCAGCTGGTTTTTCTTCAGCTGGAATAATTTTTTTCTCTTCAATGATTGCCTTTTCTTCGGTTGCTGGTTTTTGTTCTGGTACAGGTTCGTCTTCTAATTTTGCTTTCTTCTCAAGTGGTTCAATTGATTTGAGTTCGGGAATAGTCGCAGCAACTTCTACTGGTTTTTGTTCGCTTGGTAAAGCGATTTCTTCTTTGATCTCACTAGCAGCTGTTTTGATATCGCTCTCAACTGCTGGTAAAGCTAATGGTTTCTCTTCAGGTTTTGGTTCTTCAGGTTTTGCTGCTTCCGGTTTTGCATCCAACAGAATTGACTTTAATTCGGGTACTTCAGCAGTTTTAGCTTCTTCTTTTTTCTCAGCTAGAATTGGTTCTTCAGCCGGTTTTTTTATTGGTTCTTCAATTTTCTTTTCCTCACTTGATGTTTTTTCTTCAAGTGATTTTACTTCGGGTTTGGGGTGTTCTTCACTTGAAGTTGATTCTTGTGATGTGGAACTGTCTTCTGGTTGTTTTGATGGGATTGGATCCGAAAGGATTTCAGAGTGCTCATCAGATTTTGACACCGAAGAATAAGAATCTGATACAATTGGTTCCTGAGGTTTTGGCGCTTCGTTTTCTGCTAGTGGTAGGGCTAGAGCAGTTGCGAAGAGGAAAAGGAGGCCTACGATAGTCTTCATGTTCTGGAAAAGAAATAAGTAATCAGTGCTTAATAGTTTTTACAAATATTTGCGAAACCAATATCAATTATCTTTTTAGAAAATCGAATGCCAGGATGTTCCAGAAAAGTTAAGTGAATGTTTTGCGTCAAAGACACTGGTCATAAAGAATCTATAAATATACAGGGTGTCTAAAAAAAGGCAGGCAGATGATTTCTTTCGTCATTTTATGTTCTTATAAACATAGGCTCGGAATGTATTGTCTCCAAGATTAGGGGGTTATTTTTTTAAATAATGATTAGTTTTTAAAGTGTAAAATAATTTATGCACGGGGTAAACAAGCGCAGAATCGGTCGAGTTTGAGCTGTAACTGTAATTTTGAATTTCGTCTTTATCTGAAGCAGGCTTTATCGTATACACCTATTTAACATACTTAATTAGATACCTATAGGTATTTCCCTCTTTTTTTATTCGTGTAATAATAGTAAAACATTATTTATCTCGGTCTCTCTCTTCCCTGTGTACGGCAGTACACCCTTGCCAGTGCTTGTATCCTATGACAATAGCCTATTTATTTATCATACACGTTCTTATGCAGATGAAGCGTGCCTCAAAGAATTTTCATCTATAATTCAGCAACAATGGGCAACACTGCCATCTTGCATATACCCACTATACAACCACTTATCGCTCTTCGTCTAAACATATTTGCCAGCGTTTAATTGTACTAAGCATAGCATACGAATCTTGCCATTAAAAAAACACTATAAGAAGCGCGCTTCATATAGATGCAGCAGATATTTAATGTAAAATAAGATTATATGACAACGCTTGGCGAGTGTTTTGTACCTATATGTCAATTATTTTTTTGATTATATCTATCTCTATCACACAGTCGCAAATTTCTAGTGATATGCTAAATGCTAATATTATTTTTTTTTCGGGAAGCTTAAGTTTTAATTTTTGATATTTTGAATACAAATTAGTCTTTCTATTTAGGTTACCTACATATTTATTTTAAGTTTTAAAATCTAAAAAAGTAGTGCACAAATTAGTAGGTACCTACCTATTTTTATCAAAAATAAATCGGTAGGTACCGTAAAATATTGTTTTTCTAATAATATAATATATTATAATATCTCATACTTTAATATGAAAGAAGCAAATGGAAGTGGTACACATCAGCAGCGTAAATTATATTGACGCTGATATCAGGTAAGCGCAGTTATTATGAAAAATGATAGATTTGCTAACAGGTAGCATAAAAGTAATTTGATTGACAGTTTCATAAAATGTGTTTTATTTAGTATTATTATGTTATTGTGAAATATTTGTTTTGCCCTCTTGTTTCGAAATAAAGAAACTTTTTCAAAAAATGACGAACGCACAAAATATTGAATTTTTTATAATGTTTTAACATGGACGTGTAATAAAATGATGTTTCTTTTTTTATCTCGAAAACGAAGCGCTGCCAAATTTCGAAAAAATCGGTCAAAAGATATTTTAAATATTTTTTAAAAACTGCAGGCCTTTGCTTTGCTCAATGAAGTAGATATTTCCTATAAGATGTAATTTTAGACCATCCCGTATAGTCTTCGGTAAATCTGATACAATACCAACTAATACATAAACATAATATCATTTACACTTTCGCTTTCATCCAACCAACCTACAAATAATGAACTTGAATACCTGGCCTTATGTAATCATAACAACATAGCGGTTTATTGCATTTTTGACCTTTTGCAGTACAGGTAACAACTATACATAAATAATTACGAATCCAAGAGTATAGATAATATACAAGTACAAGATAATAAGGTTATATATTATTGTGTACTTTTATTTGTAATTTACACAGCTTCAGGGGTTTTTAAATGTTATAACTGTGTTTGTCTGTAATGGCGTAGCTTGACTTGGGAAAATATCTATTTATTCTGTGATTTTAACCAAACTAGTGTTTCCTATTAAATCCAAGGCTTACGATAGAATAATAATAATAATCCTAGACAAACAAATACACCAGGAACTAGCACTGCAACATGGATTGTTAGAAGCTCGATAAAGGGTAATTTTTTTGCAACTTTTTTTTTTGGCAACACTGTTTTTGGCAGCTCAGCTGTTCTCTGTTAAACATGTGTCAGTCGCTTGCTTTATTATCAAAATTGTATGTATATATGGAGACTATTAGTTTCATGAAAAAAATTTTTTTTTTAATTTCACCGGAAATACTTGTTTTTGGTCATTTTATACATAAATAAGTAGTTTTAAAAAAATGTCTGTCTGTCTGTCTGTATCCACGAAAACGCAAAAACCGCTTAACAGATTTTATCCAAATTTGGTACAAAAATACTATTGGACATGGCAAGGAGCTGATTAGATTTTGGGAAACATTGAGCGTAGGCAAAGGGTTTAAAAGAGGGTTCAAAAATTAAAAAAATTCATAGTTCTTAAACTTATCCAAAATACTGCATAATTTTTTACACATTTAATTGAATATAACCTAAAATATTGAAGATAAAATATTGGACCAAATTGGCGTTCGAAAATAGTGTAAAATGGGGTAAAAAAGATTTAAAAAAAACGTATTTCTTAAAAATAGCAGAAATATTAACTAGTTATTTTGATAGAATATAACCTATAAAATGTGTCATGTCATAGGCGTTCGTAAATAGTGGAAAAGGGGTCAAAACATAAAAAATATATATTTCCTAAACTTATTCGAAATATGGAATAATTTTTCATAGTTGTGATACAATATAAGCTAAAAAATATTCCATAAAAGAATTGGTTCACACAGGCGTTCGAAAAGAGTTTAAAAAAAGGGTCAAAAACGAAAAAAAAATGTTTCCCAAATATACCAGAAAAATTGGCTAATTATATATAGCTTTCATATAAGATAACCTAAAAAATGCAGCATAAAATTTTTAAAATAAAAAAAAATTAAAATGTAAAAAATTTTATATTTAACTAGTTGAATTGGTGTTAAAAATACACGACAAAAATTAATGTTCCATAGGCGTTCGTAAATAGTAGAAAAGGGGACAAAATAAATGTTATAATAAAACTAAAAAAAATTAATTTGCGTTCAAGAACTTGGCCTAGATCTGAAATATAAAATATCTGCGTATAAATAGTGCCTCCAAAGAGAAGAAAAGGGCACAAAACCCGATACTTAAAAAAAATAGCTGATTTCTAAAACAAAACAAAAATTTATTAAATTTAGATAAATGACAAAAAGGTCATAAAATTATTACTTTTACACTTAAATATGGAGAGCTATTCGTGCCGTGAGGGCAACAGTTTATTTTTATTAAAAATTAATTAAACGTCAAACTGACAACTGCTTTAAAAATGTCGCGAAGATTTGGTATTGCATCTAACGATGCAATTAATGATATTATATCTAATATATACCAAAAAATACAATCAAATTAAAAAAATATGTATGGAAAATATTTCTCGAGTTTTGTGCGACCAGAGAATACGAACTGAATGCTGAAACGAGTTTGCATAATTTGGCTAATATATTGAAAGATTATGCGGTAAATATGAGAAAAGCTGACGGAACTGAATATAAAGAAACAACTGTAAAAACAATTTGGAATACTACGAGTAGGCTACTCCAGGAAAAATACTTCAATGACTTCAAAATTGTATTCGACCCGTTTACCAGTGTGATATTCAAAAATGCGCGAGATGCAAGAAATGCAAAACGTAAAAGATTACAGCAGGATCCAAACAAACGAAAATGCAGTTCATCAAATTTGAGTTCAAGTGATTTGGCTAGAATCATTGGATTATGGGATGAATGTACACCAGAAGGTTTACAAAATTTTTTTTACCATATTGTAGCTGTTGAGTTAGCTTGGCGAGGTGGTGAACCAGCTGATTGCCTTATAGATTATTTCACGATTGAGAAAAATAATGATGGAACGCCAACCAACAGAATATTGAGAAATACGCTCGTTCATTGTCGCTGTCGCCGTTCATTTTAGTTTTACTTCTTTCTATAAAGTTATTTTAGCAGAAGCGTTTCGTGTCTACTGAGACTTAAAAAATGCATTACGTTGCTGCATATTTATTGGCCATATTAGGCGGCAAAGGTGCCCCAAATGCTGGAGACATTGAAAAAATTCTTTCATCTGTAGGTATTGAGGCTGATGGTGAAAATCATTGGAGATCTCAATGGAAAATCAATTGATGAAGTTATCGCACAAGGTCGCGAAAAGTTGAGCTCTATGGCAGTTGGTGGTGGTAGCGCCGCAGCTCCCGCTGCTGCTGGTGCTGCTCCAGTTACTGATAAAAAAGAAGAAGCCAAGAAGGAAGAAAAGAAAAAGGAAGAATCAGAGTGGGAAGATGACGACATGGGATTCGCACTTTTCGATTAAATTGAAACAAATATGTTTTTATATTTAATTTTATAATAAATAAATTGAATACAATCCAATATTCTGTAAAACATGCCAAGGAGGATCGAAAAGTTGTACAAATAGTAAGTGGCTTGTTCCAAATATTGCAAACGAAAGTGCATGCCCTGTTCGGTTATTCCATAAATTATTGTCCAAAAGGGGGAAAAATATTACTTCCAGTCGCCTATTCTTGAGACCAAATCGTTTCTGGAAATCCGAAAGTGACACGTGGTTTGACAATATACCGGTAGGCAAGAACACAATTAATATGTGGACCAAATTATCCGCGCAAGCTATTGGTTTGGACACTAAGTGTAAAAAGATATCCAATCATTCGAACAGATCAACTGCAGTTAGCCTTTTGGCAAAGAAAGGAATTCCTGAACAGCAATTAATAAAAATAACAGGACATAACAGCTCTAATTCAATTAAACCGTACTTGAATATTAACCAAGAACGGCATGGTGAAATAATCAACACCATGCGAGGAAATTAACAATCCGTCAACTTCCGCAAACTCTTCTTCCAATTTAACACTTACCAATTGTACTTTTCACAACTGTAGTTTTAAATAAAAATGAATAATATTTGTTTGATTAAAACTAATACATTTTGTATTGAAAATTATTAAACGTCAGATTGACAATCAAATTCTTGATATCTACAAAGTAAAAAATTATCTTATCGAATACTCCTCAGGCTTTGATAAATACTCAACATTTTGTCATAGAGAATCCTTCAAGCGAGTTGCTCAAGGATAATTAGCGGCATTCTCTATGACAAAATTATCTCGGTATTATCAAGACCCTAGGAGTATTACTACTGAAAATCGACTAGTAAAAAACTGATATAGTAAATCTTCTGTTTGGCATTAATTTAAATAACAATTTGTAATTTCTTCTTTATGAAATATAAAAAAAAAAATCATTTAGTTTGTCAATAAAACCACTCCTATCTCATTAAATCTTGGGTACGGCAATGGTCACGCACAGGTAACAATCAATAAACAGTTTATTTTGAATTAATTCAAAGGAGATACCTTGTGAATATCCAAGTTTAATATCTTTTTAATTTAAATGGAATAATAATGGTAATTATTCATGAAATTCCACACCAGTGAAAAACATAGTCTGCATTATAAGTAAGTAATGAGTACACAGCACAATCAGAAAACATGAACGGTTTCCGTTCTAATATCCGGTGTGAAGAGAGGAAGTTTTTCATTTTCATCATGATTGATCAAATTATTGTTTAAGTTAAGGTAGGTAAAGGGAAGTAAGTCTATTGAGGGAATTATTGTTGTACTCATTCATATACAGTGAGTGATCGCAAAACTAAAGGAATTTAAATGATATTAGATTTTGTAACAATGATCTTCCTATTCTGCTGACACTGCTAAATCTTGGCATATGAAGATTTAGCAGTGTGGATAGTTTTTAAGTATGTTACGCCACGTCTAATACGAGGATAGTACCATTCCATTTGGTTTTTCTAAGAAAATTGACAAAATCGGAAACATTGATATACCTACAAGGTGTCCAGGGATAGAGTTTGGAAGAGGAAAAACTTTTTTATTTGTAGATTTAGAAGAAAAAGTCATTCTTTATAAAAACGTCTGCTTGTGTCGAATCTACAATTTGAAATACCAAATTTACGATTACTATACAGGGTATATCAAAAATAACATTTTTAATGATTTTGATTTTTTTGTTTTTTTTAATTTTATGAAAATATTTTCAAAATCGTGATTTATTACACTAATTGTGCAAAAAACACAGTTTTAAAATTGTACTTAGATCATCCTCATTAAGTTTAACACTATAAAAATATCTCAATGAAATATCAAGATATGGTATGGAATGGTTTATATTTATTTAAACGAAATAAATTTTTTGAAATGTTCGGGAGTTTATGAACTTTCTTTTCAGGACTGTAATAGCATTTATATCGGCCAATCTGGCCGTAGGATCCTTACGAGAATCAAGGAACATTTGTATTATTACAACCGTTATAAGAATACCGATATTTTTAATACTCCATCTACTTTTGCAAACCATCTAATCGCGACAAATCACAACTTCGATGTTTTGAATAATGCAACGTTATTACATAGGTGTAATAAGGGCTCCCGTTTAAATTATTTGGAGATTTTGGAGATCATGAAGGCTAAGTCAAATAATAGTGTCACTTGCTTGAATGACCAAACATCTTTCATTGAGTCCCCTATTATTAATTCACTCTTTAATTTGTAACGTGTTCCATTTTTGTGCCCCTCTTTAATGTTTTTTTGCTTGCCTCATTTAAATTTACTATTTTTACGATTCTTTAGAATTTCAGTCCAGTTGAATTCAATTCTTTTTGGACATACTGTACTTATAGAAAAAGGTTAAACGTTTTTCGTAAGTTTTATACCTTATAAACTTATGTATAGATTTGTTGCCCGTTGTATGTTTTATTTATTTATTTATTTTTTCTCTTATGCGTTCGTTTTTATCTTTATTGTAGGACTGATGATGGCTTGTTTGAGCCGAAACTAGTTTCCTTTACATAACTAAATTAAAAGTTTTTTGTGGAGTTGACTTTGAAAGTTTTTGTTTGTTTTCTTTTATTTTATTTATTTGTCTATCATAGTTTTTGGATCTTGGAAATTTTGTAATAAATACTTTAAGTTAAATAATTGATTATAATTTTTAGTATTAAATTCCTTATGAAAGTTGCAGCCAATTTTTAGAAGAGGAAATATTTTCCCAGTGCCTGGCACAAATAGGGTTTCGTATTAAAATATAAACAAATAAAATTTTAAATAAACAGAAAAACTAAGCTTGGGTCTTCTTGAATGTCATGATTTTTTGTTTGTACTTGAATGAATTTTTACCTGTAAACTCACTACAAGTGGAGTTTACCACCTGTATCAATATATTTTGTATATATCTTAAATATTTTTATTTAGAAAATGTGCCTTTTTGCACATATTTTGAGGAGTTCTAACTCAAAAAATTAATCATAGTTTATTAAAAATTTGAAATAAGTTTTTCGTTGATCTGAAGTATCCTAATAACTATTGAATGGAAATTGTAGAAATACCTAAACATTTTCTAAAAAAACGAAACTTTCATTCGATATAAGCACAATTTTTACAACCCTATTTGTCTAATTCTTCATTTAATAATGAAGTGTTACCATTTGAATCATCAATCATTAGATAAATATAGTAATAATTACTACCAAATAATGAAAATGTCCAAATTTATTAAAAATTCATTTAAATTTAAGTGCCATACATGTTTCGAGTCTCACATTGTACTCATCTTCAGTGGCTTAATACATATTAAAATAGTAATCGGACGTTTACACAATTACGATGAAATATCTTTTAAATAAGTTTGCTCTGAAATTAACAAAGGCCTCGATCAGATTGCCAAATCGGAATTGTGTTAATTACCCAATGAAGATGAGTATAATGTGAGACTCGAAACATGTAAGTTAAATTTAAATGAGTTTTTAATAAATTTGGATATATTTGTGGAGTTGGACTTCATTATATATTAGTAATAGACAGCACTCGTATTCTTCCATAAATAAAATAAATTCGCGACCGATTTCAACGATATATATTGTGCTAATATTTTGTTTAAAAGTTAATTAATTTTGTATGTGTATGAGTAAAACACAAACACCAGAAATTTCTTGTTGATTCGGGTTCTTCACTTTAAATATTAAACGCAATACCTGCTCAATAATTATTACAACTTACCTTTGCTAAGTTAAATCACTGTGTATGTTGAAGAATTAAATAATAACACTATTGTTGAATTAGGTGCGGTTTTTTTCAGACACTGACCACTGTGCGTAAAATGTTCTTCTAAAGAATTGGATGGCGACGGCCATTTATTTATACATTTTTCCCCACCAATGCGAAAAATCACTTTTGATTACTTATACTTAGTCGTAATAGTACTAGTCCTAGTCGTATTTGTATCCAGGAGCAAATATGCCTGTTCTATGTGTGTATCTGAAGACTACGAGGGACTTTTTTTAATTCCACGGTATAGGGAATCAGTGGCGGCTTGTCTAAATAGTTAGTAAAATGAGTAATATTTAAGTATTTTATTTTATTTTATTGTGTAATTATTTTTCTTCATATAAAATTTAAACTATAAATAAATGTATACAATTTTCAACCTGAGGTAAACCCAGCTTCACCATAAAACTTTAAATTTGTCTGAAGCTATCCATAATGTACATATATATATATATATATATATATATATTTCTTCCTTTTTTTACTTGTAATTATTTATTTTGATATTTATCTTCGCTGTGCACGGCACTTGGCACCCTTGTATCCTCTGTTACACCAATAGCCTATTTATCATACATGTACAAGCGTTTTCATCTAAAATTCAGTAACAATTTGCAACCCTGCCTCTACGGCATATACCCAATATACAACGAGATACAACCATCTGACGGCCGACTTTCGCCCTTCATGAAAACATAGTTACCAGCGTTTAATTGCACTAAGACCTTAGCACCTACCAAAAGAATCTTGCCCAAACAGCATAAGAAGCACGCTTCACTATATTAAACTGCCACAAGCCGCCAATGAACTAAGTGTAGAAAAATGTTCCCAGGCCTTGAGTTTTCCGGCTTATTGTGTGACCTGCGGCTCATGCTGCAAATCATATGAGTAGGAAATGGTCATTTCATACGAGTTTCACTATACTTTTTCTACGACTGTTTTAATATACAGGATTGCTTTTGAATAAATTAAACTTCATCATTTTTAGGAAAATATTTGTTTTTCAAAAATTACCTATACTCGCCCTGTTGGCGTAAGCCTAAATACGATTAATTAAAAGTATAAATTGACTAGGTTGTGTTAAACTATATTCACTATCACTGTTTTTCATTATATGAATAGCGTTGAAACCTTTGAAATTAGCGAAATGATTTGTATTATCGGCGTTGCTATGGTGATTTTTCATAACCGATGCTATTTTTGTCATTACCAGGAAATTTACCCTTGTATGTTACTGCCAATGCAGAGCGGTATCGCGTCATGATAAGAAGCTTTCTTTGGTCTGTGATTGATGCTGGAGACTTGCAACAGAAAAAACAGTTTCAGTCCAATTGTCCCAGTTCTCCTGACTAACGCTTGCACTCTCGCCAGACACCGTTTTGAAAACAATCACATTGCGCGTCTTCCAGGCACTCAACAACCCTTCAATAGGTTGAAAATAAACGCAGCTATATTCTTTAGCAAATTGAAGAGCCTTTTACTTTTATTAAATTTCCCGATATTCGTAAAACTGCTTCATTTAATCCTGTTAAGGACACACTCGTACTCGTTTTCGACTGCTTGGAACATTAGTTTTCTTTAACTGTTGTGTTAGTGACCTCTAAGTGTTTTCAAATTGAAGTTTGTTGGTTTTAGGTCAATTAAAGAAACAAAGTAATTCCTCTGTCGACGTTTCGACTTTTATTAAGTCATCCTCAGGACACTAGAATACAACAAAAAAAAAGAAAAACATAAAGGGTGACTTGAAATTTACAATTAGTTGTTAAATACACAAATACAAAAAAAAAATATTAAAAAAAAAAAAAAATATATAAAAATATAAATAAATAAAACATCAAGACATGTAATGTATTTTTTTTTTTTCCCCTTTGTTTAAACACAGATTAAACTAAATACTACAACGGGTTCTCCATACTCACGTGAACAATTTGTTTCTTTTGTCAATGTTTTGTGAATTATGAAGGACATTTACATATGATGAAATCAAAAAGGGGGTTTCTTCTTTTAAACATATACTCTCTTATTTTATTAGTGTATAAACTAAAACTGAATAGGCACAAACGAACAGAAAATGATACATTTAATTTTTTTTTTTTTTTTTATAATTTTAAATAAAATTCCATCTTTTCCTATCAAACAGGTGTATATATATATATATTACTTTTCAGGTTGTAGGTGGTTATTATACGGGGTTTATTTATACAAAATGGATTATTATCTTCTTCGTGGGATCCTATTAATTAAATTTGCATAAGCAGAGCTCAAATTTTGGGTGTCAACTTGTTTATTTACATTATTTTGATGTATAGGATCCCACGAAGAAGATAATAATCCATTTTGTATAAATAAACCCCGTATAATAACCACCTACAACCTGAAAAGTAATATATATATATATACACCTGTTTGATAGGAAAAGATGGAATTTTATTTAAAATTATAAAAAAAAAAAAAAAAAAAAAATTAAATGTATCATTTTCTGTTCGTTTGTGCCTATTCAGTTTTAGTTTATACACTAATAAAATAAGAGAGTATATGTTTAAAAGAAGAAACCCCCTTTTTGATTTCATCATATGTAAATGTCCTTCATAATTCACAAAACATTGACAAAAGAAACAAATTGTTCACGTGAGTATGGAGAACCCGTTGTAGTATTTAGTTTAATCTGTGTTTAAACAAAGGGGAAAAAAAAATACATTACATGTCTTGATGTTTTATTTATTTATATTTTTATATATTTTTTTTTTTTTTAATATTTTTTTTTTGTATTTGTGTATTTAACAACTAATTGTAAATTTCAAGTCACCCTTTATGTTTTTCTTTTTTTTTGTTGTATTCTAGTGTCCTGAGGATGACTTAATAAAAGTCGAAACGTCGACAGAGGAATTACTTTGTTTCTTTAATTGACCTAAAACCAACAAACTTCAATTAGTTTTCTTGATGATAATTTCGCGAGTTTTTACTATCAGAGATACACAACTTGGGAAACTTCCTCCAAAACTTTAATTTTATCAGCTAAACGTAAACACACACACTTGGTCATCTTACTTGATTACTAAACAAAAACCAACTGAACCTAATTTTGCGATTTACTAGGCTTCGACTATAAAATGGGTTAGGAATTCTCCAGGTGTCTCACAGAAATCTACCTGCTTTATTGCCTACCATTAGGAGTTATGAACGCGTTAAGAACATTTTCAAAAAAAAGACGATATCAGAATGTAAATGAAAAATCGGAAAAGGCCAAGATCTCAATAAATGCATAAAAATGTATACATAAAAGTCCAGTAAAAATGTTATTATATAGTGCTACTCATTTTAAAGATTCACTATATGCAGGGCTTTTTACATTAAATTTCATTAAAATATTCTAGGTCTTTAAAAAATTGGGGTTTTCACTATATAGAGTTTCACTATAAACAGTGTCGACTGTAGTTGATGCTCTCTATCTATATAGAGGTTCGACTATAGTTTTAGATTGGTAATTTATAAAGGTCGAAGTGAATTAAATCACTCCCCTTTTTACTTTAGTTATTTTTTCTAATCAAAATCCAGATCGTTGTTCACAATTTTTACCCCTCTTGAACTCAACCTTAAAATGTTAAGCACATAGAAACATGTTTTATATTGGGCAATATAAATTAGTTACCTTAAAAAAAGTTCCAAACCATTATAACGGAAATATTTTTTGTATCAAGATGAATAAAGATACTATAACAACAATTTCAATTCACGCCGTATTTTGATTATTATATTTATTATTATATTAAATTGGACTTGACCAACAGCATTTCTATTCACATATAACTTTTATGAATAGGGGTCAATCAACTTTTTTATAATTTTGTTTATATATTATACAAGGTGATAATATTACTGTTCATATTTAACCATTTATATATCGCTGGGGGCTAAATCTGGAGAATACGGTGGGTTGGGTAAGCAATTCGAAGCCCAATTCATTGAATTTTGCCATAGTTTTCATCCTCCTACAGACACTCTAAAAACTCTCCACGCACTTTTTAATTACTTCAACTTATAAACTTGGTAATATTTTCAAAATTAGTAACAAAAACTTAAATTATAATTGTAACGAAAATTCCTATTCAAAGATAAACAATAAATATTAAAACAAAATAAAGTAACCAAACTGTATAATGATGATACAGGGAAACAGACACAGAAGCAGCTTCAACTCACAAACTCAATGTTTTGACCCCTCAACCAACTTGAAAGTTTTGATTTAAAATTTTTTAAATTTGCTTTATTTTTCAATTCCACTGGCATTTGATTAAAAACCCTATAAAGGTAAATGACCTCTGTCCGATTGTTTTTTTACATGCAGGTTCCCGTATAATCTCTTTTTTCTTATCACGAGTTAAATAACCGCGGTCTGGCGTCCCTAAAAATTTCTTCGAGTTATTAAGTTGGAGAACAGCATTCTTATAAAACAACTGTCTTATGGTCAACACAGCAGCTAGTTTAAACAAATTTTCTGTCGGGAATCGAATATCTAAATCAAAGATTATTTTTAATATTCTTTTTTGTAGGATTACCAAAGGTTCTAGATTGGCTCTATATGCTCCACCTCAACCCACAATTCCATAGGATAATAGAGACTGTACTAAAATATAATACAGAGAGAGATTTTCTTTTGCTGTTAAATTTTTTTTTGTATTTTTAAAGATGTACAAAAACGAACGAATCTTTTTGACCGGAGCTTCAACATGGATATCCCATCTTAGATGCCGATCGAGTATAATTCCGAGATACTTAACATGATCAGCCCTGCTCACGTCAAAACTCGCCTCTCTCTGCATTAGATTAATTGTTTCGGTTTGCGTAGCTACACTATTGGTAAAGGGAACATAAACCGTTTTTTGGAAGTTGATCGTTAAGAGATATTTATCAAACCATTGCACTATTATCTGAAGTCCCATCTTTACCTTCTCTTCCACCTCTTGCCATGATGCTCCTTCCACGAAAAATACGGTATCATCTGCGAATGACAGTAAACTTCTCGGCAGATCAAGATTCAGCAAGTCATTTACATATATATTAAATAGTATCGGACCAATAACTGTTCCCTGAGGAATTCCATAAGAACAAGGCAGAGGTTTACTTAGTGTATTATTTATCCTCACCATTTGGTTACGGTATACATGTATTGATTGAAGGTAAGAACGAATTAAAAATCATATGGAAAAAATTCTATCTGTGTCGTCCTATGGCCTTTTTGAATGGATTAATACATCTAATTAAAGTTTATGACTGGTATATTAAGTAGCGTTATTTATAGAGCACCCTGTAATTCTCCAAACCCATAAATAATAAAACCAATACTATATCTTGATTATATCTTCTATATTCTTCGATATCGGTAGGTATATACGATAATTTCTAGAACTCCCCTTGCATGCAAATATATTATAAAAATATATATGCACATAGTTTATTGAAAAGTTAATAAATGTGTATGATAGGTCCGAGAATAGCTCCCTGCAGCACACCTTATTAAATTGTAATAATATACAGGATGATCCAGAAGGAGTTGGAGGAAATATTCGACCGTTTCTGTGAGTTTACTTTTCGACAACACGACAGGGGGTCTATTCTCGAGTTCAATAGGTAGAAGGAAGTGTTCACGATGGTTTACATCCTATGATTGTTCTCTTGAGAACTTGCTGTTGTTGAAATATTAGATGAAAACTTAACACATAGTTACAATTGTCTTATTTTCAAATGTTATTTAGGATTTTAAATTTTACATTAGATTTTAAATTTATACTGCAATATCCAAAACATCCACCTTGTGGTTTTTTCTTTTTATATAATTATATCATTAGTATTAACTTAAATTTATGGAAACATCAAATACATTAATTATTCGTGTTATTTTGCGTTTTCTTTTTCATTTTCATCAATGGATTATTAAGAATTTTAAGATATTTTGCTGTTTATAATAATCGTTAAATTAATTAATAAGAGCAAAATATCTTAAAATTCTTAATAATCCTTTGATGAAAATGAAAAAGAAAAAACGCAAAATAACACGAATAATTAATGTATTTGATGATTCAATAAATTTAACTTAATACTAATGATATTAACTATAATAAACCGCACTTCTCTTATTCACTCTAATCTTCAACGAAAACGGGGTAAAGCCTAGGCCAGGATTTCTGACAATCAAAACAAGTGTAAAATATGCCATGTGTTTTACCATACGTTTAAATAGTTAGCGCACTGCAACGTTTACTTTTGTTGGGGCTTCTTTGAAGGGAAACATTTTTAAAATAGTTCCCAAAGCGTCACTTTTTTCATTAAGGTAAAGTCAGTAGAAAAGAAAACAGATTTGTGTGTTTTTCTTATGGAATCTACTTGGTTAAACAATATACCTACTTACAATGCTTTGCTGCCAGAATGTCTTTGAAATTATCTCTATTCTGAGCCTCGTACTTATTATTTCTGCAATAGCGTAATTAATCCGAAATCTATTTGCACCCGAAACACGTGAAGATGCTAATTTAAACATAAACTCAATTACCCCAAGTTTATTTTATTTTACTTTTGCTAAAATAATTTGGTTATTGAAAAAATTCCATATTATTTTTATCTCATTCAATAAAATTCATTCAAGATCTGGCACCAACCAAGAAAAATTACAAGGATCGCCGTTGCCACACTTTATTTGAAAATTTTCACCATCGTCAGTCACGTACTCATTAATTGCGTAATACCGAAATCAATCGAGCAATCCGACTTCTATTTATACCCCCAACCCAAGTCGAAATACGCAATTAACGCGAAAACCTAAATTGGGTAAGCTTTATTTTATTTTTACAAAAATATTAACGTTCTTAAATATAGTTAATTTTTATACCAGCTTAAACTAAATCTGACAACAATGCCAAAATCCTCATCGCTGGAAATTACGACAATTATGACAAGTGACATATATCATAAATAAATTTGATTTGGCTAAACAAACAGTATTTTTAGTTAGAATGAGGTCATACATTTTTTATACAGGGTGTATGTGTATTGTTTCCATTTATTTGATCAGGTTTTCATACCACATTTTCAGCGATAGGTTACTTTTTTTTATTTAATTTTTTTTTTCACTAATTTTTTTTTATTTTTTGAACAATTTTTTGATTTTTTTTTTATTTTCAATCATGAATACATTAGGATGAAACTATATAGTTCCTAGAGGTTCTCTACTAGAAATCCCACTCATTTATTGATGCTCTTAATAAATTCTTCGATGAAGGAAGTAAAAAATTAACATTTTTGTTATTTTTTAGTTTCACTATATACAGAGGGGTATTTTTAAGTTGTGTAGTTATACAATTTAGATACAAGGTAACCCAAAAATGTTTTTTTGGGCACGGCAAAACCTAATTAATAGGAAAACTTTTGAGTTTTCTTAGTTCGTTAGAATGGTCTCATAAAATTTATTTATGTGTAATTCTATTTATTTGATTAGGTTTTCAACCCATATTTTCAGTTTTTTTATAACCGTCAATTACTTTTGTCATAGATAAGACTACCACAAAACGACTAGGAAATCCCGAAGGGATTTCTTGTTGATCTAATAAACGGCAAGGTAGGTAGTGGGGTCGTGATATTTACGCAGGACAATGATATTATGAAGGGCTATCTACATGCCAAACGACAGTTTTTTAGGTCTTGATTATGTCCTATATGATAGCTTCCTATACCAAACCAAGGCCCCAAAAAATGTTGCTTGTAATTATATAAAAAGAAAAAACCACAAGGTGGATGTTTTGGATGTTGAAGTATAAATTTAAAATCTAATGTAAAATTTAAAATCTAAAATAACATTTGAAAATAAGACAATTGCTTGATTCCGAAACATGTCTGGCGCTTGTTGAGTTGGGTTGGGTTCTTAACATATGAAGGATCTAATTTGTGGAGAAGACGTATTTTATTTTACATATAAATGAATTGTAGTCGCTGGAGGCTAAATCTGTTGAAGCTGGAAATGTGTTTAAAATCACTTTTTTGCTGGCGTCATCATGTTTCAGGTTGGAAATGTTCAACCCCATCCTCGTATATTTTCTGTCAAAGAATTAAATTAAAATCCTTTTTTACTGTTGTACACCAAAACCAATAAATCGCTGACTGTTAAGTGAACAAAAACCAAAAAATGGCAGTAAAAAACGGATCACGTCTTCCAGCTTTCGTTACGGTCATACCATCTGTAGATAGTATTATTCCTTGGTATTATGTATGGCTTTTTTTCTTCTATTCTTATTTCCACTTTTTACTCGTTAGTTTTCGTTGTTATTCCGCCGATTCTGATTACCTATTTCGCTGTTATGTTCTTTGCGATCTTATTAACTACAGTGATAAATTATTGAAAAAAATAAAATAAAAGGTAAATATATATTGTGCGTTCACTATTCATGTAATATGCAGTTGAAATTCTAGATTTATTATGTCTGCGATTCTATATATATATATATACAGGATGCTTTATAATGGTTACTTTTGAGTCGAAACGTATATTATTAAATCAAGTATTGATGAAATAATAGTAGAAACCCAAAAATAAAAAACCAATTTTCCTTTTATTACAAAAGGAGAAATAACCAGACTGGGGCATGGGTCGTCAGTAAATGGCGATATCGTTTCGGTCTGATTATGAGCTTGTCTGAGTACCATAGTCGCCCATCACCTTATATATTTTTAGAAACGATCGCTTCTTAAGTGGGATAACGTAACGATTTCCTAACAAAATTCTTAATAATACTTTCTGAAATTTACGCCAATAAAAGTGGTCATAACTGGCCATGAATAAAACCTATTAAAGGTGCCCATTATAGTTTAATGCACATTCTGAATACCAACCTAACCAGTGTCAAAGTTAGACCTAAAGTCGGAAAGCCAGTAACAGTGACAAACGAAGAGAATTCTTCGGATTTAATATTAGATTTCGTGGAGAATCCCAAAACTTCTACACAACAATTGGCATTAAATTCAGTAAAATTTCGTCCCTTTAAGATCCATCTACTACAAGAATTACTTGAAGCTATTCTGGATAAATTGAGGCTTGAGGCAAAATGAAAATTTCGCAAATAATATTTTGTTTCCTGACACAACTGTAGGTACTGGCTAGATAAAAATCCACATTATCGATCGAACAAGTCCACACCCAACGGCCGCAAAAAGTCAATGCTTGGGTGGTATTATTGGGGGACATATAGGACTGTATTTTATCAAGGGAAATAATTTAAACTCGATGTTGGGCACTTTTGCAAAAACCAATTGTTCCCGAACATATTCGATTATTTCCGAACAATAATGATCCTAATTTAATAGCAGAACTTCAGCAGGATGGCACCACGGCATTTCGGAATTCAAGTACGGGAATTTCTAAATCGAACGTTTCCTGGCAGATGGCTAGGGCGGAGGGCAAGTTTCAAAGTGGAAAATTACTTCCGCAACATGTTCTTTACATGCTCACGACATGTTAAATCAGTGTCAATGATAACAGCTAAGTTCCTTGCAGAACCATCACACTGGACAACACTGTTATTAATCATAACTAAAATTTTCTTTAAGATAGTCAGAATCATTTCTATTACTATACAGCAACATATCCGATTTTAATGGATTCAATTTTAAATTATGATCGGTGGAAAGTGAATATAGAACATCAAGGTCAGCATTAACTCTCTGGCAGGCCTCAACACAATCATCCGTCTTAAAAGAGTAATAAACCTGTGTTCCGCAAAAGCCTGTATGCTACAATGATTTAATGAACTCAAAATTTCTGAGGTATAAATTAAAAATAACAGAGGCCCCAGAATTGAACCCTGTGTCACAATAGATGTAATATCCGACACCGTCGAAAACTGGCCATTATGGTAAACCCTTTGTTTTCTTAAAGATAAATATGAATTAAATAAGGGCATCATCGAGACCGTAAAACTTCAGTTTAGCTATCAACAATCTGTGATTGATAGTGTCAAAAGCATTAACCAAAATCCAACAGATGTATTCTTATTCTATCACGAGCTCTGATAACGTCATCAGTAACCATGGCCAATGGAATAGCCGTACTATGGACCCTCCTAAAGCCATGCTGACAATGGGGTAATAGGGAGTGAAGGTCCAAATAAGAATTAACCTGGTTATAAAGAATTCTCTCGAAAACTTTAGAAATAGCCGGAAGAATACTAATTATTCTTAGGTCATTCAGTGTAGTCGGATTCGGTTTCTTCGAAAAAGGCAAACCAAATGACATCTTCCATGAATCAGGAAAGAAACAAACCTCAATACAAGAGTTAATGATATGAACTATGTACTTGTCAATGAAAGGAGAACAATATTTCAGCATAGTAGCAGAGATTCCGTCCGCACCCACCGCACTGGTTTCAATACCATGAAGTATCTTATTAACTTCAGAACTTTGCATAGGCACTCAGGATGAATCACCCTGTATTTTACCCAATAATTGACCGTTCTCATACATATCAGCGACCCTGTAAACTAGAAAAGGCCTCTGTTTCGTTTCTATTGGGCTACCCTCAGCAAAAGGAGCCTTTGGAGTGCATAAAATTGAAAACAATTTTGTACCTATATCTCGACGACATTAATAGATAGTTTTTACACGTTCTTATTCATTTATTAAACAAACTTAAGGCAATTCTAATTATTCAAGTTTGCATAGCTCATTAACACACGGGAAGAGATATAATAAATGATAATAACAAATATTTTTTATTATTGTTATTGAAATATAAACAATTTGGTAAAAATGCGTCACTCGGGTAGGTGCTTTTACCATAGTTGTTAGTTAAAATTTGTTGTGAATTGTTAAATAGCTGTATCATGATTTCTTTATTATTTCTTTATCAGTCAATTTGTATGCTATTCGTAATTATTATTGTTTAAAATTTTTGGATCCTATCACTATGAAGTAGAAAATTACTTCCTGATGTAAATTACTCGAAACTAATGTAGCTGTGAAATATTTAATTTTATCTTTCAAATACTGATAGCAGAATGTAATTTTTCAATCATTGAAAGAAATTTTAATCGATCATTTTAAACGTTAGCAGTGGCGGATATGCCACGCGAGCGGCACTTTCTAGGGGAGGTAAACACAGGAATCCCATCAATCTCCTCATAGTGTGTCATTGATATCCGATACCGAGAAGATTTTGGGCTTTAGTTTAAATTTTAGCTGAATTTTTTGTAGAAAATCAGTATCTTTACCCAAATAATTTAATGACAACTTTTTCAAACACATCCGTAGATAAGCTATGAGAGTTCTGGCTCATTTCTTATCACTTGGATGGCATGTTTACCATCGCAAAGAAGTGGATAGTATGTTTACCATCGCGATGGATGACGTCACACGTATATAGGGTGTTTCACATAGGGTGTTATAAACAGGACGTCCCATATAGGTACACGGTGTCCAAGATAAGAATGGGATAGCATTGGAATCTTGGAAATGGTACGAGTTACAATGTCGGTTAAATTAGGGAAAAGTTGTATAATTTAGGCACCTTTTAAATGGGGTTCTCAGTAGTATAATACCCCTAGGGTCTTGATAATACCCAGATAATTTTAATTATTTTAATTTTGTCGTGAATGAATGCCGAAAGCGTGTTGCTTGATAATAGCCCAAGGCCGCAGGTCGAGGGCTATTATCCTTGAGCAACTCGCTTGAAGGATTCTCTATGACAAAATTTTGAGGATTTATCAATGCCCGAGCAGTATTCGATAAGATAATTTTTTACTTTGTAGATTTCAAAAATTTGATTGTCAATCTGACGTTTAATAATGCAAAATGTATTAGTTTTAATCAAACAAATATTATTCATTTTTATTTAAAACTACAGTTGTGAAAAGTACAATTGGTAAATGTTAAATTGGAAGAAGAGTTTGCTGAAGTTGACGGATTGTTAATTTCCACTATTGAAGAAATTCCTCGCATGGTGTTGATTATTTCACCATGGCGTTCTTGGTTTATATTCAAGTACGGTTTAATTGAATTAGAGCTGCTATGTCCTGTTATTTTTATTAATTGCTAATCAGGAATTCCTTCATTTGCCAAATGGCTACCTGCAGTTGATCTGTTCGAATGATTGGATATCTTTTTACACTTAGTGTCCAAACCAATAGCTTGCGCGGAGGATTTGGTCCACATATTAATTGTGTTCTTGCCTACCGGTATATTGTCAAACCATGTGCCACTTTCGGATTTCCAGAAACGATTTGGTCTCAAGAATAGGCGACTGGAAGTAATATTTTTCCCCCTTTTGGACAATAATTTGTGGAATAACCGAACAGTCATTGAAGTATTTTTCCTGGAGTAGCCTACTCCTAGTATTCCAAATTGTTTTTACAGTTGCTTCTTTATATTCAGTTCTGTCAGCTTTTTTCGTATTTACCGCATAATCTTTCAATTATTAATTTTAAATAACAGCTAAAAACACTGAAAACTTGTTATTTTTGAATTGAAAATGGCTTTAATTTTAACAATAAAAAAAATCCAGGGCCGTATTAAAAAAAAAAAACAAATTGATGATGGTTTTTCAGAAACGAGACGTCGTAGTGAAAATTCGTAGAGGTGAAAAAGTGGTTTTAATTTTTTTATATCTGTAAAGATAATGTTAGAAATACATAAAAACGAGAATTGCAAAAAATCGTTTTTTCAAAAGTTCTCGAAAACGCCTAAAGTTAGTTTAATTTTGAAAATAGCACTTAAAAGGTGTTTAAATTGAATCATAATAATATATTGTGTACTTAGTAGGAAAAGAAACACTTTTCTTCTTTAATTATCTTGATAGATTCACCCACAAGGGTACAGGGTGGTCGTAAACTACTGCAGTGTTATCTATACTAGTAAAAATAGGAATAAGTCATTTTTGTCAAATGAAACACCCCGTATATTATTAAATATCTCCTAAATAACTAAAAATATTGAGTTGCGGGTTTGCCTAATCGGTGCCATGACATGTCACTTACTTTAAGGCTTAGGTTTACAAGTAAGTTGATGGTACCAGTTTGACGTTCTCTTCTCCTTTAAGTAGAATGAATTAAGAATTAAGGACACCCTGTATATAAATCATATTCCTTTAGAAGAAATAATATTAACATGGTATTCATGCATAATTTGATGTGTTTGTTATATACGATTCAAAGTCAAAGATTTTTATCAAAATTATTACGAAATTATACATACATATTTATTTTCTTCATATTCTTTTACAAGACATAATAATATCTAGCATAACCAAGGTACCCACTATCTAATTATTATATTATTATTTATGGGTAAGGTTATTTTTAATTTTAAAAGTATTTTATATTCATAGACATTGTTTTAATTTAATTTTGCAAACTTGAAGTAATAATAGTGCCTAATAAATTGTTAAAGAAATTTATATAAAAAATAACGTCCGCCGCTATTAACGTTAACGTTAATTTAACACCAACGATTTTCAAATAGAGAGATATGGTAGTTCTAAAAAATAACGTCACCTATGATGATAATCATATTATAGACAGCCATTTTTAGGCTAGCAAATTTAAAATACCTATCTAATATATTTATAGTAGGTATTTAGTATAAAATTTTATAAGGTTATTGAATTTGACAAGTGGATTTATTATTTAAATTAAGTATTTATCAGATTATAACAACATTAATTAATAAGCAGCATGTACAGGGTGATGCAAAAAAAACATTAATTAGCCGACATTTAACAAATTTTCCAGATTGCAATCAAATAAATTTTAAACGTTTAGAAATTTTTCAGCATACACTTTAAATTCATATACGGGGTGAGTCAAAAATGTAAAAAAAAGTAATAGTTTCAGTATTTTTTTGATTTTTTTAGATTTCAATTCAAGATTTTTTAGAGGTGAAACTATAAGCTCGTAGAGGTTATATACGAGGTAACTCAAAAATGTTTGTATTTATTTCTCAAGACTTTTAGACACGGCAGGACCTAATAAATAGAAATTTTTTTATTTTTTTTAGTTTGTTATAATGGTCTCATACATTTTTAGCATAAGCACTTTAATTTGATATACGCGGTGAGTCAAAAATTTATTTATTTATTTTGTTAAAGACAAAAAAGTAATATTTTCAGTAATTTTTTGATTTCAATTCAAGATTTCTTTAAAAGTTAAACTATAAGCTCCTAGAGGTGATCTACGGGGTAACTCAAAAATGTTTCTATTTATTTTCAATATTTTTAGTTTTTTAATTTTTTTCTTTAATTTTTTTTTACAACCCTCAATGACTTTTTTCATAGATAAAACTACCACAAAACTACTGGGAAATCCCAAAGGAATTTCTTGTATTAAATAATTGATTATATCCCCAGAATTTCGCATTTCTAAATCTACGTTTACTTGTAGGTACTTCTGAGAAAATGTCACCTCGCTCATTTAAAGTGATGTGAGCCTCACTGCCTCACTTATGAATCGAAAGACTAATTTTGTAAAAGAAATGTGAGATGAGGGAAAACAATTCAGAATTTATATAAAATGAACTTTCAACCAGATCAGTCATTTAAAGATTTTCATCATATTAATCTTTACAAGTAAAAATGATTTTGTTTAAATTACCATAGCCTCGGTTGGCTCCTATTATGAGCTCGTGAGAGTCCCATAGTTGTGCCCATCTACAACACGGCTTGCTTTTAATGGCTCTGCTAACAAAACCGCCTGTGGAGGATTTTGTCTTTGTTGGGTCAATATATAAAAGCAATACTCCGAAGTAAAATTGATTCTTGTTAGGCTCAAAATATAGGCACATAGTGACCCTCGTATATCCTCTAAAATTGCTACCAGCATCGCCGCGCGGGATGTTATTAAGATAACCAGTAATAAAATTTATATTTCCCAGTATTTGTAAGCCGCAAAACATAAATAATAAAAACATCGCAGGCATAACAATAAGCAATTCGAAAAAATGGTAAATTTCTATAAAAAACCGTATATATGCATTTAATTATTTAATTTTGTTGATGAATTAGATAATTCAATATGACTCACTATATTACTGGAATAAGATGGAAACGTTATTTACCATTCATTGCATACATCAAGACCTTCAATCAAATCAAATTGCAATTCTAGAATTGCTAATCAGAAGACAACAGAACAGACATTACATTGAGTACCTATATCTATCTAACTATTACAAACTAATGATGGTTATTGTTGTTATGTTATTTCCAAGAAAATTGTTGAAAACATTTTCATGCATTTTAGATTGTAATTAATAATTTAAATAATAAACAAACACAATTTTATGCGCATCTTCTTTTTAAACAATTAAAAAACTGTTCGAATAAGTTCATGTCTGTTAAATATTTTGTTCTTAGTTTTGCACCCTGTATAAGCCTAAAACTGAAGTCTGAATAAAAAATTCTATCACAGTGCAATTACCAAAGAAAAAAGCTACAGTTTAAAAAAAAATTATCGAAATCGATTTATCGGTTCGTGAGAAAATCAACTTTGAAATTGAGCGATATTTTTGCGCCTAAGTGCAGTTACAGTTTTTAAAAATTCATTTCCTTGTACTAAATATTAACGCCCGCTTCTGAAACAACAATTGATTGAAATTAATTCGTCTGGCATTACAAAATAGTTCAGATCAAGCGTTTAAAATTTCGCCAGCTCACCTTTAAAAAGTGCCGTTTTCGACGTATTGTAAAAATTGCACTCTGTATGTTTATGTGTGTAAATTTAGAGCTAATATTAAGAGCATAGTAGTAATAATAACACTGAATAATAAAAAAATTGTCTCTCGTAACATATTTATGTTGTTTATTTAGATGAAATAGACCTCATTTATCCAATTATAGCATTTCCTATACAAAGTGATCTCTTGGCCTTGCAAAAGACTTGAAACTAATTGTAATAAGAGCTAAGTATATCCGAAAAAATAATTCACTATTAGACAACGGAAATACAGGATGGTTCATCAGGCTGAAGATATGGATATTATTTTTATCTCTTGTTATTGATAGTACCTATACAGGGTCGGTCTACTCAGATTTTCAAAATTTTTTCAACGTCTAATTTTGTAGACCTATTAGGACTACATTCTAAAATAGGTGCCATTTATACAGGGTGTTACAATTTTGCGGATGTCCGATAAACTAGGCTTATTTAAAGTTGATACGAATCGTTCAACATTTTGCATTATTGAGACACCACTACGGAGGCCAGAGTACAGTGGATTTCAAAGAGTATGTGGTGAAGTGTTTCATTGACAAGCATGTTGCACATCGTACAGATGTTATCAGGTTTTATCAAGTAACTAAACTATTTGTAGTAATGAATATTCGTTAATCTAATTTGAGCTAAAATTCTTATGTAATGAATTGAGGTATTAAAGTTTAAATAGATTTGAGCAGTGTGAGAAAACGTGAAACAGGAATAAAAGAGAGGCGATCTAGAATTCTGTACCAGAGACAGATCCTTACTATAACATTCGTTCTGGTATTGCGTAATAATGTCATCTTTAGCTGATTTTAGTGAATGATAAGACAAATTTTGCCCAAATCTTTGTAATTCCCCATTAAGGAAGAAATGGTTTAACTGTTTGATAGTATATCAAACTCATTAGTTGTTGCACGGAATATTTTTCTATGCGAAACTTTTCTAGAAATCGGAATAATTCAATTTTCTATTTTTCTTTAGCAAAAAACAATGCAACGATCGATTTTTCACAAATTGCTTAACCCAACCCAACCCCCCTCCATGGCTCCGCCCTTGCAAAGGTTTCATGTAAACTAGGAGGTACTGATAAAGGGTAGGTATTGTATATCGATGTGTGTCATGTTTTTATAATTATTTTAACAACAATATTTTACACAATGATTTAGTAATTATAATTATTAGTTCCTTTAGATGCAGGAAAACAATAATAATACAAAATCTATTAAACATTGTAATTAAATATTTAAATTGATTAGTGGTATTATATATTAATTAATACCTTGCACTAAACGCATACTTATAGTTTCAATGTAATTATGTATTCGGAAATTCGACACGGATTCTGGAAACGATTGTGGTAAAAAAACATCAGTTGTATTTATATATACAAGGTAAGAATGAATTGCTTAAACCTCATATTTCCCAAGTTCCCATCTTTTTCAATAGAGAAATTTCGTCGAAACGTTGCGTCTATCAACTCAATCACGAAAGCTCATTCTTGTAAACCTTCAAGCAGTTAAAGATCGCTAAGGACTCCTGATATTGCGAACATAGAGACGATGGACGTTGATCAGCTTGAGCAACGTCCATATTGCATAATATGAAAAAATTAGCTTTGCTAACTTGTTTGTTGTTGTTTTATCTTTAGTAACCTGTAGTAACCTGTAAGCGTCTAAATATCCAAAATTCTCAACAAGCTCATAGTGATTAGACGTGGTGAGTTCTTCTCCTGGTCACCTCTAAAACTTTGTTGAAGCAAAAAGTACAGAATAACTATGAAAATGGACTGTTTCAAACTCTAGATTTATTCTTATTTTTTTATTATAGTATGTTCGGAATAATTCATCAACCTCAAATGCTAATAAGTTTTGTTGTCAGTGTTTTTAAATTTTTGCTTAATCGTGCGAAACCGTTGAATAAAAGCCTTATTATGTATCTCTATTTCGCATCTTGCTAAACTGTAAATATGTTTGTTTCCTAAATTTTTAATTAATTAAAACTGGTTGTAAAAATTTCAAGAATGTAAAGATTCTTAAATATATCCAGGATATACGGTATTTCTATTCTCAAGAACTTACGAGGGACATTCAAATTTATTTATGATTTCTAAATCACAGACCCAACTTTTTTCGTATAATTTTTTTTTAGATTTAAACTGGACCGTTGGAACATTTTAATATTCTTCAACAAAAAAAGACCCTTTTGTTTTTCCAATAAAAATTATCGGATTTAAACGTCGATAGCCAAAGCCTACGAGCTTTAATTTTCTAGCAAGCTAGATTAGTAGGTAGATATCAAGATGGCGTCTTATATCAAAAGTAATTATGACAGCTATCAAAATGTCAAAATAAAAGGTCTAATTTACTCCAGCCATAAAAATGTCTAAATTAAAAAGGTGACATGATGATTGATTTTGAATTCATTCTAATTCAATAAGATGATTGATTTTGAATTCATTCTAATTCAATTATGATGATTGATTTTGAATTCATTCTAATTCAATAAGATGATTGATTTTGAATTCATTCTAATTCAATTATGATGATTGATTTTGAATTCATTTTAATTCAATAAGATGATTGATTTTGAATTCATTCTAATTCAATTATGATGATTGATTTTGAATTCATTCTAATTCAATAAGATGATTGATTTTGAATTCATTCTAATTCAATTATGATTGATTTTGAATTCATTCTAATTCATTTTAATTGAATAAGATGATTGCTTTGGATTCATTCTAATTCAATTATGATGATTGATTTTGAATTCAGTCTAATTCAATAAGATGATTGATTTTGAATTCATTCTAATTCAATAAGATGATTGATTTTGAATTCATTCTAATTCAATTATGATTGATTTTGAATTCAGTCTAATTCAATAAGATGATTGATTTTGAATTCATTCTAATTCAATATGATGATTGAGATTTTGAATTCATTCTAGTTCAAAATTAATCAAATCAACTTTTTGTTTTAGAAATTTTTATGGCTGTCATAATTACTTTTGATAGAAGACTCCATCTTGATATCTACTAATTTAGCTTGCTAGAAAATGAAAGCTCGGAGGTTTTGTCTTTAGAAGTAAAAATCCGGTAATTTTTATTGAAACAACAAAAGGTGCTTTTTTTGTTCAAGAATATCAAAGTGTCCCAACCGTTTTGATTAAATCTAAAAAACATATACGCAAAAAACTGGGTCTTAATCGCTTGTTCTTACCGTAGTTTTATAGACCTAGTCCTTTACTGCACCCTAGAGATAGAAATCTAAACGACCTAGGTGGCCAAGCCTAATCAGCCAATTCACCGTTGAGGATATTTTCCATTAAGATAAGGTGGAGGTGTCCCGTCTAACTGGATCCAGCCTTCCTGACGCAAACGTATTGGAACTTCTTCTGATAAAGATGTGCTGCATTTAGCTTGTTGGGAAAAATATGGGGGCCACAAAAATTATTATCTAATAAACCCATCCAGACAACCTCATACTGAAATGACCGTGGGCGAATTTCGTAGGGTTTCTCGTGATCCCACACGTGTCGATTTTGATGTTTACTACACCATTTCATGTGAAGATGGTTAGCCTCATCGGTCCACAATAATTATTGTCAACTTCTGCAAAATACTAATCGTCTTTCTGGCTCTTCTGGTTGTAAGTTTTGCTTATAAATGATACGCCATGCATTAGTCTGTGAGATATTTAGTTGTTGGATGGCTCTGCGTGTGCGAAGCTGCCAGTTAATATCCAATAATTGTAGTACTTGCATTTTTCTGCTTATTTTTACCATCGACTTGTTCAGAATTGCCGTCACAAAACCCGTAAACATAATGAATATGATAATAATAATAATAATAATTTTAAGGAAATAGTCCATAGTACTGTGGATGTCCAATAGTTAGGAAATAAAATGCTGTCGCATCCACTAAATTAATAATAATAATAATCTCTTTATTAACTAACAGGTATTGCTACCCAATAACAAGACAAAATCTTACATACACAAAAACAATTGCCTAGCATTAGCATACAAAAATACCCAACTTAGAACTAACTTAAAATTAACTGAAAAATAGAAAAATACAAAAAAGGAAATACACGCATCAAAACGCAAGAAAATTGGGAGGATTACAAGAACAATTAATAATAACAATAAATAATTAACACTTAAACATAATTCATCAAAACAAATCCAAATCAGTAGCCTGCAAACATGTATCTAAATTTTTCTTAAAAGAATCAAGCGATACATTAAAAAAATTAACGTTTTCATTAATGACTAATCGGTTGCTGTATTTACAAGCCCGAAATAGCGGTGCTTTAGATTCATAATTAGAACGAATCTGTGGCATCCAAAATAAACTAGCGCTTCTAGAGTGAACCCTAGGGACACGAAACCATAGCTGCTGAAGCAACCGAGGACAATCCAGCATATTGTTGATCAACTTAAAAAGAAAGATCTGAGACGCCAACATGCGTCTCTCGGCTAACGGCCGAAATCCGAACCTTGTCAGTAACAGGCCGTGATCACACCCACAAGGAGGAATATATCCATCAATTTTTAAATGACAAATATTTTAAAAACTTACGTTGGATACTCTCCAATCTCTGTATATGAACACGGTAGATGGGCGACCAAATGATTGTAGCGAATTCCAAAATAGACACAACAAAGGCGAAATAGAGACTTTTCAGGCAGTCCATGTTGTTGAATTCTCTGGTCTGTCTAAAAATAAATCCTAACATTCGCAAAGCATTAGCAGAAACTTGCTCAATGTGGTAGTTGAAATATAAATCACCATCCAAGATCTTTGATTAAAGCGCAGCGTTCCAAATTTGAATCATCGATGGTGTAGTTTCGCAAAAACGGATCTAAGTATTCAAACCTTGGCGTAATGATAACGTTTAATATTTTGACAGAAAAATTACTTCACTGTTGTCATAATTTGGTTTGATAGAAGACGCCTTCTTGAACTTTGAACTCAACTAATTGAATCTGCTAGATAATTTCACACTGTTTTCTATGAAAGCTTGGGCGGTATGACTTTTAATCGGTTTTATCGAAAATGGTAATTTTTACTCAAAAAACACAGGTGGCCTTTTTTATTAAAGAATATCAAGGTTTCACAACGGTTCAGTTTAAATTCAGAATTGTAGGTTAAATTGAATGTCCCTCGTATAGTTTTTCAATTATACGCTTAGCCTCCAGAACCGGCATCGACAGTGTGGTTGTTAGCCACTGTTTTATTTACTATTTGATGTTAACTAAGGTCTGCTGTATAGATTGTGGGATAGGTTAGCTATATAGGTATATTCAGTATTCTTGAGATAAGATGTTACATCCTCTCTTTATAAGTAGTATGTAGATATAGAAAAGATAATGATTATACTGCAAACACAGATTCGTGATTTTTTTTTGTTTATTGTTAGTATAAAACCTGACCTTCCACGGTCAATGCTTTGCGCTTCAGTAGCGTACTTTTTCATAATAATTCAATAACTGAAGCAAAAATATTATATTTCCCAAAGTAAGAGAAAATATCTATAAAATCACCCAACTAGTATACATAATACCAGTGGCGTGGTGTCTTATTACAACCTCATTTTTGACGTAAATAAATAATAAATAAAAATCGAAAGGTGTGATGTCTGGTGACCTCGCCGGCCGAGCAAAGGGACCATTAGTCGAAAACATGTTTCCACCAAAAATATTTCTGAGGTCCTCTATCACCTCTCTGATACGGTGGGCAGGCCAGCCATCTTGTTGGAACCATGTATGTAAACAATAACTTCGCATTTTAGAACTTAAGTAATACAACAAGCTAAGCTTGTGATACATCAATGAAAAGCCCTTGCAAAACTCTTTTCAAAAATACAAAAAAAACAAAGTTTAGGTAAATATCTCGAAAACAAATGAAGCTAGAAAATTATTTTAACCTCCATTAAATTCTTCTAATAAAAGTGCCCTAATAATGTATGAACCATAAATCAAACTACCAGTCATTTACAAGCCTTAGGCAAAAATCAAAAATGCATAATTTTGGGTTTTCCTCATTATCTCAAATACTATAAAAGATACTGCAAATCTTAAGGCAGATTTTAGCAATGTATGTAAGCCAAATTTATTTATTTATAATTTATAATATCCGAGAAAACCCACCATAATAAAAGATGGTAAACAGACCGTTGTTATTGCAGGTATTTATAGCCTCGAGTTTTTCCTACATCTAACATATTCACCAGATTTGGCCCAGTGCGTTGTTTTCTAACCTCAAAAATTGGCTCAGAAGTTAATTTTGGGGACAATAATAATAATAATAATTGCTTTATTGCTCAACAGAAAATCCATTTACAGAGCAATCTTACAAAATTACTTAATATTAATAATAACAATACAAATAAACCGAAACAGAATGAAAGAAACATCATACATTCAACTTAAATGTTCATTCAAAACACCCAAAACAGTACTTAAGTGATCAAAAAAAATATCACTCTCATCGCTTATAAAGTTATATGTCCGACACATTGTGCAGACAGGCGACTTCATCAACAAATTGGTCCTAGATCGGTCGTTATAAAATAAATTAGAAGATCTCGAATTTTGCCTTGGTACCAAAAAATACAACTTTTGCAAGAGTTCAGCGCAATCAATCTTACTATGTAATATATTAAAAAGGAATTGTACTGCATGAATTTTTCGTCTTAATTCTAAACTTTGTATTTAACATCTTGTTAACAAGATGTCATACTCTATTCCTCTTTCTGGATCTGATCCATCAGTTTTGAAACATAAGTATTTTCAGAACTTACGCTGAACTCTCTCAATAGAAACATTGTAACAGTTATAATTTGGAAACCATATTAAAGAGCAGTATTCCAGCTTTGACCTGACAAGGTTTTTATTGTACCCATATTCTCAAAAGATCTGGAATTTCTCACAATGTAGCCGTAAGACCTAGATGCACTCAGAATTATGTTATTTATATGTATATCGAATGAAAGAAGCTTATCAAAGGTCACACCAAGATCCTTAATGGACTCAGGACGATTTAAAATCGTCTCACCAATCGTATACTCGAAATGAATGGCTGATTTTTTTCGGGTATATTACATAACTTTACACTTGGAAGAGTTCAAGTTCAGTTTGTTTTCCTCACACCAGCATTGAACCAAATCCATATCACGCTGCAAACGATTACAATCGTCAAGATTATTAACGGAATTAAATATTTTCATATCGTCCCCAAAAAGCCCTGTCATCGCTCTTAAAAATCGGACACACCTTCGCAACCTTCCAATCCTGTGGAAAAACACAAGTCCTGCAATGAGGAAGTTGTCCATTCTGTAAATCCGGATTTTGACGAGTTTTATGAAAACTATTGTATGAATTTTTAAATAAAAATGACGCCGCGCCCCTGGATTCTATTACTTCTTGTAACTTCTTTTATTTTTTTTTCAAGAAATTTTCTATGGCGCCCGCAGAATCACACTCTGGATTTCTTCTTAGTTACCATGGTTATCGTATCGCCTAATAGCACCCATTCACTGTACTTAGCAACTTTTTTTTTGGCATTAAATATGTGTTTTCTTCTTCTTCTTCGTTTTTCTCGTTTCTATTTTCATACTATATTCATATATTCAAGGAAAATTATTTCTTCCAAGTCACTATTTAAATAAGTAATTATATAAGTAAATATACAGAATGATTTTGATTTTCTTGTTTTTTAATTTTATTATTTTAAATAGTAGCTATGAAATTAACCACTTTGAGAAAAAAGTTTATTAGTGTTTTTTGCACAATTGGTGTAATAAATCACGGTTTTGAAAATATTTTCATAAAATTAAAAAAAAAAAACAAAAAATCAAAATCATTAAAAATGTTATTTTTGATATACCCTGTATAGTAATCGTAAATTTGGTATTTGAAATTGTAGTTTCGACACAAGCAGACGTTTTTATAAAGAATGACTTTTTCTTCTAAATCGACAAATAAAAAAGTTTTTTCTCTTCCAAATTCTATCCGTGAACACATTGTATATAACATTGCAGATTTCGGAATCAGGTTTGGTTTGTGTATTTCTTCCGGTGGAAGCCATTACAAAGGGAAGTTTCATTTTTGAACGACATCAAGATTTTTGTAGTTAGATTAAATAGTCGCCCGTATTATATTATTTGCAATGCCCCTGTGAAATATTTTGGTATATAACCATTAAAAATAACGATAAAATAAATTTTCAAAAATGTTCGCACTGGTAGGTGCTTTGACCCAACATAAATGTCTAAATTAATTTATACGCCAAGCTCATTATTGGTAATATTAACCGTTTTTGGGCATGTCAAAATTTAATTTATATCTATAATAAACATACATTAACAAAGATATAAGAAGAGATCGGTTTAAAACGACAAAAAATCTCGAATCCTCCAAGTCATTTTCTTATGCTTACATATTACTTGAATTCCGCATGAATATAATTAAAGTCCCGTTATATTTTCTGTGTTCGACCATTATAGGATACTGATCTGGTTTAAAACCACTGGATTCCTTTTTATATAAATAAATACATACAAATACATGTCGATAATAATAACAATAAGAATTTATTTATAATTTGGCATGGGGGCTACCATGGGCGCCGGCAGAGCAAAGTATCGATCGACTCAAAAAATTGGTGAAGTTTGTTCAATATAAGATTTGTTAATTTGAAATCGATTTGATGCGTTTTTTTATATAGGATGTGAGAGCTCGTCCCAAAATATGAAAAAAAGTTTCTATTAACTTACCCTCTAAAATGCACCATTTTCGAGATAACAGGGTGGTGAAATTGAAAAAAAGAAAATCCATTTTTTGCGAATATCTCCGGAACCATTTGTCGTACAGAAAACAGCTTTTGTAAGCATTGTCTACACATAATTAGCTATCTTTTTTGCAAGAAGTTTTTTTGTTTTAAATTCATAATTGGTGAAGATTTTGAAGGGGTAGTGGGTGTTTTTCTCCCCAATTTCTACTAATATTACTAAATTACTCGTTGCTGAATTCACGTAGTAGAGTCCACCAGTTACTCATCCAGCCACAAGCAAACTGAAAACTATAATTTCCTTATTGTAATTGTCTATATTCAATAAAATACTTCAGTATTACATCTTACCAAGGAAAAACTTAGTACCCAATCGATGAACACAGAGTGGCAGCCAGAAACTAGTGAGGATACATGCAAGTCCGATGATCAACGTATGCAAAAACACTGCATCAGCAATTGGTTCACCACAAACCTCTTCATATCCTTCAGATGTATTCGTGGGCACTACGACGGAAGATACTTCACACACTGATGCACTCTGATTGGGGAAGATACGCTCAAAGTCCTCAAATCGATTAAATAACTGAAAATGTTCCAATTAAAATCGAAATTTGAAGTTATAGCAGAGCATTTACCTAGTGGTTAATCCAAATTGGATAAAACATGTTATAACAATGTATTTTCTATGTGGTGGACTACATAAAGCCTTAGTTTGTTCCCAAATCTCTTGTAACAACAGTTTCAGCTCCTTTGGTTTACGTATTCGTAAACTGCGTATACTTCTGACTGATATTTGAGATGCTGTACTCGATGTACGAGACTTTTCACGTAAACTTTGCGTCTAAAAGAAAAAAGTTATACAATGAATTCAATCAAAACTACGATATTTACCGGAAAATTGGCCCCACTATCGCCAGTGTTGCAGGCATACATATCTCGTAGCACTTCTAAGGCAGCATCGGCCTCGCCACATTCCAACAGAAACTTTGGACTCTCCGGAAAACAGAACAACCAAAACCCAATCAAAAGACTGGGCAGTGAACATGTTGCCACAAACAAGTTCCAACTGGCGAACTTAAAGAAATAATCAACGGAAATCTATTCAAACTCCATTGGAATTATGATCCAATACCTGTGGAAGAAATTGTTTTTGTTGCATTATCTTTCTGAAGCTGAGGTTGCGAATTATTGGACAAGATCACAACATACAAATTTAGTGTTCTTCCTGATTTTATATAGGGGATTTTCAGCTCACCAATTCAAAATCAGCCCAAGCTGGCGATGAGAAAAATATTGTGAATGAGATAAAGTAGCTTTCAAATGACATATGAACGTTGTGTCATAAGAATATTAAAAAAATAGCAACATAATTAAAAAATTGTGTTACAAAAAAAGACTAGTCTGATTCTAAACCCTTGAGATCCTCAAGAACGGTGTTTTAAAGTTCAAATTACCTGGTAAAATTATGACACCGAGCGTCCAAAACAACTCCATCCAACACAGAATCGTTCCTCGATATTTGGCAGGTTGGAATTCCCCTAAATAAGGGAAACATATACCCATAGCTCGCGTTATCCTGAAAATGTTTAACAATTTTAATAGTAATTTGGTTATCTCGATGCTGTGATTGAATAGCATAGATTAAACTGAATCAAAATCCTTAATTTTTTGCAGCTTTCCTTTAAATAATGTGTATAGGAGCGTATGTGGAAGAGGTTCTTGCAAGAATTTTGTCCAATCGTCTTCTCCCACTTTCGGAAGGGTGATTCCTATCCACACCCATTATGGTAATTTTTAATATCATGCAAAAGGGACTTTTATAGTAGGTAATAGTAAAAAGTGAAAGCAAACAACTTTAGATATACACGATAATAAAAAATATGCTAAGATTTACTTTTATTTACTATTTTATACAGGGTGACACAAAGTGTGTTTTCTTACTCTATTTTTAAAACCACATGTGGAGTGTCAAAGTTGTTGCGCCTGGTAATTTTTTGTTTTGTTAGCACGACACATCGTTTCTTTACAATTTCGTTTTTTATTTATTATAATATTTATTAATGAGCAAACATCATCAATTTTTTAAGTGGATTTGATCGATTATTTTGTCCGTAAGTGTATTAAATTAAAAACCCTCAAGATATTGTTGAATTTCTTAATAATTATTTGTTTATTCGTTTCAGTTTCCTACACAAGTCACAGAAAATTACTCAGCATCCAGCGATAATGATACAGAATCATACATTTCGTTACCCAATGAGGTAGAACTAGATGTTGCCTGCAGAGATCTTCTACTTAGACTCTTAGATGTGCAATCCTCAAAACGATTGAAATCGTTAAGGAAGTTGGAAACAATACCGTTTTTTCATCGATATGATTTTCGTCAGGTTATGGAGAAAAATGTAAGTAAAATACGGTCAACGGTTATTGCAAAGCTATATCTAAAGCACTTATCCACAAAATAATTTCTCAACTCCAGCTTAAATCTCCTAAATGTTAGGTTTTTAAATTTGTTAATTTTCAGAATCTTATTATAACACTTTACGCCGATATAGTTAGGATTTTTCTGACCAATACTTAGTCTAGAAAACCACGTTATTTTTGTTTCTAGTGCCATAATTGTGAACATCTTTTTTAAGCAACGATTCACTTTGTTTTTTTTATATGAATTATGAGTGCGTACATGTAGAGGCAAGGAAAAGTCACTATTTTCAAATTCACAAAATGTTCCCTACATGATGCTGTCTGAGGAATTTTTTGTATTGCTCTTATAACCTTTTTTTGGGCCCTGAATACTCTAGTTAATCCACCGGCTCCTCCCCAAAATATGATTCCATATGACAAGGTAGACTGGAATAAGCCGAAGTATATACATTTCAGAATGCTGGTTGATACAGTACCTCCAATATTCTTTATCAGAAACACACAGCTACTGACTTTTGGTAGTATGGTGTCAATATGTATGTCCCAGATCAGTTTGCTGTCTGTATACACTCCCAGAAATTTGGTATTACATTCCTTATAGACTCACCTCCTATACGTATCAGATAACTCTTATTGCTGGTGTTGTTTGCTATAGATATAGGCAGAGCAACCGTTTTTAATGCATTAAGGGTAAGTCCGTTATACACACACCACCGATACATCGCCCCAGTTGGCAGCCTGAACTAACCCTGCTTCATCCTTGGCTGAAACAAAAACACTAGTATCGTCTGCATAAAGAATGGGATATCCAAAAATACCCAGAACTTCAGAGATATGGTCAATAAAAACATTGTAGGTGAGACCTCGAACGGACACCCGCAATTTCAACCACCTGTGTACGCTGTGTAAGATAGCTACGTCTCCATACGGCCGCTGTTCCTCTTATACCAACAGCATTCGGTTTCAGAAACAAAAGATCATGGCTTATGGAATCAAACGCCTTGCTTAAATCAAAGAAAAGGCCAAGAGCTATTTCCTTATTATTGAGTGACTGGTATAGGTTGTCCAAAGGCTGATTAAGAGCTGTTTCTGTTGATCGACCGATCCTGAATCCATTCTGGTTGCAAGAGAGGATCTTAAATTTTTCAAGATAATTATTAAGTCTCATGTTATATAAGCACTCAAATATTTTACTAAATTTGTAGTGCCAACGGTCTGTAATTATTTGTATCTTTTGAATCACCTTTTTGTTCATAAATAGGAACTGTTTTTGATGTTTTAAGGCACTCTGGAAAAACACCTTCCTCAAAACTCTTATTAATGATCGCGGATAGAGGTTCTGCAATTATTTCAATAATACTCAATACCACATGACCTGGAATGCTATCTGTACCACTTGATTTTTTCCTACAAACCTTTCTGGCAACTCTAATAATAATATTGCCAAACCTGGGCGGTTTATATTGGGTGTCCCAACAAAAATTCCCCGCTCTACGACCAAAAATGAGACGAAAATCACATACATAATTTGAACATTTGATTTAATTTTCGAAAATTGTTTAATTTCAATATTCAAAATGGTCATAATTTGATAAAGACACATTTTTCGAAATTTCGACAACCTCTAAAGGGTGGGGAATTTTCCAGTTTGGTTTAGATAAGGTACCTGTTCTAGGTTAATCCCAAAGAAATTCTGAAGAACTATTTCCCTAACGGTCCAATAATTAAACCTGATCGAATGGAAGATGAAGATTATATGTTTCAAGATTTTGATGACAATGATGATGTCGTGCAAATAGAAGAAGTAACCGAAGTTGCTGATTCTATGATAGCAACTGCACAGATTGTTGAAATTGAGGAAATTGAGTAAATTTGTAATTTAAAAATACACACATCGGCAAAATTAGCAACTCAAACAGTCAAAAGTTTAACATCAATTTTCTATTGTTATATTGAGATGATTTTTTTTTAGAAATGTCGCTTGACTCTTACACATAGGTTTAAGAAATTGGTTCGTGAACGAATGAAAGTAGAAATTATTCGGCATTGAGCAATTTGGTTTCCTATTTACTCACTTACTAAAAAAGTTATGGGGTTCGAGCATTGTTGCTACCCTGGCGACATCAGTGCGTGCTAAATCACCATAGGAAGCGTTTTACAATAACAACTAAACTAAAGAACTGCAACAATTAAGAACTTTTTAAAAACACGCGTTTAAATGAAATGGAACAACTGACAGAATTATGCAATAACATTTACATTGACGCAACAATAAAAACGTCCATTTTGAATGGTCTGAACATACAATATGCACCTTTCTAACAAAACACTGTAACTTCCTTAATAAGTGAGTTTTCAGAGTGAGTAAAATAACCAAATTACTCAGAAAAGATCAATCTTTAATTTGCCAGTATCCAATAATTTCTACTACCATTCATTCACTTCACAGATTGCTCCAAAAATTAACAAAAAAACATTACTTTCTAATTTGAAAAAATAGTCCATTCTTAAGTGGAGTTGTAAATTTTTTTCAGTGACAAATAAAAGTAAAATCTCAACAAAAATAAATTTCATAGAAATTCATATCCTTTGTCCAAACGTGTTTCGCAACTCATCCAATTCCATCATCAGTGGTGAAACAGAAACTTTACAATATCATTTTTAAATTACTATCGAGGTCACCCTTGTAGAAAAAAAATATATTTAATAGAAATTCATATATTCGATTGAAATTAAAAAAAAAATGATATTATAAAGTTTCTCTTTCACCACTGATGATGGAGCTGGATGAGTTTCGAAACATGTTTGGCCAAAGGATATGAATTTAAAAAAAACATTACTTTGTTTTTGCCTCTGTATACCACATACGAACCAAGTGCCTAAAATCAACTATAGGGCAAACCTGATCTCTATGAGTCAAGCTACATTTACAAAAAAAATCATCTCAATATGTTACAGGGTTCAAGAGAAAATCGATGTTAAAATTAGAGTAAATTTTGACCGTTTGGGTAATTTTACCAGTGTGTGAATTAAAATACACAACAAACAAACAAAAAAAACCATTACATGTTTGTTGATTAATAACTAATTCATAAATTCACTAATAATAATAATAGGAAGTATGGCTATCAAATTCATGGTTTTAGGAACGTGACCCTTAAATCTTGTAATGCTAGAGACAAAACCAACAACGAAGAAAAAAAAAAGTAAATTGGAAGGGCACAAAAGTTAAAAGTTTAAGCTTAACCAACAGTGTCAATGCTGTTTCATATTTTCCACACATAAGTCTGATTTGTTATTTATTTATTATACCTAGTAGTTATTTTTGTATACTTTTTTAAAAAGGCTGTCTCAAAACAAATCATGAACTTGACAAAAAGTGACAAATGACAGTTTAAAACGTAAACAAAGATTCATAAACAACACAAATACTAAATGAAAGTTGATTTATTGTATTCGTCCTTGCTTGCTTACTTCAAACACTAACAGAATACGCTTGTCAGCGATGTGAACATCGAGCATTCATTCCTCTTGGTAAACTTTTTACAAGACCATGTCTTGGACCTTCTAAAGACTAATTACTAGGTATGTTTTGGATTGGGACAGCCATGCAGCACCTCTCATTTATTTTGTTAACTTCAAAAGTAGTGATAGCATATAAGTAGTTATAGCACTGCCAGCTACTCAGTTAAAAGTTGGATACTTAATAAAAAAATACTAACTTATAGAAAAACTAAATAAAGTAATATGGGTAATTGGATTACATATTGTTTATTTTTTCTTATTTATAATAATAAAAGGCCGACATTTAATTTACATGAAGGCGTTTCGATGTTCAAAAGTGAGACCACTCTGTATTTAAAACATGTCATTCTTCGAACAAGAAAACACGGTCCATCTGTTTCTAAAAGTTGAACAAAGAAAAGAGACAAAAATTATATATTTTTGTTATTCATGTACCTACTTGTAGACGTATTTATTGCTTTTGGTAAAACCCATATCAATAAACGATAAGATAGATAGAAAACAGACCCTTCAATTTTATGTCTAAAAGGACAGTTTAGGAACATTTGTTAACAATCTACTTAAAATAATAGTCACAAAAATATTATATTTCCCAAACTTAGAGCAAATATCTATAAAATCACCGAACTAAATACACTGCTCAAAAAATTAACCCTGTAACTTATTACGTGATAGTTATTCGGGGTTTTTAAAAAAGACACGGCAATATTTCGAGATAAAGCAAATAAAACTTTTTTATGTCTTGTATTTTTTCATACATTTTTCAAGAAGAATATTTGCGAATAATTCGATAAGGAAGTAAAACGTGCACTCAAAAACCTCATAAGAAGAATGAGAAATGGCTATTATAGACCTGTGTGACAACTGGAAAAAGATATTTGGGGAAAGGGATACAAAATAGTTATATACCAATTTAGTGCTGAACTACCACAGTACCAGATGGACAGCATATTGAAGCGCAAAGCTGGACTGCTATTTACTAGCTATTTACTGAAAGTGAATTGAAAGAGGCGGTTGATAGTATGAAAGAAGGAAAAGCCCCGGGTTCGGATTTCATACCAACAGAAATAGTAAAACTAGCGATAACAAAACAAAACCAGACACTTTTCTGCAAATGCTCAATGAACTATTGATGACACAGACTTTTCCCGACAAATGGAAAAGAGCCAACTATATAATATTAATAAAAAAAAACCGGCAAACCAGCAGAAAAACCGTCATCCTACAGACCAATCTGCCTCATGGATGCCATATCAAAGCTCTACAAAAAACTGATCAAGAGCCGCATACAAAAAGAACTCGATGACCGGGAGGCTTTCGAAGGCGAAGATCTACTCTTAAAGCAGTGTCTAAAGTTAAAAAAAACTGTTTTGCGAAGCAAGCAGGAATCATTCAAGGCACAGAAAGTGGTGTGCATTCATAGCTCTTGATGTCAAAAATGCCTTTAATTCGGCACCGTGGGCCTAGAAAGGAAAATATCTCCACTGATTTATTAAATCTGACCAAGGACTATCTCAGACATAGTAAAATCAAGCCTAAGCAGGAAGAAAAAATATACGTTACGCGCAGAATACCACAGGGATCAGTGTTGGGCCCCCTCCCATGGAACATTTTCTACGATCCAGTCCTCAGTCTCTCATTGATGAAGGAGTACAAATATTAGCATTTGCCGAGGATTTGGGCATGTTGGTATGGCAGACTGCAATAACGACCTGGTTTACAAAGTCAAGGTTTCCCTAGAAGTGGTGCAAGACTGGATGACACAAAATGGACTTGAATTAGCTAAAGAAAAAACAGTGGCAATAATCCTAGCCCAAGCCAGAGACAAAAAGTATTGTTCAGTTTTGAATCTGGAAATAACTCTCGATAACGATTTAAGTTTCGGTCCTAATATGCTGGAAGCAGTAAAAAAGGCTGAGAAAAGAACCATGGCATTGAGTAGAATCCTACCCAATCTGGGAAGACCTGGATGGAGAAGAGGAGAACACTCCATGGAGTAATGATGTCAATAGTAACTTAAGGAGCGCCGATATGGTACAATACCCTCCAAATCAAAAAATACCGAAATGTAGCCGAAAGGAATACTACCGATGGACCTAATGGTAGAGGAAAAAACCAGATTGTACACTCAAGGATCACCCAGGAAGCATACACTAGAAAGAGCGCAAACCCTAGAACGATGACAAATAAGATGGGAAAACTTGACACAAAATGTCCAGTGGACAAAGACTCTGATCCCGAATGATCTTACATGGACACGGCTATTTTGGTCAAAATCTGAAAAGGTTTGGCAAACAGGAAGACGACCGATGTGTATATTGCGAAAGATTTGATACGCCAAACACACACAATTATAGAATGTCATAAGTGGGAAAGGATAAGATTTCAAATTGAGCTAAACCTAAACAACCACTTAAATGAAGGAGACATTATTGACATTATGCTCGAATCTAAAGAGAAATGGACAGAAATACATAAACGTATCAAAGAAATTATGAAGAACAAAGAGCGGGAAAAAAGACAAGTGAAGGAATCCGAAACCTAAACCCCTAATCATTTTAGAATGGAAGGGGGACGTAGGGAAGATCGAAATATAAAAAAAGAATTTTTTTATTCTTTTCTTTTCTTGGGATTTAAGGTTCTATTTTATAAGCGAATTTATTTTTTCCTATTGAAATATGTGTATTTCATGTCAATGGTACAACGTTTCGGCTTATTCGCCTTCCTCAGGTACATCTCCTTTATTTACTTGTTGTGTGCTCATCATGATGTTGTTCGATGGATCTGAAGATAGATGCCGACATATTTTCACCCATGGCATATGTGTTTTGGTATTGTATTTTTCTTCAATTCAATTTATGTTGGCATCTATCTTCAGATCCATCGAACAACATCATGATGAGCACACAACAAGTAAATAAAGGAGATGTACCTGAGGAAGGCGAATAAGTCGAAACGTTGTACCATTGACATGAAATAAACATATTTCAAAAGGAAAAAAAATAAAGACATCCTGTGGAATAGAAGTTCAGCCTTCTAGGCAGTTCCTGATCCACAAGAAAAAGGAGGTTTCATGAGGGCCTCTTGTTCTATTAGCTGATGTGCAGAAAAAAAGACAGACCATTAGATCGCAGTGTATCAGACACCCCTAATTTTAATCTTAGGGGTTGAAGTTTAAAAGAGTTAAAAATGCCACAAAAATCGACTAGTTCGACCGTTTTTCTTTTAATTATAATTGATCAACAAGCGTTAATAACTTGTTTTTAGTATTTTTTTGTCATGGCCAACTCAACTAGTCACATTATTATGAATAACGAAGGGTGTCAGTATAATCAGTAACTCCTTTTTTGATTGAAATGCCAGAATAGCACAGCGCCGTTGCGTATATATTTCGGCGAAAGAGTCATCATTTTTTATGGAGATATAAACAAATTAATCGATAGATATGAGAAGTGTATTAGAACAATATTGGATTTTTATTTTCCACCCTTATCCCCAATATCGCGGAATAGAAAACGCCCCCATAAGTACCCACTTATTTTGAACAACAAAAAAATTATAATATAGAAAAATATAACTGAAATCAGCAAAGGAAAAATAATTTCCGGAACCAATTTCACCAAAACCAAATTAAATTTTCATTTACGTCATCCTGTATTGTAGATAATACGTAATAGGAAAATCGATTGTACCTGCTATATACTATGCGCGTAGCAGTTTTTCCATTTATAGAACCAGATTTCAGTTTTCACCACTTCACGTATGTCTAAGCACAAAAAATTATTCATTCAGCACAAGAATTTCACTTTTATTTGAAAAACTTCCAAGATTAAGTTATTTTCATTTGATAATAGTAACTCGTAACTCACACTAAACTAATATAAGGTAAGTTTTATTTACTCAACTTACGAAATTATATTAAAACTTCTATTGTTAATTTATTTATAGACGAGAGTAAAACATTATAGAAAAAAAAAAATGCCTGGGTCCAGAAAAATGATTCTAAAACACGTTATGTCAGGGTTATGTAGTAAAATGAACCGGACGAAGCAACTTCCATCTGACGTTATGGAAACTCCACTGAATCGTTGTCTAAACACCTTTGATATAACTTTATTAGGTAAGGATTCTTCATATAATGTTAGTATTATCATTAGTACATCAATTTATGACGAATTGTGTGCGTAAGGCCGCTCTTGATAAGAAAGGTAACCCCAGACTAATTTCTGCTCCTAATGGTATACCATAATTTCTTGTTTAGGATTGTGCTGCTGTAAATTTCTTAGACACGTTGATTTTGTTTGCAATGGTGACATATTTTGGCAAAATTAAAAATTGTCTAGTACCTTCGAGAGGTGAGTGTCATTACTAGAATTGAAATAAGAAAAGTAGGTCAAGTGACCGCTTAATTTATCATTACGAGCAGCAAGGGTATAGTGAGAAAGTCTCCCATCTTGTTCAAATGTCAACTCATTCCCATTGTAACGGTCACTATGTCCAAGAATGTCTGTCAATGTGAATCGACACTGTCTTGTAACAATTGGAAGTACATTTCTCCTCTAAGATATTCTTTACATCAACAATTCACCACCATGAATTCCACTCCACACGTTAAGTTTCTGAGGATAGTCAGTGTGAACATTATGTGTGGGTTTTCATTAAACCAATACCGACAGTTATGACGATTAATAGCTTAACTATCAGTTATCACAAGTCATCTGCAGTAAAAAACTAACTCTTTAGCCCCCCCCCCCTTTTCACAATAAACCCATGAGGCTGCAGTGAAACCGGGGACTTTAGTCGTACGGACCCTTTCAAAAAAAAAAACTCTTTAGCCCGCCCCCAGACATACACCAATGGTGTCAAGCCCAGGGATCTAGCAGACCACAGAACACTGAGTTGGTCCACCTCTGCCTCTTCAGCTACTTGGAAAAATATCATCGAAATATTGTCTTACGTCTAAACGGAAATGATATTCAAATATATCAGATATTAAACATGTTGAACTCACCATTTGTGAAAGATGAGTGTGCTCTAGAGCATATTAAATTGATTTGTTTGTGGAGTTGACGGGTTTTATTTGAATCATTTATTTATTATTTGTTTGCAGTCAAGTTTTAGGTATTTAAAAACTATTTCATATAGCCTGTTGTTCTTTTATTGTTCTTTTAGTGGTACCAGGAAAAACGCATATTTTCCTACTATAAAAATCGAAAATCTCCAATAAGTCGAAAACCGTAAGACTTTGTACTAAGGTATGTTTGGCTTAAAAGATTCTAAATGGTCTGCCCTATCACCTCCTCAAGACTTTCTATCGACCCTGTATACTCGAAAACACCTCTGTTTTGTATCCATTGGATGACCAATAATCAAAATTATATTATTTTAAAATGGTGGACATGTTGATAACAAGTACCAAAAAGCAGTTGTGAATTTTAATTAAGTAACGGCAAAGTTAAATATTCATAATGCCGACTTCGTAGAAACTTTAATTATTAGAAAGTCGTTGTTCCTAGCTATGAAGTTTCTTTCTAGGTGTTGGGCATATGGTAGGAGCAGGTATCTACGTGTTAACTGGAACTGTCGCTAAAGATATCGCAGGACCAGGCATCATTCTTTCATTTATTCTAGCAGGCTTAGCCTGTTTACTGTCAGCGCTTTGCTATGCAGAATTCGGTACTAGAGTTCCTAAAGCCGGTTCTGCATACGTCTACACTTATATTAGTGTTGGCGAGTTCTGGGCCTTTGTTATTGGCTGGAATATTTTGTTAGAACACATGATAGGTAAGGCTTCAAATTAAATATGAAATCAATTGTTCAACAACAATAAAATTCTTTGTTTTCTATTTTTAGGAGCAGCGTCAGTTGCAAGGGCTTGGAGTGGATATGTTGATTCACTATTTGGGGGAATCATCAGTAATACAACGCTAAGATTTACTGGTGAAATGCATGAACAACTATTGGGGCGGTATCCAGATTTTTTGGCCTTTGCTGTTTGTATAGTTTATGCATTGTTATTAGGTAATTTAAAAGAATCGTTAGAATATTGGCATAAGTGTCAAATTGCCTAATAGTCTCTTCTAATTTTGAGACACACATATAACATTTGAAAACTATTGAGATTGTAAAAAAAATAATTATTTACAGGGGCGGCTAGTCCTATGAGCCAGTGAGGCAGTGCCTCATTAACTTTTTAACCAACTAAGATTTCGTGCGTCCATTTAATGCTCGCTATCCAAAGAGGCAACAATGCCCTGCCCTCGGCTTGCCCGTCGGCAAACGCAGAACCAGAGTAGGCCAACGTGAATAAAAACATCCATACTGGCCGCAATTAAATCATTTTAAGCGCGAGGCACTGCCTCTTGTCTCTATGCACGGCGAGTTGCCACTTTTAATTAATTATTATAAATCTTTGTACTGCCTCACAACCCTCAGAACTCACGGACCGCCACTGCTTATTTAGAGATCCCCGTCAAAAGATAATCAGGAACCATTGCCCCAATAAAGTGACTTCAGCTTTACTTTCAGAGAGTTATTCACAAAAAATAAAACATATTTGACAACTAGAATGGGCATCAACTATATGACTGATGAATTGGGAAACCCTGGTTGACTAATTGGAAATGATCAAATTTATAATGTTATCGTAACTGCCCACGCTTTCATTTTGATTTTCTTCATAGTTATGCCAATTATAATTGGGGGATTTGGGAACTGATTAGTTCCCCTTATATTAGGAGCACCTGATATGGCCTTTCCTCGAATAAATAATATGAGATTTTGACTTTTACCTCCTTCCTTAAGACTCCTCATTATGAGAAGAATAGTAGAAACAGGAGCTGGGACCGGTTGAACTGTTTATCCCCCTCTCTCATCTAATATTGCCCATGGAGGATCATCTGTTGATTTTAGAATAACTGGGCTATTCATCAGAGCCTTCATATTTACATTAGCCTAAGGATTTAGGTTAAATCAAACCGTTAGCCTTCAAAGTTGAAGACAGGGTAATTAAAGGTCTAAGCCTTAAATTATAGGGCTTAATTATTATTTTAAATGCTGTAACCTTATTGGAATTAGCGGGTGTTATATACATTCAGAAAGAATACTAATGTTATAGTTCCATCCGAATGAACCCCAATATGCTATTCAAATTGTTACGGGTTCGATTCAATGTTTTACGAGCAATTTCAAATAAAGAAGAACAAACAAAGAATATCATCTTGAATAATAACAGAATCAAATTATTATATGAAACAAACAAACAACTAAAATAAGCTTTATTAATCTGTATTGAAGTAATGCAAAATGACTTACCATTATAGTGTTGGATCACTTTTTATTTAAAAGAAAATATTTGATTGGTTTTGTCAATAATTTATCGAAACTTTATTAGAAATGAAACACAAAGTTTGTGGGCTAAAAACAACTAATTTAATAATTAAAACTAATTAAAGAAAATGAATAACAATAACGAAATAAATATGTATAAATAAAAGAGAGAGAAAGAATAAAACAATTAAGCGATAATGAGAATTTAGAAGAAAATCGTAGACTTTAATATACTAGTGAAAACGGAATATATTTCAATTACTAAAAGAAATAAATTTAAACTTTATATAATAAAAACTGATTAAACAAAAAGGCCTTCAACTAAAAGTATATCAAAACTTACGGAACTTTATAAAACAATTCTTTACTCGATCAAGACTAGAACCATTCTAATCTTAAAGTCCTTTTTCCTTTCTAGAATTGCCTCATAAAAGTTACATAGTAGGTAATACAGAATGAAAATAAACCAATCAGAAAAAAAGGACATTTTACAATACCAAATACACTTACAGAGTGAAACATTCACAAAATAAGATACATTTTTATTTGTATGTCGACTTTAATAAAGATGCTTGATTTAGGAATTCGCGACTGGATAAAAACCCATAATTTTTTATGCGCCCGTTATATATATTATTTTGATATGGGAAACCGTGACGCTTTCCAATTAGCTTGAGTATATAATCAAAAATGTTCGACATTTAATTTACATGAAGCCATATCGAATAATTTTGAGTGATCACACTGTAACCACAACATCTGGTTCTCTTCTCAATACATGCTTTTATCTTTGCGCTCACCCATAAACATAAACTGTATATTCTCGATTAGGAAATAAAAAGGTTGTTCTCTTAGATACGTCACAATTCCTTTAGGCAAAGATAATACTTGTATTACTTGCAGATATTGTAAAACCCATATCAATAGACGATAAGATAAATAGAAAATATACCCTTAAACTTTATGAGTCCCAAACTAATATAAACCATAAAACTCAGACATAACCACAGGGCCGGACAACAGTAAATTCCATTGTCCGTCCGTTTTATTACAATGCTACGTTGTTTTAAGTGGTTTTATTTCAGAGTCATAAAAAGCATGAAATCGAAAATCGACCTTTCCAACAGGATGTCATCGGGATTTTTTTGAACGTAGATACGTGGGTTACAGCGCAATAATTTATTAAGAACGCTCAATCAGCTATATAGTTCGCGATGTTTCGCGGATTTTATTTGCACTTTCTCAAACGTTTACAGCAATATATTAAAATATAGCTGCTTAAGTTAGATCACATTATTAAAATTAATTTATTTATCGTCAAACTTGAAAATATATCCGTTTTCAAAAAAGTGTTACGAATTAACCGAATTATAAGAATGTGCTTTAAGCTGCTAATAGATATTCATAATCAAAATACTAAGTTTTAGTTTTACAGCATTGCCAAAGTTGCTTGAGATGTGTGTAAATTTTAGTATTTAGTCGATCTTCACAGTTTGTCGATATAATATTAATTATATTTCTATTTTAGGTATAGGTGTTAAGGGTTCCACATTTATAAACAGCTTCCTTACAATTATCAATTTATCTGTTATGGGTACTGTGATTTGTGTTGGATTTTATTATGCTGACGATATTAATTGGACATCACAGAAAGGGGGCTTTCTTCCATATGGATTTAGTGGAGTTTTAGCAGGTAATATTCCCTATAAATAAGCAAATAATTGTCTTATAGTATGACTACCAGAAAAATGTCGAAAATATCAACTTTTTACTTTACCTACCGTTTTGATAATAAATTTAAATTATCGATACTCTTGCTGCAGTGGAATAAATAACCATTTTGATCAAAATAATAAACCACAAATCCGGGGATTTTCTTTGTATTATTTCACGCAAATGGCGCATAACTTTGAGGTAATATTCCTTATTGATCGTAAGACCTTCTTGCAAGAACTCACTTCTCTGATTTTACAACACGTATCCGTTTGGGGATTTACACTGTATCCAACAAACACCTTTTAAATGGTGTTTTCAAAAGTAAACTAACTTGAGCCGTTGTCGAGAATTTTTGAAAACACGAATAGTTTTTATTTATTTCTAACATTATTTTTACAGATATAAAAAAATTAAAAGTACTTTCTCATTGTTACTTTTTGAGTATAATAAGATAGCGTTTACAAATTTTCACTACGACGTTTAGTTTTTGAAATACTATCATCAACGTGTTTTTTTAAACACGGCCCTGGATTGTTTATTGTTAAATTTAAAGCCATTTTTAATTCAAAAATAGGTGGTATATCACAGGTAATGTTTTAGACAAGTTTTCAGTGTTTTACGATCTTATTTAAAATTATTTAAGAAAACCGCGTTTAGCACTTATTTTGCGTAAAATATTCATGTCTTTTGATAACTTCAAAAGGCACAAAAATTTCAACTAAATTTAAAAAACCGCGTACATAATAAAATGTTGTACTGAGACAGAAATAAATTATCAAATAATAATAAATAATTGTGAGTAATGACGAAAGAATGTTTTTGCAAAACCTACTACTCTGCATTCAGTCAGTTAACCTTTCTGTAGTGGCGTGCGGTCTCACAGACCGGCTATAGTTGTAACTACGTACTATTTGGAGCAGGGAGTGAGACGACCGTCCAGCGTGTCAATAGCTGCTGTTTGTTCCGTGAACTATACTCCTTTCCAGTATTAGTCCAAACGCGTAATTTGGTGCTTAGATATTTTAGTGAACGGTCTGAGAGACCTACGCCATAATTTACGTATTGTTTATTTTCTTTAAAGCAAACTGCGCTTGGAATGTTATTTCACATGTTTTCATACGTTTTGTTTGCTATAGTATAGGAATCATTAGTTATGGCTATGGGAGATTACGAGCGGGAACAAGTACGGTTGCTAAAATTACTCGAAGAAGATGAAACGGCTTCAGAATACGACAACGAAGGGGAAGAAAGTCAAGACATTTTAGAAACAAGCGAAGAAGATAGCGAAAGTGAGCAAGACATAGAAAGTGATGAGGAAATTGAAAACGAAGGGCCTTATTTTCTTGGAAAGGATAGAGTTACTAAGTGGAGAAAGCATATTACAGAAAGAAGCAATGTAAGGACAAAATCAATTAATTTGATGAAGCAAGGTGTGAAGAGAGATTTTAGAAATATAAAAGAATCAAAAGAGATATGGGAACTATTATTCAATAAAAATATTATAGACATAATAGTGGAAAATATAAATAGGTCTATAGAAAACAGTAAAAATAATTATGCTAGAGAACGAAACTGTAAGACAACTAACGCCCCAGAAATAAAAGCATTACTTGGGTTGCTGTATATTGCAGCTTCAAGAAAAAATAATAAAGTAAATACTAATGATTTATCAGATAGAACACGCTTTTTATTGTTCCCAAGTAAACTATTCATATATAAAGTCATAAGTATTTGGTTTTACCTGAAAAACAAATTGTCGGTCTGTGAGTCCGACGCCACTAGTAAGTTTAAATTTGTGCACGCCACTACAGGAAGGTTAAGTGCCAAACTATGGCGATTTTTCTTGAATAATTTTAAGTAACAGCAAAAAACAATGAAAACTCGTTTAACCCATTACGTGAATTGAAAATGGCTTTAAATTTAACAATATTGAAAAAAAAAACAAGTAGATGATGGTTTTTCAAAAAACGAAACGTCGTAGTGAAAATTTGACATGCTATATATTTCTCCTTAAAAAGTAGCAATGAGAAACTGCTTTTCATTTTTATATCTGTAAAAATAATTTAAGAAATAAATAAAAACTAAAATCACAAAAAATCGTTTTTTCAAAAATTCTCGAAAACAGTTACTTTAATTTTGAAAACACCATTTAAAAGGTGCTTAAATTGCTTAACTTTTCTCTAATTTAACAGACATTGTAACTTCTACCTTTTCCACAGCTAAATCAAGAGAGAGAAAGGGTGAAAGTACAGTGTTTGAAAGACAAACTCTCGATACTTTAGTATTTGTTAAACAAATCCGAACAAATTAAAGTAATCGTTTGTAACAATTTCTAGGTGCTGCAACATGTTTCTACGCCTTCGTAGGCTTTGACAGTATCGCCACATCAGGTGAAGAAGCAAAAAACCCATCATTCTCAATTCCAATGGCTACAGTAATTTCTATGGCTCTAGTAACGGTTGGATACATTTTGGTATCTGCTGCACTAACTCTAATGGTTCCATACTACGATATTAATCCAAATGCAGCATTGCCAGAAGCATTTTCACATGTCGGAATGCATTGGGTTAAATACGTAGTTTCGTTAGGAGCCATTTGTGGCATGACGACTACCTTGTTCGGATCATTGTTCTCCTTACCAAGGTGTATGTATGCGATGGCGAGCGACGGACTACTTTTTGGATTTTTAGGTATACTTATTACTACTAAATATTGAAGTCAAGTACATTTTTATTTATTTTTCTTGGCAGCTATAAGTTCAATTTAAGTTGTGATATGATTTACATATGGCAACGTTGATAGTTTTGGGTTTTAGTTCCAGAAGCTAACAAGTTTGTAATTAAGAATATTCTCTCAATCAATGGACACCCTTAGGGTACGAGGTTACTTTCTCTACCCGTTGCACAACATTTGTCCCTATTTAATTCATGTTTAGCAACTAAATACTGTGTAACTGTGACTGACTTACTTGTCATAGTCTACGAGTTTCAACGTTTCGGTGAACAATTGCCGCCTTCTTGAGTTTTGCTTGTACATTTAAATCTAAACCTGAAGACGGCAAAAATCGAATCCGATCCGAAACGTTGTATAAATGTATGTTGCTTATACAAAAATATGTTTAACACAACCACCCAAAGAAAGAGATACATTTGTATCCTTAGTTTATAATTTTAGGTAACGTAAACGAAAAAACGCAACTGCCGATGGCAAATTTAGTTATATCTGGCCTGTTTTCTGCATGCATTGCACTTGTCTTCGATTTGGAGAAGCTGGTAGAATTCATGTCAATAGGAACACTTTTAGCTTACACAATTGTTAGTGCGAGTGTAATCATTCTCAGATACAGGTAAGATACCTTTATTTATGTAAATATGTGCAATATATTATAACAATATTCAAATTGAAGAATTCGTTATTATTAAAAAGTAAGAAATCTTAATTTTTAAGAACAATTCTAGTTGTTTTATTATAAAACAAATTATAACAATGATTAGGTAACGATAGTTTTCATAGTTTCATTTTCTGTTTATGATAATTGTTGTATAAGTAGTTGTTTAAAAAATTGGCCAATGAAATATGTCAGTTTTAACTCACCTTTACCTACCGAAGCCCTGAAGAAGAAAATGAAACTTTTTCGAAAGCTTGGCAGAGTAAAAAATAGGTTTTTTACACCACACCATATAACGGGTGGCCCAAATGAGACCTAGTGATGTTAAACACGTATAACTCTTGTAATAACGGTTTTTTTAAATCATTTATTTTTATATGTTAAATACATTTTATGGAAATTTAACGTGACTATGTGTGAAATATGACATCAGACAAATGACCACCATTTTGCTCGATACAGGCATTGGCTCGTTTTAGCGCATTTTGCATTACACGGCGTAATGTTTCTGGTTGCAGGCGCCGTATTTCGTCTCGAATATTCTGCTTGAGCTGTCCAAGTGTCTCTGGTTTGTTAACATACACTTTGTCTTTTAAATATCCCCATAAAAAAAATCGGCGGCAGTTAAATCTGGTGAACGAGGAGGCCAAGGGAAATCTGAATTTTTTGAAATTATGCGTTCACCAAAAATTTCACGCAGCATGTCCATAGTTTGTCTAGCAGTATGCGCAGTGGCTCCATCTTGTTGAAATTACAAATTAGGATGTTGCTCCACCATTGGCCGCAAAAAGTTTTCGATCATTGTTCTGTAAGAAGCCCCGGAGACCGTTTCTGGCGTTTCATCCTCATTCTCAAAGAAATATGAGCCAATGATTTTTGTGGCCATAAAACCGTACCAAACAGTGCATCTGATGAACCTGCAGTTTTGTTTATTCACATAACCACTTAAATGGAAATGCGCTTCATCGGTCATCAAAAGATTATTTAAAAAATCATTTTGTATGGCTAATTGTGTAAAGCGAATAGCGTATTGTAGTCGTTGTTGGGGGTCTTGCGGTAGAAGCTGTTGCACAATTTGAACTTTGTATGGATACATCTTAAGATCCAACTTTAAAATTCTCTGTAATGTTGTTCTGGGTATACCCAATTGGCCGGAACGGCGACGAGTTGAGACAGATGGATAATTTGCAACATTCTACTGCACAGCTTCCACGTTGTCTTGAGTACGATTATTTCGATGAACACCTCTTCCTGAACGGTCGGCAGCTGAACCCAGTTCCTCAAAACTAAACTTGTAATCATGGAAGATGTGGGCGCTGATCTTACGTTAAAAAAATGGCGACCACAAACAACAACGAATTGATGCTTCAGAGGAGTGTTTGCCGCTGTTAAACAGCAATAAAATGGAATTCTATCGTCGATATGTGACAATGGATGAAACATGGCTTAACTATTACACGCTAGAATCCAAAAGACAGTCAGCTGAGTGGACAGCAATCGATGAACCGAATCCAAAGCGAGCAAAGACGCAACAGTCGGCCTGCAAGGTGATGGCGGATGTATTTTGGTATGAGAACGGAATAATATTCCTCGACTACCTCCAAAAAGAAACCACCATCAGTGACTATTAATGTGCACTTTTGGATCGATTGAAGGCTGAAATCGCAAAGAAACAGCCTGATTTGCAAAAGAAAAAAGTGTTGTTTCACCAAGACAATGCATCGTGTCACAAATCGATGAAATCTATGGCAAAATTGAATGAATTTGGCTTCGAATTGCTTACCCACCCACCGTATTCTCCAGATTCAGCCCCCAGCGACTTTTTCCTGTTTTCAGATCTCAAGAGAATGCTTGTAATGGCTGAAACTGAGGGTTATTTTGACGAGAAAGAGAAATCGTACTATAAAGTGGCATCGAAAATCTCTATACTCGTTGTATTGCCCTCGAAGGGAATGTTTCTTACTTATCATCCTACGGACTTATTGAATGCTATATATCTTTAAATATGTTTGAAGGCCATCATTTGAATCAACCATTGTGAAGCCAGTTTTAACGCCAGCTTCAGAAATATCAGTTTCAACATCTGAATTAACGACACCAGCCTCAGAAATAATCAATTTGACTGGTACATTAAGAGTACAGTACAGTTGGTGAGATACCTTAAATGTTCGCATCAAAAGCGGTACCTATTTTATTATTTAAAATTTGTTTATAGGTTAGGTCCAATTTTTGGAAACTGTGAACCAGGTAGCGTTGTCACTGCAGCTGTGTTTATCTATACAATATTTGCAACTGCGTTGTGTATTTTGATAAATGTGGCTACAAAGAATTTAACTGATGGTATATGGTGGACGATGTTTCTTTCAATTTTCTTCTTATTCGTAATGGCAGCAAGTAAGAAGGAAATCTGTTACATTTACACAGCTCTCACTGGCTAATTTTCAGGTTTTTCAGTGAGAGTAGCATTTTATTATTGATTTATTTTGAATTAAAAAGTTTGGTTAAGAATTTTTGAGTATAAATTAATAAAAATATAACTTTCGGTTATAAATATGAATTTAAACGAAATAAATTATCCATCATCAAAGTGGAGTGTCAGTTTCAAATAAAAGAAAACAAACAAAAACTTTCAAAGTCAACTCCACAAAATCTTTAATTTAGTTATGAAAAAGGAAACTAGTTTCGGCTCAACAAGCCATTATCAGTCCATTCTCACAAAAACATCCGTGTAGAAAAAATATCAAACATGAATATGAATAACATTACACGAAAAAAAACACCTGTGTTGAGTAAATAAATTAAAAGCAATTCATAACTAAATTAAAGATTTTGTGGAGTTGACTTTGAAAGTTTTTGTTTGTTTTCTTTTATTTGAAATATGAATTTGTTTAATTATCAGGTATCATGATAATAGTGGCGCATCACCAGAACCAGAATGGGTTAATGTTCAAAGTTCCAATGGTGCCATTTTTACCAGCTCTGAGTATTTTATTCAATATCGAATTTATGGTGCATCTCAATGTCTTCACTTGGCTTAGGTTCTTCGTTTGGATGATTCTTGGTAAGTCCTCTTCCTTCTTACAAAAAAATCCCAATTAGCATTGCCAGAGGCCTTTAGGTCTTGTTTACAAACAAAATCATCTACCATGTGATATTTGATAATAATTCACAAAGACGGATGGTTTATGTTATTTGGGATTCTAAAGTCTTAACAAAACAAGAATTTCTTGAGAAATTTCTCATACATATGGTGTCTCAACAGCAAATACGAAGATTTAGCCAATAAATACCGGGTATTCCATTAAGGGAGCATATCTCAGGAAATAATAGTCGTAGGACAATGGGGAAAAAAATCTTTTAGGGAAATTGACCATGGGAAATCGCTGAAAATAGTTTTTTAGTTCCTAACTATACCGCTAGGAGGCGTAATAGATACAGTAATGCGAAAAATGCATTTTTATTGAAAATTTCGCAATATAAGTTAAAAAAACAATACTACCACAGTAATGCTACTGAGATTCGGCATCTTTTTGGTGTATCACTTTTTATTGTGCGGCTTGAAATAAAGGCAGCAGGGAAGGACGAAATTTTACCTATGATAATGTCTATAACTTTGGTTTGGCTTAACCGAATTTATCAATCTAATGTTTGTTTAAGAACTCAAGCCATGCTGATGAAGAAAAAAAATATTTCAAATCATAATTGTTTTTTGGGGCTCCGCTAGATATGGCGATATTTGCATCGCCTAAGGTTTTTTTGATTTTTCTTTAAAAACTTAAATGTAATGATACAAATATTTTATCAAAAATGGAAAATAAATTGAATTTGCAACAAAAATGTCCAAAACCGCATATCAAAATCTTTATTCGTTTCAGAGTTACGGCCAAAAGAATTTTGTTCACCAAAATTCGTTGAAAAATCATGCATCTTTAATTTTCCATGATCAAAAATGCCAGGGAAAATAAAGAAATAGGTTTAAACTTTGTTAAACTGATAGTTTAGCAAATAAAAATAATGAAAAATCCATTAAAATTAACAAAATGCATGGTCGATTTCCCTAAAAGAGTTCGCACAGATCCAAACCAGATTCAGATTATTGATTTCTAGATATTTGAGAGTCTGATAATTCCACACTCTTCTTACTGTGTTTCTTCATCTGTCTCAATTTTGATTTAAATATCTTCAACCATTTTAAAAATATAACCATTTTTTGAAAATTTTCAACTGTCAAATTGCACACACATTTATTTGTTCGATCTACTTATTTTCATCTCTGGTATTCCCTGTTGCCCTATGTCGGTTAATTTATGTATATTTTCTTGCCTTTGTCTAGGAATGTTGGTTTATTTCCTCTACGGAATCCATCACAGCAAAGAGGGTGACGCTAACTCCTCATATTCAATCCTGATGACATCTTCCGAGGCAGTGAAAGAAAAATGGGGATCGACGACCAAGACGATGGTGAAAAATACGTTAACTAGACGTAAATCGTCGAACGGTGACCGTAAAGCAATTATCGACGAGGAGGAAAGTGCTTAAAATGATTTACTCTTGAATAAATCATTTGTTAATTTAACTGCCAATGGTTTTTGAAAGCAACGCGTCGCGATAGTTCAGTACAATCAGATACAAAATAAATACTTTAAAGTATTGAGACCAGGTTTTATGTACGCACCTTATTAGGAAAAAAAAATATATTAAATGTTGCTATATGTCATTGTTATAAATTTATTTATTTATTTTTAACATTTAATTATGTTGATTTACAGAAATTAGTTACCTACTATAATGTATTTCAAATTGCTAATATGGAAACTATAAATATTATGTAAATAAAGACAAAATATAAAAACTGTTTTTTGTTGTTTCTAGCAAGTTTAATATATTTTTTTTTTGGTTTTATTTTCAAACATTTTAATATAAAATCAACTGCTAACTCGTTAAATCCTAAAGATTCCGACCACTCGTGTTAGTAAAACATTGAGTAATGCGTAAAATTCTTGCAGAATTGCATTGCATATTTACAAATAAATACTAGAAATATTGGAATATTTGTAGTATGTACCTCTCGAGGGGTGAGTCACTCCCAGAATTTACATAGCTCTTGTCTTTCCTTAAATTAGATTCGTTTAGGAATTGGGGCAATTAAAACAAATCAACGAAAATTTGTCTACTATTTTGAGAAAGACGTCAGTTTGTGCATAAATCGTATAACCAAACCATATACATTGTAGTGCCATTGAATAATAACTATAGATAAGAAGGGTCCGTAGACGCTAAAAACGGCATCGACTCGTCGCAATCCCAGCCACATTCTGGCCCACTACTATATATACTATATCTATATAGACTATAAGATACTATACTATAACTATAAGTGCGGCGAATTGCTTTTAAGACAGAGATATCAAACGTGCCGACACGAGGTGAAGTAACTGCATATTAAACTGTGGTAGTACGTGCATATTTACGCGGCGGCGCTATAGTCTCTTGTATATCAATTTACTCTGCATATAGATAACGGTTGAGGCGGACTCCGTAAATCAGACAACCCTGGTTATAAAGCCAGGAATACTTTATTTATTTTTTCTGTATTTGCTGTATCGTGTACCTACGTTTTCCATATACTATGGCAGGCAAGGTCTTAAACGATTTTTTATTAGTAAATAAATTCTAAAATTGCACTTTTGCGTGAATTGGATAATTTATGGGCTAAGCAGAGCTGTAATATATTTTTTTATGCCGTACAATATAGATAGATAGATTAAGGAGATAGTACAACCTTCAACATGTGTCAACAATAAATAGACCATCATAACACTGCGTATTAGACTTTTTTAAATTAGAAAAATTAATATAATTCGATTTCTACGGAAAATCATTGAAAATATTACAGTATAGAAGTGTTTTTAGGCCGAAGGCTTAATGTTTTTAGTTCAATGATCAATTTATAATTTTGCGAAGATTTCGTTTTATATCTTTTTGAAATCGAAAAACAAACGTCTCAAATTAGACTTTTGTATTTTAAACGCAAATTTTTGAGTAACAAATATACTATAGTTGGAATTAGGTATTAACAAATATCTTGTAAACAGGGCCGTAGTGTTATTTTTTAACATTTAAAAAATGACCTGTTAATTAATACTGCTCAATCAAATGATTTCTAATGTGAACACTGAAAATGTACTGAGTTTAAATTATTTTTTTAAACTAATTCGCATAATATTGTTGTTAATAACAAAGTAGTCCGTATTACTGTGGATGTCCAACAATAAATTGGTAAATGAATGTCTGACGCATATACTAAATTGTTTTAATTACTAAAAACATGTTTCGACCCTAGAGAGGGTCATCATCAGTTGGGGTCACGAAACGCAACATGTTTGTAGTAATTAAGACAATTTAGTGGATGCGACAGACTTTCATTTGCCAATTTATTGGACAGCCACAGTAATATGGACTACTTTGTTAAAATTAAAGATGCCAGTCAGGCGTACATAGCCATTTTAAAAATAATCGCCCGTTCCGCTACTTTACGGACACTTTTGAATGTGTTGTTTATAGCTATTTAAATTTGTAAAGATGTAGCAATTTTTTTTTTGGAACATACAACAAATTCTAACAAATCGGGTGTTTCTTAACTATTCCGTTAATTTTTTTCGTTTTCCAAAAACTAGTCTAGACTTATTTCTGCTTTGAAACAAGGAAAATAATTAACTCATGCTTTGTTTTAGTATTTTCGGTGATTTGGAAGCAACTAATTATTGTAGAATTCCTAAAAGCCACGTTATAATAATGAAATATGCTTCTTAGGGGAATTTACAGTAATTACTAGTTTTGCAATTTGGGTGGCGCACCTTTCTTTTTATTTTCATGTATTTTTGTAATTTGATATGTGGTTTAATTACAAAAGGGAAGCTATTACTACATTATTATGAGGGTGACAGGATGATGGATGTTATATGGACACACTAAGAATGCGTGACAAAGTGTGAGGAAGTTTCTCTCTTGTTTAGTGTATCATTTAAAAGACATGAATGGCAAGTATTTCAATATAAAGTAGGGTTCATATTAATACCTACCCCTTGTTATGGTAATGTAAAGGTAAAAGATTATTATCAAATTTGTTCCAATTTATTCCTAAGAGGGACTAAGCTGCGATTCAATGTATCTACAAACCCTAGAGAAGTACCATCAACGATGTATATAAGAATTCTTGGAATTAAATGGCAGGACCGACGAACAAACATCAGCGTTATGGAGGAAGCTGAATCAACGTAATCCGCATGTCAACGGAACGCCTTCCAAAGAAAATCCTCTACTCACAGCTTAAGGTCGGCTCCCGAAATCAAGGAGGACAGCAAAAGAGGTACAAGGATGTTCTTAAGACCAAAGTTGGAGTAATTCATACTCGTTAGCGAGTGCACACTGATGATTATGAATCATCTACTATACTTTGCACTAGCTACTAACTATAAATCATTATTTTATTAAATTGTTCATGATAAATAAATGCCATTCAATATTAGCTTGACTGCAGTTATGGAAAGGATTCTGCCAAACAGATATCGAGGGTTGTCGTGCGAAAGGCGTTTATAAATAGTACTTAGAGCCTTTTAAGTAGATTAATTGGTGTTAAAAATACACGACAAAATATTTATATACCATAGGCGTCCGTGAAAAAAAAAAGGTAAATGACAAAAACGTCACAAAACTATTACTTTTACACTTTTATTTATTTATTTATTCTCATTACATGTCATTACCAAAAAAGGTTTACACAAGTCATATTAAATACTAAAATATAGAAATGTATACAACTTAATCACAACAGAAAGTCAGTGCTGAGGAATTCATCAATGGAGTAAAAAGCCTGGTCAATTAAGTAGTTCTTTAATCTATTTTTGAACATTGCAAGGCTCAGTGTTTTCAAACTATCTGGTAAATGATTATAGCATGTGGGACCATAATAATTTACAGAATTTCTGCTTCTACCCAACCTCATATATTCAGGAAGAATGTCATTTTTGTTTCTGGTATTGTGGTTGTGAACTTCATCATGCTTTATGTACAGATTGTAATTATTTTTCACATACATAATTGGATTGTAGATATAGAGACACGGGAGTGTAATTATTTTACATTCTTTAAATTTATCCTCTCTAAACTTTAAATCTGTCATTATTCGAACCACTCGTATTTGGATTACGAATATTACTCGCATGACAAGAGTGTCCCCAAATTGACAAAGCATATGAAGCCACACTGTGAAAAAGGCCATAATATGCTGATTTCAAAACATTAAAAGAGACTTCACCCTTCAAGCTTCGCAACATGAACACAACCTTAGACAACTTGGCAATGGTAACCTCGACATGACCCGCCCAGACCATCAGAAACAACAATATCCGTCTCACGTAATGTAAATATTTTAGTAGCTGTTTTATTGGCATTCATACAGAGTTTGTTAGCTGCAAACCAGTCAGCAGCCCTCGACTGTGAATTAATCATACTTGAGGCCAGTACATCACTCGACAGTTCAACATCGACAATAGTTGAATCGTCTCCAAACAATGTCAGGTCAGAGCATGGCAGATGTAGCGGTAAATCATTAATGAAAATCAAAAACAATAGAGCACCGAGCCCTGTGGGACTCCACAAGAGCTCAACAAGGGCTGAAAAGACTTTGACTCAAACATCGTTACAACATTTCTACCAGTGAGATAGGAACTCACCAAACGAAACGAATTCGCACTCATACCGTATCGCTCCAGTTTAGTCAACAAGATATCGTGTGAGACGCAATCAAAGGCCTTTGATAAATCAAGAAAACAAGCCCCCACAAGCCTTCTACTCTCAAAAGCGGTTATAACGATATTTAAAAAAAAATTTATAGCTGAAACGGTGTTAAGTTTCGGTCTAAATCCAAATTGTTTCGGAGAAAATAAATTATTTCTTTCAAAATAGTTGGCTAATTGTTTAAAGAGTATATTTTCAAAAATTTTGCCTAGAACAGGCACTATAGAAATAGGCGATAGTTGTTCAATTCATCTGGAGATCCTTCTTTGAATAACGGTATAATTTTGCTAAATTTCAGACAACTCGGAAACATACCGGATGAGATCGTCAAATTAATCAATATGGTCAATGGTATAATTATTATATCCTTAATATATTTAATGATTACGATATTCAAATCAAAAATGTCTTTTTAAAAGAGTTTATTATATCTCTCATCTCAATAAAAGATATTTCATTAAACTCAAAATTGCCAGGAATGTCAATAAACAACAAATCCAGTGGACCGATATTTGAGGATAAGTCATGGGTTAAAGTTTCCGCAATACTGGTAAAATATGTATTGAAATCATCAGCAGTAAGATTTGTTAATGATTGTTGGGTAGCAGAACTATTCCTTTTATTGTTAATAATATCCCATGTAGCTCTGCCAATATTAGAACCATCTGCAATAAACGTATCGTTCGCATTTTTTTTTGCCATTTCAATATGAGATCTATACGAGTTACGATAAGAGCGAACCATGTCTATTAAGTATGGAGAGCTATTTAGACAACTTATTTTACTTATGATAAATTGTGGCATTCGATAAATAAAATTCCAAAACTTTGACACTGTATCACCCTTAGGAGTGATTTTTCGATACATGTGTATAATGACTTTATGTGATTTTATCAGCTGTAGAAGCGAATCCCAATAGGACAGGCTGTATGGTAATTGGGATCAGTAAGAAATAAGTATTAAATAATTCAATCTGTATTTACAATTTGTAGGCGCTCCTCATTTTTAGTGAAATGAAAATGTGTTTATTTTAGAGAGTGTAGTAGAATAGT